>CM062522.1:11268029-12480529 GCA_031439585.1 Pterocarpus macrocarpus | reverse complement strand
TACTTTTGTCGGTCTTGTCTGGCTGCCCAGCTAGTTGCTGAGTTTTTGCATGAAGAAAGGAGTATATGCGTGGTGAAAAATGCACATGCTTCATACATATGTACGTCTAACTTGGACAGCTAAACTTTTTTGGTATGAAAATATCTAGAACCACGTGATATGCCCCACATATAGATACGATAATTTATTACGTATGGTCTCAAATTTTATGTTGTGATAGACTTTTTAGTGCCAGGTTGCTCATTTCTTACTCCATTGGTCTGAAAAATTCAAACTAAGCGCCTTGTCTAAACTGAAGCTTCCGAGTTTGTCTTAAAAAAAAAAAGAAAAAAAAAAGGATGTTTTTAATATGGGGAGTTTTTAATAAGGATCAAGTTGGTCTTTGAAATTTAATGGTTGATCAAAAGGGTGTATTTATATACCTTTTCTTATATAGTATATTATAATTTTTTTAGTTTAGTCAAATTAAAAAGAAAAAAGGTTAAATATATTTTGAAAATTATCAAAAAAAATTTTGTGAAATCCTGAAATTTACTGTAAGTCTTTAGGTATCACACAGATAAAATTTAATATTTTTTAGTATTATAGAAATGAAAATTTGGTCATTTCTAAAATGCAAAGAATATTATACAGACAAAATTTGATCACTTTCTACGAAATCATGAAATTAACTGAAAATTTTTAGATATCATATAGATAAAATTTGATATTTTTAACTAAAATTTTTAGATATCACACAGATAAAATTTAATATTTTTAAATATTACAGAAATAAAAATTTAATCACTTTCAAACTTGATTAATTTTTATTTATATAATTCAAAAAAATAATACAATATATCATATAAAAAGAGGTACATTTATACACACCTTTTATCTACGATTAAAACACAAAGAACAATATGCTCCAAAACTTGTCGCGGGACCAGGTTACTATCCTCCAAAAAAGAAAAAGTATGAACAATTAGTATAACTAATATACAGAGACTAAGTATCTGCTGTCCAATCAGCTTTATAATTAAGATATATGCACCCCAAGGTCCTAATTAATTCAATATAAGTTCATATTTACTTTTTGCTTGAATTTGTGTATAATACTATAATTTGTTTGAGATGGTGGTTAGTTCGGTCCTGGCCAAAAATTAACGCAGCATGCGATTTCATGTTGTTTGTCTTTCGAGAACACGACCCTCAAACTACTCTCCATGAAATGTTTTCTGACTCCACAGAAACAAGAGAGTGACTGGAGATAATAATGCCATAGATATACATTTTATACAGCAACAATAAGACATTTCTAGGCTCCATGTTTATTTTTCATTTTTTTAACAAAAAATTCAAGGTAAAAATGTTGTCCATGTCAAAATCAAGTATCCTAAATCTCAATAAGAGCACAAGGAATTTACGTTGACACCAATCCTCATCGGCTGATTCCAGGTATACTCGTCATCAAATTCATTCTTTATCAATAATTAGTGAGGTAACCAATTATTAACTATGACTGTCGGCTTAATTTAGCCGTCACTACTTAACCTTTTGTTTTCAAGTGTATGATTAAGTATATCCTCGATCCCTTTTGAAACTAGCTGGAGAAGGACACAAACAGTGAAAGTCAGAGACAAAGGAGAAAAATTGATTGTGAACATCACATAATTCAGGATACAAGAAAGAAGATCGATCGTATGCGCGTGCGCGCGCACACACAAATAGGCACATAGCATGAATGTGCCTATATATTAGCTTCTTTATTATTGGCCTCCCCTCTCAACATTTCTAGTAGTCATCCTAATTTATTTAGATTGAACTAACCATACCATCTTCTGATGATTCCTCGGAGGCCACATTGAACAGACCTAGTTCAGCAGATTGTTTGTTAACAAAGTTACACTGCCTTCGGATTTCACCTTTTGTCCCCGTTAGCACACCAATGTTACCCATTTTTATCATTGCAGCCTTGAAGCTCTCAAAGAAAGCATTTTGGTCACTACTGAACTCGTTCACAATGCTAATGGTATCTGCACCGGGTGTTGAGAACAGCTCTTGGTCACTTTGGAGCAAGCCCTTGTGAACCTGAAGATTGGAGTAGTAGTTCTTGTCGAATGTGTCAGGTGTTGTTGGGTCAAAGTTGGTGAGGGTAGTCCCAGGTCCATTATTGGGGCATATTTTGCGCAATTCTTGTAAGTAAGTTGTGTTAAGAGTTGGGTCAGGATTGCCACTGTTGCTGAAATTGTATAATCTGCTAACGAATAAAGTGCAGTGAGCTCTGCCAAATGTATGAGCACCTGAAAAATAAAGCATATTGACACTATACCAATTAGGGGTACGTATAAGAAATATTATTATATTTAAATGATAATTAATAGTTGAATGGGAATTGAGAAATTTGGATTTTTTCTCTTTTATTCGAAGAGGAATGTTTTAACATTTTTATTTATATGAAAAAATGTTACATATAGTTAGAATTTTTGTTAAAATTTATTTGAAAAAATGACGTGGCATATCCATTCATCCTTATATAAGTGAGTTACTATATTATTTTTTTCAATGAGCATCTTTATTTTTTACAAAAAATTATGATATATATATATATATATATATATATATATATATATATATATATATATATATATATATATATATGCTCATCCATTATGTGATGCTATTTTATTGGAGATTAATTTCCTAGAAAGTCAAGACTTCCATACCTGAGAGTGCAACTAGATCTGTAGTGTTGAGACCTTGAACAGCAAAGGCTGATTTAAGTTGAGTCAGATTGAAGAAAGGAGCTGGAAGGTTTTGATCAGCAAGGGTTCGGTTTGCTGTTAAACTATCCCTTCTCCCCAATGGAACTTTCCAATCAGGACCATGAGCCTGTAAATATACACTTTGTATTATGGTAAGACGGATAAAATAAGAGCCGTTCTCTAACATGGCTATGAACGCGTAGACTAGCTTTGAGCTAATCCTGTGAAGGATGCACCAATTAATTTCAAAGATGAATTTTGACTTCTTTGACTATTGAGTATAACCTTGTGAAGAAATTATTTTTCTGAATGATTTGATTTATGTATAAAAAGAGTAACTCAGAGGCCTCATTAAATATTTCACTTGTAATTTGATTGCAGCCACTGGGTAAATACATATTTTATGATTTTATCTAAAATTCAACCCTTGAAATAAAAATGAAAAAGGGTGTTCCATTTGAAGGTAGTTTAACATATTATATCTACGAGAGATAAATTCATTTTATACTGTCACAGCTGTTCTGAAGTAGAATTTAAGACTCATTTTTCCTTGTCTTCCTTTTTGAACCACATAGCATAAATGAGACAGTTAGGTAGCTATGTAGGATGGGACATACCAAAACAGATGAAATTTCAGCTGCAAGGGCAAGGATATCAGCACAAGAAACTATGCCAGGACAAGCATTTTCCACCGCTGTCTTGATCTGATTCACAACATCCAAGCCTCTAATTGAGTTGTTATTTGGCAAAGCTTGTTGCTCGCTCACTATGGTAGCAGTGTTGTTCAACAAGATTGATCCGTCACAGCCCTGCCACATACATGGATACATACAATAAAATTTTTATTCAACGACTACATATACGACCTAAAAGTAATTAAGACTATAAGTTTATCTTCTTTAACAGATTATTAGTTCTCAATGGAAATTTTCCATATCCCAACTGCTATACTTTGACTTGTACAAAGATAGGGACGTGGAGCAGTTGCATATATTAATTCACCGACAAAGTATCCCAATACGATCCTATCCATTTTAAATTGCTAGTTCAAATTCACAATAATTATTAATTTACGTAAAATTTTTTTATTTAAAATAGTTATTATTTTTATATATTAATATAATATTTATTATTAATTTTTTAATTTTATATTTTATCTTTTTTGATTGAAAAAAGTAATTATTTTTTACCATACAATAAAATTATATTTTCTATCACATAATAAAATTTGATAAAAATACTTTAATAAATTTATATCATAATTATATATTAATTTAAAATTTTTTAATTTACATAAAAATAATTAAATTGATAATTATTATGGAGGAGAGAGCATATATTTAATGGTAACATATATTGTTCATATTATTTTAAATGGAAAATAAATGCCTAGGAGTTCAAACTTCAAAATGATATGTACATAGAAGGAAACAAAAGGACGTCATAATGAGATTTGTGGACTCCAGTGCTCGTGAACAAAACCAATGTTTTTTGGGTGAAACGAGCGAAACCATCCCTTCAATTCCAATGGTCGAGTTGAAAAGTGGTCCCATTATGCATGGCAGTATAGTTTTGTGAGTAAAAGGAAGCTGTTAAAAGACGTGTGGGGCGGTTACTGGATAACTTGAAAAAAAAAAAAAACAAAACAAAAGAATCGGAGTGAAATATTTCAAACAGAAAAACCATATACTGATATACCTACTTCGTCTCTTGTAGAAGACAATTTGCAATAATTTGATGAGTTTTTGAATATGTATGAGTCATAAATTTTGCAATAGCATACTTAGAAAGCACAATAGAGGATTAATTAGTTCTTGAGCAATTGAAGTAGGTAAAAGTCCGCCAAAAAAAGAAAAATGGAAAGAGCTGACACGCCAAATTAAACTTGGGGTTAAGTGATGCGGAACCAAGTGTAGTGTTACATACTTGAACAAAACAGTCATGAAAGTGAAGCCTAACGAGGCTGGCAAGCATGCGGGGATCCTCTTTTGAGACATTCCTTACAACTTCACGTACAATTGAATGCACCTTGGGACATGTGTTCCTGTAAAAGGATGGATCAAGCTGTGCATTCGAGGAGAAGGGCAGCCCTCCAATCACGAACACTACACAGCACAGAGCTGCCACTGCGAGACGAAGGGAGCTCATTTTTCTGTCCCAAGTCCGAACTTTGTATGTGTGTATTTGTTGCTGATGAGAGACATGGCAGATAATGAGCCTTTATTTATAGAGAGACTAACGACTCTTTGGTAAACAAAATTTTAGGTTAGGTGAAAATTTCACCCAGTTTAGTAAGGATATATTTTTAAATTTATCAAATATTTACAAAAATTCTTATAAATCACTTACCATATAACAACTTAGGAATTGAATCTAAGTTATAATGATGCATGAATTGAAGACCAATTAAATGAGTTAATCCTTGTTAATATAAAAAAACAACAATATATGAAAGATTAATTAGATAAATTAACTCCCATTAATATAAAAAGATAAATCACTACCCGTAGGGAAAACAAAAGATATTTTTTTAATATATTAGTAATACTAAAGTCGAATTTAAAATTTAATATAAATTATTCAGACCCTTATCATCACAAATTCACTGCTAGTGACTCAAATAAAAATATTTTTTTATATTATTTATTAGACATTATACTATATAGATGTTAAGATTTAGGTGATATTTAAAATATTTATTCAAAAAAATAGATATTTAATATTTATATAATTTTTAATTATTAATTAAGTTAAAAATAAATCTAACAATTAATATTAAAAAATTATTCATACTATAAATATTATATAAAATATCATAATCAATTTTTATGTAATATCAATCATTAAATTTATTTTTTTAATTTGATCAATGATTAAAAATTAAATAAATATTAAATATTCACTTTTATAAATAAATATTTTAAAACATCAACTACAATTTATGACATAAATATTGATATATAGCATCGTAAAACTTAAATTTTTCTTACTTTTATTATCTCTTTCTTTAAGTCTCCTATTTTTATATTCATATTTAATATTTAAATAATGGAATTCATCAGACGAAAAGTAGTTGCATAATATATTTATACACTACTATATATATATATTATTAATAATTATGAATAATCAAATAATTAACAATTAATATGTGTTGTGTATATTTAGATTAATATATTTACATTTAAATTAGCATTTAATTAAAATTCCTGAAATAATTTCATCTAAAAAGTAATTGTTTCTTTTAAAATAATAAAATCAAATATGCCTATTATATAATAAATTATACTATTTGAACCATCCTCTCTCTTAAACACCCCAACACTACTGGCAAAAAACATGGATCCCACCACCTATTTTTTCTCCTTGTTTCTTCTCTCTCCACAACCCTTCCTCTCTTCTTTTTGCGGGTGTCGGGTGTTTCCTTTTTCAAGGGTTCAAATATTTTTTTTATATAATAATTATGATATGTTATATAATAATTCATATATATCAATAAGATAATTTGAGTTTTGTATATGTAATTACATTAAAATTCATGAAAAAAAGTTTTATCGCTCAAGTAACTTTACCCAATTTAAGCAAAATTATCTTTACTAAAATGATGCATATAGTTTCAAGTAAAAAACAAAATATTGATTCAAATAGAAAGGATTCAAATTCTTTAAATATGTAATTTTAAATTTGATCTTAAAATTTAGGAGGGTGAAAAAATCACCATTGTTTCTTTTATATAATAATTATTATATGTTATATAATAATTCATATATATCAACAAGATAATTTGAGGTTATGTATATAATTATGTTAAAACTTATGAAAAAAAGTTTTATCGTTTAAGTAGTTCTATTCAATTTAAATAAAATTATCTTTAATAAAAAAATATTTATAATTTCAATTGAAAAAATAAAATACTAATTTAAATAAAAAAATTCAAATTCTTTAAATATGTGATTTTAAATTTAATCTTAAAATTTATGAAGGTGAAAAAATCACATTGAGAAGAATTTTTGCTTAGATGCAGTCCGCAGCTTCTGAGAACTTAGTATTCTACATATCGGGTGAAAAGATAGGCACTATGGGTTAAAAAAAAAGAAAGGGTTGAATAGCAAACGTGCTCGTGATAGATGACGAAAAACGACAGTACTGCGAAGCAAAGGTGCAGTACCACTTACTGTACAGAGGGGGATCTCCATACAAGGCAAGCCCGCCATCGCTGATTGCCTCCCAATTCTCAGTGTTATAATGAATATATTATTATTATTATTACCAAATAAAGTGGTTCTAACCGAACCGACACGTGGGCGGCACGACCAGGATTTCGCACAAGTGCAACAGCTACAATCTAAATTTTCTTGGCTACTTTATTAGTAGTGTGGTGGGAGTATTATGTTATTCAACTAAGCATGCAGGGGCTGCATTAAAGTTAAGATGCGCTTACGAAGCTCTGACACCAAGTTGTGTTACCGGGGACATATGCATTGTCTATAGACGCCTCTTCAACTTTTCAACACTCTAGATTTTGATTTTTGAGCATGGAGCTTTTCTCTTGGTCTTCTTGTTCATCATTTGTTCCATTATTAATTAATGACTTTTCTGATACAGTCTTTATTGGCTCCTTTGCACATTTTGAAATATGAGCAAGCTGGCTTTCGCCAGAACCGGTAACTATGTCTCACACCCGTTAGGCTCCATTATTTAAATATGGGATTGATGTATTAATATAACCATAATATTGTGTTTTAAATATGGGAATGGTGTTGGAGATTTCATCTTGAAAGAAGGAGGAATAGATTACACAAATTTCTACTTCTACTGAGACAAAATTTGACACACAAAACTTGTTAGATATTTCGCCTTGAGCCATGTAGAAATGTGTAATTCTACTTATAAGACGGCGAAATTTGAGATCCCAACATTTAGGAATTTCATTTTTCAAACAAAACGAAGAGTTGCTAACCATGTGACCGCCTGACGAGATTTGCACCAATTTCATTGCCTGTGTAGGTGTGAATGGAAGAGCCATCCCGTGCTGCATGTTGTGATCATTTGCATCCATTTCTTAAACATTATGAAATGACTAAAAAATAAGGATTTCACATTAATTTGTTAATCTAATATTTGTATGATTTTTTTTATTTTTTTCCCTTTATATAATTTGTATTATTAATTTTCATGTGCTTTTATTACAGCCAGGGTGGTGATTTGTGGTTGATTTCCTTATTTGAAGCTAACATTGTCCATATTTTAGTGATTATTCAACATTACTAATATAGTATTTTGATTTTATTTATTAATAGCATTAATACCCTAACTAGGAACATTCATAAAATATTTCATCTTATTTAAATCTTAAAGGGTTTATAACTTGATGAGTTAGGTCATAGAAGATGGTGGCAACCTTTCATACAGGTTTTAAAATAAGTCTCTATTACAGTTTATATAAGATTAAAAGGGCATTTAATATAATTTATTTACAATTTATTTACTACTTAGTTTTGTTTTATAAGTTTGTGTCATTCTAACTAATAATTTTTCTTGAGTTGAATTAAATTTTATCTTGATCAATATAATATTTGTATTATATTTGTAATATTTATATTATCTTGATCAATAATTTTTGTTGCACTATCATCTTGCTCAAACTAGTACCAATTTTTATCCAGTTAAACAACATAACTACAACACTGCTCCTAGTTCATATCCAATAAGTCATGTAATACATCTTCTTAAAACCATTAGTTAAATCACTAATAAGGTTTAATGAGTGTGTAAGAGAGTTGCATTTTTGGGGTTAAGGATAAAACTCTAAAAACACTGCTACACAAATAGAAAAAGGAAAAATATTGTCTGGATTTATTTATAGCAAATATGGTGGTTATTGAATGAAACAAAATATATATTTTACTTAATCATTCAAAAAGACAATAATTAAAACATGCTATCGTTAAGCAACCAGGCTAATAGAAATGTTTGTAAAAATACTTTGATCTGGAAAACAAGAATAAATAAAAGCATTTGAAACTTATTTCAAAATTTTTGAATGGGAAAAAAGTAATTTCCTCTCCCCCAAGCTATAATCGTGTACTTTACTCGAATTTTGAAAATATGTAAATCGACTCCTAATATTTTCTAATCACGCAAATTGACCCTTTTATTAATTTTTTTTTCATATATTTTTAACAAAAATAGCATATGTTCAAGAAGTTGAACGTATCAGTTTGCACATTATTTTTTAATGAGGGACTATAGTATACATGACTCAAAGTCAGAGGAATATGGTGCATTTATTTTTGGTTAACATAATAATAGATAAAAAAATTAATAAAAAGATTAAAGTACATGTTCAAAAAAAATTTAAGGATCAATTTATACTTTTTAAAAAATATATAGATAAAGTACATATGACTTATAAATTAGGGGATAAAATATTTTTTTCTTTTTTGAAATTTTAGTACAAGTGTAAATAAAAAATATAAAAAATATTAAATTATAATTATATAAATTAATTGAAGTCGCATTGAAAAAAAATCAGAAAAAATAAAAATCATGAAGCAAACGTTGTTAGGAAATGCATCATAATATAGGTATAAAGCAAAATATTTATTATCGAGAGCATTAATATTAAACTATTGTATATGTACGCTGCATAAACACAATTATGCTATAGATACTACACTCGCTCCATTTGGTCGATTCTTCATATGCAGGACACATCAAGCTGGTGCTCTCCTTCCACATTTTGCCGCGCAGGGGGTGAAAGACCTGCAACGTGACAAGAGATTCTCCTTCCTTTCGCATTTCGCCCGGGAAAAAGTAGAATTTGATTAAAAAATTAATAAACACTAAATCCTACTTGTTCTAAAGCGAAATGTGTATGATTTTTCCACAAATCCGTAAATCTGCAAATAATCCCATATTATTATATTTTTATCACAAAATTCTCATATAAAAAATAAAAAGCCCACCCATTACCCATATATGCTTTGCAAGCTAGAAAGAATATTGCTCCCACCTGTAAGGCTGTAACTAATTAAGGAAAAGGATTTTTCAATTACTTCTTTTATTTTGTCCACCATGAAAAAGGATGGTACATATAAAGTTCATATGAGGTTACTGAAAAAGGATTAGTTGAAAAAATAATTACGACTTTGAAATTTAGTTTAAGAAGCTCAAGTACAAATTTTAAAATGGTAATTTTTAATGAAAGAATTACATAATTATTATACTCTTATAATCAAACAAAAATTAATCTTATAAATAGTTTAAATAGATCAAACCTATATAAATACCTCCTCATTGAAGTCTAAAAAACATATGCATAGGCGTAGGGAGAAGAACTGTAGCAAATGTTCTGATTTTGCGTGGAAAAAGAATATATAGTATTAAAAAAATGTTATCTATACTCTATCTGTGAAGTTTTAATACGGCATTGATGATGAGCCAGATGATCTATTTTCCACCAATTAATTCTAACTTAGATTACTGACAATTTCAGTATTTCTAAATTTTCAAGAGAGCGATGAATCGTACGTTTTCAAAATATTAAAGTAGTAAAATATATAAGAATTTCAACAGAATACACTGAAAGTAATGTAATACAATCTTCAGAAAAAAATTATCAAATTATAAATAAATTGATATTAATTTATAAATTTATATGAATATCATTTTAACATAAGTATTTATTAGAGAAGCAAACTAAAAGCCAAATCTGGCTACGATGTAATTAACGAAAGATTCAGGGGGAGGCAGAAACTTATCCACTTCTAGCTTCAATAAGCAGCGCAGATAGGATCTACTTAAATCTCTTTGAAGAACATGTTTGACCATTTATCTGTGGTATTTATGAGTATGCAGACAAATGTCAGGGAAGCAGTTAAGTATCTTCATTTGCACAGTGTCATGGACGGAGACAGCTGGAGCACTGCGCACCTAGAACAATTTATAAACAAAAATATTATATACACTTTATTTTGGGATTTATTTTAAAAAAATATATTAAAATGTTTTTTTAACTATTAATTTAAAAAATAAGTATCTTCATTTGTATAGTGTCATGGACGGAGACAGCTGTAGCACTGCGCACCTAGAGCAATTTATAAACAAAAATATTATATGTACTTATTTTAAAATTTATTTTAAAAAAGTTTATTAATATATTTTTAATTATTAATTAAAAAATATTTTAATATATCTTTTTAAAATAATTCTTAAGGTCAATACAAATAACACTACTTATTTATCAAAGAACGTGAGTGTTGAATAGCAAAATTAGGAAGGCTGGGCTTTGTAAATTGTGCGCATATTTATTTTGTATAATCTTATGGTTGTTACGATGGTAAAGGCTATTTTCTTTATTGGTTTGACGACGACCTAATATTTAGTAGCTGATTATATTTTATAAAATTTTAAACATATATTATAAAAATTAATAAATAATAAAATCATGATATATATCCCTTTAACAATCAAAATAAAAATTTTTCTAATTCAAAATTCTAGGTTCTTTATTTTTAATATGGTGTATGAGTGTAATATATACAAGAATATGGGTTTATGGGTCAAAATACATGAATATGGGACTCAAAAACCACCAATGGCGATTTTTATTTTTTCAAAAAATGTCATGATTTTTGCTTTTTCTGACAGACATTTGAGATACATGATTTATTTTTGATTTTTTAAAAACTGCCAATGGCGGTTTTTACTTTTAAAAAAAATTGTTATATTCTGAAAAACCGCCATTGGCGGTTTTTCTTCAATTCCCATATCTCTGTAATTCATCCCAAAATCCCATATTTTGGTATAAATTATTTTTAAATACCATATAAAAAAAAAACACCCAATTCTATTCATAATAATAATAGTTATTATTTATACAACAACTAAGGGCTATTTAATATATGTGAGTAAAATCCTCAATTAGAAAGGTTTTTAAGCATATTAATTAGGAGAATTTAATAATTTTTTAAATAATAAATATTCCATAACTATAACAAGAAAAATATTAAATATTAAATGTATATTTTTAAAAAAATTATTTGTTAAATTTAAATTAATATTTAAATACAAATGAATTTTATCTAAACCTTTTTTTTAAAAAAAAACTTAGATATATTTTTAACACTATAAATATATTTTAATTTTGCTCCTTCTAAATTTTTTGATTTAGTTTTGATCTCTTATTTTTTCTTTTATTTTTAGTTCTTTTTGCTCTAAATTTTAATCTTTATAAATACTTTAATGATGTGTTTGATCATTATAAATATTAGAAATTTCATTTTTGACCATTATAAATATTTTCAAAATCTTATTTTGATCCTTAAGCTTAATAATACAAAAAAAAAAGAGGAATTAAAATTAAAGCAAAAATTTTAAAAGAATCAAAATCAAAATAATTCATATTTATAGTGACTAAAACCATATTTAAATCTTAAAAAATTAAAATCATATAATATTTTTTGTTTTAATTTATCTATTTATTTAAATAATTTAGTATATTTTTAAATTAATATATTTTGATATAATTTATATTTAGATAATTTGATATATTTTTAAATTAATATATTAAATTATCAAATTATTTAAGAATATATCAAATTAATTTAAAGGACAAATAAATTGGGATGGAGTGAGTATACATTATAGAGGTTGGTGTTAATGGAAGAAGTGAGATTATCCTTCTCACGGTCAAGATTTTGATATGAAATCAAACCTGTACTGTTGGCACTTAATTGGGCCGGTAAGCTGACCTTTTGCGAGTAGAAAAGCGCACCACGTGGCAAGTTGGTTGCTTCGTTCAGCTAACTTAGACAAATGAATATGAATATCCCCACATGCCGCGTTGTGGTGGGTCATTATTACTAATTGTCTTACTTTTATGACTATGCAATCCATTATCATCTTATCATTAAATGAACAGTGGTTTCATTATTACTAATTGTCTTAATATTATTGTGGAGGTTGATCCATTTAATCGACTTTTTGATATTTTAAATTTGGTTTCTAGTTTCTTTTTAACAATAAATAATTTATAAATATTTTTGGAAGTATCCAATAAATCCAAAATATATATCATGATTCAGAATTAAAATAAATATTTTTCCTAATCTAAATTTCTTTTCATAAAAAAGATTATCTTAATATTACTAGTATATCTCGAAACAACTTACTCTTTCGAGACATGCTAGTAATATTAAGATAATATATATATATATATATATATATATATATATATATATATATATATTATTCCCGTTGCACAGTAATACTGTATGTTTAGATAAGTTTATTTTGAGTTAAAAATAGCAATTTATAATTGAAAGTTTTTTGATATATATATATATATATCAAAAAACTTTCAATTATGAATTGCTATTTTTAACTCAAAATAAATTTATCTAAACATACAGTATTACTGTGCAACGGGAATAGTGCTTTATCTCATTTCATCATTAAAACGACAGTGGTCACTGATTTCATCGTTTTCTCCCGCCTCTGGATTCGGACGTCATCTTTAACCTACAGGTTAAGGATTTCAACCTATTCCACTGGGCGCTCGTCTTGATTTTCTTACCAAGGGAAATCTGGGAACCTCTTTACTGTCTATATATAGGTCCAAAATGAAAGTATCCATTGTGATTTTAATTTTTCTTAATTTGATCGAAAAACAAATTAGAAAAAATTAGCGTGACGTACACAAAAGACTTTGGTACAAGCAGAACTTACGTAGCTTCGTTGACATGAGACGGATGCCCAGATCATGTTTCATTATAGATGCATGTATATGATTTTTCTTTTCTTTTTGTTTGGATATATGTGCGTATTTGTTTCTAAAATGGTTGTTCATTCTTTTGTCCTGCGCAAATGTGTTTATATAGGGCAGCAGCAGCAAAGATGTTCGTGCTATTTGTCTCTCAGTCACGAGGGAATATACTAGAAAATGCCAGATGCTGCTTCTTATTTTGTTTCATAATGCTAGACCCCTTTTATAAAGCAAAGATACCCACATTGCCTTTAGTAATATTTTCATTGATTTGGATTAGAGCGAAGAAAAATATTGTTCTTCCTTCTTTTAAAAACATCTCCTTCCCAAGTTACAAATGCACATGTTGTCTCTCTCCTATATGCAAGCCTGTCCAAATATTCTATTCAAATAACTTTATAAAATAAATTAATGCGCAAACAACAGATGAGGTATCGAAAGCATGAGAGAAACAGGTCTAAGAATTGATGCATTATTTATTAGTATATAGGAAACTTCTAGATAGGTACCACATTACCACTTGTATTTGAATTTTTTTTTTCAATACATCTCGGGGGACTAGCCATTGCCACATTCTAATTGCCATACCCTTTTATTGCTTTCATTTTAATATTCCTAAAATTTCCTTATTAAAAGTATGTATGTTTCTCTCTAATCTTTCATTTCTATCCCATAATTATACACGATAATTAACAACAATATATATACACGATAATTATCCATGGTATGCAACATATACACGATTAAAATTAAAAAATATATATAAATTAGATAAATGTGTTTTAGTAATTTTAGGGTAAACATGAATACGTCAAGTAAAAAATTTAAATAGTTAATTTTTGTAATTTAAATATACAGTATTCCATTATAGTTTAAATCATATGAATTGGATTCAGTATGTACTTGATTTAATAAGTTAATTTTATTTTAAAATTATTAAATTAAAAATAATTAATTTTTTTATTTAATATCAATTATATAATTATTAAATATAATTTATAATATAGGAGTGGCAATAGATAAAGTTTAACTTAACTTTTGATTAAGGATTATTTAGAAATATTAATATGAAAGTAATAAAAAAATGGTGTGGCAATAGACATTAGGGTGTAATAATAATCACTCCCTAGATCTTGCTATAACAACTTTTTAAACATTTGTCAAACTCGGTTAATTAGACGTTTAATTTGATCAGAGACTTTCAAATTTCCTTGACTAAAAATAAAATCATCTTCATACATACTGATCTTCATTACAGCAAGCGAAAATATTCGTAAAAAAAAAAAAAACTGGTATGTCCAGCCCGTGTATTAAATTTGAGGTAATTTTTCTTGAAAGTAGATTACTTTAATATTATATTTTCTTTTACTTTAAATGCCAGGTGTCATTTTTCTAGACAGTAGTTTTTTTTATATCTTTTTCAGCTTTAAAATTTTTATGTATACATATATCTATCTTTAAGGAATTATTTTTTTGAATTTCATCCATATATATTTTGTAAACTTGAATCTATTTTGTAATTTATTACAATTATAAAAAAATTATTTCAGTGTATTCACATTTTGATTATTTTCAAATGTCAATATAAATAATTGAAAAGTAAAAAATTAGGAAAATAAAAATGGAAAAATAAATTAAATAACGACAAAATAAGAAAACAATCACATATATACTTGGAATCAAGAAACAAATGAAATCTAATAAAAATAAAAAGTGAATTTATTTTATATGTTTAAATGTTTATTATATATACAAATGATTAATGTATATAAAATATGATTCTTAAACCCTTTACTTAGTTGAAGAGAACATAGGAGGGGGAAAAACAAATGAGAGAAGAGAAAATGGATGGATTTTCATGTTTTCTCTTGCTTAATTTAAGAAAGAAAATGCAAAAGAAGAAAAAAATAATGTGGGATCCACTAAAAAGTTTTCGATCCTATTTCGAAGAGAAAACTAGATACGGAAAACAATTTTGTTCAAAATGTTAATTGTATCTTTATTTATTTCTTTACATTTTATTGTATTAATGGTAAAAAAATTATTTAATATAATTATATTTTCTTTTTTTTTATTTTTATCTTAAACCAAACAAGAGAAAGAAATTTTTCTTATAATTGTGCCATAATGTAGTGATTATTTTCTGCATATCTCATTAAGTTTAGGATATCACAAAGTCGACTCTCATTTCCCCTTCTTCTACCTTTGAGAAAAAAAAAAGAAATTTTTTTTCATTTTTTTTCTCTATTTTTTACTTCTTTCAAGTAATAGGAGAGATAATTAATTTTTCTCCTTTTTTTTATCTTCTCTCTATTTTCCTTCCTTCAACTTTTTTCCTTTTATTTTCTTTCCTTATCCAAGTAAAGGGAAAATATTGGTGCAAATCACGGGTTAAATTGAGAGAGAAAAACAAAAACAATTTCCATATAAATTTTAAAGAAATAAGACTGTAAAACTTCATCCAACTATGCTAATTTTTTCACATTCTTTTTAAAATTTAGTGTTTTTTCAAAAAACTTAATTCGTCCTAGCTATATTGTATTTATTACAAGATGTTATATAACTGGTCTCAAATCTAAATAATTAAAAGGAGAAAATTATATTCGTCAGTCTGACATCTAAGACAAAATTTTATCAAATTATTGTGAATATAAATCAATGTTGTAATTGGGTTGTAGCGCTCTAAAAATTTATATCTAGAAGAATAAATTACCAACACCGGTCATGCAGATATGATAATTTAAAATGCCATGCTTCGATGTCTCAGTTTATAATTAATAATATGTAATAGAAATTTTTGGAAATTTAACAAGGATGTGTCATGCACACTCTCAAATAATAAAAATATAAAAACAAAAACAATGCGTCACTCTCACAGCAATCTGAGTCGTTATTTTCAAATTATATAGTATATTTGCAGTACGATTCAATCGATGTCACTATCACTTAAGTATTTTATTTGAGTTTTGAACCCAAAAAAAAAGTTCTTATTTGAGTTTAAATAGTTTAATTTAAACGGATATGTAGCTAGCATTAAACCAAAAGAATTATATAAATAGCAATGACATATACATGTATACGACTGTGATACAGCTGTTGGCTTCTTTTTGTATCCTGATTTGTATCCGCACTTTTTTTAACCAAAATAATCCATTCAATGTTACCTCTCACTTAAATATTTTATCCTTATGTTTTGTCCTCATTACTTCTTTTATTGAACTATTATAATTATTTTTTTAATAACTCAAAAGGGAATCATATCTCTTACGGTTATTTTTTTTTTCTATAAAAACTACAGCTGTTAATTAAATTAGTTTCTTAATATTAATATTATTCTCTTAAACGATACTTATAAAAAATGAAGAGAGTACATCTTAATTAACCGGTCGAACACCATACTCTTTGGCTTCCTTCTATTGAATGACTAATGCTAACATAAACTTTTTTCTTATTCAATAGTCTTTCATACGTCTTATTTTAAAAGAAAATTTTCAACTAATTTTTTTTTTTTCAAAAAACATTTGTTATACGGTTAAACAAGAGTACTTCTAAGATATTAGCTAAAGGAAGAAAATTCCACTAAAAGTAATTTGTTTTCAAACTAAAAAAGCGACCAGCTCTCTATCTTTAGATTACTAAAATGCATTGTGCATAGGGTCTATTAAATAACCTAAAGAGTGAATGCATCCTTATTATTTTCTTATTTAGAGACAAACTTATTTTATAAAAGTCTTATCCTAGTTGAAGTATTAAAGTAAAAAAAATGCTAAATAAAAAAGTATTTAAGATACTGAGGATTTAAAAAATATTTATAATTTTCTAAATAATTAAGAAAAATTATCATGAATTTGAAAAAAAATATTGTGTAGGATATTACCCAAATAGGAGAGAGGGAGAGACAGATTCATAGTAAGTATCATGACAAGAGGTACATGCATGGCATTATAGAGCATGCTGGCATGCACCCTACTTTAGTTTATTTCAATAAAGCAACAGGTCTACAATCTTTTGGGGCTTTCCAGCACACCCCATATTAACTTATTTAGATTGAGCTAACCAGAACTTCTTTTGAATCTTTGGATGCAGCACCACCTAATCCAGAAGATGCCCCATTCACAAAATTACATTGCAATCGGATTTCTCCTTCATCCCCAGTTAGCACTCCAATATTACCCATTTTTATCATTGACTCTACAAATTGGTCAAAGAAGGCACCTTTGTCACTACTAAAGTTGTTGACAATGTCAATGGTATCAGCGCCAGGAGTGGAGAATAGCTCTTGGTCACTCTGAAGCAATCCATTATGGACCTGAAGATTGGAGTAGTAGTTGTTGTCGAATGTATCAGGAGTGGTTAGGTCCAGATTGGTGAGGTCATCCCCAGTTCCATTCTGGGGGCATATTTCACGCAATGTTTCTAAGTAAGTTGTGTTCAATGTTGGATCAGGATTTCCAGTGTTGTTGAAATTGTATAATCGGTTAACAAAGGTACGGCAGTGAGCTCTTCCAAATGTATGAGCACCTGCATATACATATATGTTAATGGATTGAAATTAGAATTTAACGTTGAAGCATTGTTATTGTGAAAGTCTTTTGTTTTTTTTTGATATAAATTTAATCAAGTATTGTCATGATATTGAAAGAGTTTACCTCTAACAATAGATACCTCAAAAATCATCTATACAGTATTATATATGATTGGTTGACCCTAAATAAGTTATACTGATAGTATATTAAAATTAATTTCTTGATATTAGATTACATGGAATGTAATTATTGCAAATTAATATCACGAAATTGTTGCAATAAGCTAGGAAACATGTATTTGGATTTGGTTATGTATACCTGAGAGTGCAACTAGATCAGCAGAAGTGTTGAGACCTTGAACAGCAAAGGCAGCTTTAAGTTGATCAAGTGTGAAGAAGGGTGCTGGAAGGTTTTGATTAGCGAGGGTTCGGTTTGCTGTTAAGCTATCCCTTCTTCCCAATAGAATTGTCCATGAGGGACCACCTCCCTGTATAATATAAAAAATTGTAAGAGACTTTAAGATTGATTTTTCTATAAGTATTTTAGATTATCATATGTATGACTGATTCCACCAGCCATTAAAGTTTATTGAGGTATTCTAGCGACTAATTGAGTGCACCTTCTCCGGATCAAAAAGAAGGGGTTGGATTTTTAAAATTAGTTCTATTACAATTTGTTTACTAAACAAAATTTGTACTTCTTTTTAGTACGAATCTGAAATTTTTAAATTTGAACCACTAGGCCATGTGTAGAACTTTTAATCCACGTCACTATTTTTATCACCAGCTGATTTTAATATAAAAAAAAACTTGGTTTTCTTTTTGGTCTTGCCTTTACCAGTCACAATAATTAAGAAGAGATTGCTACACTGTTGGGACATTCATAATCATACCAGAACAGAAGCTACTTCAGCTGCAATAGCAAGAATATCAGCACAAGAAACTGTCTTAGGACAAGCATGTTCAACCGCTGTCTTGATGTTGTTGACCACGTCCAAACCCCTTATTGAGTTGTTATTTGGAAGTGCATCTTGCTCGCTGTCTATTGTAGCAGTGTTGTTCAACAAAACTGATCCATCACAACCCTGTCACAAACATTTGAGCAACTTCTTAATTTGGGACATCATTTGTGTCATCACCTATGTATCCTAGTATTTAATCTTTTACTAGAGCTTTTAATTTGTCTTCAACGTAAATTTTCTATACTCCAAAATTTTAATAACTGAAAGTGGAGACACTAAGAGTAATCTATAAATTAATTAAAGTAAAATTATCGGATATATGCAAGCCTATGTCTTTATCGCTCCGGGCCAATATGCATTAATTTGATAGTGGTAAATGTCAATTTTGTCAACGGCGGGTTGATTGCATAAAAGAGACTTTCGGTTTAGTTGGATCTGATCTACTGCCAATACTATTATCTAATTATGTTTTATTGTCACGTTATTACAAACTTTTGACTATGATAATATGTATCTAATAACATGCCAAAATCTCAGAGATGTAGCATAATGTTACGAATTAAAGAGCAACAACGGAATGAGTGCAACCATGCAAGTGGTTCCTATTATAAAATGTTAGAAACATTTTTTACTCATGGTAACTTTTTGGGTGGGAAGCTCATATTTTAAGTATGTAAGTTAATTTTTCATATGTGTAAAGTTGAGCTAATAAAAAAATATTTATTTAGAAACATATTTGATGGACTATTGCTATAAAAGTTTTCATAATGTCATCTAATCATGATTTCACACATTAACAAAAAATGTTTGACTCTTATAATTATTATCTAAAATATCACAGATATAGCAATATATGATTAGATAACAGTATAATTTTTTATAATGAAAATATACCAAAATTAATACATATTCTTTAGTATGTTTAAATATTGATTTACATAACTTAGATAAGAAATTTTCACTCAAAAGTTTTTTTCTGGCCACTTGGTTGATTATGGAAAATAATAAAATCAGAGTAAGTTCATAGATAAATGAAAAATTAAGTTTTGATAACATGCGGCTTATAGATTTTTTTTTATTTTTTATTTTTAGGAACATAAATACTTATATTTTTCACTTAATGATATTATTCTTAATTCTTGATCGACAAATGTGTCTTAAGAGAACTTATTAATAAAATCTATAGAACTCTATTATTTTCTTCGTTCTTTCTGCATTGATTAACTAAACAAACAAAAAATAAAATAAAATGAAATAAATCTTCTAAAATGATAGATAAAAATAAAGGAATGGAGTAGTTGTTAGTATCTCAAATAATAATAACTGTACATGTTCTAAGCCAAATTAATTAAAGTGCAGTTGTGAACAAGTACGTACTTGAACAAAGCAGTCATGAAAATGAAGCCTGATAAGGCTAGCACCGATACGTGGATCGGTCAGGGAAGCATTGAAGATGACTCCAAACACAATATTGTACAGGTATGGACATGTCTCTATGTAGAACGTAGGACTGAGCTGAGCATTCGAGACTGAAAACCCTGCATGCATCACAACTGCACACAACAATGCCACTACTGCAAGACGCATGGAACCCATTTTTTGGCTGCTTCTCAATTCTAGCTAGCTTAGTTTGTTCTCTAGATCTCACAATGAGCCTTTATTTATAGAGGAAAAATTGGTTTCGTTTCTTGTAGGTCATGACATAGCATTGTTATATTATGTGGTCCCCAAGACTAGTTCTTGATTTATGAGTGGGGATTGTATCATCTCGCGTTTGTTATTAATATGTATGTGAAGAGAGATAGGTATAAACAATTTAAATGGATAATGTTTTACTAAAATTTTGTAGAATGTACCAATTGAAGTTTGGTCTAGTGGTGTAAGGGACAGTTTGAATTTCAATTGGGAGAGACACACATATTTAAATGTCCCAATTTTTTTTCAATAGAAAAATGCTTGTGAAAAATTAAAAAAATGTAAAATTTAATTTAATTTAATTACTTGTAAATATCTCTCTCTTTATATGACATACTGATGTAGATAACAAATATGAGAGGATCATTTCTTTTATGAGTGGAGTTATACATAATATATTATGGTAGGGTTGGCAAAACTAGGAAACCTTATCTTCAGGTGTCATCTCTAAAATATGTTTCAATGTAGTTGGAGCACGACATTCAACAAAACTAAGAAAATGTTCACACAAAAACCAAGAATTTATAATTGCTAATTAAGCTCTTGTATCAAGTTTTGCAACGTAACTGCCAACAGTAGGCTTCATTTGAAAACTGCTTTAGCGTGTGGTTGAAACACGTCCGTCATTCAACAAAATTGTGAAAATGTCTCAATTCTTTGCACAAAAATGAAAATAACGTTTAATTAAGCTCTTGTATCAAGTTTTGCAACGTAATTGCCAACAGGAAGCTTCATTTGAAAATTGCTTTAGCGTGTGGTTGAAGCACGTCCGTCGTTCAACAAAATTGCGAAAATGTCTCAATTCTTTGCACAAAAATGAAAATAACGTTTAAAGTCAGATATTACACACTTGCTAAGCTCTTGTATCAGGTTTTGTAACAAATGACATTGACCAACATTAGGCTTCATTCAAATTTTCCACTTGTTTAGTTTCGAATGGTAATCATTACATTGGAATTTCAGTTATCAAATCAGAAAACAATCGTCGTACGAATTTGACATGATAGTTTAGGAGTATTTAATTATTTTTTTATAAATAAAACTATATAGGAGAATTCGTAAAAGTACTGTATGTAAATCACAGTGCTCTTTGTATTTTCGTTTTAAATACTCAAGTTGGGTTAATTAAATCTTCTATCCATTATTTGCTCCGAGATTGCTTCATTTGAACTTCAAAATTAACCACCACTTCTGACTTACAATATATAATATGCTTCGCTGAATGTGCATATAATCTAACATAAGATTTTGTCAGACTCTGAGGCCGCTGAAATATATCCACGACAGATAATAGCATTTGTACAAGGTTACTTGCACAACATTCAGTGCTATTGTTATTACTCCTTAATATGACGCTTAATATATATATATATATATATAAGTAGTTTTCATTTGACGATATGCAAAATGATTTCATTTTATGTGCAAGTTCCTAACTAAATTTAAACTGGGGCAACGGTACAGATGGTGCATTCCTCGGCTATGTATGAAGCATACATGAAGGTAGAGTTGTCAAACAAGCTCTAAATATAGAATAAAAACCGAACATTTGCTCTTCCATTTTCTTGTTGTTTGTATGAAAATAGCTGACTTTTTTGGCAGTAAAAGTAATAGATCAATATTCATTTTGATCTTTGAAATTATGTTCTTACTTCATTTTAATTCTTGAAACTAAAAAAATTAATGAGTTAATTTGTGAAACTGCAAAATATAATTCAAGTTATTCTCTAGGATCATTTAAGTTAATCTCTAGCAATAAGATTCTAGAAACTAACTTTAATAATATTTTACAATTTTAGAGATTAAATAATTAACTTTTTAGGTTCGTGGAAAATGTTTAAGCACCGACAACTTGCTATCACTTCATCCCCAAAAAGACAAAAAACACATAATATAACATTTTGCTCTTATGCGCCACATAACATCCCCAGATGACTGACAATTTAATGCTTGAGATTACTCATAACTTATTTTATAAAAGTATTATAGATATTGAAATAGTAAGAAAAATACAAAAGGATACAAGATTTACTTTAAAATAGTAACCCTTAAATAAGGTCTTATATTTAAGTTTTATAAATAAAAAATAAATAAAAATTAGTGTTGAAATAATTCTATTTTCACAATAAACTGATCTAATTTAAGTCAGATTAATTTAATTTTAATAAATTTCAAAAACTAGTTATTCAGACTATAATAAAAAAGATTTACTTCAAAATATTCATGCATTATGCACTTTAACTTTTTGTAGATTGACATTAATAGTAATAATAAAATAATACATATACAATTTAATTGGTTAAAAAAAGTTATATTGATATTTTATAATGTATTATCTCGTCATTTGGTAAATGTGTTATCTCATATATTATATATTAATTGAATTTCTTAAATGCTTATAGAAGTTATAATGCCTGATTTTTGAGGGTTTGAAAAAAGTGCACCAAGAAATTTACTAAACAATACCAACACGAGCTTAAGGAGCGCGCGGAACGGGGGAGGGGAGTTTACTTAATGCCACATTATGTGAGTTGCCATTCATGTTAATTTAGTGCTCTAACTTCTTTTTTTTTTTTTTTTTTTTTGAGTTTTAAAATATTTCTACTATCAAATTTTGTCACGATTAAGTCTGTGTTTGGATTCCCATTAGCAGTCCCAAAATCTTGCTAGGCCAATGGCAAAACCGATTTCGTCAAAAGAAAAAGATTATGCTTTTTCCAATATCAATTCTCGTTGCAAGTTTTGGTTTAGGTAGAAGCATCTTCATATTGCTTCGGCGTTGAACATTTTTCACATATTTTAATTATGTACTTTCAATACTATCCTCTAGTTACACGAACCTTGAATGTGGTTAAAGAGTAAATACAATATAAAGCTCATAACCTGCTACAACATAATTGAGATTTAGTATAAAAAAATAATAATGTTAAAACCTCTTTAGTAACGAGCCTATATACAACACTTATATCTTTAGCAACATTTTCTAAACGTGACAATCTAAATATGTAGTGCCCATTTATATATTTAAAAGTGATTTTATTAGTGCTATCTAAACAACATTATTTTTTAAAACTTACTTTTCAAATTCAAATTTTTAAACATAAATCAATTTACTATAAACACACTTTCAAACTAAATCAATTTCATTGGAAATCAAGTTCGTAAAATTTAATGCAAATACATATTAAAAGACCCTCCCAACAATTGATATCTTTGAGTTTGAACTTTGATTCTCTCCTTCATAGAGCAACTTGTTTATCTGCTCCTAATCTTTAATTTGGTAACTTCTTTATTTATTTTGCTCTTCCATTTTAGCTGTGTGACTTACATAAATAATTTTCAGAATATTAGGCATAGAATTACTATATAGTCGTGTGAACATATGGTATCGTATATCAAATGCTCTAGACAATAATAGTCCAGTTGTGTAACTCACTTATCACATATTATATTTTTAGTCAATTCAACTATCATTGTGGATATTGAAACTCCATTCGCGTAACCCTTGAGATGCTACTCACGTACATTCATGAAAAATTTGTGGACATGTGATAGTTTAGAAGCTACAATTAATTTTTTTTTTTAAAAAAAAGAAGAGGAAAAAAATCGTAAAGACTTTTTAAACTTCATCGCACTTTAAATTAGTCACCATAAATTTTCAAGTTCAGATGAGGAAAATCCTTAAGCTTACTTGCAACATTAAAAAAGTACTCATCATGTAACTTGTACATGTTTAATCATTAATAAATATAATAATATTTAATTTGTTCGTATCATTTGAAAAAAAAATAAAGCTTTGCTTTAGTGGGATGCATTTTTCTCACACGTTAGTATGTGTGCTTGAGTTTTTCCAAATAATATACCATAGTCAAAGCAATCACTGAAAATAAACACGAACGATTGAGAAATTGACAAAGTATAACGAAGTTAATAATTATGCTGGCGAAATTGAAGATATATCACGAGTTGCATTGCACCTACCCGAAGATCAGGCGATGTCTATTTCTATTCGATGACTTTTGTACAATTTTCGACCACAGTGTGGCAACGCAAATAACCACTTGCAGTCAAGGAAAATTCATATAATTAAATATGAAGATACGTTGATACATTTTTTCGGAAAATGTAAAGACTTACTATTCAATATGCACGCGTAAATAACAAAAAACACATTTAATATATCGAATTATTTTTTTGTTATTGTACAACTAACATTAATATAGATTCAAAACAAATTATTACAATAATAAGAATGCGAGATAACTTCATAAAATGATACAAGATTAAGAGAGTCAATCATGATTTTGGTTTATTATAGGTGCTTAAGGTATTCATAAATAGGTAGAAAAACACTTGGTAAACAACTGAGCTTTTATTTTATCTATCTGGTTCTATGAAAGTTCTCATCAAATCCTAAAATTAGTTAACATGAATATTTCTACCAATAAAAAAATATATATGCTTCATAACATTTTAATTTTAATATTATCATCTATTCATAAATCCAATTTTAAATCAGAAGATATGTTCCTTTCTTTTTTGTTTTTTGGGGGTCAATGAAGTTATGTTCCTTCAAATTTCAAGCTTTGATCGGTTTTGCTAAATTGTGGATCGTGGGCGCTGGGAGTAGCGATTCATATATCGGGTAAACACTATGAGAAATATAATACATTAATAAGTGACTGAAATATTAACATCATGTTGATCAAATTGGCTTACTTCAAGACTCCCCACCTCCCCCCACCAAAAAAAAAAAAAAAATGGCTTACTTGGATTATAAGTAATTGAATCGACTCTAAAATATGTGTGTTATTTTATTTTGTTTTGTTTGTATTTTTTGGTGGTCTGTGCACATTTGCCGAAGTGGCTGAGTTTAAAAGATGACATATTTGTTGAATATAACATCCACTTGTAGCGAACCCATTTTTGTAACACCCACTTGTATTTGTATACGATTTAAAAACTACCTAAGAACTGATATATATGAATTTAGAAACATCTACGAAGAACTAATGTGAATAAATTTAGATTATCAGTTCAGAAACCGAGGCACGTGTTGCTTCTCTAGATCTCTTATTGAAAAATCCTGAGTCTATGAAATTGAAAATTTTCTATTTGTGAATTCTTGTTAACGCGATTCTTCTGTTCACATTTGAGTTTACGGTGTATTAGAATTAAACTTATTTAAGTGTAAAAATAGACTTAAAAGTACCTATGAGTCATGGTCCACCTAGCTAACTCTGCAATCTAATTATAGAGCTCTAACTTCAACTAGCAGTTATTAACAGTGTTACTTTCCCATATATTTTTTTGAGAAATGTTTGGTCAACACATAAAATCGCAACGCATACGGAAAAAGTGATAAAAATGATAAAAATATTTGAATGACGGGTCTCACATAATTATTGTTCCTTTTATCTAGATTTTTTTTGTCCAAAAGGTTACTAGTATATATTGTATAGAGTTACTAGTATTTTCAGCATTGTTATCAACATATTGCATAACAACAAAGTTACCAGCAGTTTATGAATTCTTTAAAATCAAATTTTATTTATCATAAGATATAGGAATATATTAAATTTATTCATTTAGGTGCCCTTGATCACTGCTTGTTAGCAAAATTAATGAAGAAAAAAAATTATACAAATATCAAACCTTTCATAAAGTTTCCAGCATTTTGGACAATATTACTAGCATATTATATAGAGTTACCAATATTTTTAGTAAAATTACTAATATTTTCAGCAAAGTTACCACTATATTGTATAGAGTTACCAGTGTTTTGCTGAAAACGCTAGTAACTCTATAATACGCTGATAACTTTACCCAAAATACTAGTAATTTTGCTGCTATATAATACATTGATAATTTTATCCAAAATACTAGTAATTTTGTTGAAAACTCTAGTAACTCTATATAATATACTAGTAACTTTCTGAACAAAAAATACAATAATCACGTAAAACAATCATTCAAGCATTTTTATCATTTTTTTCGTTTTTTTAGTATGTGTCGCGATTTTATTTATCCTCCTATCATTACTTTATTTTTTTATTGCGGAAATTTCTGCAAAGCCCAGTTTATGTAAAGACCCGAAAAAATGTGCTCGAAAACAAACCGAAAAAAAAAATGACGTGAAAGACTTGATAACATTAGTTTTAGATTAAAGATGTGAAATAGATGACAACTTCTGTCACGAAAACACCAATTAGACCTTAGCCAGTGCCATAAACGAAATGCCTTGTCACCTGTCAGGTGCAAACCATCCCAACTCTTCAGTGAGGAATCTATTTTTTTTTTTTTTTTTTTGGGGTTAACAAACGGGGCAAACGCCCAAGAAAAGCGAGAACAAACTACACACTGCCCAAACGGGGCTGCAGACAACATAGCACTGAGATCATCAGCGAGAGTCCCAGCTATGCATTCCAAAATTCAACTTCAAGCTTTGATTAGTTAACCAATCAGCGCATTTGTTGGCTTCCCACATAGTGTGTTGAATCTGCACAATCCAATCTTTATCGAGCCAATTATAAATCCGTATCACTAACTTGTTGAAGCCTGATCTCGTATGAGGCTTGTCGGAAATTAGTTGCACAGTGAGGAATCTAATGTTACTATGCTTTTACAAATACATAGGTGTACAGTCATCGAGTATATTCATTATAGCCTATGCTCGCCTTACACTAACAATAAACGTCCAATGAACTTTATCCCAAAATTACATGACCTGTGAACAGAATTTTGAACCTTCTTTTCTCTGGAGCACCCCAGGTTTCTTAAGGAAAATGAAAGAACTCATACAAAGATATCTGACGGTCTCATCATTTCATTGAAAATAAAAGCTTCGGAAATTGGCATCCTGGTTAGCGAATCATCAAATATGCAGTGCTTGGTGAATACCTAAGCTAGTGAGTAGAGCTTGCATTAGCATCTTCTAAGCTTCGCCTTCTCTTTTTCCCCTCTCCATGTCTTGACCGCCGAGGTGCCTCATCCTCGCTTTCGCTGTCGTCATTCCGGAAGTTGTTTACAGCATATTGATCATCCTGCTGTGCCTTGTATCCTTGCTGGTATTGCATGTCATCATCAGGTCCACCACTTTGACTCATCATATCTTGACTCTTGCCCTGCTCTAACCCTGAACCGTACTTATCATTCCGATCATTAGTTCTTTGATCTCTCTTGGCAACGCGGTTGCTATTTTGAGGTGGGGGCGGAGGTGGTGGAAACATCGGAGGCATATTAACTGGCCTACCACCTCTCGGTGGATTTGCACCTGCAACCCCCATCCCCCCCATAAAGTGAGCACGTGCAGGATTCATCATCATCCCAAATCCACCACCTGGAAACATCCCAGGTTGTGAGGGTCGCCCGCGAAACATCATGGCTGCTGGGGGGCCTGCAAAATCACCAGAGAACCTAGGACCATATGGAGCAAAACCACGGGGCCCCACACCAAAAAGATCTGGCATACCAAATCCATCAGGTCCAACAGGCCCATAAGATAATCCATCACCCATCATTACTGGGTTAAAACCTTGCATTCCAGGCATAGGTCTGGCTGCACGTGCAAGAGGCATGTGAGGTGGCCACATCATGCCTCTGCCCCTACCCCTGCCTTGACCAGCTGGCCCAACACCATGACCAAAGCTCTCCTCCTCTTCATCACTTTCTTCCTCTTCCTCTTCTTCATTGTCTTCAAATGGGACAATATCAGGATTCTCTCCTCCATTATCTGGATTCACTCCCTTTGCTTTCTCTTCTTCTCGTTTAGACTCAGCTGCAACTGAGATAGCCTGTAATTATGAGAAAAACCTGACATTAATCCAATTCTTAAAACACTGCAGTTCAATGCTGCAGTTTATGCATCCCAAATCCATTCATTAAAATAGCTAACTCTTAACAGATAATACACAAATAACCAAATATTGTGAAGCACAAGCTATTGATTTTAACATGTTTGGGACCTGGCTAATTCTTTCCCCAACATAACTGGGAGCCAAGACACGGTAGATGCTGGCTGGTAAAATGATTAAATGAAGCACTAAACTTAAGATACTCAAAGATAAACACCAAACAAGAAGTCTTGTGGAATGCTCTATAAAAGAAAGGAGATGGTATCAGATATATTTGTGCTGTACAGGATATGTATGGGGGCAATGACTAGTGTGCAAAATCAGGGAGATGCAACAGAAAATTTTCCTGTAAAAGATGGGTATTCACCAGAGGTCAACTTTTGAGTCCAATACATATTTTAGGCACATCCAACGACTAGTGCCTCCATCATCCTTTGTAGATGATATAGCCCTAGTTGAGTCAAGAGGAGCTAATTATTAACTTAAGTTGTAAGAAGTTATTGTTATTGTGAACGAACTCTCCCAAAAGCTTAAACTATTAGGTGAAAGCACATAAATGAATTTTATGTCCAACAATTATGATGTGATTATGAAATTCTTATTGTTTAAGTTAGCAGTTTTTTTCCGTTTTTTTCCTCCCTGATAAAAAAGTTAGCAGTTATTTTTAGTGCACCCAAGGTAAATGGGTTTAAGTAGTATAAATAAAAGATGTGTACGTAGAAAAAAAGAGGCCTAAATCAGATTCTAATTATTCAGATTCTAATTAGTATAAATATTTTAGATTTTTACCCCCTCACTCTCCTCCATTTTCTATCTAATCCCTGAAATCTCAACACTGATGATGACCATATGTGAAAAGACCTTCAATGGTTGAAGAAAAAATTTGAGAAAGGAAGCTGTTGACTATGATGACTATGGACGAAAAGACCTTCAATATGTTGATTTCTAGCTAGTTGATTTTACCTCTTGACTATGAAGTTATGTTGATTTCTAGCTGGTAAAAACCTATATGTTGATTTCTTCACTAATGATTTCTTCACCAAGGCTAGGGCTAGTTGTCCGACTTCTGAGTGTTGTTGACTCAAATCCAAGAGAGCTTTTAAGGAGGTTCAGGACAATGGCTCTAAATTACAATGCACCCTTATACCACATAAAGATACTCATGAGATACTTTTTTTCATCATTATTTTCATAGTCTTGCTCTCTCCACTTACTATTTAAGGCCTACAGCTTTGACAACATGCTAGTATTGCATCATTTAACCTGGCTTAGTGAGTGTACTGGAAGGAATTAAGTGACCTTGCGATCCGTGTCTTTACAAGGAATTTCAAATAATAGATCAGATAACATTATTGGCACCAGCCTAATAATCAAGTCTTAAACGTCTCTTAGCAACAAAGTTCCATCATATATCAGAAAACACAAAAGAAATAAAAAAATAAAATAAAAAAAATTCCCAGAGCCATACAATTTTTGACAGTAACAAACAACCATTTTTTTTTTCTCCATTAGTACATCTACATCAGAAACCTATCTCTAAGAGTTCCTATTCATGAAAAACAAGATTATGGCTCAAAGGAAAACATACCATAAGCTCACTATCTGGCTCAAGATAAAGCAAGGATGCCAACTGCTCACCAATAGAGGGTTCCAGCTCCTGACAATCTCTACTTATCTGCAATTATATGAACAGAATGTTTTGTAACAGAAGCACAAGATCTCTACTTATCCCACTCAAACCTGACTTTACCTAACTAACAGAAAGCATATCATACAAGTCAAACAAACAGTAAATTGAACAAACAATTTCGCAAATAATAATGATGAAGGAACAAGATGAACAACCAATAAATATATACAGCAAATCTATGTGCGTACACATGTCTTGACCATTCAAAAATATATCCCCATTTCTTTGTACAGACAATAGAATGCACAAGATCTACAGACATGAATGAGACTTCAAATGGCATATCTTCCATTCCTTGAAGGAACCATAAATTGAGGACCTTTTAAAAAGGTTTGTTCCTGGTCTTGTCATTTGCATATCAATATCACTTTCTGCAGTATTGCACCATAAATATCCAACTTAAACATTAATACCTAAACATTAAACTTAGTTTCACAATCATCCGCAGTGTGTAGCTAGAAATCAACATTATGTTCCATCATTACGAAGCTGGTTGATTTCATTGTGTTAAAACTGGCATCAAACAATAAAAGATAGAAGAGAAATCACTGAAAATGTGCCTTAGACTGAGATTCCAATGTGAAATCTAGCCTAGGACTTGATTGAAATTCACTCCAAAAAAAAATGAAGAGGAAATACAGGGAAAGGTAAAAGTTCCTAGGCATAGAGGAGCCCTTCAGCCTCCATTGTTCTATTCTCCAAATCCTTAATGACCTCACTCTCACTCCCTAACGAGTAATATCCACTCCCACTACAGCAAATCACACAAAATCTCCTACTTTCTCTTTTTTCCTACCAGCTTAGCATAACAATCTTTTGTTTGTCTTTCTCCTCCTAATGGGCCTGAAGACAGCCCGCTAATTCTGTTCTTCTTCCTAGAATAGACCTTACCAAAGTCTGACAACTCCTTCTGAATGTTGTTCTTCAATTCCCATGAGTTCTCAAAGTCTGGCAAGTTAAGCCACTTCACCAAGACTTCCTCTTGTCCAGCATCATTAATTCTAGCAGCAAGGATAGTCTCAGGCTGCACTTGTAGCTCCCACTCCTCTGTGATTGCAAGAGGAAGAGGTTGGCTGACTGCCTGAGGGGACGCACACCTCTTGAGCAGTGATACATGGAACATGGGATGCACCTTGGTCCCTTGAGGTTGCTTCAACTTGTAAGCTGCTGACCCCACCTTTTCTAATACTTCATAAGGACCATAAAATCTCGGGCTGAGTTCCTGATTGTGTCTCTTGGCAAGAGACTTCAGCTTATATGGCTGGATTTTAAGGTAGACTTGCTCTCCCACAACTAGCTCCAATTCCCTTCTGTGTTTGTCTGCCTGGACATTCATATGATTCTGCTCCTTGAGCTCATCCAACATGTGGTTTCGGTCCTGCATCAGCTGGTTGATGTCTTCCACATTCGATGGGGCTGAATCTCCCCTCAACAAGGTGGGTGGATCCCTGCCATATAAAGCTTTGTGGATGCTTGGTAATTGGTATTATACCAATATTCAGCCTAACTAAGCCACTGAGGCTACCTTTTAGGCTTCATACCAGCAAAACACTTGAGATGAGTTCCCAAACAGAGATTTACCACCTCGGATTGTCCATCCGATTGAGGGTGGTAAGCTGTGGAATACCTTAATTTAGTACCTACAGCCTTGAACAACTCTGTCCAGAAATTACTCAAAAACAATCTATCTCAATCGGACATAATGGTTTTTTGGAAATCCATGCAATTTCACCACTTCCTTGACAAATATTCCTGCTGCTACTTTTGCTGAATGAGGGTGGAAGAGTGCCAAAAAAATGGCCGTATTTGGTTAATTTATCAACCACTAACAGAATTGTATCCAATCCTTTGGCCCTCGGTAATCCTCCTAGAAAATCCATGGACAAATCGGTCCAAGCTGATGTAGGAATTGGGAGAGGCTGAAGCAAACCAGCTGGGGAGAGTGTTTCATACTTGTTTCTTTGGCAAACTTCACACTCTAGGACATATTTCTGAATGTCCTTTTTCATTCCTTCCCAATACAAAATTGCTGAAATTCTCTTGTAAGTCCTAAAGAAACCAGAACGGCCTACAGCAACTGAATCATGAAACTCCTTCAGCACCAAGGGAATTCCAGCAGAATTCTTGGCCAGCACCAGGCTGCCCTTATACCACAACTTCCCTTGTTTCAGCTCAAAACTCATGTGCTTAGCGGGTTGAATCATCAGTTCCTGCATCAATTTCTTTAGCTTCTCATCCGCAAAAAGCACCTCTTCAATGCCTTCCCACTCAAAAAACTAAACTGTGGAAATGGCTGTCAGGTGCAGCCTTTGAGATAAAGCATCAGCTGCTGAATTATGCTGACCCGGTTTGTATTTCACCTCAAAATCAAATCCCATAAGCTTAGATACCCACTTCTGTTGTTCCTCTCCCATTAACCTCTGTTCCAGCGAAAATTTCAAACTTTTCTGATCCGTGTGCACCTCAAAGTGTCTACCAAGCAAGTAGTGCCTACATTTCTGAATTGCCAACATGATGGCCATCAATTCCCTTTCATAAACTGATTTCTTTTGAGCCCTTTCTGAAAGTGCCTTGCTCATGAAGGCTATAGGTTGCCCTTCCTGCATCAAAACAGCCCCCACTCCCTTGCCTGGAGCATCGGACTCAATTACAAAGGGCTTGTCCCCAGGGCCTGAAAGGTTGAAGGAGCATTAGTCAAGCCAAATGGCATGACTAGAAACCCGTAGTGTCCTTCATGTGTCCTAAAATTCGTTTTAGGCACATCTTCCTCCCTCATACGTAGCTGATGATATCCTGGACTTTCGTTTTAGGCACATCTTCCTCCCTCATACGTAGCTGATGATATCCTGACAAGTCCAATTTAGTAAAAATCTTAGCTTCTCCCATGTCATTTAGAAGCTCTTCTACAACTAGAATAGGGAATTTGTCAGGAATGATGACTTTGTTAAAAGCCCTATAGTGCCATCCCCCATCCTTCTTCTTAAATAATATGACAGGACTACAAAAGGGACGAACACTATGTTGAATAATTCCAGCTTGTAACATCTCATTCACTATCTTTTCTATTTCAGTTTTCTAGTAGTAGGGATACCTATAAGGCCGAATGTTGGGAATGGCAGCACCTTCCTTCAACACAATGGAGTGGTCATAATCCCTTCTTGGCGGTAGTCTAGTTGGGGCTTGGAAAACTTCAGAAAACTCTTGCATCACCCTTCGGATCACATTAGGCATCACTCCTTCAACATTCTCAGCTGGTACATCTTGCCATGGGGTGATATAATACCCCTCTCTATCTTCTTTCACCACCTGCAATGCGGCTTTCCATGAAGCTTGAGCATAATGCAGGACCGCCTACAATCTCCCATGTGTTCTCTCCATCCTTCCATTGCAAGGTCATTTCTCTGAAATCAGCTTGAATTTTTTCAAGACTGGAGAGCCAGTCCATGCCTAACATGACTTCGGTTCCTCTCATCTCCATGAGGAAAAAATTTTGGGTAATGCTAATACCCTGCACCTTGAGCTCAATGCCACAACAAACTCCTTCTCCCTTTTCCTTTTGTCCATTTCCCACCTCAATGGTAAAGGTGGGGATCTTCTTCACCTTCATATGTGGGCGGCTAAAAAATTTCCTGAAGCTCCACTATCCACTAGCACCAACACATCTCTCCCTTGAATCTCTCCCCTCACCTTAAAAGACTTGTTCGAAGTAAGCCCCACCAAACTATTAAGGGAGATTCTCTTATTCCTCAATCTGGCATCCTCTCCACCTTCTTCACTAGTCTCTCTTGCAGCCTCTTCTTCCTCCTCCCTCTCATCCTCTTCCTCCTCTACTAACAACAACTGCATCTTTCTCATAGGACACACGTGTTTTCTATCCCAATGGCCTCCACATTTAAAGCTTAAACCCCATCTTTGCCTCTCTTGCCATTCATCTTGAGACAGCCTTCTCGATTCCATTTGAAACCTATCACCCCTTCCCTCCTACACAGCTCTTCCTCCTCTCTCCCCATATGTTGCCGCCCCTGACCCTTAACCTTATCTAGCTATTCCAGGGACCTTAGACATTCAGCTAAACCTGGAACTGCCTCCCCCCTTCATAAACCTGCTTAATCCTCCTTCTTTCCATGCACCATTCCTCTCTTCCAACTCGAGCTTTGTCCATCAATGCTGACGAAGTTCTGAATTGGTTCACCTTTAGTTCTGCCTAAATTTCTTCCTTTAATCCACTAAGGAAAATACACATCATCACCTCAGGGTCTAGATCCCATTTTGAACTTGCAGCCCTCTCAAATTCCTTTCTATATTGAAGGATAGAATCCATTTGTCTCAACTTCAGCAAAGATCCCATAGGGTTCCTAGCCACCCCTGGTTGGAACCTCTTAATGTGGTCCTCCTTAAACTCTCTCCAAGTGGGAAAAGGAACTTGGTTTACCACCATTGATACCAAATAAGGGCACCTCCTTCCATAGCTACCATCACCAACTCCATTTTGTCATAATCCTCCACATCATTGAGCCTAAAGTAGCGCTCCACTCTAGCTAACCACCCATAGGTGTCTTCCCCATATTACAAGGGAAGCTTAATCTTTCGACCTAGCTCCTGCCTCCGTGGTATCTGGTCTAGCTCCTAGGGGTCATTTAGTGGTTCTTGGCATCACGGATACCTTATGGGTGGTTGTGGTTTTTTTTGTTTAGGGGGGGGGGCCTCTGCTGTTCTTGACGCCATTCAATGGTAGAAAGGCCGCGCTCCATCTCCTCCATCGTAGCACACAGTGAAGCCATCGACAGAGCCCTTTTGAATCGATAGGCTTTGATGCCAGTTGTAACAACTGGTACAAATAATAAAAGATAGAAGAGAAATCACTGAGAAAGTGTCTTAGACTGAGATTCCAGTGCAAAATCTAGCCTAGGACTTGATTGAAATTCACTGAAAGAAAATGAGAAGGAAATACAGGGAGAGGTAAAAGTTCCTAGGCATAGAAGAGCCCTTTAGCCTCTACAATTCTATTCTCCAAATTCTCAATGACCTCATTGTCACTCCCTACCAACTAATATCCACTCCCACTATAACAAATCACACAAAATCTCCTACTTTCTCTCTCCTACCAGCTCAGCATAACAATCTTTTGTCTTTATCCTACTAGTGGGCCTGAAGACAGCCCACTAATTCTGCTCTTCTTCCTAGAATAGACGTTACCAAACTTGGGGTCCATAACACACTGACTGACAGGTTCGGCCAGTATATCAACTCTCAGTTGTTGAAATGCCAAGTAGTTAATATCCATTGCTAGGCAATGGTCAGAAGTGACAAAAGACCGCACCTTGTTTATATGATATGTTCAGGAAGATGTAGTATTCCCTAATATGTGGTGATGCAGAATGACCACTAAGAACTAAAGTAGCAAACGAAAAAAAATATTAACCAAGAAAGTAAGAAATAATTCAAAGTATAGATATGGGGTATGGTAGACCCAACATAAAGTTTTGATAAGGATAACATCAATAGCTAAATGGATCCAATCCTTCCTATATTCAGGAAACAAGTGACTCCAAAATACAATATTCGCTTTATAAGAACCACTCAGGGTAAAAAGCATCATAGCAAGAAAACAACTCTTACAACAATAACAACAACTAAGCCTTGTCTCACTAAGTGGGGTCGGCTACATGGATTCAAAATTAGAACATAGAAATGTGAAAGATAATACCTTCACTGGTAAATTTTCATTGTATGGATTCCTTAAATGGCGGGTTTTGTGGAATGACAGTTCGCATAACTGCAAATAAGAAATGCAATTAAACAGATTACTTAATGTACCAAAAATTTCCAGATATCATAACTCAGTATCCAATACTGGTTCATGAACAAATTTCACCCAGTTACCAAAGTTAAAACACTAGCTTTATTAAAGCCAATTCTTGTAAAGAATTGTATGAAATATATATGTATGTGTGTGTATTTTTGCTTAGTCTGATAAAGGGGGCTGAACCTTATTTCTCAAATGAGTTAATGACCAAGCACACTTATTTCACGAAAAAAAATAAAAGCAACTAAATACTCAAATTAGTCCTCCAACAATATATGCAACATTTAGTCCACTACAGATTTCGGACATCAATTTAGTCCCTGAATGTTAAAATAGATATCAATTTAGTCCTCCAATATTTATTAAGACATCAACTTGATCAGTAAATTGATGCTTATTTTTATGCTATGAAGAACCAAATTAGTGTATAAACTCTTCAAAGGACTAATTTTATGACTTGATGTTCCGCATATCTTTCAAGAACCACACTTGTTTTGCCATCCATTAGATAAATACCGCATCAAAGTTGATATAAAAGGTTTTATACCTTCAACCATTTAACAGAGAAATTCCGCCCATAATGTGCAGTTCCATGAGCATATTTCCAGTTTCCCCCAGCTACAGAACCACCAATTCTGGATGTCATCTTTGCACAACCCTGCCAAAATATAGACAAATTCAGGTTCAGTGGCTTGGCCACAGCCAAAGAAAAACCATGCAAGGGTTCTGTTCCATCTGAAAAAAATGGTTTCTACTCCTCAATTCGTAAAGTTACAGATGTTAAGTGCTGACTGGTAGCATTTGATTATTTTACTAATGCAGATTTCAAAATTATATGACTGCTCCACTTGTGGAATTAAATTATCAGCAAAAGACCATTTAACAAGGAAGCACCAAAACAATTGGGTTGATGCATTTCAGCCTATAGTAAACCCCTGAGATTCAAATCCATCAATTAGTTTCCCATCATTGTAATAAGATAAAATCTTGTGATATTCTACAATTTAAAAAGGAGCTGAATGTTTACATCTGTTAATTGGATAACAAATACATCCTTGGCCTAAATCCACAAAATTGAACAAACCTAGTCAACCAGGATGCAAAATATGAAACATACCTGGAAATGTCGAGTTCGGTTGACTGAGAAAATCAGTATCACATTTTCCACAGAGTCAAAAGCTTCATTTAGTTTGGACTCATTGCTCCTTTGAGTTGCCCATACTCCTTGTTGTACTGATAACTCCAAATTTTCACGATTGCAACTTTTAACAATAAAATACCTAAGGTTTTTGGTGGAGAAGTATATCAGTGTGATTCATATAGGTAAGAGAATAGTGCTTCAACTGAAGCAATACTTTCGTAGGATAAACTCTAAATTTGAGCACAAACCTCTCATGAAAACATCAATTTTTAAACTCTTGGACCAGCGCATTATAATGCACTATTCTCATATATTTGGTATCAGCACGTTACTAGAATGATGTGGCAAGTCATACTAATTCATGTTCTAGGCTCAGAGGATCAGTGCCATAACTTTGTGTCAGTAATAGAAGACATATGATAATGAACTAAAAGAGAATTATATGTGAAAGTTATGAAGCTATTCTAACATTATTTTCCCTTTAATATGTCAATCTCTTATTTCTCATATACAAACTTCCTTCTCAATTTAAATAATGTGTCAAAATTTATTATTCAAAGCCAATTAGCGGTAAAGACAATGCAAAAAATCAACTAACAAGGATATTTGTGAACAGCCAATAAAATTCGGCATGTAATATATATATGTAGACAGCCCAGTGGACAACAGTAATCTTGGGAAGAAAATTACTACACAAAGCAAATGCCGGCATGATCTCTACCAAATAAAAAATACTTCAATATGTACCTGGCTTATCATTTATGTAACTGTAAGCATACTAATAACAGATTTTCCCTAGCCCAATTGAAAACTACAAGACTCTCAACACACCTAGATATGCCTTGAGGTAAAGGGGTTGCAGTTCTATTCGCTTGATTAGGCTGGCCATTAGCAACATTTTGACTTTGGCTTTGGCTGACCTGCTGCTGAGACTGTTGAACTTGTTGTTGCTGTTGGACATTACCTGACTCTGCTGTTAATGGTTTTCCAGCAACACCCTGGTTTGTAGAATTATTTCCTTGAGGAAATTGAGATTTTTCAACTTGTTGATTATAGCTAGCACCCCTTTGCTGGAAAAACTTGTTAGATGCATTATAATTGTATGAATATAAATGCTGGATCTTTAGAAGGACCTCTTCAACAGGAGGTGGAGGTCCAGGAGATTTTGCATGCCTATATCGGCAATCAGGCCCGTTGGGACAAAAACCTAACTTGTACCTGCATATACAGAAATATTAAAATCACAAACATACAACTTGATAATCTTAAGCAGATAATTTAAAGCCAAACAAACAGAACTAATCAGACATAGAACACAAACATTTTTCTTTGATAAACAAATAAAACTGCTTATAGAAGAGTGAGGCAAAAATAAATAAATGAATTCAACAGCAGGATAGCACATCCTTCTCAACAACACTAGAAAGAGAAAAGAGATCAGGATACATAATCCAAGCACATTAACCAATTAATCCTTCCAATCTCTTTGAATATACACTCCGTGTAAAGGTTCATTACCAGAGCATCACAATTATGCCAAGATATAATGCTATATCAATAAAAATAAGGCTGAAAATTCTTTGCAAAAAGGTCACCGCCTCCAATGAAATGCACCAAAGCCCAAACTATTGCAGACATTGCACAGAATCTTACCCACCTTTCTTCTCCCAAAACCCAAGAAATGAGTCACGAAGCTCCTCCAACTGTTATGGCCTTATGGGCAAACCCACTGCTCAGAAAATATGCCAAGGAGATCATTCCAAAGTCCAAGCAGCTTGAATGCAATGCATAATGAAAGCAGGAAGTCAAACTAGAATAAATATGTTTTATAAAAGATAACAACCCTGAACATTTCTATATCTTGCATATTCACTATTTTCCAAGACTCGATCGAATTGATCAGTCTAAACTTATAAAAATCTCAGCCATTGACAATATCAACAACTTTCATGAGCACTGAGCACCTAGTCTCCACTTATGACCTATCAACATGGGGAGAGGTGAAAACAAACTTTTGACTCGTGAATTATTGACAGATACAACTCTAATTAAACAATGACATTTTTCACCTATGAGTTTCTAGCTCAATTAACAATGAACCAAGTCTTTAAGATTGGGGTGTGATGATTAATATTTAGATAGCACATTAGGGGTTAAAACCTGGTTTGGAAGATCCAATTGCAACATATTAACCACTTTTTCAGGGAAATTAAGTCAATTGTAATCATAGAACCTTGTTCTGTTTTTCAGACATCAAACTTCATTCAAGTCTATTGTAGCTGTAGTCCACATGATGTGAGTTATGGCTTCCGGTTGGTCCATCTTTGAGGGTAATGTTTGCTTCAAATTAAAAATTCCTCCTCCTCTTCCTTCCCCTTCAAACTCCTCACACCTCATCTCTTCTCCATACATAAGATGCATCAAGACCCATTATTATAACCATACTTATTAACCATGAAAATTGAAAACGGGGGGAAAAACTCATTAACTTAGAACTGAAGCAAAATAAAATTTGACTTAAATTCCAATGTTTTCCCATCAATTCATATAACACAAAACAGCCAAAAATATAATTGCTCACAGCAGAAACATCATTGTACAGAAGTTAAAAACAAATCTCCTGATAGCATGCAATCCTTCATAGTTCATATTAAAACCCTTAACCTTGCCACCACCACTCCAATTAACAGAACCCAAGCACACTTAAAAAAAAAAAAGGAAAATCGCAATCAAAACAATAAACACTGCAAAACAACAACAACAACTTTCAATCACACAAACAAACAAATACCAATTTCATCAACTAAAAAAAAGACCCAAAAAAAAAGAAGCTGAGAATCAATCACATCACAATTCACATACATGTTACACTCCTTGATGTCTTCGTTGGTGTGCTTGTACACACAATCCTGCTCGCGGCACTCACCGTACAGCCGGAAAAACCGGCACACCGGCATCCTCGCCTTGTCGTACTGGTGCAGGAACCCGCACGCGTCGCCCTTCATGCACAGGCTCCGCAGCCAGTGCCGACACACCGTCTGCCGGAAGCTTCGCCGCCCGGGCACGTTTCCGCCAGACGCGGCGTCCGCGGAAGAGGGCGCAGCGGCGGCGGCACCGTTGGTCGCGGCGGAGGCGGCGGCCGCGGAGGAATCGATCTGGTTGGCGAGGGGTCCGCCGGAAGGGCCGGCGGAGGGGGCGGCGGCGGCAGGAGCGGCGTCGAGGCCGCCCTCGAAATCGAAGCTGAGGACTCCCTCGGAATCCTCCATTTGGATTTTGGATTCGTGTATTTGTGCGGTGTTAGGGTTTTCGAAGGGGAAATTAGGGTTTTGAAAGGGATTGATGCATTCAAAGAGGAAGAGAGAGTTGAATAGGAGCTAAGAGCTATGGAGGGACTCACTGTAGTGTGAACAAGGGAAACAACAACGACGCAGAGAGAGAGATGGAGACACTTGTTTTGTGTTTTTCGGTTTTGGTTTATTAATATAAATTGGTGTTTTAATTTTCTCTTTACATCATGTAATTGGTGTTTTATTTTTTACTACTTCAAATATCTAATCAAATCACACCTTTTTTTTTCTCCATTTTGTTTTCATTTTTGGGGAAATGATATCCGTGACAGGAAATCAAGTTCATTATCACTTGTCACCACCAAAAAACTGTTTACATGACTTGTAAGGTAGGTAGGAGGCTAGGAGCATTGGTAATTATTAAAAAAAAAGCTGTCTAAACAAAAAAAATAGTTGAACAAAATGATTAAATTTGTATACAATTAATCTCTTTCATAAATTTTTTTATCTGATAAAAAAATCCTTTTTATTAAAAATCAATCAATTTGAACCAAACCAGAAAACAAAAAGCAGAAAAGTAAGTTGTATTTTTTTTTTTTATAAAGAAAAGTTTTTGACTCAAATCAATTGGACGGATTCTAACCTTTTGTAACTGACCAAAAAACCAACATAAAAACTTTTGTAACTAGTTTAATTTGATTTGGTATTCAATAACCGAGCCAAGTTATCTTAAAACAATAAGGGTGACTTAAATCAAGTTTGCAAATATAGAATAAAAAACACACTAAAACTTGTTTAACAAACCTTCGAGCTAATTTTCATGTATCAATCATAAGTTTAAGCAGTGATAACCTGCACATCGCTGCCTCAAACTAGAGAATATTATTTAAAAAAAAAAATACTACAGAGTCCGAATCCGAAGGACGATTTATTAAAAAAAAAAAAATTTATCCGTATATATATATATATATGGGAATCCCTAATCCAAGACCGAAGCCCCAGCCACCAGCTCCCCCCTCAATTGGCACCGTGTTACTATCTAGTGACCTGAACTATTATTTGCTATTTCGTGAATTTCCGTATCAAAATTTCCTTAGACAATAACGTCACCACTATTGCAAATTATGGTTCGGTTGTAGTCATTGCAGTTCTTTCAACACATTAAATGACTGGTCAGTTTTTGCGGTGTACAAAGTTTCTTATGGCAATTACAAATATCTAGAATTAAATTCCAATTTTAGATAGTTTAGAAGCCCTGGTTTTCGAAAACAATAATCTTTACTTTAAGGTTGTATTAGTTTCAACCGAATTCTTTAAGAAGGAAAAATGCTATTCTCTGTAGTCTACCATTCAGCAATACATATCATGTAGCACGAATGATCATCACAAATAGCCAGTGCCCAGCAATTTTACCACTAACATCTATTGCAAATATAGACAAATTCTACAAGAAATGAATACTAAGCAGCACGATTCATCTCATATAACTTCCTGATATAGATTCACATTGTATAATCTGAATACAATCCAAGGTTCACCAATCTGTTCCCAACTCTCTGGAAACAAAGAGTTTGTCAATGTATTGGATTACAGGTGCAGATGCCGAGGCATAATTTTGCATTAGGACTCTGGCTGATGCCTCTGAAGCAAAAGATAAACAACAACAAAAGGTAAAAAAATAAAAAAAATAAAAATGAGAGAAGAGTGAGCATCATAAATACATAAATTTATTAGAAAATATTTGAATAACATAATCTCCAACAATGACTTTCCCTACTCCCATACTTCTAGGCTGTCTTGATTTCACATTTGAGAAAGAAGGGTGAAAAAGAAAAACCACAGGAAACAATGGCATTATGATGAAACAGATTGGATTTGATACCCTCTTGAGTTTAGCTTAAAGAGAAAAGAAATTACCCTAGTTTAATTACAATGTGCAAAAGGACATACATGCATAGAGCTTGGGATCTTAAGAAGAAAAGCTTTGACATCAAAATGTGGGTAGCAGATTAGGATTACGGTGCCACAAACTTTAAGTTGAAACCTAAGACATAAACTGCTAACTTATTCAGGATTTAAATTTCAAAAAGAGTAGGAGAAAACTCAATTCTACACTTACCATCCGAGTTGAGTTTCCTCAAAAGCTGTTCCTTTGTAGGAAGGGCATACATCCCAGCAGAAACCGCCTTCCTGATAGCCCAACCATGATAGGGTGCCAATGCCTGTTCGTAAGCCTTCAAAGCTGGATTCCTAAGGGAACTTCCCCTGCCAAAAGATATACAGGAACTCAGCTCATTTACTATCAATATCAAGGCTAACACCATGTGATCTTATACATAAATGTATTTGCTGTGCCAGTTAATATAGGAAACAACTATATGTCAATTTAAATATGTATCAATATACGCAATCTACCTTAGTTAGCACAAAGATTAAAGCTATTGAGACAGCCACTTTTTGCTACATCACAAGTAATTTTTTGCTGTGAAAGAAAATACTATTGGATAAGCTAATGCCCAAGGGTGTGTTTAATTTGAAATTTTTTTTCTGAAAAGTTCTAGAAAATTTTCCAGAATATTTATGGAAGCCAAAATTCAAATCTGCTTCAAGCATAGCTCGTATAAACAAAACATATCTTTCCCAAAATAAGGAGAAATTTTATGATACCCTTCCCCGAGATTTGAACAAATGATAAAAAACCGCCATCTTAGTTTACTTACAACTGCCTCCTTTACTGTTATATTACAAAAGATGGTTATGAAATGAAGAAATAGGGATGGATGCCATTAACTTTACAGTGCAATTACAAAATTGCTGTTACAGCCTAATTCAAGCCATGGTCAAATGACAAACTTTCCTTTTAATTAGGGAAATTACGTTGGCCTCTCTTGATGTTTTAATAAAATTACTCTAACCCTTTTAAGATATTCATGTCTCTTATTCCTGTAACACAAATTAATTAATACTATGTGTTGCGCTGAAATCTTAATTTTTGATATACATTGCAAAAAGTACAAGTTCTTTAAAAGCACAAAATTTAAGATAATCAAAGTGATATTGAGGAACATTTCATTAGAGTATTTAACTACTTCATTTGTTTTGACCCGTGTCCTAAAAAATGGAATGGACGAGCTGGTGATTGTCTAACCACTCAGTTAGACTAAACCTTCTGATCACTTTCATGGTGGAACTGGTATGAAACAGCAGGAACCAGAAAAACAGACAGAAATGGTGAACAGTGAATTGGAACTAAAAAAGCAAACATTCCAAGATTCTGTCTATATATGATACCGTACTTGAAACATCCACTTCTGTGATGTTGTAGCGTGCTATCAAACATTTCTTGGCTTGAAAGTGTTTAATGAAGATAATAAAATGAAATAATAAAATATGACTGTTTTGACAGCCCCTCCTAAGCAATTCCAACTTGACAGCTTTTTCAACAAAACCATTTAATTTTCAAAACAACCACTTTTCTTAGCACCGAAGATTATAATCAATAGAAGGAAAATATTCTCCAATTTATCAGTTTCTACTTTCTTTTTATTCTGGTTCATACTGGTTTGACGATGAAACTGATCAGAAGATTCAACCTGAACCAAATGGTTAAAGGATCACTAGTTGCAGTTGGACCCACTAGTCACAATTGGACCAGATGATTAAATGCTTTAGCTTCTTGTTTGATTATAGTGGGTTCAGAAACAGTAGAAGTGGGAGGAGTGGAATATACTCACTGGTCACTAGTTGCTAGTTATAAATGTAACAGGGAAGGGAAGATGATTTGACACTGGAGCAGTCAACAGCCTTTAACAGATTCTTCCTGTCACTAATGAAATGAAAATAGAAAAGATGACACAGTACAAAGAACATATTGTTCTACTAGTTTTTTTGTTTTTTTTTTCCCCGTAATTTCCGTTATAGATGTTATATCAACAAGAAACCATTAAAGTGGTAAGCCAACGAGCTTGTAGTTCAATTGGCACCAGCCCGAGTCATTAAGATAGAGGTGTGATAACCTTAAAAGTTAGACTCTCTACCAGGCAACCTATCTGCCTTCCCTACCTAGGTGCTCGCATCTCCAACGTACCAAAAAATAATCATAAAAAAGATAAAAATTAAGAGGCAAACACGAAAGTTTTTATTCCTATTGGTTTCATTCTTTTCAAGCAAAAGGAGACAACACCAACTGTCAACCTCCTCTTTCCACCTTGACTAGCAATCATGGATAAAAAGTGGAAGCTATCCCATCCATTCAATTCCCCCCTTCCCTCTCTTCATTTTCATTCCGCTCTATTTTCACTATTTGGTGCCTAGCATAGTCCTAACATTGTTCAAATCATAATATAGCAAGTTGTAGATAGAAGAAATTTGCACAAAGCCACAAACCACAAAGTGAATTGTAAAGCAGTGACCAATGTACTTACTCAGCAACTAATATTTGCTCAAACAGTAATCTGACCATGTCAAGTCCGCGCCTCACTCTCAGCAGATTTCTTGTATGGCTACCTGCAGTCCTCACACAATTATCTTGCACATCCCGATCAATCAAAGATTGCAAGGTCTGAATGGACTTCGATGCCTCTTGTAGATCACGCACCTATCATCATCAAACAATCAACTAGAACCCTTCACACACATACAATTCATCAAAACAAATGGCATGAAGTACGCACTAAGGGAAAAGCTTCCATTCTAGAGAGCACATGTTCAATTTCACTAGATTTCTCAAGATCATTGCAAGATGCAAGTAAATTACACAAAAGAACTTCACTAATCCAAAAGAGCCCTTTTCTTTTCTCAATAAACACAAGCTGCTTCATCCCAAAAAACAAAAATACTTTATTTTTTCCTCCCCTTCTAATTATATTAACTGGAAAACAAATGATCAAAATTCAACTAAATCAATCTTAGCAAAAAAAACCAAAAAAGGCAAATCCCCCACTTCAGCATTTCTATCACTCTTAGAGCAGAAAACAAATGAATTAAAAAAAAAAAATTCAAACCTCCCAATACCCCTTGTGTAAATATTCAAACTTTCGAATACCCTCTTGTCAGTTTTGTGTATTACAACAAACCCAATTAACCCAAACTGGCAACATTTCAATCACAACCCCCAAAGGGTAATTAAAAAAAGAAAAAAAAAAAAAACCTCGATTACCAATCTCCACATAGTTAACGAGTAAAAGTTCAATTTTTTCACAGATTTTCTTTTTCTGGGGAACCAAACAATGGTACCTTGGCAACGAAATCCATCTCAGCGAACTTGAAGGCGATGCCCAAGCAGCCAAAGAGGGGACAGACGAAAGAGCACGCCCGCGAGAAGGGAGCCAGCTCCATCTCCGCGCTTTGCGAATCCGCCACCACGCTGGCAAGGCCCTTGAAGGCGTCTGAGATATTTTGCAGCGGTTTGTCGCCGCCGTTGGCCTCTGCCATCGAAGAAGAAACGAAGAAGAAGAAGAAGGATCTTGCTCAGTTTGTGTTGCGTGTTACGCGTTATGTATTGCGTCCGCGTCCTCGTGACAGCAGAACGGTTCTTTGCTGCAAACGGACGCAGCAATGCTAGCAAGACAAGAACATTTGCTCCGTCTGCTTGTTTTTGTCTTTGTAGATTTGGGCTGGCATTATGACGCGCAATATGCTTATTCTTATTCTCTTTCTTTCTTTGTCTGTTACACCCTAAGTTTTGGTCTTTTAAATTGTACTTATGCTTCAATTCAATTTCTAACGTTAGGAAATTAATGATTTAACATTTAAATTTATAAAATATGATTTAAATTAGTTGTTAGGGTGATTCAATTTAGTTGCTACACATTAGAAGTGAAAATAGGTCAAATGGCTATTTTGAGAGCTTTCGATCTAACTTACATTAAACCTAGTTTGGTGTAACCTATTTAGCTTATGTTGGTTGCAAGTTAGATGCTTCCAAAATTGATTTTATTGGGCAAGAATTGATTCTTGCAATATTTTGAATTGTTTGGTTGCATACCCTTAAAATTAATTTTGACCTCTAGAATTAATTTTGGGAGAAATAATTTTTTTTTACTTTCTGTCAGAATCACTTTTAGAGGAACTATCAAACATAAATTACTTTACTTCTAAATTAATTTTAACAAAATCAATTCTATCTAAAATTAATTCTACAAAAATAGAACCAAACATGTTATTAGTAAACAAGTTAAATCAAAGTTTTTTGAAAAAGGCAATTTGGCTAAAAACAAGGCCAGGTTATAGATTATATAAAAAAAAAAATGGGCCTTTCGAATCTAATAAGTTGACCTATTTATATTATATTATTATTATTATTATTATTTAAAAAATCTAATAATAATAGAAGTATTTTAGTCTATTTAAGAATAGATTTTTTGATATATTTAAGGGGCTTTTTAATCTATTTTAAAAAATATTTTTTTAGTATATTTAGAAATTTTTTAACCTATTTAAGAGTAATTTTTTCATCTATTTAAGAGCCATATTATCAAATTAGCCTTTAAATAGACTTTCAAGCTAAGTTAGGCTTTTAAAAAAGTTAAACTAAGGCTCTAAAAAAAGCTTATATCAAGTAATAAATCTAGACTCAGGCTATTTTTTGATAATACAGATCAAGTCTATTTAAGCAAAAGCCTAACCTTATCTATTTCCACTCCTACTACACATGATATCTCATGAACTAACTTGAATCATATTTAATAACTTAAAAATTAAATTATTAATTTCTTAATTTCTTAATTTTAAAGACTAACTTGAAGCACCCATAACCCATACAACTTCAAGGACAAACTAAGGCTGTACTCTTTTTTTTCTTTTCTCATATCATTATAAAATTATTTTAGTATTAATTTTTTTATTTATAGGATTCAAATTTAAAATCTCATTTAAAAAGAATAAATATTAAATCATTTAGATCAATTCAAATTTGATATAATAGATTTATTATTTTTTATTTGAAATATTAGTATCTAAAATTTATTATATTTCAATTAATCCAACACGAGTTAAATTAATTTATTATGGAGGTATAACTCTTCTAATATTAAGTCTTTTCTTTTTTTTTTTTAAAAAAAAGTCCATAAAACTCAAATCCTATCAAGATGTATACTCGATAACGAGAAACATGACGAAGAAAGATATTTGAACGAATGAATGAAAATGAGTTACAATGAGATTTATATACATACATGAGAGAGAACCTTCACTAACTAATCATGTATAGCTCACCAATCATGTAGCTAACTAAACAGACAGACTAACTAATATAATTAAACATCATTTCCCAATAAGTTTGAGAAAAATAAGTGTCAAACCACTTTAATTAATAAAGTGTTGATTAATAGATGCATTATTCAATTTTTTTTTGAATTGTTATAAAGTCAAATAAAATAAATAAATATGTCTTAAAAGTTATCAGAAGATTGGAAAAAAAAAAGATTTAAAATTTGAATAATGTTAATAACATATCAGTATATCACTTTCATTTTTTTTTTTAATATTTGTATAGTATTTACTATTAATTGCTGCTGGTATAAAAAATAAATAAAATTAAAGGATACCACACTCTGATATGCTGTCAATTGGGTAGATAGTGAGTTGACATACACCTAAACATATGTGTCAAGCAGGATTTATTTAAAATGATTATCTATAAAAATGAATATTTAATATTTATATTATTTTTAATTATTAATCAAGTTAAAAAAATAAATTTAATGATTGATATTAGATAAAAATTGATTATAATATTTTATATAATATTTAAAATCTGAGTGATCATTTAATATTAACTATCAAATTTATTTTTTAATTTAGTCAATAAATAAAAATTAAGTTAATATTAAATGTTCATTTTTTGTAAATAAGCATTTTAAACATCACCGTGTCAAGCATTATTCTTAAATACTGAATTTGTTTGTTTTTATAAACCTTAAATCACTTTTAAAAGTATAATTATAAGAAAGTGTCTAGAAAGTCATTATAGATTTCTGGGTCCAATCATGTAGCTTTGTAGTGTTATTTTTTAAGATTTGTTTTCCTTTTGTCTTTGGGGAAAAAAATGAAAAAAAAAAAAAGAAATTGGTAAGTCCTAGATCAATCTTGTTCAATGGAGAAGAAAATTTTGATTCGCTTCCATTAAAATTGATTAAAATGGTCTTGTTTACTTCATCATTCCTAAACAATTGAATGAAATATCGCATTTTTTAAAATGACAGCTTCTCGAGTTCTCGTAGACGCGTCTTAGCTAAGGTAGGAGTATATTCGAAGCATATGCTATCCGTTCAATTTTTTAATAAATTCATATGTTGGAATAGAAGGAGAGAAGCAAGATGACAAGTCAGAATATCATCGAAATATTATCGAAACTAAATTTTTGCATACAACACCAAAACATGATAAATTCGGTGTGTTACAACTCACGACATTCACAGATAATTTTGGCCTAAAACATGAATCTTGAGGTGATAAATGACCAAATGTACATAGTTGCATGGAATTATGTCTTAGACTAAACAGAGTAAAATGGCTCTTACATTTTTGCCCGCACACAGAGTACTATCGTTGTGTATTTGGAACTTATTTGGAACCCATACCTTCGGGTAGGATTTTTAGAATCTAATTGAGTATTGCTAAGCATCTTGATCTCACATCCAATACTTCTTATGTACCGAAGTTGTTAGTAATTAGCTAAATTGGCCACACAACCAACATTATTATTTCAAGTCAAGCCATTACAAATGTAACTCGATTAAATAGATTTTGAGTCAAATTAGGTTTTAGGAGGCATTCGGCTATTCGTGGTCTAGTTTGGTTGTGGGTTCGGCTAATAGGTGACTAGTTTCTTTCTTTTTTTTCTTTTTTTTTTTGGGTCTTGGGGTTACTACTTTTCAAAAGGGTAAATTATAATTTTGATTTTTAAAAAATTAATGTGTTAATAAATTAATTCCTAAAAGATATTTTTATTAATTCGTAATACTTTAATGATCAATTCTATTGTTTCTATCGTTAGTATTAACAAAAAAAATATTTTAGAAACTAATTTGTTAATATATTAATTTTTATGAATTGATTTATTTAATTGTTAATCTTTTAGAAATTAATTAGTCGACAAACTAATTATTGAAGTATAATAGGCTAATAAATATTTACTAATGACTAATTTATCAATCTATTAATTTTCTAAAGGTGAAAATGGTAGTCTAATTCCGGCAATCTTAAGATTGGTAAAGCTTCTCTTTGGGTTAAAGCTTGACAACTTTCTCATGGGCCATACAAAACTTTGACCGGGCTATAATAAATGAACCCATTTTGGGTTTGGGCGTGGCTTGCTTCGGTTGTAACTATCACACTCTAGACCAGAAATCCATATAAGGCTTGTGTTTATTTGAGCTCAATGTTTCGCAAAGCGAACTTCCGTACAGCAACTCAGAAAGTTCTGAAATTCAATCTAACAGCCCGTAACTAGAAGTGGGGAAAAAAAACAACGCAAATAACGTAGTAAACTATAGATGGTCGGTTGACATTCTTTGAGGATATGGACTCAACTCAAGTCTACACTCTCTGCTATCATTTTATAGTTGTACTTTTCTAAATTATTCTCACTTAAATAAATTATATTCAAATTCAGACTAATTAGTTATATTATAATTAAATTTATCTATTTACATTTTAAAATAGCAACTCACACTTTTTTATGCACCAAAAATTTTAAATTTTTTTCTTCAACAATACTTTATTTTTTTATTCACAAAATAAATGATTAGTTATAAATTGCTATAAACTAAAATTTAATAAAATTTCTTATTATTTGTGAGTTGAATTGGGTGGGTTTAGGGTGTTTTTTGACCCAATTTACTCATTCAAATAGTGGGTTGAATTTGATCAAACTTTGTGAGTTTGATGTACATTTTTTTAAAAAAGCATCTATGAAAAGGTAAAACATATCAAAATATATAATTGAATATAATAAATTTAAACATATCTATAACATATATTCTAATATAAATACGAAACCTTTTAACAAGCATAGCATATATAAATCTCAATATATGCATAAGTTTAAGAGAATATTCATAAGATGTAGAAGTAGAATAGCGTGATTGGCGTGGATGGATAGCGCCATATAGTGAGAATTTTTTTTTTAACCTCACTATCAAAATAAAAGTAATTCTTTAAAGGCTTGAAGTCAAAAAGTAAAAGTAAGATATAATACTTCATATCATGAACCGGGACAACATTGGCATTGCATTAGCATGATTTTTTTTTCAAAATAATTCTTTAAGCCCAATAAAATAATTTTTCAAACCCAACAAGAAAAGCCACTCCAACACACATATTTTACACAAGTTTAAGACCACTAAAATTTGAGGGGGAAAAAAATAGATAGGTTAAGTTAATTTTGGTTAAAAATTTCTAAATCCACAATTTAACTCATACTTCATAAGTTAAAGATTTTTTAATCAAATCCAACTTGTCAACCCAACTCAATTTATTTGTTGTGGGCTAAGTTGAGTTGAAATTCAAAGTTTGTGCGTTAACTCAAATTGATAAACACCCATAATCCTCATATGCTTCCATTCGATATGGTATTCTCATTTTTACTAGGTTTCTTATTTCAGTTGTAGTACGATATGTAAGTGCTGGTATGGTACTATTATACTTACAACTAATATTGTAATTTTCTAAAAATTTAAGTGCTAAGTCCTTGTGGCGAGTATAATACTCCTAAAGTATATGAGCAAAATATTCTATTGTAAGGTAAAAGTCCACAACTGAGAAAAGGACAAGTAGTAAAAAATATAGTGGAACAAGAATACAAATAAAGCAATCATTGCTAGGAAGGAACGTTCAAGGAGCAAAAGGGGTCACGATAAACTAGGAAAATGAGAAATTAATTCATCACAAATTTTCAAGTTTAACGCAAAAGCAAGTCCCAATTGCTTTTAACTGAATGAGGGTTTAGAGATGGAATCAAGCTTGAGATGTAGGAATGATTTAATGGATTTGAATCCTTCAAAATGAAAATGAAGAGACTTGTAAAGTGAAAAGTTAATCATTTTTAGATCATTTAATGAGTCCTACTCATAATGAAAGTTCTTGATCAAGATAATTAATCTCTCACTTTTTCATTTTAAAAGCCTCATTATTTTAAAGAATTCAAATCCTAATTTAATGGTAAGGGACTTTGATAATATATTTGAAATAAGAAATTCAAACATCATTGTTGTTGATGTATAGAAAAACAAACACCTCTCATGAACAAAATCATGTATCCGTTAGTTCGTTTGAGTTGATGAAATGCACATCCAAACATGCTATAACTTGACTTAATTTATTTTATAAATAGATTAAGTCAATTTTTTTAATCCAAAAAAAAAGACATATTTTGAACTTTTGAAAAGTTTTTTAGTGCAAAAGGGTTGAATTATTTAATTAAGTAATATATAATATATTATTGTTATTATTATTTATAAACTTATATATAATATTTATTTCGATTTAAAAATTACATGTCTAAACTCGTTACCTTATTTAAAAATATAGGATTGTTAATATATTTAAACACTTATTAATTTATTTTAAGGTTTATATATTTATTAGTCAATTTAAAAGTTATTTGACCTATTTAATGGTATGCAATGCATATTAACAAATTCAAAAACTATATTGTTAAATAAGTCTTTAGGAAAAATAGACAAAATCATACTTTTAAAAGACCTGTATATTTATTAAATAAATTATGCTCAAATAATGTATTCAAGAAATATATTTTGCTCATCATTCAAAATAAATCTGAGTTGACATAATTTATTTTCATCAATAGTTGCCAATTTTGTCATGCGGTCATTTATTTATTTTAGGATGGAATGAATTAATATTCTGTTATTTATTTTAGTTTGTAATCATTTTCACTCTATTCAATATTTATTTGTGTATAGTACAGAGAAAATATAAAATAAACTATACATCTAATTGAAATAAATGCTGGAATGGGATTGAAAATTATAGCCAATTCATTTCATCTGATTCAGATTTCAATTCCATAAAACCGTTTTGATCATGTGTAGCAAACGTACCCTACAGAAAATGACACTCGCTTTGTTTTTCTATTCTATTCAAATATGTAACTCCTCTTTGCTCCTTTTGAACACAATATAAAGGCAAATGAACATCATACAGGACATATATGAAGTATCTCGATATGAGTCAATTCCAGAATCAATGTTTGCATCGAGTCACAGTACTATCAACATTTCTTACCGAACAGTAGAACCTAATTCTCACAACTCAGCCACAAATCTAACCTTCAACAAAATTAATCCTTTGACAATAACCAATATACACAGATCAGTATCACTGAATACATGTAATATATACCAAAAACTAACAAGGGAATTAACAATAATAATAAAAAAAAAGAAAATAATGTAGGTAGTATTGAGGATTCAGCTCTGCACAGCTCAGACCCAATTTGCCTTAATTGTTCTCAAAGCGGCAGCTAACCCATAATTAACTGCAAAGACTTCAACTCACGAGAAAACTCAAACTCCATAATTAATTAAATGTAATTTCGGATTTCTTCCTCCTAATCTTAATCTCCCTTCTTTTTTTTTTCTTCTTGGCCTTCTTTCTAACCCATCTAATAGCTTGAAGACAAAGTGGACAAAGTAGTTGCAGATGAAGTCCTAGGTGAGGGAGAAGCATTCTTCAAAACCACCGTTGGCAAAATGCTGGTTTTTCTCCTCTCTTGTTCCTTAATCAACTCTCCCCCGAACAACTCTAACTTGTCCAAGTTTGTGTTCTCAACAACCTTCTTTCCCTTGAACAAAACAGACTCCACATTCTTCTGTGCCAGCATCTCCTCCGAAACCGACAACAGATCCGACGCCGTTTTGCTCTGTGTGGCCTTTGCCATCACCCTATTTGACTGAATCCTCACATAATTGTTCATCCCACACTCCCCAAATGCCATTGACACAGCTTGATCAACCTACATTTTTTTAAAAAAATTAACACTTCACGTTAGAATATCCACACCAATAATTAAACCACCAACACTTAATTTCTCATTTAAAATATAGCTCATAAAATAAGTAATATAAATATATGTGTTTGTTAGGCGACACGTTCATTACTCTTAGCCTAACCACCACTCCATTACAGTTATTTTTATTAATAAAAAAATTCCAACTTTTCTCGTAAACATTTTCTAAGCAGAAATTAATTTTAGTATAGTTGTAAAAGTCAAATGTTTTGTGACAAAAAAAAAATTATATTTACGAAAAAAACATAATTAAATTCTTATTACTTAATTTATCAAAAACAGAAATTGATTATTTTTTATTAGTTATTAGTTCTTACCATATCTGAAGCCCCTTCCCCGGCGATCCTCACGAACGCAGACGGCGACTTAACGGCGCTAAAGTCGGTCTCTCCGTTTCCTAGGGAGACGACCAAGAGGTCCGAGACGCCGTTACAGAACGGGAACTCGTGCTTGTTATTGAGCACGTGCGTGATGGCCACGGCCGTCGGATTGTTCATGGCGACGCCGCCATCGACGGCCACGATCCTCGTCCTCCCATCGATCGACTTCATCTCCACGGGACGCACCGAACCCGGGTCCGCTGACGTGGCAGCGCACAAGTCCCGCATCTTGAAATCGTAGCCGTCCATTTCGAGCGCGTCGGCGCGGGAGAAAACGAACGGCGCGCGCGTCACGAGGTCGTAGCACGGGATCAGAACCGGTTTCACCGTGTCCTTCAGCGTGCACTCCCCGAACGTCTTGTTAAACAGCTTTTCCGCCTTCGATGCCGCCGCCGCAGGCCGGAGCACTCGCCGGAGAATCCCCGTCGGCGACCGGGTGATTTTCCGGTGGTTGTCGATCATGAATTTCAGCGCCTCGTCGGCGTTGAACATCGGGAGGCCGTCCTTGCCGCGCGTGAAGAGCAGCGCGGCGAGGACACCGCCGACGCCGGTGCCGGCGACGGCGTCGAAGAATCCGGCGACGCGAGCGTTAGGGTTTCCGGACTTGCGACGGAGGCAGGACTCGAGGTGCGCGAGGGATTTCGCGGCGAGGATGCCGTCGGTGGCGCCGGCGCCGTCGATGCAGAGGATCCTCACCTTGCCGGCGGTGAGCTTCGCCGGCTTCGCGTCGATCGGAGAGAATGGAGCTGAATTCGGAACTGAATTCTTCGCGTTCTCGGCGTCGCCGTAGCCGAAGAGGAACTTGTTCTCCAAGATGGAGAAGATTTCGTAGGTGAGCTTGTCGACCTCGAAGGTGGAATCGATCATGTTCAAGTTCATGTTTGATAGTGCCGCCATTTTTGCAAATTGGAGTGAAGCTTTTGTTTTTGTGTGTGTGTGTGTGTCGTTTTCTTCTAGAGAGAGAAAGTTAGAGAGAGAAAAACAGAGAAGATTTTGTGTGTGATGTGTTGTGTTGGATGTTGAATGATGTTGATGATGAAGAAAGGGAGTGGGAGATGGTTTATATAGTGAGGAACGAGAGTAAGTGAACGTGACGATCCAAGAACATTCCTAAGGTGGGCGATTAATCGCCTCGCGATTTGTAATTTTTTTTCCAGTGTTCATTTTTTTTAATTTTAATATTGGGGATGTGTAAGGATGATGGAATGGAGGGAATTGTTTTAGAAATAAAAACGGGTAAGAAAAGAGGAAAGTAGTGCATTAAAATAAGGTAAATTATAGAATGTTGATATTTAAATATATATATTAAATATTTATTTTTTTATTTATTATAGGTAGTTATTTTATTTTAATTATTTAATTAATATTGAATTTTGAATTAAAAATTAGGTCTTATACTAATAAATATTAATATAAGGATACCAATTTTTAAATTTTAAGGTTGGTCTTATATTGATAAAAATATACAGACATTGATATCTGAGTTCTAAAATTAATATTGATAATAGATTATCTGATACTAATTTAATGAAGTATAATATTTTAATATCATATATTAATATATTAAATTTATTTTATTATTAAATTTATAAATAACTTTAAATTAATAATTTAATTTTAAATAAATATTTAATATTTATATTTTATGATGAACATTCTAATCAGTAACTTCTGAACACTACCTTGAAAGAAAAGGAAAATTACGAGACCACACATAAAGACCAAAGTTGCAAATAAGCAACTTTTTTCCCCCTAATCTGATGGGTGTGTATATGAATGAATTTAAAACTGTGTTGGTGGGAACAGTCTTTTTTTGGTCCTTAGTCTACTTTGCTTTTTGTGTTTTGCCCCTTTTCTTCCGTGCTGTTGCTTTTATTCGGTTTACTTTCATTTCAGCCTGCAAATTTTAAAAACTTGGTGGGGGGAACGTCGTAGTGTAGCGTCACACGAGCCTAATACTTTTTTTTTCTTTTCTGGTTATCGTTTTTATAATGTTAATGAATTGGTACACTAACTTCATTTTTTTTTGGGGTAAACACACTATAGTTCTATTTAAATAATACAGTCGCAATGTAATATTAAAAATGGATAAGTTAGTCAATTTCAGACATTCCATTCAAGTTTTGTTAAGTAAGTCATTTTCAAAGCATATGTGAACTGGATACCAAAATTTATAAGGTGATTATTACTTTTTTAAAAAAAGGGGTTAATTGCAATTTATTTCCTATATTACAGATTATATGTACTTTATCCCCTACATTTTAAAAATGTGTATTTTCGACTATCTGTATTTTTATAATGTGCACTTTGGCCCAAAATAAGTGTATTATATTCCCCTAAATTTTTGAATCATGTGCAAATTGATCCCAAAAACTTTTCAAAATGTGTAACCCGACACCCTACATTTTTATTTATTATTGATAAAAAAATCAACAAAAGAGGCCAAAGTACATATTGTGAAACGTAGTCGGGATGCATATTTTTAAAATATAAGGGGTAAAGTACACATATCCTATAATATAAAGGGGTAAACTGCAATTAACTCTAAAAAAATATAAAATGGATGTTCTTTGAGTTCTTTTTTATTTCACTTATGTAAGGTATTTTCTAAATTTAGACTTATTTGTCTTTCTTTTTGAATAAATTTTCACTTTACAAAATATTTTACCTTTCAATTTCACTCTTATATTGTGAAAATGGATAAAGTGATAAATTTATCATCCGTAACATTTTTCCTTTTTTGGTACGTAATAACTAATAAGTTATTTTTTCACCTTATGAGTGTATTTGGTATTTGGTATGCAGAATATTTTTTATATTTTCATAAATTTGACCATGAAAATGTAGTATTCACATGTTTGGTGTCCATTCAAAAATAAATATTCTTGGGTAAGTTGCATTTTTTAAAACAAAAAATGGGTAATTTTTTTTCTACCTTTCCCATTTTTATGGGAAGGGAATATTTTTATAAAAGTGAAAAAGACCAAATTATCCACCACCACCACCACAACCACCACTATCATCACCATTGCTATCCTTGCACCACCATAACCACTACCACCACCACAAAAATTGCCACACCATCACCACCACCATTATTATTATCATTATTATTGTATGTAAGTGATGTCTAAATATGAGTTTAATCTATTTGATGGTTAATTTTTTAATTGAAATTATCAAGGATAATTTTGAAAAAATATACAGTATTCCCAAGAATGTTGATGTCTATCAAACACATAAATTGTTCATTCCTGAATATATTCTACAAGATTCTTAGGACTTCAGTCTGCGTACCAAGGGCACTTGAAATGTCATGTCTCGAAAAGCTATTCCTAGGAATAGTTTTTCCAAAAATAAAAAATCAATTTGCGTACCAAACGCACACTGTGTTAAATACTTAAATTATGCATGTGTATATACAATTAATTTTTTTTAAAAAAAAGTAATTGGAAATTGGTGACTAGTAATAGTTGAAGAATCTAACTTTAATAGGTTCATTTGATGTTTTTCAAATTAAGGGATTGAAAGTTTTAAACAATATTTTTTTTAGGAATGCAATTTCGGCATGGGTAGTGATTAGGTTAAACTATGATTGAGAGTGAGTTAAGTCATTGTGAGCTATTCCCAACTTAGTTCATTAATAGCTCAATAAGTTGAACTCAAAAGCTCATGAATATAGTTCGTGAGCTGAACACATACACACACTCTATGTACTTATGGTTAAATATCCCAACTTGTTAAGCCTAGAAAGTTTAATTTGTATGTAATTTGAGCTAGCTTACATGTAGCTTGACCTGGTGATATTATCATCCAACTGAACTTAAGCTCTCTCTTTCTCTCTCTCTCTTGCACACACACATACAAAATGTACTTATAATTAAATATCTCAACTTGTTAAGCCCATAAAGTTTAATTTGTACCTAATTTGAGCTAGCATACAAGTAGCTTGACCTTGGTGATGTTATCATCAAGCTGATAATTTTTTTAAGAATTGCTAACACAATTTCGGGTTAGGTAGTAATTAGGTAAAATTATGATTGAGAGTGAGTCAAGTCATTGTGAGCTATTTCCAACTCAATTCATTAATAGTTTAATAAGTTGAACTCATGAGTTCATGAATATAGTTCATGAGCTTGTTATAACCTAGCCTAGGCCGTGACCAGCGTAGAGGGATAATCCACACTTAGCAAGCCTTTCATACATCTTTTTTTTCTAGAAAATGGGCGGAATCTCCTTTGTATTTAAGACTAGTCCCAAGTGCAAATCCTCCACTTGCATCAAACAACACATAAACCAATACATTGGGAATCCAGGCACTCTCAGAGTGCACTCCATAATAAGCAAGGCAGTTCTATAAGGCATATAAACTCCAATCATTTAGAATTCATACAAACTTAACTTTTACTTCAAGCATGGTACTTTAGACAAAGTTCATACAAAAGACATGACATATCAAAATAGGTTTTATATTCAGTTATATTTAAGTATATACATAAGTCCCAGAATGACAGAACTATTCAGGTTGGATCTTGCCTGTGACACTATGGAGCATTGACAAGTCTATGAATTCATAATGGGGTTCCAACCATAAAATATCCTGCCCTTGAATAATAAGGGCTCACTAACACGAAGCACATCTACTGGGGAGCTGGAGGGTTAGACCCTTGAGCAACATCTGTATTTGAAAGAGAAGGACAATAGGGTGAGTTTTGTAGCTCAATGAGAGACATGACATCTACAACCCACATGAGACAACATTTCAAAGCTCTCAAAAGATAAGGTAATAGAATATAAATATTATCATTAGCTCACCAACTAGGATAGAAATATTCTTTGAAGGAAGTTTATCATAAAGTAAACAAATAATTTTGTCCATATAAGTAGTAGGGAGTCAAATCTAGAACGCGTTTATCAGGATCACACTTTAACAGCCATTCCTTCATGTGACCTTGTATTCATCACGCACCATTGTCCGGTGGCCGTGTAGTTTGTTGTGCACCACCACTTGGGTAGCCACATAATCATTAGTCAATGTGCACCTAGGCTAACTCTTACTGTCATTAGCTATAGATTCTATCAGAGATCTCCCCATAACATAATACTTTTAGAGTAATAATAAAAATACTTTTCATCAAATCTCAACTTTCATCAATTATTTCTCAAGAAATCTCATAATATATTGGGAAATACCTCAACATTTTCACAATCATATCAAACTCATTCATAAGCATCATTTCATTAAAATTGTCTAGTGCAATTTTTCAAAATCATAAACTATTCAAGAAATTTTCTTTTTGAGTTATATTTATCATATCAATTTAAACATAATCTCAAGAAAATTGATAAATATAGTAATTAATGCAACTATAGATATAATGTCTACTCACAGACTTAGCTCAAAAAGTGGAATTTCACCCACGAAGCTCTGAAGCCAAGAGAGCGGTCCTAGGGAAAGTCTAACATCATAAACATGACATCAATATCATTTATGAGCTAAATAATCCATATATTAACACAAAACCTATAAGAGAAACAAAACCCCCAAAACTTGTAACCTGGAGTTTCCCATAACCCCTCTTTCACCCTCCTCCATTGTGGAAGAACCATAATCTTGCAAGAGATATGTTGAAAAGGAGTTTAGAAAGTTACCCTTAGAGAAAAGAGGGCGGAAGAAGGGGTGGGTTCCTTGGTATCTCCTTCTTCAAGCTCCAAGCTTCATCAATGATGGTGGTGGAGAGAAAAAGTGATGGAGGTTGATGAGATTTTGAGGTGGGGAGTATGATTTGGTGACGGATTGAAGCTAGATGTGAGAGAAGATTAAGGTTAATGATGATAGGTGAAGGAATGGCAAGTTTAGGGCTCGAAAGGGGAGAAATCGCAACCCTAGAGAAATAAAGGAGCAACAGGGAATAGGGTATGCATCCCCCTTTATGTACAGGGCTTTGTTGTTGCGCTCGAGTGCACATACTTGCACTCGAGCACAACCTTAAAGTCCAAAAAGTTGCTCTTAGGTCTGGGTTGCATTGGAGCGCTCCTACCCACTCTCGAGCGTACCCACTAGCATTGGAGCATGCCCTCTAAACACAAATTTGCGTTTTTCTTGTTCCTTTTCCCAATCCTCATGATCATGGACCCATTGCTTGACCTTCTTGACATCATCTAAGATCGAGTCATTATAGAGTTGAATACTATTAGAGTCCCACATTGTTTAAAGATATGGACAAAATAGTCTGTATAAAAGTTTAGGTTATTCTCCCTATGAGTTAGCTTTGAGGTTAAGTTAGATCCACTCAATTTTATGATAGTATCAAAGCCTATCCTGTGGTTATTATTGAGTTATCCGCAAATATTAGTCTTGTAAACTTCACACTCCAAATATCCAATCTTGGCCGTGAGTATGTTAAAGTCACACACACACACACACACACACACACACACACACACACAATGTGCTTATGGTTAAATGTCCCTAACTTGTCAAGCCTAGGAAGTTTAAATTGTACATAATTTGAACCACCTTACAAATAGCTTGACCTTGGTGATATTATCATTGAGCTAAATCTGAGCTTTACCAAATTTAGCTGATCACTTCCACCATGTAGTTAAAACTTACACAAAATGAGGATTTTAAGATTCAAACTCATGACATTGCAAATAAAGTTTCATTCGGAGTTGTAGTCCATTTCTATTATGACCAACCAATTTTGGATAAACCACATTTTAAAATTTAGTTATCTCTTGTCTCATAAGTTTTCCAAATGTTTTTTAGATTCAATTAACAATGTAAATTTAAAAATTTGAAATAAATTAGTTTGATTTGGGTTAGTTTGTTAATTAAGTTATTTCAAGTTAAATTATGTTCAAATCAATTATTAGTAGTTCAAGTCAAAATCAACTTAAATACCCTATTTGATCACCCCGGTTATTTTTTTAACTTGTTTTTAAGTTTTTAAAGTTGTTTGTTTAAATTTTAGTAAGTATGTTCTTCTTCCATTTTCTTTCATATGCATTTGAGATTCTCACCCACTCACATCATTATGAGTGGCTGATACTCAAATTCTATACCGGTGTCAATTCAATCTTTCTTTCCATCCCAAATTAAACAACCAAACCAAATCAAGATGTGTACACTTCTACATCTTTGGTGTGAGACTAAGTTAGTTGTTCCTGCTAATCATATAATACATAGATTGTCATATTTACAAATTGTAAATTCCTGTAATGCTTTCTCCAATATAAATCTTCAATATAGGCTGTAAATAAAATTAAATTTAATTTTGATGCACTGATATTATAAATTTTTTTATATTATTATTTAATTATATATTATCACATTAATAAATATGTTTGACTTTCACATCCATTATTTAAAAAATCATGCATATGGAGAATTTAATTAATCTAATAAAAAAATTTTATTTTGTCAAGTGCATTGAAATTAAATCTAATAAAATGTTAGGTATGAGGAGGGTAAAAAGCCATAAGCATTTTTGGGAGAACACTTGCAAGTTCTTACAAAAGCGAATCATGATCTAGTACGCCACTCCAGATAAATGTCATGAGTCTCTCATCATTTAAATCTCTTATGAGTCTCATCCATCCCTACGAAATTTGTACTTTCTGTATGTTCAATGAATGCATACTAAGAAAACTATCAAGATACATATACACCTGGTTCATATTTTCATTCTCATCCATGGTAGTTAAAGCACAACATTTGATACAAAATCCATAGTAGATATTGCCTTGTTTTTATTTTCCTCATTAACGTACATCCCCATATATATCTAACACTTTGGCCCGTGGCATTAAAACTTGGGAGCTAACACCAGCAAAATAGTAGTCCCACGCACGGTTTGAGAATTTTCTTTTATATATTTTGGGCATTAATTGTTGCAGATGAGATTCGCTATCACCCCCCCCCCCATGTCACGTCCTGCTAAACGCCATTGCTCTCTCTCTTGCTCTCACTGTGAGGGTCAGAGGGAAGATCTCAGTAGGGCCTCTCACGAAGATGTGGTCTCAGCCTCAGATCTTAGCTATAACTTTTGTGCGGGCCTTTTTCTCTCTCTCTCTCTATCTGCCTTTCCCTACACAGCCTGGTCTCTTCTTCTTCCATCTACCCATTTCGTAAAAAGCTCATGCATGCATTGTACGGTCGAACCGACATTCAACATTCATCAGCTTCCGCCAAATATTTTCTTTTGTAAAATTTTCCACTTGTGCTTACAATATGGCTTTGCTCTCTCTCTCTCTCTCTCTTTTCTTTTTTATAGTTTAATTTAATTGCTGATACATTTCAAATCTAGAATCTAGAGGTTTTAATTTAATTGTTAATACATTTCAAATCTAGAAACTAGAAGTATGTTTGGACAAGTTTATTTTTGAGGTTAAAATAGTTTTTAATTAAAAAAATTTTGACACAACTTTTAAAAAAACTATTTCTTAAAATTAAACTTCTACCAAACATGCACTAGATTGTTTGCATTAATGAAGTGACGACACACAGGTCAAAAACATAAATCGATCAACAGTATTTTTATTAATTCGTGAACATGTAATTTTGCTTTAGTTGTGGGAATATGTCGGATTCTTCGTTGAGATTTCTCCAACTTAGCGTGTAATATTACCTTAAGGCAAAAAGAGAATTAAATAAAACACCAAGATTACCCTAATATAAATTCAGCCATATCCATTTGCCCCACAGTGGATTGAGCATATATATCCCCAATTTGATCCATTGGGATTCTCGTACGGATAATTTACGTACATCTCAATCATAAAAGTTTGATTATCGACCACCTTCTTCCTCTTTCTGGCATTCGTTCTTTGAAATTTTCTGTAGATTTTCTGAAAGCGAGATATCTATTATGAGAATTGACATATAGTTGACCCCCCTAAAACACAGTTGTCCGGATAGTACAATGGGCAAACCGTACCATGAACATGTACTAATTAATGTACCAAGTGCTGTAGGTGCTTAGCTGTGCTGAACAGACTCATGCTCAGCTATGAGCCCCAAACTAAAGGGGAACCGCATATGTCAACTAAAATTAGTATAGAAGGTAGAGATGGTGGAAAAATTCAGAGCAATTGAAAGAGAAAGAAGCTCAAAGCGATCAGAGTCACACGTGAAATTGTTGGTACATTATGCAATTACGTACGATTTGGTTGGTGCAAGGGATTGATATTTGATACCTTGATAGATAGACTTCTATATCTGGTTATCTGCTATAATTAATTAGTTGAAATGGAAGTCATAGATGCGTACTTGTTTGTGAGAAATGACAAGTAGTCTAGTACTTGCATATGGGGTCAATGAAAGGAAGGCAGCATTTGAGAGAAAGTTATTAGCAAGCCATGGAGATGAATTGCAGATCACTTATCCAAGGAAAGAAAGGTGAACTGTTTATCTCACTGTCGGCGGCACATGAATTTGGTTGTTTCTTTTTGGTAGTGTTTGTATGAAGTGGATGATGGCTTGTTAATTGTTATATGGGTGAATTAGACCGAATATGTATATGTGGAATGAGAAATTTGAATGTTACGGACGAGAATGTAGGTTTTTATTCCATGTTCATTAATCTTGAAGCACTAAAGTGGATAAATTAATATCTAGCGATTTAGACTAGTTTGTAAAAGTATTGGCTGTCTTGCATTTTTAGCAATTTGTTTCTAGGATAAATTACACTGACGTCCTCTAAAATTAGGTTTTACTACACACGATATTTCTTTATTTGCTATGCTTACGTTGACCTCTCTATAGGAGCACTAAGTATCATATTTACAATAGTATTTAATATCACCTTCCACAAAATATAAGGGCATCAAAATATGTAATATCATATAAATCCTCAATGGAAGTTAGTGTATATTTTTTACAAATCAAGGAGTATTGTGTATAATACATCTAACCTCACGAAAGGTTTGTATAATTTACCCTTATTTTTATCGTAGAACCTTATGCAATGCAAATTAAGTCAGGTAGCTTTGAGTCTAAGGTGGTGGATTAAGGATATGTTTGGTTCAAAAAATATATATTTTTAATTTTTATTGTCACTTTTTCATTCACAAAATCTTATAAATAAGAAAATTATTGAAAATAAGGTGACATTTTTATAATTAATTTTAAAAACAGAACATAAAAACAAAAAACCATCTTCTGAAACCAAACAAAAATTTTCTATTCCCATTATTTTGTTCTCTTTCTTGTATTTTTAATTGAAATTTCACTTTTGGATAATTTTTTTTTCATGTGTCAAATTTTAAACAAGAAGACAGGAAAGAGAACAAAAATTAGAGACAAAAAGGGTCTGTTTGGTTTAAAAAAAATATTTTTTATTTTACTTTTTTTAAAATGGTTTTCATTTTTAGATTCTCAAATTTTAGGAAACATGTTTGTTTTTTGGTTTGTGTTTCTTGATTCTATAAAATGAAAACATTGAAACACATTTAATTTATTTGTTTATTTTTAATAAATTAAACAATTTTAGAATAATTTTATATGAAGTTTACATATAAATTTTAAAGGATTTAATTTGTATGCATTGACAGTATAAAATTTTTTTATACTGTCATTCAATCATATACTACCACATAAGTAAATATACATAACCCTCACCCCACTACTTCAAAAGTCATGCAAATTGGAGAATATGATTGGCTGACAGTTTAAATAGTTTTACACTGTCAGTGCATACAGATTAAATCCTATCACCAAAATAAATAGTTTTATTAATAAACAATTTATGAAAAAAAATCATCATATTCACATATTAGCATATTGACATTCAATACGTTCTTGTTAATCTCCGTTTTTCAAAGATATATACATAATAATAAAAAAAGAAAAAACTTGTATGTCATGCTAACTAAACCTAATAACATTTACATTATCATACAAAAAATTTCAAACCCCTCTCGATATATCCCTCCATTTCATATTAGTTATGTAATTTTAATTAAAATGTCATATTTAGGGTGAGTTTGGTTCAGTTTATTTTTACAAAAAAAGATTATTTTAATAAAAATATTCACTTTTATAAAAGCTATTCATTTTATTTGCTATTCAAAAGCTAAAAAAAGTTATTTTTAACTTTTAAATAAAAATTAAAATGAGTAACTTTTGTGAAAAATAATTTTTTTAAGTAGCTAAAAAATTATTTTTTGTTAAAAAAACTGAAACAAACGCACCCTTACACGGTATAGTTTCTTAGGACTTTATCGAGTTATGTTAATTTGATTTGTTCTTACTTTCAATGACAAATTATTGGTGAAACATATATTTAGGTAGAACGTAAATAGATAATAGCGTATAAGAATTTTGATTTGAAAAAATTGAAAGAAGAAAGATTTGGCACATGGACTAGTCTTAAATAAGCCCCATTAATACAAGCTATAGGATTAGGGTATTATTATTTGAATGCACAAGTTCATCACATTTCTTGCCACACTGTCTAATCCAGCCATTCAATTCACTTATTTTTATTTTAATTTTTCTTGCAAATCAAGCAGTGCGTTGACTAGGGGTGTCTGGACATATTACGTGCAAAAATAATTTTTGATAGAATTAACATGGCTCATTTAACCCACTGCGGATGCTATGGTGCATTGTGTGGTCAAAGGTGCAACACGTGCCTTGTCGATTTAGTGGCGAGGATTTGATAGACTATCAATAATACTGATAATCTTTATGCACCATAAAATCTTACCATCTCTCTTCTCCCAATAGAGAAGCCACAACCAGCCACGCCACACTTCGACAGTTCACCTTCCAGATCGGCAAGTCTGCCGACCAGAACTCCTCTAACTATGCAACCTTGTTCCATCGTGGTGGTGGAGCCAAGCGCCTCTAGCAAACAGTCGACAACAAGCTCAACGCTGCACCTTCCTCCATGGGCATCGTCAGCCACTCTTCTTTCTAGATCTAACATGAACTTTGCCCATTCTGAATTTCAAGAAGGAGTTCCAGCATAAATAGCTAACCTCCTTTCAATATCAAGTTCAAAAAAAGGTAAGAAAAGGTGGGGTGAAAAATCAAATACTTGCAAATCCCTTTCAATATTTTCAGAAAATTTCTTCCATGGTTCATATTAGAACCTCAGCTCTTACAAAGATTGATAGAGGACCTTTGATTCTCACAACAGACATGCAAAACTTGCATCTCTATTACATAAATCTGTTTATTCATATTAGGCTTTGGAGCAAGAAAGAGACAAACTCATTTTATGCTCACAAAGAGTAAGAATGAAATAATACAATCATTTCTTCAAATCATTATGAACAAATTTTAACAACAATGATACAAAGTGTGATTATCTATTTATATATTGCATCTTTCGTAACTAGAGAACCATAATGGATCCACTAGTTTTGTGAGCTCACCATCCTCTGTATTATCAAATGGCACAAACTGATAATTAACACTATGTGCCTCCTTTGAGTCATCATCATCCTAAATGGGCAGGACGAGCTCGAGCTGCGTGCAAAGGAAGCAACGGGGGTTTTCAAAGGGGCAGCAGCAGTCTGACAATAGGGCGCAAACATTGAAGAGGGAGTGGCTGCTAGTATCAATGGCAGGGGAAGGAGGTTAGGGCGATGGCGGAGGGAGCCAAGTTTGTGCACAAAGAGAAACACGATGAGTGGTGAAAGCAAAAGCTTCCATTTTTCAGACCAACAGTGCAAGAAGCACTTGCTTCTTATTGTGTACACCATAGTTTCTTGGTGTTTCAATACATGGTTAAATCTTCATCTTGGTTTACAAGGCGCATAATGCGCATTGACTCCCAAAGTGCATATTAGACAGCGCCTTAACCCACAGATCTAAATAGGTTGAACTTAAATGATCAAGTTGACCCACAACCTTAAGCTCAAGTACAAGATAGGATTGCTGATGCGGAAACCCCGTGGATATAAAGATCCCGAAACCCCAGGCACACATTTTGATAGAAAACAAGATATAGAATAAAGACCCTCCCTACTAAACCCCCAAGAAATCTGTCCTTGGAAACGTAGATAAAAGGGAAAAGATAGAACAGAAATTGATTGAACATCATAAGGAACTTACCTTAGGATGAATTCTCTCAATTTCTTGATGCAACAAGCAAAGCAAATCACTCACCTCACTTGCACACAAAGGAACTGTTTTCTTGAAAGAAAACAAAATAGAATTTCAATTAATCAAAAACTGCTCAACAATGTGTTCCTTGAGGTATTTATAACCTCTTACACTAGGTTAGACACTTAAACTAAGTCCAAGCCCAATAAGAAATGTTCTGATGCTAAATAATATGAATTGGGTTGGATAAAACATAAAACATAAAACATGGACTAAATAAAATAATTAAAAGTTTAGATATCCTAAATACTTAAACTAATTAAACAAGACCAAAATAGGATAATGGCCCAATATGGCCAAAATAAGCTTCTAAGCCCAATTCGCAGCAAATAACAAGATCTTGGGTTATCCATTAGTATGAGTTGGCATCTTGGTCTCCTTGGCCCATTCTTGATACATCTCTTCTACAATTGCTTTAGCCAAGTTCCCAAAATCTTCTCTTAACCTCTTTGCTCTTGCTCGTGTGATTGGTCCTACTGGCATGGTAAAATCTCCATCTTGGCCTCTTATGCTAGAATGTCCAATTTGTCCTCCGGAGCACATATCAGTTGCATTTTGAACTTTCAAGAATTGTCATTGCATTTTGACTATTTTCAATTTTTTGTTTTCAAAATTTTCACAGAAAAATAGTGAAAACAAAGATTTATTATTTTTCTACTTTTAATTATTTTAAGAATATTTTAAAAAATATTTTCAGTAAAACTCAACAAAATACATTTTTATTTCTATTTTCTATTTTCTATTTTTAATAAAAATAAAAATAAAAAAATACTCAAACTAAATCCTAATCTCTTACGGGCTGTAGACAAAGTCCAAATAATTTGAAATTTATCTATCATGGTGGTACTTAACTGTTGCATTAAAATTAAAAAAAAAAACAATTGTGTATAAACTATAACTTTTAATTTAACCATTAGTGCTCAATTCAACATATTAATAGACAAGGTTTATATCAAGTTCTTTATATTTATTTCAACAAATTCTTAAATTAAATACTCCTATCATTTCAATATATCTATTTGTTTAATTAAAATGGTATATTTGAAAATCAATACATTTGGATACAATTATATTTAGATACATTAATTTTCAAATATACCATTTTAATCAAATTAACAAATATATTGATACGGAGGGAGTAATGACATACAAACATTTTTTTCTTGAAATGAGCAATTTAAAGTTAAAAGCATGCACTTTTTTCAAGAAAAATATCCATTTATTACTTTTTACTTGAAAATTGGGTGAAATAAATATATATAAAAAATTTGATCTAAATTTTTTCTCATGAAAATCTAATTTTGAGGTGTGCCAATATGTTGAGGCTAGAGACTTTTTAAGGTGAATTTGTCTAAAATAAAGAGGTCAAAGTGTTTGTAGCAGAAAAGTCAAAGTGTCTCTATTCTTAATATTTTTTCGGTAAACTGTCTCCATTCTTAATTTAGTAAATATACCATGGTCTTGACATGCTAATTAATTTAATGATATACACATCCTTATTTACTTTTTTAGAGATAAATTCATTTTTGTAATTTTTTTCCCTTTTAATTACTTTTCCCTTGTTTTCTAGAACTGCAAATGTTGCCTAGCTAGCTTAATACTTAATCCTAATGAGCTGAAGCCACTTCGGCATGCTCAAATGATTGGGATAAACAAACAACAATTACATACCTGTGTGTGTATGTACCTATGTTTTACAATTATTTAGTCGTGGGTTGAGGCAAAGAGGCACATAGTAAATTATCATTATTAACTAATGCCAAAGCTTATTTTTATGCATGGTTGACTTTTAAATCTCAATGAGAAAAAATGCAAGACTTGATCGTGGTCTCTTATCAAAAGTCATATCCTCCATCTTTCTCCCCTTAATTTTGAAGAGATTATTTATCCACTGCTGGCTAGTTGCACATTTTTGGACCAAGATATAAAATAGAGCTTCCAAGTTCCAATAAAACAAATTCTCTCAAGTTTTGAGTATAATTTAAAATTGAACTACCAAGTAAAAGAAATGACACGAGTGCCTATCTCTCAACATGTGAGTTAAGGTTTTAATTTAGATGGAGGTAAATTATTAGTGAAATATAATTAATACATACTTTTGAAAATATATTTATTATTTATCTTAAATATAAAATTTAAATTTTTTTGTGATGGAATATAAAATTTAAGTTATTAACTTTAAAATTGATAGTAAATTTTTTTTTATCATTGCATTAGTTATGTTCTAACGGCATTTAATATAATATTTCCTGATTGAAGATTCTTTGCTTCAGGTCAAACCGACAAACACGCACTCTACTCAAAATGTTAAATCATTGTGATCACAACTTAATTAAAAATCATTGTAGTCACATTTCCTCACCCATCTCTTTCAAGTTGCCATCACAATTACCTGCCTGAATCAACACAGATTCCCGGGAGTGATTGAACGAGAACTCAATGGGTCCTCTAATGTGACAGCAGAATCATAGTCCAAAAATATCAAAGAAATAAAAAACTTAAAAAGGAAACATGAACATACACTTGCAAGTGAAATGTTGTTACCCTTTTAATCCTTCCTTAGATAGCGGGTCAAAAAACACATCAATACATCTATTTATGCACAGTATTAATTGTCCCTTGCTTTTTATAATCTAGGTTTAATATTACCCTTAATGGATCCATGCCAAGATTGATAAAATTAAAATGATAAGATAATGTTATTTGCACAATTTTTTTGGATATTTTTTAAGGGATATTTTGAGGTGTCCCTTAAACATAAATTGAGAGAAAAATTAAGACACAATCTCAAACAATATTTAAAGAATATCTTAAGATGTCCCATGAAAGATATTCCAAGAAATGATATATAAATAATTTTTCTCAAATGGATATATAACTTTCCTCATGGTTTCCTTGCACGGTCACCGACGCCCAAGTGCATTGCTCGCAGAATTAAATAACATGAAAACGTTAGAAAGGACGAGAAAGGGGGCATCAACAAACAGCGGATATCTCTCAATCTTGGGCATGTATGTATGTGGGTAGGGACACCGCCAAAGGTATGCGTTAGGTGAGAATAGAATTTGCATGTCAAACTTGATTAGAAGCAAACGTTGTCGCCACCAATTATTGTCGGGCCTCAATCATCCATAATCAAGATAAATTAGTGTCACGCTTCTCTCTCACCAGACAAATGGGTTTTTTTAGGCCTGTTGATGATGGGTTTAGACCTTTAATCATTGTGTTTGTTAGATTGAATATATAATGTGAGCCTGAGTAAAGTAAGTTATACAGTCAGAAAATTTGGCCTTGCTCACACGCTTGTACACATTCCATGGAGGGCCATATCCTTTTTCTTGTCGCTTGATCATGATATTAAAAGCTTGACTCATGGAAGCATGCATGCTTGTATTACTCATAAATAAATTGTGTACATTGTGCTTAGTGTAAAATTTGGTATATAAAGGCCTTATACACAGAATTTAATTTTAACTAAAATTAATATTTTTGTTAAATTATGTATTATTACATATTTTAAAAAATTACTTACACAATTAAATAATAGTATATCAATCAATTCAACTCTTTAAAATAAGGGTATAGCATATACTGAGTTGTATTAAATATATATATATATATATATATATATATATATATATATATATATATATATATATATATATATATATTTTTTTATGAATTACATGTATGCAATTTATTTTAAAAGAACAATTATATGCACTCTTATCTAATAATATAATGCCAATAAGCAAATATGTATGACCTTTATTCCCATTATTTCAAAAGTTATATAAATGAAAAATTTGATTGAATAATAGTGTAAAAATATTTTACATTATTAGTATATATAAATTAGATTTAAAAAGAAATTCATGAAAGGTTAGAAGTTTTAAATTATTAATTGGTACAACGTTTTCTTCTAGACAAAGAGCGGGCCAGCCAAATGGTCAATACAATCATTGAAAATCTTAAATTCTCATAATAAAACAATTTTCTTAAAAGTTGTGTAAGTGTAAAATAAGGATAATGTTATATGGTAAAAAAAAATGTTAGAATTTTTGACATAAAATAAGGATAATTATTAGAGAATAAAGTGATATAACTTACTTATTTATCCAAAGACTTATTTATATACTACTCCTTCCAATTTTAAATAATTGTCATTTTGAGCATAAATATTTGGCTCATATTATTTACTATTTTTACGTTTTAATGAAATATTTATTGCAAACTTTCCTATTTTATCCTATACATAATTTTAAGCACAATAAATAATAAAATAATAAATTAATTATTAAATAAAAATATTTTAATAAACATCTTTATAATCAATAGTTAATTTTAAATTTTTTAATACATGTACAAATGGCTAAATTTTGAACTGGAAGACATATATTATTTTGATAAATAATTTTAGACAAAAAATTCTGACTTTTGAACATTTTTTTAATATAAATATATACGTATATAAAAGCTTACAGCCACGACAACCAATTCATTACCGTAGTTAATCCCCCCCCCCCCTTTTCTTTTCTTTTTTTTTTTTTTGGGGGGGGGTGCATTTTCATTACAGTTGTGTTACGACAGTATCATGAAACTAATCAAATGTTAATGTCATCATCGTTGCCGTTTATAAATGGTATGCTGTTGCTATCATCTTGTAACCATCAATATGATTTGCAGCTACATTTGTTTCCTGCTGCTGTTACTTTCACCAATGAGCAATTTGTATATGCTATCAGAGCAACAGAAAGAAAGATTTTATCTTGCTCCATCATTATGTGTTATCTTGACTCAAGCTTTTTTTTTTTTTCTACATCACTAGTATTCAGATGACAGTAGTATTTTATTATATTACTTTTTTAATTGCTTATTGTACCCTATTTTGGCTATCTTATATACAGTTGCCATGAAATATGAATAATGTCTGATATTATTATATAATTGGGACGAAATAGATAGAAGAGACCTATGCACCCAAAAAGAAAAACAAAGAAATAGATAGAAAAGATCTATAATCATTTATCTTAAAAATTTGGTAAAAAGGCCCCGAAATAATGAATACGTTGGCTTCTTTTATAATTTAACTAAACAAGCATAATCATCAACAGAAAGCCAATCAAGACATATATCTAAAGCATATACCCTCTAAAGTCAGAGAGTATGTTAGCCTTTAAGTTTTAAAACTATTAACCACGCATTATTGCATGCGGATGAGCCGCACAAAGAAAAGTAATCAAATATTTTGCCCCAAAATTTTGTCCCAGAGGAACACGCAACCTACACTAATGCAGGTGCAACAGACAGCGAGATTTATATATATATATATATATATACATCAAGTGTGTGTGTGTGTGTGTGTGTTTTGTGTGGATAAAAGGCCAGGTTAAATATGATTTAAATAGTCTAACTTGCCGTATGGTTCAGCATAATATATATATATATATATATATATATATATATATATATATATATATATATATATGCTATTGATCGTAATCACACATAACCATGGTATTATTGCATCTTATCTTATATGGAATACAATGCGCTGAATATTAAACACGACATTGTCTTCACATACAAATATATTCTATACAAATGACTAAGAAAAAGGACACACACGTGTGAAAGAACTGAAAAGGCAAGGCATGATTCGAGGAAGACCGAAATTGAGAAGGTTGGCATTCTTGGACAAAAGAAGCTTTCAAAACTAGAACACGTATACAAAATGAGCATGAAATAAGAAGAAATTCTTAAGTAGAAAGTGCCTACTAGATCATTTATTAGGCATTTTATTTAATGATTATATATATTATTTTTGATAGAAATCATGTTATATCATTCTAACACATAATTTCTGGCAAACATGCTGATTGCATAGTAATTTTCTACATATAGATGTGTTTTGAGTGATTATAATATATGTTTAGCATGTGTTACATACAAATTAACACATGTTTAATATTAAGTCAAGTTTTCACAATGAACCGTGTTCAACCATGAATTACTTGTAATTAGTCAAGGTTGAACCCTATTTTGTTCTCATTATATATGTTGTTGTCATTTTCTATTGGCCTGTGGTTTGGTTGGGCCAACAAAATATAAGGTTGAGATACATGTACAGCAGGTACACGAAATGGAATGTGGGCCACCATAAAGACAAGGGTCTGGTGGGAGATTCCCTACCGACAGTGCTGCATGCTCGTCCAAGGGTTAAAATGGAGACACCTCAATATGGATTTATATCAATGGGGCTGGCATATGGCAGGTACCAGGGTGATGGAAAGTTGATATATGTTGGGCTTGTGAATCTTTGGTTCAGATTACATTGCATTGAAGGGGAACCTTCAGAGAAATCTGATAGTCAATTTTCAAAAAAGGAAGGGACTAGGATCTATTTTATCTTCTTCTTTTTTTTTCCTATCATGTTGCCTTAATAATTTGAGATATGTTGTCTGCTAAACGGTGGAATAACGTCTTATTATAACTGTTCATGACTGGCATTAGCATATTTCTTTCTTTCTTTCTTTTTTGCCACGAATCATCCATTCAAGCTTGAATTGATAGTGTTAAACTCTTCTTAGAAGTGATGTTTTTAAAGTAATCTTTGTTCAATTTCTTGCGGATTTATAAGTTACTTTTTATTGATTTATTTTTTAATCATTGATGAATTATATGATAAAAATTGTTACTATAATCTTACATTCTCTTATTTTCTTGGTTTGTATAAAAAGTTAGAATTGTATATTAAACAGTAGATCATTTTTTCCATACATGTTTTGTCATTGATAGCTGATCCTATTAACATCCTGAAAATTTTGTTTAAGACACAGGAGAACCTTTGTGAGAAACATCCTTGATTGAGACAAACAATCATATTAGCAAGTTTTAATCAAAACTTGTATCTTGCACTCTTCCATATCCTTTGTAGCTCGTAACCTCAGACCGATCTGATTTGTCTAGATCAATTTATCCCAATATTCCAACAACTACAACTGTCATATATCCAAGATAATAGTTTGTTATTCTAATTCAATCACAACCCCCTAGTAGTAGAAAACCAAACCCCCAATAATGGATGTTATATTTAATTAACCTGTACTACTGATTTAAAAAATAAAATTCGGGATGCCAAATCAGAGAACACATTGCTAACAAGACAGCTAAGGAATGTTAGAGGCATGGGTTAAGAGTTACATTCATTCCTGCTGTGCAGAATCTAGAATGTGAGTAATTAAAGTTTTATTAAAAAAAAAAAAGGGGAGAAACGTGGAGGGAGATGTTATCATGCTAGCTGGATAACCAGCAGCAAATAGAACAATTGGTGAATTCAGAAGAGAGATATTTTTTCTATATAAAAAGATAATATCAGATGAGACACTTTCAGAGAATCAAAAGCTTTTAAAAGATAAAGTGTTTCAATCAAGTCCCACACCATTGAACGTCACACATTTTTTGAGAGTGGGTATCCTATTTAATAACCCAAAAATGAGTTCAAATAACATTACACAATTCAGAAATATTAATAGGATAGCACCAATTTGGCAATGCACATAATTAATAAGATAGTTGGGTTTGGATACTGTACCATTGGCAGCTAGAGGAACAATAATGAGGTCACGACTCTTCTAGGATCCTTTGGAAGTATTCCAAGTGCATTTTCTATAATTTTTAGGGTCTATATTTTAACCTGCAGTTGGGCTTCCTCTTCCATTTGAAGATTGGAGGTTCTGCCAGTGCCACCAGTAACTGATGAATAGCTAGCACTACCAACTGGCATAGTGTTCCCTCTGTACACAGCACCCCTAATAATCCCAATTTCCAATGTACATATTAAATTTATTTGGGAGTTGAATATTGATATTGGACACAGTACACCTCAGTACACCAACTTGAACAAGAAACAAAAATAACAAGCAGCAAGGGAGAGACAGTACAGTATGTAAGCAGCAGAGCAGCCTTGCAGGGGGTTGTAGATATTAAAATTTGAACCATATTGAAATTGGAATCCTAGCTCATTCTTATATTACATTTTATTCTTAGCAATTAAAGTGGAAAATTTCTTACATTATTTGCCAAAGCAATCCAAGTTTCCAAATGCATACCAAGACAGGCTATATTTGTTTCACTAAATGTGTATAAAGAGATGCTTATTTTGTCTAGCTTCCTCCAAAAGAGATTTATAGAATATGATATAAAACTTAATAGAACAAATAGTGAACAGGGAGAAGGCAGTGAATGATAATTGACACGGTTTGCACTCACCACAAACCAGGCAATTAGCAATAAGCATAAAGGGTTAAGTCATGCATGGAAAAAGATTTAACTATAATGGCGTAAAGAAGTAGGAAGAGCCATTAAATGTAGATACCCTCAGCAACTTGTAACACTACTTGAATCACTCTTCCGCCAGGTAGTAGGTTGGCTAAAATTATTCAAAAAAAGGTTAGCAGGAAAACAATTAGAGTATTATGGACAGTATAGTCTATCTTTCTCAAGATCCTTAAAATGAGAAAAATATATATAAAAGAAAAATCACATCTCTAAGATACCAAAGGATTTATAAATACATTTCCTTAGTACTATGGCACGCAATGATTAAGCCTGATTTCAAATTTTTGTAGTAAATGATCCATGCCTCCTTATCTTCAAGATTGGACGATAGTGCAGCTTGCCTTGCCAGCTACAAATAGACAATCATCCTCATTATTGCTTTGGCACATTTTCTTTCTGGTTGGATTTGAATTGTTATGATATGTGCTTCAGTCTACAAATTGTTTTCCATATGGCCAAGCTTTTCGCATTACGATGCATTTGAGGCTATGTCTGTGCCAGCAAGCCATCTCTAAGTGACAGTAGAGGGATTTTTCTCCTCCTTTCCTGCTTCTTTAGAGCTTGCTGAGCTTTCACTCAGCAAATGACTTGTTTTTACATTGAAATGCCATTCAACGAAATTGCATCTTCAACTAGTTCTATGCTCATGTGGCTGGCTGATTGTAAAGCATCAATCAATTAAATCACTGAGAAAGCTTTGATAAGTCCATACTTTGTGCTATGATAGTTACCAATATCCGAACTCTACAGATAAACTAAGCAACACCTTCTCAACAATACGCGGCTCTAAAATTTTATCCCCATTTGTTTGGCTTTGGATTGTAATTTCTAGGCTTCATACACTCCAGAATAAATGGTCTCCAATAGATTCATAACTAGGCAATCTCAAATTTTTTAAGTATGTCCTTAGATTCTGAAATTTAATTAAGTCTAACATTATCTGATCTTTGATTCAAGTCCTTTTTAGCAAAAATATGCATTCATATATATATATATATATATATATATATATATATATATATATATATATATATATTTCATTAGAAAACAGCACATGGGGAATGCAAAGACTTTTCCATACTTCATATCAAAGGTCTCCGCCATTTAACACAAGACACTACGTTTACCGCTTGGCTAACCAGAAATTTGGAGCCCCTGAAACTAGAGGGATGAACCACTGCTCAGAGAAAATTGTAGAGGCCCATAAGAATACATGTTCTGGTACCCAATTGTGAAATATAGCAGGCATATAAAAGAAAGAATTTAATTTAAATACACTGACAATATAAAACAGTTTTATATTGTCAGTCAATAGAAATAGTGGAAAGTGCCAACTCATACAAATAATCACCCATTATAATGAGGGACTCACCATAATTTCTTACTTTCCTCTATTTCTATTGGTTGATAGTGTAAAATTGTTTTACACTGTCAGTGCATACCAATTAAACTCTAAAAGAAATATGCCAAAAACTTCAACATATGAGGTTCAGAAAATGCTGCAGTCAGGACATACAAAAGAAAACGTGGAAGAAAGAAAGATATACATGAAGAAAGCTATGCTGTTTTTTCTGTAAACCAGAATGTTCTGCAAACCTTTCAACTCTGCATAATTGGACTATTTATACATGGTTTTCAGCCATTAATGCTGCATTAGTTCACCTTCACCGATCTTAAAATATATAAAAAATGAAGCTACTAATTCAAATGCAAACGAAAAACAAAGTATGAGTGCCCCATAAGTTTACCAACGCCAGTCTTGAGTTCGAAACCAAAAAAAAGTTATACAATTTTGCCTTCAAGAACATTGCTAAAACCAATGAAATTAATTCTAAAGACTTCCGAGGATTGTGTTACAATGGCTACTATCAATATCCTTAGTGGAACATTTTCAACTGTTCTTTTTTTGTCCCTTATTCCTGATGTAGAACTTTCATTATCTTTACAACCATCACATGTTTCAATAGTCGTCGTTAGCCATGAAATTAATCAAAAGTCGGGAATCTGTTCATAACAGTATGGATTATGTAAAAAAATCTATTAGATTTTGGTCGGATTTGAGCGGATTTCTTCTAATCCATGCTAATATCTTCATATTGAATAAATTTAATTTCTGAATCAAATCCAATAAAATTTTAATTTTAATTTATTAATTTATTTGAAAACGGTAAGGGCTTGAATTCCTTTAGAAACATTCAATGGTCAATGTCAGCATCAAACGTCCAAGCGGAAATTTCTTCCAACCTCAAGATGTAAGCTTGTGGGAAGACTTCGAGAGAGAAAAAGTGAAAAAAATAAAATAAAATGAAATGAAAAACACTATGACTCACCTCTTTTATAGAGTATATATATTAGGACAATGGTTTCCAAACTCTCACAGGGATAAGACTTTGTTATTATCTTCCCGGTATTCCAATGACAATTTTGATTTCAGTTTTCTCATATTGGTTGTCTTATATGCGCGTTTATTGGTTATCATTCATTGGTATTTTAATCCTTCCCAATTTTCGGAGGTCGTATATCTTGTTGTGGAACTAATACGTGTACCCAAATCCCAAAATATGTTGAGAAAACCAAATCTAGTAAAAACCATACTTAACCATGCTCGTGCTATCTGTCAAAAAGTCAAATAAGGTCCTATATTCCAAAATTAACCATAAAGCACCTCAAACCCAAACCCTATTCTCAGCATATCCACCTTGGAAACCCGGTTTCCTAGCACAAAACATTGCACTTCAAATACCCCCTCACCAACTTGCCCCTTCATTCCAACCCGGCCCTCTCCCTTCTCCTCTTCTTCCCCTCTCTATCCTCTCCCAAAGGAGAAGGAAGGAAGAAGAAAAAAAAAAAAACAATGGATTTCAGCAAGACCCTTCTCCTCATTGTGTCCCTCTCATGCCTCCTCCTACACACAAACGCTGCTTCCCTCCGAAACCGCGCCCCACAAATCATGGTCCATAACCTATGCAGGAACAGCACCAACCCTATCCTTTGTGTCCAAACCATATTGCCCCAGATCAAGGGTCCCTTTAAGCCCTACAAGGCCCTTGAGGCCGAAATCCTCGCCACAAGAGACCAGGTTATGAAAACTTCTAACCTAATATCCAACCATCTAGCCAACCCTTTCACCCCTAAGCCCTTGGTTGATTCCCTGACACAATGCAAGGAGCAATACGACAACATACTAGATTCCATCCAGATATCCCTCAATTATGTTTCGCGCCGTGATGTCATTGAGGCAAAGTACAAGTTTAGCAGTGTTTTGTCCTACCATGCATCGTGCAATGATGGGTTTGGCAAAGGGGAGGTTTCGCCTATTGCATATGATGCAAAGTTGGTGTATGATCTTGGTGGGAACTGCTTGGACATAATGAAGGAGATCGAGGATAGAGAGCTTCGCCGTGTTAAGAGGAGGTTCGGGAACAAGTTTCCACCACCACCGCCTGCTGTGTCATTCGCCAATGACCCTTGCTTTGGGGTGATTGGAATTTGCCTCTCCGCTTAATTACACCATGGTGATCGTGAGTCCAATGATTCTTCTTTCTTCCAGAGTGAGTGAGTGTGAGAGTTTTTCTTTTGTGACATTAATTGAATTGACTGTAAGTTTTTTTTTTTTGTGGATTCACAAACGTGGGATTGCTATATATGTTGTGTGGTTGTGATCCCTGGTGATGGTGAAGGAAGAAGAGAAACAAGGAATTCTTTTTAATGTCACGTTTTAATTGTTTGTTTCTTAGAATTCCCGATTGGGAAAAAATGAAAAAAGAACACTTATTTCCAAAGGGGAAGAAGATTGTTTTGATGATGCGATCATCCGACTAAATTAATATGATATATATTGTTTTTAATTATTGTTTTAAAGTACATGATATGGGGCAAAATTTAGAGTGCATTTGGTTTGTGAAAATATTTTCTGTTTTCATTGTCTGTTAAAACGATTTTCATTTTCAAATTTTCTGAATTTAGGAAATGCGTTTGGTTTGTCTATTTTAAAAAATGAGAAATAATGAAAATACGTTTGGTTTGTCTATTTTTAAAATATATTTTCAAAATCAAATTTGAGATAATAAAATTATATTTATTATTAAATAATGAAAATGTTATATTTTTTTCGCATATTTCGATGAACTTTATTATTTGCAAATTTAAGATGAATTTAAAAGTATTTATTAAAATAAAATAACTCTATAAAATTTTAAGATTAAAAATAAAAAAATTGCTCATTTTTAAGTAATTTATTATCATTATAAATTATTATATAATTAAAGACTAAAAATGAAACTTTAACTGAAAAGAGACATAACTAAACAAAATAACTAGTCCTATAACGAAATTATAGTCTTTGTTTATACTTCAACTTGTCAACTAGCTAAAACATACCAAAAAAAAAAAAAAAAGAAATACATCATTGTACAACAAAATATAAAAGGTGATAGTCATCAATCATCGACGATAATTATCCCACATTTGATTGGCAATTATCTCCTTAACTTGTGCCATTTGAATTGCTTCAATAGCATTAATATCAACACTTTCATGATCAGTAGCATCCTCTAGCTCCAAGAAACACCATTATCCAGCAACACCATTATGTGTTAAACACAAACTTTTAAAACTATCAGCAATACAAGAGTGGAAAGACATAATGCGATACCAATAAGCAAAACCACCAAGCAGAACTAGCCAACAATAATAAAAGCAAAGCATAAAATGTACAAGCAGAGCCAGCCCAAAAATAAATCCAAAAATAAGGCCGAAATCATATCAAACAGAAGCAAAAAAAAAAAAGGAAATTCTCTCTATTCAATTCTCAATAGATTTCAATAGAATATATTAGGGTGCGTTTAGTTTATGAAAATATTTTCTATTTTTATTTTTGTTTTTATTTTCTGAAAATAATCTTCATTTTTAGATTTTCAAATTTTAGGAAATGTGTTTGGTTTAAAAGAGTAGGTTTTGTTTTCAAATAGAGAAAATAATGAAAATACATTTGATTTGTCTGTTTTCAATATGCAAGTTTTAAAATCAAATTTAAAATAATAAAATTATATTTGTAATTAAATTATATATATAATTTCTTATTTTATAAAATTATTTGTTATTTTAATAAATAAATTTTTTTGAGGGAATTTTAATAAATAAATCCATAGATATCCATTGACCTGCTAATTACAAGTACCGATCTATGAATGGTTCAAAATCAACTAACTCCTAGCACTCCAAATGAGCTCTTCTACAAATTCGAAACAACTTAATAACAGTTTATTGTAAACAACTAACAAGCAGAACATACGCGCATTGATGATTGGCTCTTCCTCTACATTATCTCCAATACAAAATCCTAATAGAGCTAGCTCAACCTGAGATATGTCATGCATAATGATTGGCTCTAAACCAAGGACAATGAACTAACCAATGGAGTAAAAAGAACTAGTTACAGGTTTGGTACCACTATAACAAAACATACAGCCACAAGTCATAGTCATTTTGCCCCTATCCACTGCCACTTGTTCTTCTTTTCCACTCCTATGTATCAACATCATCAAATAATACTAACAAGGCATACATCAATCAGACCACTGAAAGTCGCCTACACCAGTATGCCACAGTTATAATCAATTGGTACTAGAGATTTTGCAAAAGTAGCAGAGGAAATAGCAACCCAGACCAAACCCAGAATCATGCTTAATTTAGCCAGCAGCATTAGAAACCAAAACATATCAGTGGAGAAAATGAAACCAATTAAGGAATTGTTTGGGTTTTTTTTTGTGGCAGAACTCGAAATCAAAGAATAAGAATAGAACACAACACCACCTTTCTTTGTATAGTTCATGTACAAAGAGAAGCTCCAAACTCTTCATTAAAGAAGAGGAGCAAAGGAATATAATCCCGAAATAGGAAAAAAAATACAGTCCCAACAAAAAACAAAAACGTTGCTATCATTAACAATCAAAAAATGCATCCTCGTTGAACCATTCCTCCTGCTTCCAACACCATCAATTTGCCTTATTCATTCCTGTACTTTTGATTACAAGATCAACTCCAATCAGAGCAAATTGCTGCACTATAGTAGGACTATACCAGATCCTTCCAACACCATCAACTCAAATCATACATCCTTGATCCAATCTTACTGGTTTTGGTCAATTTTCAGAATTAATAAATAATCTCAAAAACTTCAAGCGCATTATGATAGTCGACAATCATACAACATTTATTCAGCCTCATAGCAGTTCGATGTATACCACAATAGAATCACACCAATTTGCTAATCATCAAGATCCAGTGCTACAAATTGGTCAACATCCTGCTACACCTAAACACATCATTTGTCATATCAGATTTCTGAGCACCAATCTCAAATGTTTACAAAGAAATTGGGCATAACGAATAAGGGAAAATTCACTCTTTGGCTTCTTGGCTTTGGAAGGTTGTTCCACAACTTGGGCCTCTGAACAAACCCAAAAATTAAAATAACAACAGAGCAACTGAGAAATAGAACACCCATATGCTTACACCATAATTGAAGAGAGTCAATCGAGAGAGAGATAGAAAGGAATACCACCGTCGAGCTTTCATATAACAAGGGAGGAGGGTATGAATGGGATAGAAGGTCGTCTGCGTGGTGGAGATGGAGAGTGGGAGCAAGGAGTTATCTGACGAGATGGTGCAGTGGATGGACGACGTCGATGCCATGCTTTGGGACGCCTTTCAAGTATAGGTCCTTCATTTCTCGATTCAGAGGCAGCAATGTTCGGTGGTGGTTGAGGGTGTTGGCGTTGGAGTTGCTGGAGAGGGAGGATCAAAGCTCCCTTGATGGCTACGGTGTCAACTTTAACGATGGAGGAGGGCAGTGGCGTAAAAGAGAAAGAGGGTGAGAAATTAGGGTCAGGGATTGGAACACAATACCGCCTAAAAATATAACCTGAAATAGGGGTGGCAGAAGGTGACCACGGTGAGAGGAGCATCGCGGCCGTGGTGGCACAGTGAACGGCGGTGAGTTACAATGGCGATTGTGAACGGTGCACACAATGGTTGAGGGAGGGGGTCCTGGGTTTTCTAAAAGATGAGATGCATTTGATAAAAAAAAGTATGCTTTTTGCTCACCCAGGATCGAATACAGTTTATTGCAAAAGAGAAAGAAAGAAGTTGTATTAATCACCATAATGCCACCGCGTTTCCGTCGAAAATATTTCCAACAAGTAAAACTGAAAACACTGAAAAGATTGAAAATGTGGATTCAACATTTTCAGTTTTGTGTCAACTTCACAAAATGTTTTCACTGAAAACGTTTCCTACAATATTCAAACTAACATATTTTTAAGTCTATTTCTCATTTTTACCAAAAATGGAAATGGAAATGGGCAAACCAAACGCACCCTTAGCTCTCCTACTCTTTGCATGGAACAATGCCATTTTTTTTTTTTTGGAGTAGAACAATGTTATTTGTACATAGGTTTTAAACATCACTTTGCATATGTCAAAATCCTTTCTAAATAACTAGAGAAGTTAATTATGTTTCTAGCTAGTTAATGTAGTAAGATATATAGTTGATAATATATGAAAAAAATTTTCACTGATTCATCACTTATATAATTGAAATCAATAATTATTAACATATTGTCCAATATTTTCTTATGAACAGATTCATCACTTAAATAATTAAAATTTTTACTTATTTATACATGATTCACATATGTTGAAAATGATGTCCACTATCACCACATACAAATAATAGTATCCCTTCACATAGTATGACTCGGGTGCAATATTTTAGTGCTTTGTCATCCTTTAAAATGAATTATTGGAGAACTAAAAATATTATTTGAACACACATTTTGGGATGTCAATAGGATATTAACAATGGAGTTTAGGGAAAAAAACAACCTTGGATATTGTTTTTCACTATTTTTTCTATTTTGTAGGGAAAAGATAACTTTGGTTTTGGAAAGAATATTTCTGGGACAGTTTTTTCAAGTCTAACTCGATAACCTACTAACTTAATTCATTAACACCTGCGTCATGCGTTATATTACTTAAAGACACACATAGTATTTTTTCCCCCCAAGTTCAAGCACAATTCTAATATTTACATTAGTTTTAACAATGGAAAACTAGTACCAGATCATGTGATCGATTTGATTTAGACATGTTTTGATACAACCCATTAAATAGTTAGTTAGTTAAGTTCACTAGTTAGTTACTTAGGACTATAAATAAGGGGATTATCCTCATTTTAAATGACTATTGAATAATCAGATAATTGAATTCTTGTGGAGTCTGAGAACTAGACTCAAATATAGTTTTATCATTGGTACTTTCATTGAGAGCCTTCCATGGAGGAAGTAACTCATCAATTCCAAGAATCTTTGAAAGGGCTGATGTAAATAGGATCCATTATAGGTTATCAATAATAGTTTGAAGCACTTTCGACCAAGGTCCATGGTCTTTCTGAATAATGGTTGGTAGCTTTTTTCATTGTTGACTTAGATGATTACCTTAAGTGTTAGGTACATTTAGACAGGCCTACTTCATATCCTGAGGATGTTGCATTAGCGCTTGTTTGGCTTTGAAACATTATCTGGAAGGGGGCAATTCTTTGGGTTTGTCTTTGATGGGAAAACCTAAGGATATGTGTGTTGATGCAAGATTTCAAGAAATTGGTTCCAAGCAAGGGTTCCAACAAGGAAAAAATGGTATTAAAGATCAAGGAATCATTTCCCAACAAATTCAAGAAACATACACTAGGTCAACACAAACAAATACAATAAATTCAACAAGGGGGTCAACAAATCCGAAATTGAAATCAGTAGTGACAACAATAAGAAGAATCAAAAATCACAAATCAATAATAGACTGCAACATTCCCTTTTGCTGTGGAGGCAGGAACAGTGGAAAGATTGATACCATGGTGGCAATTCGAATAGAGACAAAGCGGCGACATTTTAGGCAACAAATGGGGTGGAGCTACACGAGCGAACATAGTTCTATAGTTGATGCTTTGGAAAAAAAAGAAAAGAAAATAAATTGATAGGAACATTAGTCTTGGTTGGAAATTTATTTGGTTGTAATTAGGAACAAAATTGTTGATCTTTCTCAATCTTGAGGGCAATGTTGATTCCATTAGTAAGTTAGTTAATTAGATTCACTAGTTGGTTACTTAGGGCTATAAATAAGGGGATTACCCCTACTGTAAATGATTGTTGAATAATCAAGTAATTGAATTCTTGTGGAATTCTTGTAGAATGTTATGATGGAATTCTCGAATATAATTCTATCATGTTATGATGAAATTCCACAAGGTCATATTGGATAAAATCAAATGAAATCAATATTTACACTCTTTATTTTCCATTAGTTCAATTTATTTTGATTGTATATTGCTGGACTTCCGGGTCTGAGAGCTTCTTTCAAATTAGAGTTAATTGTAGTTTACCTTTCTGCATTATAAGTCATGTGCACTTTATTCCCTATATTTTAAAATGTGCAACTCAACATCCTACATTTTCATAATGTGCACTTTAGCTCCTTTTGTTGATTTTTTCATCAATTATAAACAAAAATGGAAGGTGTCGAGTTGCACTTTTTTGAAAGTTCAAGGGGTCAATTCGCACATGACCCAAAAATTCAGGAAAGTATAGTGCACTTATTTAGGGTGAAAGTGTATATTGTGAAAATATAGGGTATCGGGTTGCATATTTTTAAAATATAGAGGGTAAAGTATACATAATCTATAATGCAGGAGGGTAAACTGTAATTAACCATTCAAATTATGTAAAGTCTAACAAGAACCACAAAACATGGAGACAGACGACTCAACATCCAACAACTTGTATGAATTTTGGTTATTTATCAGAGGCCATTCATTCACTTCATTCGTTGCTATCGAGTTATGGGCGTAGCAGCACCCTTGAGTGTTCGCCACAGTATGCAAGATGGGAATAATATGTTTCAAGTTATAATGATTCCCATGATTTTAGTGCATCTTATATGTAATAAAACACATGTTTATTATTGCCTTGGTTTGAAAAATTGAAAGTCAACGTGATACTCTTCTCCACACATGCAAACGTACCCTGATACTCTCTGTTTTCTAAAATACTAGTTACTTTTAATAAAAAATATTTTGTTTCATATAGTTTGCTGTTTTAGAATTTGGGAGAGAATCAAGTGAAAGAAGTAGTTAATTATGAGAATAAGAGGAATAAATCTTAATCATTAGATTTTATATAAATGATTAAAATTAAAATATAAAATTATATAATTTTTTAAGTAATTATATAATTATTAAATAATTTTTAATTTTGACTATCTATATATAATTATACATCTTATATTTACTCTCCTTACTTTCATAATAAATGACTCTTATCACTTGATAAACCACCTTAGAATTCTAATAAAGTATTAATTACTTTATATCAATTTTAGCCTTATTTTCATTGATTGCACAATTGTTCCATTCTCTTATCATCTCTTTCATTTTGGTCTATCGTATAATGTGACTTTTTAATAAGTTAAAAGGATATAATGTGACTTTTTAATGTATTTTGTGAGGCCAACTGTTGTGCAGATAAATTAGCACGATTAAGTCATTGGCTTCCCAAACGAATTACCTTTTTTGACAAGGTCCCTTGCATTTCCCCGGGTTTATTAGTTGACTGTACTAGGTAAGGATGTACTCTTTCATGTATGACTAGTTCTCTGGACTAAAGCCCCATTGTGAATTTAAAAAAAAAAAAAAGGATAAATTAGTCTTTCACGTGTAATTTTTATTTTCAAAAAAATCAAAGCTATTAAATTATTTTCTTAATCCTTGTGTCATTACCTTAAACGACTAATATTATGGAATGGATAAAATGTTATTATTGGAATTTAATTTTGATATATTGTAAGTATAAAATTATTTATATAGCTATCTAATTATATATAGTAACATCATTAAATTTGTTTAACTCTATTATAATTAGAGACTGATTTTGATAGGTTGATAGTATAAAAGAGTTTTATACTGTTATCTAATTATATACTTTTATTTGTAAGATTTTTAAGGTAAAGAGTGATTGAGTTAAATATTTTTGCTTATACAGTAATATATGATTGGATGTTTGTATAAAATATTTTTTTATACAAATTAAATTCTTATAATTAACAAAAAAGTCATATAAAAAATAAAATTTAATTAATTGATTATATAAAATATTTTATACTAATAATATATTAAATTTAACATCTTATTAAATTTACTATGCCATTCACGTCAAAATTAAAGAATGCAAAAGATAATGAGATTAATTTTGATGTACTGTCAGTATAAAAGAGTTTTATATTATCATCTATCAAATGCTTCTATTTATAAGATCTTTAAGATAATTAATAGTTAATTTAACCACTTTACTAATGTAAAAATACATAACTAGATATCTATATAAATTTTTTTTTTATATTAACCATGTATAGAAATTAAATCAAAAGATAATTAGCACATTACCAGTATAGAATGTGTTTATCAATAAGGGGGCATTTGATCGGAGGTTTAAGTTTTCATTTTCGAAAATACTATAGTTTTTTCAAACATGTATTTTTTAGAATATCTAGTAGATAATTAAATTTCCAAAAATATTTTATACATTTTCAAAATCACCCTTGGTAGAAGGTGGCAACAAACAATAGCCAACGATGGCAAAGGACGACTGCTAATGGCAAAGGATGGGAAGGCAATGGGTGGTAATAGGGTAATTTGGTACTTCTATAGAGAAAAATATTTTCTTCCTATAGATATGTTATAATATCATATGTGGGATAAAATTATTTTTAAAAAAATATTGAAAAAAATTAAGAATTTAATGTAAATGCACTGACAGTGTAAAATAATTTTATACTGTCAACTAATAAAAATAGTGAAAAGTGCCAACTCATATAAATAACCACCCATTATAATGAGGGACCCATTATAATTTTTCACTTTCCTCTATTTCTATTGGTTGACAGTGTAAAATTATTTTACATTATCAGTGCATATTAATTAAACTCAAAAATTAATCTCAAATCATAATTTTTTTAAAAATAGTTTTATAAATCTTATTCCAAAGAATATTTTCACATTCCTAGTAAACCTCCTGAATCGCGTGACTGAGAGTAAGGCTTAACTAACTGGCGCGTTCTACGGTGTATTTTACTGATCAAGGAACGTGATACATCTTGTAATCTGATGGTGAGATTGTGAGGTACATCGATGCACTAATCACCTATGATGTATTGTAGTAATCTCTAATTTTTAAAAAAAATCTCAAAATATAATTTAAAATATTTTAAAAATTAATTATTATATACTAACAGTGTAAAATTATATTGACAGTATAAAATAATTTTACACTTAGTATAATCAGAAAAATTCTATCCGTGTAATTTTACTCATAATTTTACTTTGTCAGTATAATTTTTTGTAATTTTACTCTATCAATATAATTTTACACTGATAATATAAAATTATTTTATATTATTAGTGTAATTTTACATTATCAATGTCTAAAAATTAATTTCTAAAAAATAGAAAAATTTTATCAATATAATTTTATTCTATCAGTATAATTTTAGGATATTTTATATTATTAATATAATTTTATATTTTAATATATAAAAATTAATTTTTAAAATATATTTAATTATATTTTTTTAATTTTTTAAAATTAATATATTTTCATATTATATTATAGATAATTGATATATCAATATACCTTATAAATCTAATCTATTAAATATATTACAATTACAAAGTACATAGAGCATCTTTTGCTGCGAAGCGCATCGCAGTATGCGCCCTAACTAACTGCCATTTGTTTCGATATTCGATATTACTGAAAGGCCGAATAACTTTTGCCCACTAAGACTAGCAGTTAGTTGCTACGCCCAATAACTCGTTGTAACCGTATGCCTCCACCCCCAGTAACTTCTGCGCAGTGCCCGCCACAATCAATTAAAGTTGTATCTTATCTCCGACCAAAACAAAAAAGTTGTATCTTTTCAATAACCAACAAAAAATGTTGCATATTTTGTAAATCACCAAATTCTTTATTTGAGTTGGGTTGGTTTGGTATAGATAAAATTTTTCTAATATTAATTTTTTTTATTTATAAGATTTGAACTCAATATCTTACTTAAAATAAATAAATGCAGAACCATTTGAATAACTTGAATGGTAAAAAAAGATTTATCTTATTTTATTATCAAGATATTACTGCCTCTAATCTCAAATAAGTGCTCATTCCTAAATAAACACATAAATTAAGCAAGATATATTAGATAGCCTCCATGTTAGAATTATTTAAGTATATTTTATAAAATTACCTTAATCTCTTAATCTCACTTATTCTATCTCTTACTTAATTACTCTTCCCGATTATTCATTTAATAAGGGTAGAATGAAAAAAAAGTACTCTCTATATTTATTAAAAGGACATATAATTGTGAAAAAGTTAAAGTTTCGGAGATGGACATCTATTTAAGTACGAAGGGAGTATTTTATCTTTTTTTAACTTACTAATCAATATAATAAATAAATTTATAATTTAATTTCAAATATAAAGAAAGATACTACATGATTAATTAAGAGCAATGGTAGCTACACAACTAGAAAAATATAACCAGAATTTTTAACAAAAATCATAGTGGTGGTTAGATAATATGAAATGGTAGGACTTACTTATCTAAGGGTTAACAATAATAACACATCATTTTGGCTGTCAAATTTTGTCAAAAGTTTTAGTTGTCTAGCATTTCTCATTAACTAATTAATAATGATAATAAGAAAATTGGAATCATCTAACATATAATGTCTTATATATCTTGAGGATTATGACAATTATGATTTTTTTTTTATTGTTATTGGGTTTAAATGAGACGAGTAATTAATTGTAAGATTGAGAAAAGTGACTATTATATTTGATATAAATGATTAAGATTAAAATATAAAATCATTTGACTTTTTAAGTAATTATGTAATTTTTAAATATTTTTTAATTTTGACCATCTATAAATATTTTAATGGTCAAAATTTATTAACTAACAAGCTATTGGACAAGTTGTAAGCAGCTTAGTTCTTCGTAAGAATTAGGACAAAAGTTCGATTTTGCACTTGTTGCGAGAGTAAATAACCATAGATGCTTCATTCTTTGGAATTGCGAAAATAATAATCTACCAAAAAGTGTATGATAAAAGGGTCAAAATTTATTTCTCTCACTCCTCATGCAAAAATAACTATCTAACTTTATATACTCCCGAGCGGTTGTTTTGATATTATATATTATTTTAAGGACCTTAACGATGTTTTTGTAATCTTGCTTGTCATCTTCTTAGAAGGTTAGGCAGACTTATCAAATGAATAAAACATGATAAAAATAATTTATGATTTCATCTTGAATATAATAACTGATATATACATATTAGTTAATGGATATTATTTTGATAATAAAAAGTTATTTTATAAAAATATTTAATATGGATATTACTCATAAATAAAACGTTTCCTTATATAGAATGTAGTTGTTCATATGGTTAATAGTAAAAATATAAAGCCAACGAGGATTGACATAGTTCGTAAGGAACGGATTTGAATCCCGTAAGGATTTGAGTTCAATTCCTGCTATCGATATAAGTACCTCGTTAATAGGAGACCTTGTAAGGTTTTTACAAGTGCTTTCTAAGCCTAAGGACTAATGCCCTGACCTTGGTGGGATGACTGGTGCCAAACGCACACAAACTTTAGGTTTAGAACAATGAAATAAAATAAAATAAATGATAATTTTAAAAATTATTGTAATTTTTATATTAGTAATCACTTAGTCACAATTTGGTTATTCCCAAGTAACATTATCATTCAATATAAAACATGAAAATAAAACAACTATATTACGATATTACTACAAAGAGCTATATTATACCCCAATCAATATCAAGTACTCGGAGTTCAAATAAGTATAAATTTCAATTATATAAGTATTAAATCAATATATTGCCTTTGGTAATAAGCAGATGATATCGCAATTCAAATAAGTGTGGATTTCAGTTATATAAGCGTCAAATCAAAATATTTGGCTTCATAAACAATGTATATCTTATTATTAGTTAGCATTTTAATAAAAAAAACACATATAAGTGAAATCTACATTTATTTAAATTATAATCACCGGGTGTCAATTAAGTGTCTAAGTTATTATGTACAAATAACATTTCCTTACTATAAAACAACTATATAACTATGAAATTAATAAAAAAGTATGAATTCTTTTCAATAAAATAAAATAAAAAGTATGAATTGTTGGAAATTTCAGCATTGGTATTTGGGCCTAAATGATTTTTGACTTTGTGTTTTTGGGTATTAAGGAGTGTTGAACTCTTTTTGGGCTTTGGTATAGATTAAACTATTGACCAAAAGATTAATCTTCATGATTTTCTTTCAATTCAGCACCTTATAAACATTTTCTCTTCTTCAACCCATCCAATGCGAACTTATGTCTCTCACACTTTCTGGCACACATATACATACTCCAAGACTTCCTCTCACATGTGTGTGTCACATATATCGGAGAAACCTAAACTGCATTGGTCATAATCTTCAACTAGACTACAAGCAAACCTCTATGCCTTAATTTGTCCCGTGTCCTCAGCTGGCCAATTTTTAGCTAGGCTGCAAGCGAATCTTTGTGCCTTTGTCCTATGTCTTTATCTGGGCTTTCTTCCATAGCTAATTCTCCATAACTGGTTCATCCAACGTGGGACTTATGTCTCCCACACCTTCTCACACACATGTACATACTCCAACATGTATTGACAAAAGAAATGGACTAATAGAGTTTCCTACTTCTCCATGTGTAACAAAGAAGTTTATACACATCATATATCAACCACATTACATATGTCATAAAGAGTAAAAACATATTATTGAACAATGAAATTAATTTTGATACAATATCAATGTAAAATATTTTACACTATTAATCAAATAATTTTTATAATATAATAATATATAATTAAATGATTGCACACAAATCTTTTACATTAACAGAACCATTGCACTTATCAGTAATTCTACCATGCATGATCGGTTCTAGCAATTGGAAACCAACAACTGAAACCGATCCATTAATTCATGACTTTTCTTCAAGGTTTTTTATGACAAGGTTCCAATGATGTTGCTGAATGGAGAAGGAGGTGACTGCACAGCTGGTGCCGCTTGTTGAGGAGCAGCCTTCACAATATCAGCAAGGATGTCCAAGCAGTTCCCACCAAGCTGGAACACGGCATCAGAGTCATTAGCAAAAGGGAACTCCCCCGCTTCAAATTCGTCCTTGCATGTTGATTGGAATGACAACACGGCGCTGAACTTGTACTTGGCATTAACCACATCTTTATTGGCTATTGCATCTTTGGTCTCTTTGATGGAATCCAATATATTGTTGTATTGATCCTTGCATGTCTTGAGGGAATCCTTCAATGACTTGGGAGTGTCTTGTTTGGCAAGTAACTCATCGATGACGCCAACAGTCTTCTTGGTCTGGTTGTGGGTGGCATCAACTTCAATCTCAAGAGCCTTGAGAGGGTCAACAACACCTTGGTGGTCTAGGAAGTGTGGCTGAATGGTTTGTGCACAAAGGGTAGGGTTTGTGGTCTTTTCGCAGAACTTCAAGAATGCCGGCTTAATATCACTGCGGTGCACAACATGGAGAGGGCGAGTTGAGGGGATGGCATTGGCAAGAAGGAGGGAAGAAAGGGATACAATGAAGAGGAGAAGGGAGGTTCTACTCATGAAGGAATCCATTGTCTCTTCTCAAGGGGAAAGTGCTTGAAGGTTGAAGAGTAGAGACAAATGGAAAAGGAAAAGAGAGCCTTGTGTGTTAAATGGAATGAGGGCACGCAGGTGGAGTTTTAGAAGTGCTTGTCATTGTGCAAGGAAACCGGATTTCCATGCAAAATATACTGAAAAAAGGATGTGGAAATAGCAGTTTTGTGGACATATTTAGAAGGGCAGCTAGTTATAGGCTCTTTATTATTTGATGTACAATATAATTTGTATTTCGGTTTTAATGGTTGGTGCTCCTGAAAATTTGGAATTTGCCACACATAGTTTGGTTCAATGAGAAGCATCCATCAGGAACCTCAGAAAAGAAATAGAAATTTAGATGGAACTATGATAACCAAGGGAGGATGATGAGTCTATTACCTCAGAGACCTCATATACTCTTCATGAACATTGAACAAATTGTAAGGTTGAGAATCTTGGCAGAATATTAATTCTAATAGAAATGAGAAAAAAGTGGATAGCTGGGCAGTTTTGTGATGAATTGAAAACCACATTAGACATGTGAGGCTATCTAAATCATATCTGAAGACCTGGACTTTTATATCCCCTGAAGAGGCTATATACATATATGTTATATATACTAGTGGATTGACAGGTACGTGCCCATCAATCCACTTTTTTTATTTTTAGTGTAAATTTTAAAATAAATTTTTATTTACTTTTGTGAAAAATAAACTAAAATTAAGAGAGGGTAAAAATGTGTTAGCGGTTTATAACAGTTAGTAGATAATTTTAAAGTGAATATAAGAAAAGTTGATCAATTAATGGATAGTTTTATTTTATTTTATTTTATTTATTTTTTTACAATTATCCATTATTTTCATCTGTATTTAATTAATTATGTATAGATATTAGTCAAATAACTCAAAATTTATCTCAATCTAATTTAGAAAGACCAAAAGATAGTTATTAAAGAGAATCCCCAATCCCCTTTATATATATATATATATATATATATATTGGTCTATATTTTGGACCAAAATTTTAGAACAAAGGATTTTTCATGTGTATGTAATTTTCCTCTGGAAAAATATTTGCGTCACTTATGAGAGAAGCTTCAAAATGAAAATAAAGCTAATATTTTCTTTTTTTTTTGACGGGAAAATAAAGCTAACATTAATCACTAGCCACCACTGTATATAATCACCAGATAAATACTGCATATAGAAGTTATTAAACTTTTTAAGCATGAAAATTTTAATAAATACATTATTTACATGAATACATTTGAGCTAAGGCCAATAACATCATAATGCAAGCACGCGAGCCAAGGTCATTGCTTCCACTTTAACATACCGTATTACACCAAGCAATCTAATTAAGAAGCCTTCACCACTTTTGTAAGAGGAGAAAAAATATCAGAAGGGTTAAAAGGACCAAATTTTCATTACCTTTGTTACTAAGAAAAACAAATAAGTTTACGGATTTTCATAACTTCGATTTCCTTCTGCCATCTGAAGAAATATGGTTTTGATTTTGTTTAGCCGACCTAAGACTTCCTGCATATTCATTCTCTCATCAGGGGAGTCTGCAGAGCAATTCAAAGCCAACTCCATGATACTTGACAAAGCTACTTCCTTTGAAGAAATAAGTTGTTCCTCTCCCTCCATCAAATTAGGATCCACAATCTGAATAATTTCATGTGGCATTGACTCCTGGATCCATGACCTTAAGCTTAGTCCCTCTACAAACATTTCATCAGTTGGCTTCTTTCTCGTAAATACTTCCATCAGCATAATACCATAGCTGTGCACATCTCCTTTAATGGACACAACACCTTCTGATCCATATTCTGCAAACGCAGTTACCACTGGTTATACATACATATATACAATTGGTGTGTGGCAAAATAATGCAAAGTTTGAAGAATTCAAGAAATTATAATGAAACTTGATCCCTTAACTCCTGCACCACATTATACTGTCCTATGTAAAAGTGGTCTAATAGAAAGTGGTATGAGCTTATTTTATCCTTTCTAAAGGACATAAAAATTCAAGAATCAAAGGACAACAAATCCATGCAAATCACTACCTGGAGCAATATAACCAAGTGTTGCTAAGGTGTTGGTATGCATTTGATATTGTCCTTCTTCCAAGAGTTTAGCAATGCCAAAGTCACAAACATGAGCAACCATATTTTCATCCAACAAAACATTGCTTGGCTTCAAGTCGCAGTGTACCACAGATTTTGAGATACCATGATGGAGATACTCCAAGGCAGATGCAACATCTATTACTATGTTCAACCTTTGTAAGAAAGGTAGGAAATAGTTATGAGAATACAACCGCTTCTCCAGGTTCCCGTTTGGTACAAATTCCATTACCAAGGCTTTGAAATCAATGGCATTTGAACAACTGGTTATGACTTTAACTAGATTACGGTGGCGAAGATTGCGCATAGCTTCACATTCTGTGTCAAAACTCCTTGATGCTTCATGCATTTCCAAATTGAATACTTTAACTGCAATCACCACCCCATCTGAAAGCTGACCTCTGAACACAGAACCAAAACTCCCTCTTCCAATAAGATTGCTCTCATCAAATTTCTGTGTTGCCTCCATAAGTTCATAGTAGGAAATTCGACTTGGAAATTGCAATGTTGGCAAGTCCATAACAGTTGAAGCTTTGCCGTATTTTCTCCTGTATATTAGAAGAATTGCACATCCAACAAAGATGCCTGATACGGTTATGGGTATTATCAATTTCAGTACAAGTTTTTTGGTTGTCCTGCTATGTTTACCTCCATCATTGGGACATGGTGGGACTCCTAGCTCAGGTCTCCCACAGAGTGCATCATTCATCATGAATGATTGAGCTGTGAAATTTTCAAAACTGCCACCAGAAGGAATTTCTCCTTGTAGCCTATTATAAGACAAGTTGATAAACTTGAGATAAACAAGATTCTCTAAAGACTTGGGGATGATGCCTGATAAAAGATTATGGGAGAGGTCCAGGAATTCCAAGCTTAACATATTGCCAACTGAATCAGGAATAGGCCCTTGTAACATATTATTAGCTAATGAGAGATTCATTATCCTCAGCAAGCCACCAATGCCACTAGGAATGTTTCCTGAAAGCTGATTATTTGATATATCCAAATTTATCACAGCATTCATGCCACCTATCTCAGATGGCAAGGACCCACCAAAACCATTTGAGGATAAGTTCGCCACCAAGATATCACTGAGACTCCAGAGGGCAGAAGGTATTGTAGAGTTCAGGTTATTGGAATCTAAGTAAAGATTTCTTAGAGAACTAAGATGCCCCACACATCCTGGAACTGGCCCAAAAATTTGATTATTGCTAAGAAGCAACTCGTTCAAATTCATCAACTGACAAATCTGTCCTGGGATAGAACCATTTAGTTTGTTCTTTGAAAGATCCAAACGTTGGAGTAGCACCAAGGTTCCAATTGTGCTTGGAATCTCTCCAATAAGTTGGTTGTCATTCAGATTTATATCAAACAAGTTCTTTAAATTGACAATCTGTGAAGGTATTTCACCCTTGATATTACAACTCCAGGCATTAAAAATTTGAAGTGTGTTTGAAAGGTTTCCAATAGAATTTGGTAGTGTTCCATTAAGAGGATTCATTGATATCAAAATCTTCTCCAATTGCCTACACTTTGTCAATGAAGTGAGGAAACCAATTTCCGGAGAAGCAGGATCACTAGTCAGCCTGTTTCCCATCAGATATAGGAGCTGAAGGTTTCTTAAGTTCCCAATTGAGTCAGGTATAACTCCTGTAAATGAATTGTTGCCAAGTACTAGTTCAAGTAGCATTGAAGCATTGAAAAGGGTGCTTGGAACTTCTCCACTAAGATTGTTGTTGGAAAGGTAGAGCAATTGGAGATTGGAGAGGCTATGATGTGCATAAATTGGAAGATTGCCTGATAGGTGGTTATATGATAGTGATAGACTTTGTAACCCAGAGATGTTGAAGATGCTTGGAGGAATAGATCCTATCAAGTTGTTATCTTGCAAGTGCAATTGCTCAAGGTTTTTTAAGTAGTCACCTATCTCATAAGGGATGGTACCTGCAATATATTCAAATGATTGAAAACTGTCAACTTAGACTATGTGCTTTTACTTTGTGACATTCACAAAAGTAATTAATAAGGAAGGAATATGTGGATGGAGAACCTGTGAAAAAGTTAAATCCCAAAAATAAGCTTGTTAATGAGGTGCAGTTACAAATAGACCGTGGAATATTTCCCCCAAATATGTTATTATTAATGGAAATCTGTTGTAGCGAATGAGCCTGTTGACACATTTCTTCAGGGAGCTGACCACCGAAGCTATTGTGCCGAAGGTTAACTAGTCTCAAAGAGGAGATGTTGAAAAGAGATGGTGGAAGTGAACCTGTCATAAACATCAATCTGATAGTAAACGATTTATATATATTTTGGTAAAGTCAAACATGATAAGAGTCGGGTACAGCTTCGGTTCAAAATAACTGTCATGGTAAGTTTTTTTTGTTCATATTATTTGTGTTCTTACATTTCAATAAATATTTATTGTAAATTTTCCTATTTTACTCTCTAAATAATTTCAAGCACAATAATCAATGAAATATTAATACAACATATTAGTTATTAAATAATAATTTTTAGTAAATATTATTATAATTAATTCTTGGGCTTCTTAATACCCACATAAATAGCTAAAATGACAGTTATTTTGAATCAGAAGGAATATTTTTCCTATTTTGGATGGCAAAAGTTTTAAGGAGTTTTTCTATTTCATGATCAAGGCATGTTACAACCTTTATACAATGATAATACTTGCAGAGAACTTGTTAATGAAGGATCAACTACAAGAGTCAAACCCTATTTGATATCATTAATTGAATCAATAATTTATTATAAAATTTTTAATTCTGGCATTCAATTATTTGTTGAATTTTTTTATAGTCGCTACTGTAGTTAAATTGTTTAACAATACAAAAAAAAATGATTTAATAATATTGTATGTTACCAAAAAAAAATAATGTATAAGTTTTTCACTAATAAAGGATACTTGTTGATTTTTCCCATTAAAAAATATATTTCTTGTTTTAATATTAATTTTTTATTTCATAAAACCATTATTTAAATATTTTAAAGACTAAGTAATATATATATATATATATATATATATATATATATATATATATATATATATATATATATATATATCCGATCACCATTCAAATATGAGTTAATATATAACTTGACTCTCAGAAAGAATCACATATTAACACTTTAGTTCTTCAAAGAAAATTTACTATTTTAGTCCTTGACTTTTATCACATTGTGACGAGTTAAAATCCTTCTGTTAGATTGACACATTGTATCTGACACGGATCTAATTAAATCTAAATTTGTGAATTTCAATTCTCAAAACACTAAGGCACCTAAACCCCCTAAAACGAATTGTATCAGTGAGAGAATGCCAATTTTGCCGAATGAAACCCACACTAATTGGGTGCATTTTAGAGGCTTTAGGTTTTTTTGTGCTGTGAGAATTGAAATGCACTGTTTCAATTGGATCCATGTCAGATACAACGTGTCAATTAGCAGTCACATTATCAATTCTGTTGCTAATTAACAGATCACATTTAACATGTTACAATTTGATAAACATTAGTGGTTAAAATGTTAGTAAATTTTCTTTGAGGACTAAAGTGTTTACTCGTAATTTTTCAAGGGTGAAAATGTATATTAATTCTTAAAATTTTTAAAGACATATAATAAAAATTAATATTGTCAATATGGCTTCTTAGCCGTATAAAATATTTAAAATGAAATACTACAAATACCAACCACAAAATCTTTTCTTGTTAGATGAGGCCCGCTATAAAAAAACATATAAAATACAACAAATTAATTTAAATAGTTTTGGACAAATTGCATTGATATTTGGTGAAATTTATCACAATCCTTCTTTACTTATCTAGGTTATATTGACTTTTCTTTACTGAAGATTAGTATTATATTTACAGAAGTATTTAATGTCACATTTTACAAAAACACATCAATATCGAACCAATTTAATATTACCTAAAATAGGGGAGGCCAACATATATTTTTGTAAATCAAGGAGGGTCGCGATAAATTTCACCAAATTTTAGCAGGGTCAGTGTAATTTGCTCAATGATTTTTAATACATAACCATATAGTTATAGTTAACTTTTAATTTTTTTTATTTTTATTTTTTATTTTAATAATAAATAAAAGCATTAACTAACAAGCACATGATTTCGTCAATGCGTCAGAGTTTTTTTTTTTTTTTTTTTAAATTATCTTTGAAAATAATGACTTTAAAATTCAACTCAATGATTATCAAATTTACCTGTCAGATTGTTGTCACCAAGATTTAACTCCTCAAGCATAGATAATCTCCCAATTTCACTGGGTAGGTGTCCATAAAAGCTATTGCTGATCATCCTTAGATATTTGAGCTCCTTACATTGATGCAAACTGGGTGGAATTTTACCAGAAAATGCATTCCCAGAGAGGTCAAGCCTTTCAAGCATCGAAAGACCATGGCACATATCCAATGGCAGAGAGCCAGATAAGTTATTGTAACTGAATTGAATCTCTTGAAGCGCCGAGATGTTGAACAAGGACGGTGGTATGAGGTCTGAAAGGTTATTTTTGCTCAAATTTAAACTTCTCAATTGTGATACATCTCCAATATTTTGAGGGATGCTTCCTAGCATTTAGAAAGAGAAAAAGTTAGATTAATTGCCGACCATATTCTTTCCTCTTAAAAAATATATTTTTCTTAAAATATAAGAAGTTAAATTAAAGGAAAAATTCGTCTTAATTTAGAGTTTAAACATATGTTTGAACTTATTGAATATGTTTAAAGTAGCAATCACTAACAAAATTCAGAAATCGAATTCAAATATAAAAAAGTATGAATATAGAATTCCAACCATGTAAGTCGGGATATAATAAATTAATGAAATACAAAAAAAAAAAAAACAATTTATTCTCACTGTTGAAACCTGGCTCTAATAAATATCTATTTATTCTGACTATTGAAACCTCTAATTTATATTATTGGCTAAGCTGCTACACCCTTAGTTTCACTGACTTGGGGGAAAAAATGCTTGCGCCGCTTCATCAAAACTTTTCTTTTTGTCTATTTTGATCCAATAAATTATTGATGCATTCTTCTAGCTAGGGCTGGAAGTGAGTCAAGCCAATTCATGAACTATTTTTAACTTGGTTTGTTAATAGCTTGATAAGCTAAACTTATGAACTCATGAGCTGGGTTTGAGATAAAGATTTGAACTCATTTATTAAATGAGCCGAACTTAAGCTTTGCTATGTTTAACTCAATAGCTTATGAGCTGACTCGATAATATATATAATTTTATCTCTATAATAACATATATTTATAGATATAAATTATGTTGAAAATAGGGTATGTATGTATAATAAAAAAAACCTAATTTATATCTAAATGAGCTAGCTCATGATGAGCTTTTAACGAGCCGAGCTTAAATCTTAAAATCAGGCTATTTATGTTATTGAGCTGAGTTTGAGCTATGCCAAGATCGAGCTCAGCTTGGCTCATTCCAGCCCTACTTCTAGCAAATGTACAAAGGAGATCAAATATAAGAAAAATAATGTTAAACCAAAAAATGTTAGAAATAATACAAAATGTTGTTCAAAATTGGTAGGTGTCAATTATTGAATGGTATATTTTTTGGGGTCCCCTACATCAAAGGTAAATTATAGAATGCTCACATTCAAATATGAACATTAAATGTTCACTTTCTTTTTATCTGTTATAGGTAATTACTTTATTTTAATTATTTAATTGATATTGAGTTCCGAGTTCCATGGACACCGAGTTCTGAGTTCAAAATTATGCCTTGCACTAACAAATATCAATGTATGGATACCGGGTTTTAAGTTCCGAGTTGGACATTGACTATAATATTCCATGAATATTGAATTCTGAGTAGGGTTTCACATTGACAAAAACATACAGATACCGAGTTCTAATTTCCGAGTTAGATATTGACAACAGGTTACTTGATGCCAACTTGATAGACTACAATATTCTAATATCATATATTAACATATTAAACTTATTCTATCATTCGCTACCATTAGATTTGCGAATAGCTTTATATCAACGATTTAGTTTTAAGTGAACATTCAATGTACATATTCTATGATGAGCATTCTAAACGCTTCTTGTATCAAAAAACTGATCCATGGTAAAATAGAGGAGACACTCAAACTCCTCCTCGTCCCTCTCCATGCCAAAACACCTCATTTCTCATATCGTCCTAACTCTCTCAGTTTGTGTAAATTGATTTCTTGACTTTAATCTCATTATCGACCCAGTGATACAGGCCTACAGGGATGAGCGCTAACCCAGTGGTACAGGCCTACAGCGCTAACTCCCTAGAACTATTCTTTTCTCCTTTCTTCCCTATCTTCCCAACGAGAAGATAGAAATGAGCTGGGATGAAACCTAGAATGTGCAGCAATTAAAATCAACAAGACACTCAAACTTAGGGCTCAGAAAGGGAAGAACGAGAAAAGGGACTCACCGAAAAGAATAGCAATAGTGGAGGAAGACAATCCGAATAATTGTCGGAACTCATTGGAAGCACATGGAAAAGGAGCACTCAAGCAAACAAGGATGAAGACGACTTTGAGTGAATGAAAGCTCTCAAACAAAAGAGGGACGAAAGCTGTGAATTTTAGTAAAATGTCTAAATGAAAAGGAGGTGAGGGTTTTTGAAGCCCAAGAGCCCCACTACATCCGATAGCTACTATCCATCATTTTAACTAAAAGGCAGTCCTAGTCGAATGCTTCATCTATGGTGGGGGCTCAACAGTTTCTTAATCAATGATTGAACATTCCCAATATGATCACTCACTACGGAGTTATTGCCTAGTGAGCCCATGCCAATGTATATGTGACAAGTGGAAGAAACACTTTCCCCTGTAACTATCGCATAGTATTTTAAAAGATGAAACAACCAATAACAGGGAAATGCAGTGTTTTTATCCAAAATTTAGACCTCGCTCCTTGAAGAGCTCGACCTTGCCTTTGGGGGGGTTCGGTCTTGCCTTTCTTTTCGAGCTTGGCTCCATGAGACCTCGGCATCCTAGAATATCGACACTTTAGAGCTCTGTCCCAATTCTTGGATTGAAACCAAGCTCGGGGGCTATGGTCTAGATTAGTCTTAAGGGCCCCATATCTTGGCCCAAAGGAGGCAATCTTAGTATCACTTGATGAAAGCTTGGACATAGCCTGATAGGCCCATAGAGCCAGGGATCAAGTGCTTAAATCCGCTATATATTTGACATAGTTTTCAGAGGCCCATGGAGCCAAGGATCATACTTATTAGTATCAAACCCATCATTAGAGTAACCACCTCCATGGATCAGACTCATAATAGGGACTTGATCCACCTTTATTAAATCTCCACTAGAATTAAGGAAATGATCAAGGGGATTTGCTTACCACTAGAGCTAGGTATATGGGCCCTGGTCCGCGGGCTGGTCCGTTTAACCCGCAATTTGCACGGGTTAGGATCAGGTATTTTTCTAACTCGTTAATTCATAGCTTTTTTTGCTAACCCCCGGGCTAAATGGGCTAAGCCTACGGGTTAGGGGGTTGGTCTGTTAACTCGTGTAAATGTTATTTAGAATAGCATAATACAATATATAGAATTTGATTGAATGTTATAACACAACATATGTCTTTAGCATAGTGGTAAGACTTGGGTTCAAATCCTAGAACCTACACTGTTGACAAAATAAAAGCAAAATAACATAAAAAATAATAAAATTTATGGTGCGAACCGGCCCGCAGATCTATGCGGTGCAGACGCGGGCCTTATATAATAATAGCCCATATGCATTGCAGATCAAGCTAACCGGATCGAGTTGGCTCGTGTATCCACCTATATATATCACATTTGATAGGGAAAGATTCTCTCCCATTCTACTACAACTAATCATGACTGAATATAAGGATTCGAGGACCAAAGGAATTAGGGATCTAACCAATTTCTAAACCTAATAAAAAGTGTATTGAAAACATAATAGAGAATAATGTTGTATTGAAAAACTTCCCACCAACTTAGTCAATGTGTTTGAGTCAAACTCGTAGGTATGGGTCTTTGGAGAAAGGGCCTCCCACCCAACACCTACAATTACCATTGAGTAAAATAAATGAGAATAAAAAAATCACTACTAATCAACAATTACCTTTTTTTATTGATTAATAACTATTTCAATGTTAGCTCATTTATATATCTGTGGTTAATGGTTATGGAAGAAGATGAGAAGAATGTTTGGCAACCACTTAGTTAACAATAAAGATGAGAGAAATATGTGATAATCAATTCCTTTTAAGATTTGGGCTAAAAACTGAGATACGGAAAGAAAAGTTTCACAGGAAACATGATGCCACGTGTCAATATTATTGAGTTGAACTAAAAAGGTACTGATATCTCTAAAAAGGAGGGCACTGGAGAAGAGCATCGATGTCCACATGTCTAAAGTAAAACCTTTATATAAATAATATTTTCCTAAAATTTATCATTTATTTCTCTTTTTTATGCAAACATACTGCATGCTTCAGTGACCGTAATATTATAGTGTGTGTATATTTGACTATTCAACTATAAGGAATACAAGCATGTTTGCATACGTTTGTACAAGTAGTTTGGTTGAAGTATGTCTCAAACGCAAACGGAACAAAATTACTTTTCTAAACCACGGTATGCAAAAGGAGTAAAGTAATTTCTTTGATCAAATGCAAGTTTGACCAAACACAGCGCTAAAACAAAGAGGCTCTCATACATGCAAGAACAATCTGTACAACTGAACGGGTCAAAGCAAATGAAAACAAGTGAAAGTACCTAGTTAGACCATGTATAACAGAGAAAAAAAAAAGTTACCTGATAAAGAATTATAAGCTAAATCAATCACTTGCAATGTGGAGATATTGAAGATTGAAGAAGGAATGTCACTAGATAGCTTATTGTGTGCCAACTCCAAAACCCTCAGGTTATGAAGCCTTCCAATCTCGGGTGGAATGCTCCCATATATTAAATTAAAGCTCAAATCCAAACTCTCCAACTTTGACAAGTTGGATAGGGGTGCAGGAATTGAACCTGAAAAACTGTTGTTGCAAAGACTCAAATGTTGGAGTTTAGATAACTCTCCCATCCATGTTGGAAATTCTCCACCAAGTTTATTGGTGCACAAGTTGACCACCCTCAATCTAGGTAAGAAGGCCAATTCTTTTGGCACAATACCATGAAAGCTATTGCTGTGAAGATCAAGATTCGCAAGAAAAGATAAGTTTCCTAAGTGGGGAGGAAGGGTACCATTTAAATTCATGTTTGTGAGAGTCAAGGCCGTGACCCTTCTATACTTGGGATCACAAGTGACCCCAACCCAATTGCACACAGAAAAAGAGGCAGACCAATTATTGGCCAAGATGTCTTGAGGATCCAGAGTGATATGAGATTTCAAGGCCAGAAGTGCAGATTGGTCTACAGTGATGTTGGATTTGCTTTTATCTGAGGAGGCCATGAAATGGTGGAATGACAAGAAAACTAAAGTGAAAAAGAAGCAAAAAGCTTTGTCCATGCCTAGACCTTGAGTTATGCCGTACAATTGCTCATAAGGCAACAATGAACTGGACATATATCACGAAATACGGTGTTGTAATTTATTATAATTTGAATATCCAATGCCTTCATTGACTTAATCTCATATGAGGAAAGATATTTGTAGAGGAGCCAGGAATACCAAAACTTATCCCCCGTTGCAAATTGTATACATTGCAATAAGCATAAATCATGAAAGAAGTCTGCGCCAACAACATCAAATAATTATTCTCATTGTAGATTATTTTGGGTTTGACCCAAATTGTTGTTTCTTTTAGTGTAAATAATTGCTTATGCAAGATCGGAATGGAGAAGGTGGTTAAGTAATTAAAGTGCTTCCTTAAATATCGACCCTAGGATTTAAATTCTTAGTAGGTAAAATTTGTTTTTTTTTCTACGGATAATATATTTTTAGAGGCAATTTTGTTCGATTATTATAAAGTATTTAAATGTGGGCGATTATTCCAATTGAAATTTGAATCATGATTCATCTCGTTGTTGTGGATTAATCACATTACCGCTTAGCCAAATCTAATTTATTTAGGTCATAGCTCACTTCTAATAGGATGAATAACTTATTATTATTATTATTATTTAAAATTATATTAACAGTAATAAAATTTGAAGTTACAATCTCATATAATTTACCTAAATTTTTTATTATTAGGCTAATTTTAATCTCTTAAGATAAATCACTTTTAACTACTTAAATTGTTGATAATAATCGACAATTGCTTATTTTAGGGGTAGATTGATATTATGATTGTAATTAATACCAACATCTATAAAACAATACAAATGATTTTTAGAGATACGAAAAATATTTGTTTTAAATGAAAAATTATGTAGGAAAGACATAATTAGGAGTGTGTAATTGTTTATTAAGAAAAGTACAAATGCTTGAATTGATAATTGCTAAGGTGATGAGAGTGAGATTATGACAAAAATTATTTTACAAGACCTGCGGCCTAGACTTGGTAATTGGTATAGTTATTAGATATATAAAATATTAAATTGAAGTTATTCAATAAGCTTTGTCTCATCAGCCATCAAAATATTATTTAGGAGTAGAGGAGTGTGTAATTGTTTATTAAGTGTAGTACAAAATGCTCGTATTGATAATTGTGAATGTGAGGAGAGACTGAGAGTGAGAGTATGACAAAATTATTTTACAGGACCTACCACTTAGACCTAGTGTAGTATTTAGATATACAAAATATTAAAGTGAAGTTATTCAATAAGCTTTATCTCATTGTCCATACAAAAAAGACAAGAAAAAGCTTTGTCTGATCAGTCTACGAGAGTAGAAACGTTAAACTAAATTAATATTTTCATTCATCAAGCCGTCCGTCATATTCAATTTCTTAAATTTTTAGTTAACTTTTATTAAAAAAAGTTCCAAATTTGATCTTTGACTAATTGTAGAGAAATCAAGTTGAAGGATATTTCTTGTGAATAAATGTTGAATTTTAAGATTTTGGGAGAAATATTTTTTAAAAACAGAATTAAAAATATGAATAAAAGTAGAAGTAGAAATAAAAAAATTATTTTACATTTGAGTGTAATTATAGAAGTATTTTTTGGTAAAATTAGAAATTATTAAATTATTTAATTGTAATAGATATAAAAATATTTTTTATTATAAAATTATAATTTAATAAATAGAAAGTAATACTTTTTAAAAAAAAAATAAGGATAGAATGATAAAATAATATAAAAAATAGTGAGTTCAAAATTTAATATCATTTTTCTTTTCTTCTACTATTTTTATTTATGAGAGAAATAACTCTTTATCTATTTTTCAAAAAAATAGAAAAATTAATTATTTTTTATTTTTATTTTTTTTCAAAAATATAAATAAATAATATTAAAAATATTTTTTAAAACAAAAAAATACTTTTTTTATCCCTTGAAAAAATACATCCAAACGAATCCAATTTTAATATATTATTAATATAAAAATATTTTATATAAATATTAAATTATATATTATTATACTTAATTTAACCACTTATTATATTAATAGTCTGATAAATAATAATATATAACTAAATATCTTTATAAAATTCTTTCAACATTAATATATTGAAATTGACTTCCAGTATATTTGGATAATCGTTTATAGGGGTTAGAATCAATTCTAATCTCTCAAAATTAATTCTATCAATTTTTTAAATTATTTGATTGTTGACTTTTATAATAAATTCTTATTTTAGAATTAATTTTAGAAAAAATAATTTTTTTATTTTTTATCAGAATTATTTTTAAAAAAATAATCACTTATAAATTATTTTATCTTAAAATTAATTTTAAATAAATTAATTTTAATAAAATTAATTTTATTTAAAATTAATCCTACAATAATAGCACCACAAACACATTTCATAAATGTTTATGCGTACCCGATGATTTGAAACAGTTGGCCCGTCAATTCTACCAAAAGTAAACTATTATAAGGACAAAAGCTGACTTTAATTATGGGTAAACTAAACTGAATATATTTTTGCATCAGCATTTGATATGCATCTGCTTATTATTTGCCATTTGGCACTTCATTGAAACATCCGTCTCTAAGAAAGAAGGAGCCTACGATGGGGTGTCTGAGTTATGAAGCATGATGGTCTTATCTTTTAGCCATAGAAAAAGTTGATTTATTTATTTTATTATATTAAAAATAATTTTATAATAATTTATGATTATATTTTAAAATTTTAATATTTAATATATTTAATAATATAAAATTATTTTATATTATTATTTAATTATATTCTTCTATTTAATAACAAAATAAAAATTATGTATATTTATATAAATTAAACCCATATTTTAATGCTTTTAAAATGATAATTATATGTAATTTATCCACTCTATCCCTCCTTTTCACAATCTCAGTTTTTCTGCACCCACCGCCCACCATCTCCCCGGCCATCTGCCGCCCCGGACAAGTGCTTCTCCTGTTCTTTGGCGGCACCAACCACCGTCACCATCAGCGCCCTTGCCCTCGCCCCGACTCTACCGCCAACCCCATCTCAGCCATGGAGTCATAGCACAACCAAACACCCCTACGCACCATTGAAACCACATCTTCCACCTCAAACATCTTTCTCTCTCTTGCTTTCAGATCAAAAAGTTTTTTAATGTTGCAGATCTGTATTCTCGAATCTTAGTTTCTTCCACAACTTGTTTCTGCTACTTATTGCTTCTTTATTTTGTTTATCTTTTTTTTTTTTTGTGTTCTTGGTCTGATTTGTTCTGGAGTGTGGTATTAAGTTGCCAATTTAAATGGTCACATTAGTGCGTAACCTTAACCCTTTTACAAAATGCGTTGTATGTAGGGCTGGCAACGGGTCTTTATAGGAACGAGGATATGTCCCTCGCCCTCTGTTTCCATTTAGGATTTTGTCTCCCATCTCCATCCTGACCGCTATTGGGGGTTCCCATTCTCTATTTTTTGTGGAAATTTGGATCCCCGCGAATATAAATGAACTTTTATAAGAAAAATTCAAAAAAAAAAATTAAAAAAAATACTCTTTAATCTAAAAAAAATATTTATAATTATGTATATTTTGTAATATTATCTAATATAATTTAAATTATAAATAAAATATATAATTATAAATTTATTATAAGATAATAAAAATATCTAAATCATAAAATAAAAATATTCATATCACAAAAACTCAAATATCTAAATTTTAAATAAAAATTTTAATAAGTCACTTTATATTTGAGTTAGAAAGAAAGAAGCCATAGTTACATTCTTATAGAGAAGTAGAACGATAATAAAGAAAGTGAAGTGAGTCTAGGATATTTTCATATAGTTATATATTTACAAGAGTGTTTGAGTAATTTTATATTTATAGGAGAATTTTATTGGTCCCTATGGAGCTGGGACCTTGCCCCCATTCTCGCCCCTATTAGCTTAATGGGGACATTCCCCGATCCTTGTGAGAACTAAACTCGTCTCCATCCCTATCGTCATCGCGTGTAATCCCTGTGGATACCCACTTAATCAAGTTTTTTTACCATCCCTAATTGTCTGGGCACAAGATAAGTGTTTGTTGGTCTCAAAGAAAGAGAGATGGAAGAATGAATTTTCAAGAAAATAAAAAGGTCAAATCTGGAAAAAAAAATTGTGGAATCTAAAAATCAGAATAAATAAAAATGAAGAACTTGATAACACTAAGTATGTCGATCGTTCCTAACAGAGATTTGGTGAATGTTACTCATGTCACCGCCGGAATTTTGAGGCAGTAGCGTGCGGTTGGAGGCGGGAGTGCACTAACAAGGAAGAGATAGACTGTTAAAGATGAGGAAGAGAGAGGGTAAAAAAGTAAATTTATTAAATTATTTTAACTTTTTTTCTTTTATCAAGGACCATCACAGTCCCCATCATTTCTCGGACCATTGAAGACGGGATCCAAGAAGCAAATAGCCTTTCATTCTGATACAATAATTAAAATGACGTCTAGGATGTAAATCTGAAAAGAGACTGTCACTGGTATAGTTGCATACTGAATCCAATTAGGCCTATTAAAAACCAGCAGCTCAAATTGAAAAGGAAAAGAAATACTTAGATTTATGTTTAGGGTAGTTCTATTATTTTATAAATCATTTATTCCGGATTATAATTTAGAGGTATTTAAATTTAATTTAATTCAATCAAAATTGCTATATTAATTAAATTTAAACAAAAAAAATCAAAATTACGAAAATTTAGATTGAATTGGATCTTATTTTTTACAAATCTCATAGATTGGATCGGATTTTAGATTTAATTTTTAAAATTAATCTAATTTAATTCAAATCAAATAATATTATATAATAAATTTTTTTGTTATTAGGTTTATAATTTTACTTATACTAATTTTAATTTATTACATAATTTTTTTACTTATATATTATTCTTATTTAAATAATATTTTATAAATATGAAATGAATTATTTTTTTATTTACTTAAATTATTTTTATTTTATAATATTCTAAATTTAAAATCTTATTTTGATAAAAATTGATTAACTGATCCAATCCAAACCGATAAAAATTAGATTGGATTGGATTGGATTCAAAATTTAAATTAAATCAATTTAATCCAAATCATAATAAATTATATTATTTGGATTAGATTAATTTTTCCTACAAATATTTATATTTATAAAAAAATTAATTTTGATATACTTTTAATATAAAAAAATTATTTTATATAAATATCTAATCATATTTTAGCATATTAAATTATTAACAAAAATCGGACATTTTCACACTCATTACTTTAAAAATTTCTTATATTAAAGGGGATTTCTTTAGTACCCTTATAAAATTCAAGAGTACTAGTATCCTTTAGTTATCAGTGGCTAAAAATTTGTCATGTGTTCCACTAACTCAAATTACTTAATTTTTAAAATTAGTTTTTAATTATATTTAAAATTTATGACACTTGTGATTAAACCACAACTATTGAATAGAAGAGGACATTGTGAAGAAAAACCCTATATTAAAATATATAAATAAATATTACATATATTTTTAGGATTTAATTAGAATGTACTATTAGTGTAAAAAATTTTTACACAGATATCCAATCATAAATTGCTACATCAACAAAATTTTTTGACATAACCACGCATTACTTGAATGATCATGCAAATGGAAGGTTGTGATTGGATGACAGTATAAAAATTGATAGTATAAAAAAGTTTTTTATACTGTCAGTGTACTTAAATTAAACTCATATTTTTAAGGGATCAAAGTAATATCATATTTTAATTCTTAAGGATTAATTTGATGTCAAAAACTTTTAAGGATCATTGTAATGTCAAGTTAAACTTTCAGGATGTATTTGATAGGCAGCATATGCTACGCTTCCTGCTAAGTTTGGTGGACCATGTACCTCGTCCATCTAAGAGTAAATATTGATGGTGCATGTACGCAATTAATCACTGCAAATACACCCTAAAATTTTCTCCCTGCATAATTTTTTTTCTCTCCTCTCTACGAATTGCACTGTTCCATCGTTGATCCCTCCACCGTTGTCGCTTCACCAACTCCTTGGATGCTAACAACAACACCATCGCTATTGCTACCACCATCGCTGAGACTGCTCTTATTACTACCACGAAGACCATCTTACAGTGCTTGTCGTCCCCTTCCTTCGTGTTGGGCCAGGTGGCACTATTAGTCGCGATTCCATGGCTATTGCATTGGTATTGTCATGTTTGTGTTTGGGTGGGTGTTGGTAATTTGTGGTGGTGGCTACTGTTGGACTAGTGGTATTGGTGGAGAAAAGTTTTGAGTAGTGACTTGAATGAGGGATAAATAGTGGTGGTGTCGGGAGGGGGTGGCAACAGCGGATGGCGGTGGGATTGGATGTAGAGATGGTTGGAGGAGGTGGTGTGGAAGCTAGAGGAGAGGAAAGATAACATAGATGAGAGAGAGACTCTAAGATACTGGGATACTACTAAAGTGCACTCCTAAAATATAGATGTACAAATAGTCTTTTAATATAGCACTCTTAGATGACAAGATACACCAATCACCATACTTTATAGGGTGTATTACGGATGTCACCTTATTTGATATTAAAAATTTTTCAAGATTAAATTAATATCATATATATTTTTTAAATACTAAAATATATGTTTAGTTTAATTTCTAATAAAAAATTGTTAAATCATGCAAGATAATTATAATAGTGGATAGTTATAGTTATCTTTATCTCTATATAAAGGCGCTGAAGAGGTATAATTACTATTTGGTCACAATTCATACTACCTAATATATCCTTACTCACTTACCGTAGCATTTACAAACATGTCACATATAATTGGCAACGTGGGAACTGCATTCATTGCCCACATTTATGTCAGAGTAGTTTGCACCCATGCTCACAAAACACGCTACTGCACTCACATCCTTCCTCATCCTGTTTCTCATTTTATGTTCCTATGAAAATTATTATTGTCTATTAATAACATTAATACCCAAAAGAATAAGAAAGTCGTGCCTATTAAGCTGCTAGTCCACTATAATGTGGCAATTTTTTAAATTTTATTTTATATTATTAATATATAAAAATTAATTTTAAATATTAATTATTATAGTTTTTTTGGTTATATATTTTTATTCTTCAATTTTTTCAAAGTTACTATTCTGTAGTGCTAGAGGGAAACAGAAACAGAAGGAGCCCAGGACACAGACAAACTAACCAACCAAGGTAATTGGATTGTGTCAGAGTTCAAGGATCGCATACACAGAAATCGAAGACGAGATAGGTTCCTCTACCTCTGTAAAGTAAACACTCTCTTTCTTTCTCCCTTGTCTTCTTTGCCTTCTTATTGATGCGTTTTGATTCACCCCTTTTCCCATCTTCAAATGGCATGCCCCCCCAATGTGTAAGTTTTAGTCTTTTCAATCGATATATTGAAACCCTCTGGGGCAATGGCTTCATATGTTCCGCAGTGGAGCTGCATTTGCATGATTATGATTCCGGGTCAGTTTGCAATATGAGAATTTATCATCAAGATTCAGCCTTTTCCTGAGAAAGTTAATTTTCAGTGAATTTGCTGAGTGTTTAGGACTTAGGGAGGCGAAAGCTTGAATTTTTTCTTTTTTCTTTTTTCTTTTTCTCATCTGCGTGGTTCATGAACCTTGCTAATAGAATTGGTATTGTAATGGAGATTTTGGGTCGTATGCATTGTGTGGTTTTTGACATTATTGGTAAATGGGGTTCATATGAGATGTTGGTGATTGCGAGGATGGTGTTGGCGTCCCATCTTGTTCTGATTTGAACTGTTCTTGCTATGAATGACTGGGTGACATGAAGAAGTAGTCTCTAGAGGAAAGGCATTTGAATTTTGAGAGAACAACATGGATTTAAAACCTCAATGCAGCAGTAAACAGTCAGGGTTATAGGAGGGATAGTGTTGACGGTACAAGAAAGTGAGTCAGGCATGTATATTAAGGCCGTGGAAGAGGGGATCTGGGTATGGAAATTTAGTATTTAAAAACATTGTTTCTTTTTATTTAGTTATTTCTTTTGAGTCACTTTTGTTCTTTGTTTCTTTGTCTTCAAAATTTGAGTAGTTGGGCACTGTTTGTAGTAAGTTACTATTAAGTATTGAAGCTGTACCAAGCTACTGGAACAGCTCTTAAGATTTTTTTTTTTTTTTTTTTTTAAATTTTCGGTGTATTTGGGAAAATGAACTCAAACCAGAGGAGGGGGAACACACACTTATTACCATGTCAAAGACCACCAAGCCAAGGTGTTAATGGTACTGCATACCTTTTACACTCTTAGATGACTATCGAACCTTGTCTTTTTTCTATAAAAGAAATCAAAGCATTGTTATGTCTTACAGTTTTAGCAGTCCTATTATAATACCCAGAATTCCAGATATGTGCAATTCACTTAGTTCTATTCTTGTGTAGCCTCCAGAACCATCCTGCTGCAACATGATGTTGAATAAGCGACGTACTACCTTGCACATTAAAGTGGGAAATGTGACAAGGCCCGTGGCTCTGGAGTTGTCACCTGAGGGAGCAGCAGATGACAACTCCTCTAATAGTTCTAAAGACAAGCAAGAGGAAGCATTAGATTGGTGGTATATGTCTAGGAAGGAAATAATGGAAATTTCCCCGTCAAGAAAAGATGGAATTGACTGGAAGAAAGAGTCATCTTTTCGCAGGTCATACTGCGCATTCTTACAGGATTTCGGCATGAGACTTAAAGTGTGAGTTTGCTGCTACTGGTGTTATTATGAATATTTCCACATTGATTCCAAAGTTATATGTACTTTACTGTGTATTTGGGATTGCTATGAGGTTTCATATTTTGAAGAGGATCACTTTTGCTACATTTGAGTTTGCAAGAGTCATTTTTGTGTCACGGAATGTTGCTTAAAGCATGCTGATATTTGGATTTTTTTTGTTTGGACATTGTCTGGTAAAATCACTTTGTGTTGTCAATTGATCAATAAGGGCATAAAAGTATATATATTTTCCTTAGGCGAATCTGGGCCTTGGACCTTTCTGGTGTGTTTTCTTGTAAATCCTTCTTTCAGTTGACAGTTTCTTACTCACTAACCACGAAACATTCCTTCTTGGCAAACCCATTTGGAACTCCAAAGCACCCTCTGAGTTCAAATCTTTTGCTTGGAGTTTGAACGCCGTATTTAACAGTTAATGCCAATGACTATTGCAGACAATGCCACACCCCTCCCGTTGCTCTTTGTGCAAATATGAGTATTATGTGCAGATCTGGTTCAGAAAGAGTAGGCCACTCATTCTGGCTTTGTAAGGCAGATATACAGATATATATACATTCATTCTTTGGAACAAATTTTTTGGCATTCTTGGTGAGTACTGGGTGTTTTCTGTGATGTTGGAACAGTTTTTAAAGTTTTTGATAAAATCAGGGAGGCTAAACCCTTTGGTGCACCTGGTTGGGTGGAATGCTCACATCTATAAGGCTGCCTTGTTGCCACTTAATTTGTTATCAGTTATCACAAATGGGTTTGAAGGGGTTCCTAATTTGGATATGCTGAGAGATTGAGCAGCCTTGTCAGATTCTTCACTGTTTTTTTTTTTTTGGGATAAATTATTGTATGTAATTTCTATTTTTTGGAGAATATCTAATGTCTCCTAGATGTACTTTCCTCTATTGTCTCAAATAAAATTTATTTTTCTATCATAAAAAAGAAAGTTTTCAAAGGAATTTCTCATGTGAAACTTTTCCTGAATAATGCAGTTGTTTATCTCTATGGAACACCCAAACAATGTAATCTTTCACTGCATATACCTATTAGTTGTTACTAAAGTAGCAAATAGGCTTCCCCCCCCCCCCCTTTTTTTTTTTAACTTTCTTCTGCTGTAATTTGATATCCAGGGAGAATACATCTGGCATTTACCTTTTCTCCAAAGAAAATTCATCTGACGTTTAAATTTTTAAATCCAATAGGATTTTGTTGTTTAGTTGTGAACCTTGCTGTAGAAATTCAGTTGGAGTTTTACGTATTGGGTTTAACTTTGCCCCTTGCAGGCCTCAGATAACTATAGCAACAGCCATAGTCTTTTGTCATCGGTTCTTTCTTCGACAATCTCATGCTAAAAATGATCGATGGGTGGGTTTTTGCAATTCATAATTGATATCATGTAGGCATTTTATCTGTCCAAATCTTTAGCAAGTTTTGACTGAAGTTAGAATGATATGTTTGTGCCCTGGCAGTGGTGGTTAACTATTAGTCTATCATAAGCATATAGTAGTGAGTTGCCTATGTAATAGGACAGTTATGTTTGAAAGGGGGCTACTGCTTAGTTCTATGCGTGATTCTTTTTCTTTATTTAATTTTCAATGTTTGCCATGCCTGGCAGATACATGGTGGATAGTTTCTATACAATTTTAGATTTCAGGAAAGATTTCTATTTGAATTAAGGGGAAGGAAGGAAGGTAAGGTAAAGGGTTATCTAAATTTGAACCTTTTTTGAGACTATTTTTCTGAATATTTTCTCTTTTACGATGTTTTGTTCCATTTAATTTTATGTCATCTATTTTTGTTCAAATCTCAACTACCACTTAAAGTTTTCTAATCAGCTTAGTGTCAATCAAGGTCTTAAAAAATTTTGAACATTATTGTACTTATGTCATTCAAGTGTAATTATTGTCCTTTTAAATCCTAGAGGTTTATTTTCCATATCTGCTAAATTAATGATGAAAATATTATCATTAGTAAACTTTGATCTGGATTAAAAAGTCACCACTGATCTTTCCATACTGAAGTGTTGAACTGAGAATTAATTATTTTAGGTGTACCAGTTTCAGTCATGAGATGTTTTGGTTGGTCACAGTCTTAGTCTTTGCCACTGCCCTGTTAGTATTTGGAGCCCTGGTGACATATTATACAACTTTATATAGATTGTGCATTTGCCTATTAGCGTTGGTCAATGGCCATAAAAATTGAAGATGATACAAGTTAATATGCAGACACTGTAGTTCTGCTTCAACTCTACTTTAAGAGAACCGTAGATGTAAAGGGAGGTATAAACTTAAAGATTACTTAATTGGGATCTCATACTTCACTTGGTGAACATTTATTGCAGACCATTGCTACTGCCTGTATGTTCCTTGCTGGGAAGGTTGAAGAGACCCCTAGTCCACTAAAGGAAGTAATTCATATTTCTCACGAGATCATTCACAAGAAGGACCCAACTGCTGTTCTCCGGATAAAACAGAAGGTGTTCTATTATTGCTGTTGTTTTGACCATTTAATTCCTATGCATCCTCGTCCTGAATTGTGGACTTATCTGAAATCAATTGCTGCTAGGATATAATGTGTGTTCAAACATGATAGATCAGACCTCAATTTTTAACTCCTCCTATGATATATCTAGCTGCCTCATAAATTATGAAAAGTCTTCAGCAATTTTTATATACATGCTTGGCTACTACTAAAAAATAGAACTGGTTGTTTGGAATTATATCATTTATTAAACATTCTTTCTCTCTATCCTCCTCCATTTGATAGTTGATCTGATTCCACCTATTTCACTTACTTGAACAACTGTGTGTCTCTTTATTCTTCTATACTTATATTATTTAAAATTTGTTCAAGAAAGTTCATAAATGATGCAGGAAGTATACGAGCAGCAGAAAGAGTTAATTTTACTGGGAGAGAAGGTTGTACTTATCACTTTAGGCTTTGCCTTTCATGTTCAACATCCCTATAAGCCCCTTATTGAAGCCATAAAGAAGTTCAATGTTGCAAAACCTCAACTTGCACAAGTTGCATGGAACTTTGTTAATGATGGGTATAATTAACTTGCCAGTGTCCTAATTTAATGTTGCTGACTCCATTTTATTAATATATTTGTTCACACACACTGGAAAGTGGCTTTCAGGCTGAGGACATCGCTCTGCTTGCAATTTAAGCCGCATCAAATTGCAGCAGGGGCCATATTCCTTGCCGCCAAGTTCCTGAAAGTGAAGCTTCCATCAGATGGTGAGAAGGTTTGGTGGCAAGAGTTGGATGTCACTGCACGTCAATTGGAGGGTTGGTGTCATCCCCTCAGCTCATAACCAGCTAGATAGCCTTTTATGTTCCCATGACTTGATGCATTATGATAGTATCTGTCACATGTTTCTTAGTTTTTGGAAAACTTAATGAAAGCGTAACTGTGGCTATTATGTACATGTTACTCTTAACAAGCTAAAGAAAAGTGAGCAATCTGCAAACAGTTGAATGTCTGGATGGTTACCCTTTTCTGATCAAGTTAGGCATTTTCATTGGAGAGAACATAGCCGGAGTTTGTGTTTGATTGCTGAGTTTTTCTAGGTATCCTTCTGAATCCTTGTGGTTGTGTTCACTTGCAGAGGTTAGCAATCAAGTGCTGGAACTCTATGAGCAGAATAGAGTTCCAACATCTGAAGGAAGTGAAGTGGAGCGAAGTTCTGGAGGGGGAACAGGCGCTACCGCAAAAGCTTCTGCTGTGAATGAGGAGCAAGCCCCAAAACAAGTATCATCTGATTTGGCCCCTAAGCTCTCATCTGCAGAAAGTCTTGAGGTAAAACTAAGAGGAACAGGAAACCAAAGCAATGATGAGAGTGCAGAAGTGGGTACTGACATTACTGATCACAAGTTGGACCTAGAAATTAGAGATGGTCAGAACTCTGAACAGTTGCCTCAGAAAGATAACAAGGGAGAAGCAACAAATAGATCTTACTCTGGTACTGAACGAGTTGGTGCTGGAGACCAGGATAGAACGGCTGGGACAGATGAGGCTGCAGAAGTTAGAAGTAGGGATGATTCAGCTTCAAACAAGTCTAGCTGCAATGTGGATTTGCATTTGCAACTTCGGGAAGGCCTACTTCGTCACTCACTCAATGAAGTAATGAAGATGATTGACAAAAACAAAGTGAAGGCTGCCTTGGAAAAAAGGAGGAAGGAGCGAGGAGGGAAAATGACATTGAAGAAAGACGTATTGGATGAGGATGATCTCATTGAGAGGGAGCTTGAAGATGGAATTGAATTAGCAGTTGAGGATGAGAAAAATAAGGAGAGAAGACAGAGCTGGTCTAGTCCTGATCATGCAGATAATGATGAGGACCATGACAAAACCAGAGATGTGAAACACAAGGGCATGGAGGGGCATTCGCAGGATTACATGAATGCCGACAATACAGAAGAAGGAAAGATGATAGATGATGCTTCATCCTTAACGAACGATCGGAAGGGAAAGGTGGGAAGCCCACTAGCCAGGCAACCAGCGGTGAAAAAGGTGGCTTGATTCCAGTTACCGCAATGATCTTGCTGAAGAAGAAAGTGAAAAAGCCATTGTTGAAGTGAATGTTCTACCACCAAGTGAAAAAGCCATTGTTGAAGTGAATGTTCTACCACCCTTTCTTTTGGTGTTCTGACTTGGTTAGTTGGTTTGCTAACGAAATGATGATTCTGTATGATCTTGTTTGCAATCATTGAGGGCTGCAATTGTCAAAATATGAATTTTTCACGCCTTCTAGTGACTTTACTGGGGACTAACCGTTCATGCTGGACTAGTTTTGGTCCGCATGGGTAAGAATTTTGCTGTTTTTGTATAGGTTTTTTTTCTTTTCCTTCCAAAAATGATATATCCTCCTAAAACATCCTCTAACAACCCTTCTAATTACTAAATATAAAAAATATTAAATATTTTGTAAAATGCATTTATTATCTCGAAAACATATATATATATATATATATATATATATATATATATATATATATATATATATATATATACCTTTTCGCAGTTAAGTTTTGAAGCTTGTAAAATTTTGTCAAATTTTAATACCTTTTTTTCCCCCAAAAAACTTGCACATTTCTGTAAAATTGTATACATTCATAGCTCCAAGCAAACACACTTTCTGAAACTATTTATTACAAACACTTTATAAACTAAAATTGAAAATAGTAATTTTAAGCAAAATAAAATAATGGATGCATTTGTTTGTGCTTCTAGTATAAAAAGAAGTATTTTTTTTAAAAAAATTTCAAAAAAGGTACTTATAAAATATTTAATGTTATTTATTTGTGCTTTTAAAAAAAAAGAAAAGTAGATAGGGAATTGTTTCTCCTAGAAGCATAAGTAGTAAAAGAGAGAGAATATATTACTCTTTGAAATTAGCAACAATTTTTTTTCCCACTTAATTACAACTTTGTTCTTGAAACTTTTAAAAACTATCACTCTTTTTCCACTTTCTTTCTCTCTCTCTCTCTTCCCATATCATTAATTATAATTTTATTACATAAAATACTTTTATATTTATTATATCCAAATACTTTAATAACTTCTAATTATAATAAAATGTACTTATATAATTATATCCAAATATAAAATAATTTTTTATTTTTACTTTTACTTCTACTTTTATTTCTATTTCTTAAGAAATACTTCTTTTATAATCCTTACCAGATAGGCTCAATAAATCTCATAGCTTTGCAGATTTAAACTCCCTCCCCCCAAAAAAACAAAAATCCCGCCTTTCTAATATGGAACTTAGTATCCAATTTTACAATGGTGTCATCTATGTAATCTAAAGTGGTTACCACATCTCAGCCTGTTTATCAAATTAGTAGCTAGCACACAGTTGTGCCTTTTTCTATAAGGAAAAAATTAAATAATTCCCAAAATGGAAAAACCATGAAGAAGTGTTGGATTCAAGGAGAAAAATTCAATCACAAACGGTTAATTGTTGACTACTATTGACTTAATTAATCACTTCGGACTACTATTGTTGTTTACTTTGCTGCTGGGGAACTCTCATTTATCAAATATGCGATAGCAAGTATATAACGCAATACACCTTCTGAAATTGTGATTCAAAGCCTCATAGGAGCTTAATTTATAGCGGAAAGTTTGAACATTCCCTGGAATCTGGGCTTAGAAATGAAAACGTTCCTATGTTTGGCTTGCAATTTAAAATAATATTCTCGGTTAGGTTACATTTCCATAAAGGAAAAAATCCAAATTTTATTCCCACCTTTCCCTATGGGAATGTTGAATTCTGATTGGAAGGGAATGTTTCCAAAAATAAAAAGATTAAATTACCCTTAGACTCTAAATCTTGAACAACCATCACAACCGTTAGATCATTGCCAGACCGCTACTAACCACTACTAACCACTACTAGATTGCTACTAGACCACCACTGGACCAATGCTAATCACTGCCGGACCGCTGTTGACCATCGCTAGATCACCATCAACCACAGCTGAACCACCATTGACCATTGTCGGATGGCTGCTGAACCACCAAACCACTGCCAGACTAATGACGACCATTGTTGGATAGTCATTGACCATCGCCGACCACCAACCACTGCCAGACCACCACCAACCATGACAAGCCACCGCTAGACAGCGTCAGTCATCGCTGACCCATCGTCACTACCAATCGTTGCCATTTTGTCATGGGTATTTTTGGAAAAGTATACCATATTAACGGGAATACTATTGGGAATTCAGGTTGCATACCAAATGCCTCTAAAATGGATTCCTAGTAAAGCTAGAAATAGCTTTCCCAGGAATAAAAAATTATTCCACGAACCATACGTCCCTTCAGGTTATCAAAGAAAGGTATATGAATAATTTTTATTATATCTCTAATATGTCCAAATTCTTCATGCAACAGGAGCTAAGGTTTGGTATATGGCATTTCGGTATAAAGCTTGGATCTTCATCGTACACTAGCATGTTTTGTTTAAGTCTAAGTGCATGACTTGATCTATTGGCTACTTTATTTCGCTTAGGTATTTTGTCCAAGCTTGATTAATAATTTGAAAATTTGATCCTGAAACTAGTGAGTTTGTTACTCAAAATAAAGATTAATTTTGATATATTGTTTAAATATTTTTACACTAATATCTAATAATGTACTTCTATATATATGACTTTTGACATAGAAATTGTAAACGTTAAGTATTTTTATTGATATGATAACATGTAGTTAAATAATTATGCAAAAAAATTATATACCGACAATATATTAAAATTAAATTTCAACCTATATGTTGTTTACGTCATTTTAACTGATGATTCAAACATTGTTTCTTCACTAACTCCTTCTAGCTTTTCTTCCTTCTATTTTGATTGCAAGACCTCCTCCCTCCTTACACAATTGTGGAAAAGCTTTCAAAAAACTTGGCAATCTAGGGTACTATTTCCTCTAGTATGGTAGAGGACAAAATATGTGGGATCTTGAATTGTTTATCGATGAGTTCTCTCTTTTCAGTTAGTGGCTTTATCGTCCCATTGTTGAACTATCCCTCTCCTGACTTTTGCTTGACATGTCTCAAATCTACAACTAAGAAGCATCTAAGTTCTCTTTTAGTGATGGGAGCATCTTCACCATCACTTTTTCTTTCATCTCCTTCAGTAGCCGCCTTCTTAGCTATTAGATATTTTACCACGTTCATGATATTATTCTAAGTTGCCACCATGGAGCTAAGAGCACGTGTTAGAACGTCACTTTAAGGGGGTTAGCATGAGCATTGTTGGCATTAATCTTCAAGGGTATGGAGAGACCCATGATAACGGCTTTTCCTTCTTTTGCCCTCCCTTGCTGCTTTGGTTATCCTCAGTCTAATCAGTCGATGCCTTAGCTTCAGGTTCTGAGAGGTCCTCCAAGGCACAAGATAAAGTTTTTGGACTGACTGTTGGTGCTCTTGCCATTTGCCTTACTCTTGTCATTGCTCACAAATCCTCCCCAGTAGAGTCGCTAAATGTTTCAAACCTGTTTGCTACTGTTTGCTCTTGGTAGAAGTTTGAGCTCTTAAAACCAGGATTAAGAGATCCGAGTTCATAAGCTTTGAAGGAAGTGTGAGCAAATATGGAGCTCAGAAATACCACTCATCCTGTAGCCTTGGAGAAAAATAGATGCTACCACCACCCCAACCCTTTGAGGGGTGACAGGATGCTGTTGCTGAACCGCGAGACACCCTTCAATATTGGAAAACTGGTTCAAGGCACTAGGTTCTGCATTTTCTAGTTGGGGGTGAGTGTTTTCAAGTTTGGGAGTATGGCGTTCTTGGGTGAACTTATGGGTTCTGATACTGTTTCTGGTTTTTGTGTGTAGAGACTTGGTGGGAGTGAATAACTTGTATTTTTCTTGTGTCTTGTTTGAATATCCCCCCTAAGCTCCCTTGTTACTGTTGGGTTATCTTGGGCTCCAAGGTCTCCTCGTGAATCAAGAAGGCAACAGAAAGCAGAGGCCTTTTGACTAGCATGAAAATGACATGTCCTTGGCTTAGGAACTCAAGCATCACTTTTGGGGCTATTAGCTATAAAATAAATCAATGTGGTTATGGCAAAAGACGTTTAGGAAGTGTAGGCTATCATAGGCTATTAGAGGTTTTACCTTTTGGATGCAAACTTCATACTGCATCTTCTTGGTTTGTGGTTCATGAAAAGGATAGGTCGGGAGGGCATCTCGCGAAGCTTCAACTAACCTTACCATTGGGCTAGGAGTAGTGTCCCTTTTAGGAGGTTTCACCCCTAGGGCAAAACAATATCCCAAAATCCTTTCAATCCACAACATAAATAGTTCTCAAGGGGGAACGTAGTCATTTTCCTAGAAATTTACCGGTCAATGCATCATCCCAAGTACACTATATTCTATGAATGACCATGTTATTCCCTTCAGCCCTTTTATATTTTAATTAATCCTTTAATTACATAGTTAATTATCCTTTAACTTAATATTAATTTTAAGTTATCAACAATTGTAGATAACATTTTTTGTGTAGTTTGTGTATTTTTCATCCTCCTCAATTACAAGAACTCTCAATACTTTTGTTGAGGTCACTTTTGATCATGCAACATATAATTGTTTAGGATATATAAAATATTTATTTTGGAAAATATATTCTCATATAGTTCAATAGTTAGTCTTGACTTTTGTTTATTGTGATCACCTATCTCACATTTATTTTGAATTGTTTTCTTCTCAAAACAAAAGATCACTTCAAGTCTTTTCTCGACAAAACTATGTATAGGATATATATTTTTGCGCTGATTTGTTTCACATAATTATTTTTAATTTTATTATCTACTTTTTTAGGTGCATAAATTTCTAGTGCTAAATTTAGCTCCTAAGGAGCATAATTGGCATTCTTTCCCCCCCCCCTTACAAGCAATGGTTTGAGAATTTAGTCTAAAGAATTAAAAATTCAACTCGATACATAAGCTCTTGTTCAGCTATGTTATTAGTTGCTTTGTCAATCTCATATAAGCTTATATACTGTTTTATTAGATCTTCAATTATGTGTAATATGTAATAATTGATTTCATAAGCAATATTATTTAAGGAGTGAGTATTGCTATTTTTCTAAGATATTCTTTATCTCGTATGTGTTTTTGTAAATTTGGATATATGCTATTAATAATTTGTTTCACTAATCACATGTTGGTTTAAACAATTGTCTTGTTATTTTAATTCACATTAGAATATATTTTCTCTTACTTTAGTATATTGTCTGATTGTCAATATATTAATATGCATATATAATTTTATTTCATAAAATGGTCATTAATAAAGAAGAATATATACTAAAATAAAATCTAAATAAATTTTTTTAAATAATATTAAAAATATAAAATAGAAAAACTCTAATAATACAATAAAATTTTTATCATTTGTATTATATTTATTAAAATCAATATGATTTATACATATCAAATAATATTATTAAGTGTAATATTTATAGATCATCAAATAATTTATTTTAAATTTTATAATTAAATATCATTATTGTTTAAGAACTTAAGTAGCCAAACACTTATTATAATTTTTATCCATTATAAATAGATATGACTAATAGTTTTGCTTGACTTATTTCATCTTTTACCATGCAGTATAAATTTTTAATTGTACACAGCAATGAATGCAACATTTATATATATTCAAACAGGAACACAATCTCTCCAGGACTCAAAAGTATCATTTGAGACCCAATCATGTGAACCTAGCTCTCTTATCCAACCCCAAAAGAGTGATAACACACCACGGAGCTCAAACTCAAGAACCCACGAAAACCAATAACAATCATCCAACTCAGCCTCCCAAATCACCCTCACCTTATCCACTATCCACTATCCACTATCCACCACCCTCTTTCCCTTCCCACCACCAATCTCCCCCTCACAGAATCTAAAAACCTTCCCTCCCCACGCTTCCCACACTCCACACACAAACACACACACACACACACACACACACCCCTCCCATATCCTCGACACTCTCACCACAACACAAACACCACCATGTCTCTCACCATCCCCACAAACCTCTACAAACCCACCCTCAAGCCCACAAAACCATTCTCCACGAGACCAAAACCCACCACCGTCCTATGCAGCAGCAGCACGACAACCTCGTCATCATCGAACGCCGCCGCCGCCGACAACGCTGATTCGAAGCTGAAGGCGTTCTCCGCCGCGTTGGCCCTCTCCTCCATCCTCCTCTCCGCCCCACTCCCCGCCGCCGCCGACATCTCGGGCCTCACCCCATGCAAAGAATCCAAGCAATTCGCGAAGCGCGAGAAGCAATCCATCAAGAAGCTCGAGTCGTCGCTGAAGCAGTACGAGCCCGACAGCGCCCCGGCGCTGGCGATCAAGGCCACGATCGAGAAGACCAAGAGAAGGTTCGAGAACTACGGGAAGCAAGGGCTCCTTTGCGGGTCAGATGGGTTGCCCCACTTGATCGTGAGCGGGGACCAGAGGCACTGGGGAGAGTTCATTACTCCAGGGATATTGTTCCTGTACATCGCGGGTTGGATCGGGTGGGTGGGTCGCAGCTACCTGATTGCGATCCGGGATGATAAGAAGCCTACACAGAAGGAGATCATCATTGATGTGCCGCTTGCGTCGAGGTTGGTGTTTAGGGGGTTCAGTTGGCCCGTTGCTGCTTACAGAGAGTTAGTGAATGGGGAGCTTATTGCCAAGGATGTGTAATCTCACTTCCTTCCCCAGGGTATCCCTCTTTTTCATTCTATCTTCAACATTTAGTATTTGAAGTTATGTATTTGCTCTACTTGCTGTCTAATTTTAGAATTTAATTGTTGTACGGGTTAGTGTCTTAGTTTAAGATAGTCAAAGAATTGAGTTGTTATATTAGGGATTATCTGTTATTCTATAAAATTTAGAGAGTATTATCTATCCTTTTCTCATTCTACCCTTATTAAATTAGTAAGTGGATAAAGTATTAACGGTGGTTTAATGGTGAGGGATTTGAGTAATTTGTAAGAGGTTTCAAGTTCAAATTTCACTGGCAGTCAATGTAATGGGAAAAAAGAAAAAAAAAAAAAAAAGAGTAACCGGGAAATTGATTAAGAGAAAAAATAAGTTGATTAGCAGGTGAAAATAATTTTATAAAATACATTTAAATAAATCTAATATTAAAGTTTATTTGATATCTTCTTTATTCGTTGCATTTTGGAAAATAGACACTTATTTGAGAACAAAAATAGTGTCATGCTGAGCAAAACAGCTTTTGCCCATGTTACTTAATGTGTTACTACTATGCCTGTGATCTCTGAGCCAAATATTTTTTTTTCGGAAAAATGTGAAAAATATATATATATATATATATATATATATATATATATATATATATAAATATATATATATATATATATATTCACATTACATGGAAACTAAATTTAAAAAATAATTTCATGGAGCAATTATTAGTTTTTTTCTTTTTGAATTTGATCAACTTTGGTTTGGTTATTGTTTGTGGTTATCAGGCAAGCAAGGATGGTGATGGAAGGAGGAAGGGTGGAGGAGAGGAAGGTGCTTTTGAGATGATAACTCTGTTTGAGTGGCATTGGCAGTGGTGGGATATTGAATATGCGCTCCTATTGTAAATTTGAATTAGTTGTTTGTGTGGAATGTACTGAACTTGAACCACAATGAAACTGATCTGAGTTTTTGTTCCTTCGTGACTGTAATCTAGACTATAGCTCAGTGTTTGTGTTCTAAAAGAAAACAAATGTTGAGATGTTGAATGTATCCGCATGTTATTGGTGTGCAGCCTCTTGTTAACAACTTAACATACATCTCGGTCAGAATGATCTTCCATGCTAGGTTGGTATAAAAAATAAAATCACTCTTAATTATTAAAATAAAGTCTTTATTTTCTTTTTATTTTCTTTCATATAAAGGTCTGGCCACGCACTTCATTATTCATTTTATGAGAGGAGACAAAGGCGTGTGGATGACCCGTGCCCGAGTACATACGGTGGAGGTGAAAGGAAGATATAAGTAAGGCGGTATTACTCATATTTCTTAAAGAAAACCTTATCAGCACATCTTTTTCATTTTTAAAGGCAAAACAATGAGCACATTGTGTCATTTGTTAAATACTCTTTTGGATTACCAAATATTTGTTTTAGAAGGTTTTGGATTTGATTTGATTCATTTAAACAAGCACTAAGCGATATTATCACGAATAGGTGGGACTATAGGTGGACTATAAGCAAGCGTTTGCTTTTGGCAAAGCTAATTTCTAAAATCGCCCGAGGGGCTCTCCATGATTCTTCATCGTCATCCGCAACAATTGCTGCAGCTATATTTTTGTTTTTTTTGTTGGTCGTCTTGCAGCTTCACCAGTAGAAGACACGAAAGGAACATAAAAACAGAAACTTTTCAACTGCAGGTTTAATTTCTGCCTATCCTTTTTTCTTTTTTCTTTTTTCTTTTTTTTTTTTTGCGTTCTACCTATGACCAATCTTATAAATAAAACATGTATTTTTTTCTCCAATCTTTTTTTAATCCCTAGCAGAACTGTGCTGATATATCAATGTCCTGAAAAATGAAAAGGGGAAAATATCATTCACCAGTAACTCTTAATCAAAACTTCAAAAACATCTTTAACCAGCAGTTGAAATTTGTTTGAGAATCCATTGAAATTCTTACATATAAGAATCATTGAACAGCTAATAATAATATCAATCAATTCGGAAAAACAAAATCTAATATTATTAGCTAAACAAATATATTAAAAAACAGGTAGCACAAAATTTTCCTTGTATTGTGGAGAACTCTTTCACATGGCTAGCTTCCGATACGTTTGAAAATCCGCTGAAAAATTGCTGAATCCAACAGCTGGATTGAGAAGGTTATCCGTTCATCATCCACCTACAATACATAGTCATCAACCTTGAAAGGGGTCTTTCAAAGTTCAAACACTTGCTGCAGCCATGGCTGACGATTGGTTGGATTACTTCCCCCACACACAAACCAGAAGCCATGCGACCCTATACAGATCTAATTATGTCAAAATAAATTGCTATGTTGCCACAGCTGAATGTTGTGGCCTTAATTATTATCGTTTCTGCGATATATATCTTATATAGGAGAATGCTAATTTTCATCCCTTTAATGAAAATTAGCAACTTTCCTTTTTTGGTGAACGGAAGTTTAGAGGGCATGCTTCCAGATTCATAGAGTACTTACAGAAATATTTATAGATCATCTCTGGACTCATAGAATGCTTACAAAAGTACTTATAGGTCACACACCAATGGAAGGATATAAGAATCGAACCCAAGTTATGGCAATCTAGGAATAAAAAGCCTACCAGCTGAACCAACCTTCATTGTCTAAAGATTAACGACTATCACCTCTTTCAATTCAATTTAAATATTGTTTATTTAGTAATTGAATACATTATTAATTATAAAACAAATTTTCCTATCTCCTAATAATTGTTAGATTTAGAAATATTTTTCAAAATACCATTTTCATTATACAGAATTATTATATTATTAATTTTTGAACAAAAACTTATTAAAATACCACATCGAAAAAATTCTCAAATTGAATTATTTAATTTTCATTTTTAAAGAGAAATTAATAAATTCTTATATTTAAAAAATAAAAATTAATGTTTCCCTATTTTTTATAAGTAAATTATTATATTATTAATTTTAAAATAATAATAATAATGAGAGAAAAATTTAATCTATACTACTAATAAAACAGAAGATATACTATGGAAACTTTCTGCATTAAATACATTTATTTGAAAAATTAAAAAAGCAAAATAAGTTAAAAGAAAGAACAAAAAAAATTAAATGCATTAATTTAAAAAGAGAATTCAAATATAGAAAAAAAATAGATGCGTTCATTTTAAAAAAAATTAAATAGCAAATTATTCATGTATATGATAAAACCGCATAAAAAGAAAATAAGATTAAAAAATATTATAATATTGAAAATAAAAAAATAAGTTAGAGTGCATTAGTTTTTATTTTAAAATTTTAAGTAATTATTTCATGTGCTATATGTAATTTAATAAAACACACATAAATTTTCAAATTTTTAATTAAATGAAAAAACTTAATGAATATATTATTCAAATAAATAGTACTTAACTTTAAAAAATAACCTTATGATATTTAATAGTTGAAATTTGAATTTTTAATAAGAAGTTAATTAATGGACATTTATTTTATCACACTAACGGATATAACAAATGAAAAAGATAAAAATATATTTAATAATTTGAATCGAATACATTGAAATATTCCACTATAATTTGGGATTTGCTTTCGGTAAAATAAAAACTATTTATGTTTAAAATAAACTTTTGATACAGAGGCCTTAATATAGGAGAAAAAAATAATTGGATTAAAATAATTAAATAAACCTATTATAAATACCCTTTTTATATGTGTATTTGTTGTGCGATTTTTATGTTTTTTACTTTATTATTTTTTATTTAGATAGGTTATTAATTTAAATTTATGTCTTATTAAGTGTATAATTTTTAAAATAAATTTTCTTAAATTTAATTTTGTGTTTAATTAACACAAGAATTAATAAAATATTAGTTTAGTGTTGATAATGGTTATCAACTAAAATAGTTAAGTCATTTTAATTTTAATCTTCTATTTTCTAATTCAAGTTATATTATAATTATCTTGTTTAATTTTATTAAAATTATTATTTTATCACTATTAATATTAATTTATATTTCAATGCATTGTTTTACATGAAGACCAAATTTTTAGTGCAATGTCGAAGATGATTTTTTTTATTATCATCTTTAATATTATTTTTTATTATTTATTTGATTAAATATGTAATCAATTGATATTCTTCCATTTTATGTTTATTAATCATTTTGCACATTTTTGCCTCAAATACATTGATTTTTATAATATATTAATATTAATTTCATAAAATTAAGTTTTATAACTACTGCATTTAAAAAAGTTTTTATTTTACCTTTGTTTTGGAATAATTGTCCACTTTAAAAATTTATTTTTCCACAAATAATTATTCATTTAGTAAATTTAGACAATATTAATTATTATTTTTTTCAGTTATACCCTATTAAATGGAGGAAAGGGAGAGTAAGACCAAGTTTAGTAGTGCTCTTTGAGGGGGTGCTCCTATTTTTAAAAAGTATAAGTCAATTTTTTTTTGGTAAATAAAAAAATTAGGGTGCTTTTATTCCTAACTTTTAAAAATCAAGGGATATTCTTAAGAGTCCTTATGAGGTGTTTTTTAAATTTGATTTATCCTATTCAAAATTTAAAAGACTAATTATCCTACTCTCTTTAATGACAATAAAAGTAGAAATTATTCTCTTTAATATTTATATACATTATAATCATTTTAGATTTTAAGAGTAACTTTGTCAAATACTACTCTTGTCATTTTTGCTTATTGAGAGTAATTTTTATATACATTATAATCATTTTAGATTTTAAGAGTAACTTTGTCAAATACTACTTTTGTCATTTTTGCTTATTGAGAGCAATTTTTACATTATTTTATCAAATAATACTACTATAATTTTTTAAAAGTAGCTTTTAGAGAATCTTGAGAGCTCAATATTTCTGAAAAAATCACAATAATATCAAATCAAGTCTAAGTGAAAAGAGATCATTAAGGAAAAGAGAGAATTATATAAGAATAATTTTATAAAATATACTTAAATTTTTTTAATATTGAGGCTTTTTCAATTATTTTTTTAATTTATGTGCGTATTTAAAATTGGACGGTTATTTCAAGGTGGAGGTAGTATCATATAAAATAATATATTTCTCTCAGATAATAACTGTAATATCATAAATGTAAAATTAAATATTTAAGGGGATTTTATTTGTATAACTTGTATCCATTTTTTAAAAAATTAGTACAAACTATTTAGGCTTGCGAATGTTCCTTAAACATAGACATTTTTAAAACTATTCCAAATTAAGTTAAAATCAAAAATCAATTCAAAAAATTGAAAATCAATCAAAACCGAAATAAATCAATTTTGATTAGTTCTTGTTTTATGAAAACCAATTGTTTAGTTTTTGGTTTTAGCTTTTGTACTGAACCAAACCAATAATATATTATATATTATATATTACCCATGTCTATATTTATATAAATATACATACAATTATATTCTATAATACTAAAATTATTAAAATATTCTTATCATACCTTAACTCAATATTTTAAATTTGTAATTATCTATTAATTTTTTTAATTTATTCAACATGATTTTTATTGAAATCTTTTATTATTTGCTTAACATTTTTTTAATGGGAAAATCAACTTTAAGAGCTAGAACATCCAAAATATAAGGAGGAGTCTCATTTGTCTAAATTTGATTATTCCAAACTTTGGTTAGATAAGCTAATTTATTAGTCGCCATGTTACATTTTCTAGGGATAAAATGGACTTTAAAGAAATTAAAACTAGAGGCTAAATAATAAGCCTATGCTAAGGTAGTCCCATTGTGTATTAGGTATTAGAATTAGATAGGCTAAACAATATGCTATAACTTGCTAGTATTAGATATTAGTATAACTTTTGATAATTAAATTATATGACTGTATAACTTTAATAAAAACAAAAAATAGAACCAATTCAAATCAATTTTAAAAATTGGATTTGTTTGATTTAGTTTTTCAAATATATACAAACTAAATCAAAGTAAATCGAAATAAAATTTATTATTTAGATCGGTTAGATTTTTGTTTCAAAACAAAATCAAACCAACAAAGTAAACTACAAACACCCCTACTTAAACGATCTAGATCAATAAAGTCCGTTAAGACTATCCATCCTATTGGATTGACACATTTAACGCATAAGTTAAATACTGTGAGCTTAAACAAATTAGATAGACACATTTGAAAAACCCTATTTCTTGGGAGCATTTCAAATACTATTACCAATAATGTGTCATGCTAATTTTGCAATAATATATTTGGATGCAAAATTCTTATAGAGTAATGTATTGATTGAGAGGGCTGGGTTCAATGAAGACTAACACAAAGAAATTTTAAATTTTCAAATACTTTTTTAGATATTTTCTTAATTCCAAAGTAGTGGATTTCAATTTTTACACTCTCACAGAAAATTCTAAAATATTTTCTCTCTTCTTTACTTCTTGACTCCTTCCTTCTCTTAGTAATAAAACAAGCAATCAGATAAATCTATAATCTTATCATCTTTATTTTTATTATTAAATTTTAGATATTCAAACAAGTAATTAGACATATATATAATCTTATCCTCTTTCTATATATAGTTTTCTAATATAAATGATAATTAACAATGATGAATTTATAAAAATAAAAAATTAAACTCCAAAAGAGGAAATCTCCTTTCTATAACAATAACAATAATATAAATTTACAAGGATTGAACATAACCCAAACGATTTACAAGATAAAAGAATTGCTTGAAAAACAACAACTTCCCTACCTTATCTCTAGGCATAACAGCTTACTACTAGAAAATCCTTTTTTTTTTTACATGACATTCATCAAACACTCCTAATATCAACACAACTCATAATGTGACACAACCAAAGTTATCCCAACAAAAATTTAAATCAAACCCAACACTAATAAAAAAACTCCGAATTTGTTATATCAAAGAATACAAACATAATCAATAAGCAAGCAACAACAATAATCAGGAGATGATAATAATGACACCGCAGGGCCACGGCACGTGAGTCCTCTCTAATGGGTGAAGAGTATAAGCCCTCTAAGCCGTTAATGTCATCAGCCCTAAGCTCCCTCTTGTTGATTCCTGGATTAACCATGGGATACATGATAGCATCAGGATGATTGCTATGATCAAGGCCAAGAGTGTGCCCTATTTCGTGCATAGCCACAGACACCAAATCAAAGAAACCATCTTGTATTGGGACCTATGATACAATCCCAACTAGTTAGTTAGATAATAGTTAGTTAGTTATGAATATATATATAAACACATAAATAATCTCAATTGTAACTCATATTAAGTGTGTGTTTATTTGTGCTTTTTTTTTAAGCAAAAATTCACTTTTTTTTTGTTAAAAAAAATCAATTTTCATATATTTAAATAAATTTCTAAAAATAATCTGATTCTTAAAAAAAAAAAATTAATTTTCAACCTTTTCAAAAAAATGGAAAAGAGTAGTTTATAGAAAAAATTAATTTTTAATTTTTTCTATTATATAAAAAATTTAAATTTTAAAATCACTTTTTTTAAAATATGAAATAAAACCACCCTATCGTTAACGAGAATTGAAAGATTCTGGAGTCTCCTGACTCGAAGAGAAGAGAGAGGTTCTAACAACCTGAGCGCTCCAAGGCTTGTCGGCATTAACGTGCAGCCTTCCATCGCTTGGTGCAAAAGCGTGGGCCAGAATGGGTCCAAACTTGTCAAAGGGAGCGCCATCCCCATGGTCTCCACTGAAGAAACCAATCGCAAGGTCAGAACCTGTTCCTCTTGGAACCTCTTTGAACGTGAATGGTGACACACTCGACCACTGTGCGAATGCCACTTTGAACGCATCCCTTACAGCCTCTTGTGGCAAAACCTCCACACCTGACTCAAAGCTGTATGTGAGGTTTCTCTTGGAATCAGGCCATTGAGGGATCCCTTCAAAGAAAGCATACTTTGAGGTAAACTTGATGAGGTTGGAACCAATATTGTGTTTCTTCGTGCCATGATGATGATCAGGGACACCGCACCTTGGCAACAACATAAGTTTGGTGGTTTCTGAATCAAGTTTTCCAGACACGTTTAGATGATAGTATTCCTGGAACTTCTTGATTGCTTCCTCCAAATTACCTTCATCCAACTCGTCGCGATCACCATCATCAGCATTCATACGCCTGTTGGTGACATGCGTGTTGTCGAAACCGGCACTGTCTTCTAGTTCTAGATATCCAAATGCCGCGAGATACCTTCTAGCTCCTGCAATTGCAACACCTTGTGGTGCCTCGTTACCCTTTTGAATGGCCTCAAACTTTTGTTGCAAGTGTTGAGATTGTACATGGGTTGATCTTAGGCTTCTGGGGTGAACACTGAAAGGCTGTGCTATGAGGAGGAGAAAGAGAATCAAAGTGTAAAACATGACTTCAAGGAAAATGGCAATGGCTGTGCGTAGAGTTTACTATTTGCGGGGTTGATGGGGTTTATATAGGCAAATATAATCAAAATCTTAAACTACAAAGATATTATGATATTATTATCCGATCCGGTTGTTATTCGAATTAAGATAAATGGACGGTATTTAAAAACTTTTAAAATTTAATTTAATTTAATTTTAAATATACATCTTATCATTTGTTTGAAGTTTTAAAGATAACTATAAAATGATTTAGCATATTTACAAAATTCATATTTCATATAGGAGAAGTGTTATTTGTATATAAGTGTAAGATATTATGCCGATATATTTTTATCTATTATTGAATAGGGTATGGATCCTCTTTAATTTGGGTCTCACACTCTTTCAATAGTGGATGAGAATATATCGGTATAATTTTCTATGTCCAAATAACATTTCTTTTCACATAGTAGGATACTCATTTTAAAAGCATAAAAAAAATGCAATTATAAATACATTTAATTTCTAACTCTAAAATTACAAGTATTTGATTTCAAATACTTTCAAAATTAATGTTTTAAAAATCAAACAGATTGTCATTGAATCCCTAAGACATTGATTTACTATCTATTAACCCAACTACAATGGAATCATGGTTAAACCGATCATAATTAACTATTTTACAAAGGTTTAAAGGGTAAAGCTTCATTTATTTTTTTCACATTTTACAAAGATTCTGATTTAGTCCTAAAAGTTTTTTTTTATTCTATTTATATATCTAATATTTTTAAAATATTTCAATCTTTCTCTTTTGATAGATGGTATCTAATATAAACCAAAAAAAAAAAAATTGATGTGAAGGTCAAGTTATATGTTACTTATTTAAGTGGAATGATATTGTTTACTACATTAATTATTTGCCCCGCTCATACCTATAATTTTGCAAGATATGAAAGATATTCCCCTCTAAAGTAAACCCCGGATAATATTTAATTAATCTTACTCCTACTAAAATCCATACTCGAAGTTTTTTCATGGAGAATTGACATCACATCAATTTTTTTGTTTATAATTTGGATGTTGTTTAATAGGGCAAGATTAAAATATTTTAAAAATATTTATGGACATAAATAAAGCAAAAGAAAAACTTCTAGGACTAAATCGAATTTATAAAACATGAAAAATGTAAATGAAGTTTCCCCTTAATAACTTTTTTTTTTTCAAATAATGAATGTTTAGTTGCCTTCTCATTGCAACACTCTTCAAGTACGCTGTGACACCTTACAAATGAATTTCATAGTGCACTCCCTCCATTTTAAAATCTCTATTATTTTAGGATTGTTTCATATGTCAAATTATTTGTCCATTTTAAAGATTAAGAAGATATTAGTTTTTTTTATTCAATTCTATCCTTACATCAATTATACTTACTAATATAGTTAATAGAAAATATAAATAAAGTTATAATTTTAATATAATGATAGTGTTATAAAATTAGCTTACAATTATCAAAGTAATTTACTAAACTTTTATATTTGTGTATAAACCCTAAAATGACATATATTATGAAATGGATGTAATATAATGAGTGTAAAATTATAAATGCGTCGCTGATGTGCGTTGCATGCACCTGTGAGGGAGAGAAGAAAAATATCAATAAACGTGTTCGTGTACTTAATTGGATGAAATTAAGAACAAAATAAAAAAGACCTTTAATTTCACTAGAAAGACTGCACAATCTCATTCTCATAGGTATATTCTTATCATAGGTTTTTATATAGATGGAATTGAAATCTTCTCTGCATTTTCCATCCTTTTTATTGTCTTTTTATTTAAAACCTGATATATGGAAAAAAAAAATTACATATTATAAGTTTTACTAATTTTAAAAGAATTTAATTTAAATATACTGAATTTTACACTGTCAGTCAATAAAAATGTTAAAAAGTGTCAACTAATACAAATAACTACCCATTATAATGAGGGACCCGTTATGATTTCTCACTTTCTAGCATATCTATTGGCTGACAGCGTAAAATTCAGTGTATCCCAATTAAACTCATTTTAAAATTCTTAAATTTTATTTATATGTCAAATTTTAAGTGAGAGAGAAATATAGAGAAAAAAATAAAATAAAATAAAAGCAGTGGGGGTGTGAGACAGACGAGCTTACCGCGCATTCTGCAATGCAGGCAATACCGACCCTTATTTTTATAATGCCTATAATCCTTTGGCATGTTATTTTACTATTTTAAAATCAGCATTTATTCATGATTAAAAATAATTAAAGTAGACGAAAGATGTTAATTAAGTAGAAAATATTATATATAGTATCTCTTTTTTCTGGTCATCATATAGAATGTCATGTACACGGTATGTTTTGCATATTTTAGCTCAGGAAGTTGTCTAGGCTTAGGCCTCTAATACACACTGTTTGCGCTTTGGTCCATGTATCCTTTGCTCAAATATAAATCAAGCAAAAGACTAACAAAATGCCAATAACATATATAAGTAAAAGAGATATAAAAGAGAGAACATAGCCGCACTAAGCTTCAAAATGTTATATATAGCAGTGGAACACTGAAGAAGCAAACTTACTCATCAAAATCAATGTAAATGCAAATTGGCGCATCCTTCATATTTGCAAAAGGCAAAGTCATAGCGTCACTAAAAGAGCAACCTACAATAGAAATTTCCATGCAACCGTTAAGGAGTCCACCATCACACCATAAATTTGTCCTTCATATAATGTCGAGATAATATTTACACCAAATGTGGTCAATGAGGAACCACTTTTCCAAAACCAAATTAATTTAAACTAGCGAACGGCCTCCGCCACAGCTCCTCCACCACCGTAGCAGCCCGGCCGCAGCCGCAGCCGCAGCCGCCACCACTAATCCTACCCCCTCACAAAGTGTAGAAGACCAGTTTCTTTTTCTCTTCCTAATTAAGGACCACTAAATAGATACGAGACTATATATAATTGGATTAGCAAGCATCATGACCACATGGAATCACCATAGCTGGCTTGGTCCACCACCATGTCCATGTCAAAAATAGGCTTGGCTTGTGAGTCCATGATCTTGGATGATGGGGGCCCACTATTGGTTGGGCTATTGGGGCCAACCCCAAGGTTAGAAACGCCAGTGGTTTGGCGCACCCTAAGGTGGACCACCTCAGCCTGGGCTAGGGCCAATTGGGTCTGTAGCTCATCAATTTGTTGCTGAAGAGAAGAAATGGCACCAACACACCCATACACAGGGTCTCGGACTCTAGCATTGGCCTCATACACCATGCTACTCACTGCATCCCTTCGTTGATGCATTGGTAGGTCCTGCAAATGTAACGGTTCATTACTTGGTGGTTTCACGTGAACACAAAATGCATGACAGAAAAAGTTGTGTAGCAAAAGAAAAAAGGACAAGAAAACAGAATTGATTAATCTAACATGGTTTTTGACAAGGAAATAAGCAATTTTATTCACATATTGCTGTTTACTTTTGATTAAAAAATCACTTGAAGAGACAGGTTCACGCGGTGCAGAAGCAGAATGTTAACTTAGAGTTTGTTTTTTATGACGGTAGAAATTGAAGGTCCAATTTTGGTGCATAATGACGTATATTCTCAAATATGATTCACATACGTTGGTTGATATGTCACGTTGGTTGATATGTCCTGTTACAATTGGTGCTTGGCCTTGACTTTGGGTGCGAAAATCACGTGCACAAGCTCTCATTGGCTCACCGAAATGGCCAAATATACAATGATGAAAGAAAAAAACATGCATGTTAAGCTGCTTTATAATTTAAACAACTATATATATGCATTCTCTATAGTATATCTGTAAGCGTATGTCTTATTCCATCTAACTTGAACAAAAATGTAAGCGTACTAAAGCAAATACGACAAGTGAAGAGTGACCTTTGTTGAAATATGAAAAAGTACAAAAGCAAGCAGACAAAGAGATGAGGAGATATGATAAGGCATCGAATCTTCTTTGCCTTTACAAAATTTTCAAGGGTTGCTTAGAAAAAGCCACGTGTTTGTGACACTGGCTCATTCGAGAAATACTTGTTTATTTACTTACAATAAAATAACTGATATTACTATGATCCCCTCCAATTTTGTTTTATTTTTAATACTTAAGAATATTTTAAGTTGTTATTCAAAACCTATATAAAAAAAGACACTATGTGTTCTTTATTCTATATGTGGTCCAAAATTGTTAGCACTCAATTTCATCTCTTAATTGATGGGAAAATGTTGTATATATGTGCGTGCACCGAGTAGAACTTTACTCTTTTTGAGAAAGCGACTTCAAGGTTTGTACAAATTAACAGCCCCTTTACCAATAATAATATAATAATAATAACAGCACCCTGATAGTATTCGTGTTTGGGTGAAGCGTTGTAGAGGGAAAGAAAAATTACGGTTAATGTGTTCAATAAGATTGAAGAATTTATTGTTGAATTCACAATGTCTGAAATTTTTTTTTTTTAAAGCGTGTTTGGTAGAGGAGTAATAATAGGGGAAAATTTTTCATAGATAAGGTTCATGTATAAATTTATATATAGAACTTATCTATAAAAAATTTTTTCCTTATTTTTACCCTTTAACCAATGTTTGGAGGAAAAAATGAGGTTAATTTTTTATAGATGATATTCATGTATAATTACACATAAATAAGATCTATTAAAATTTACCACTTGATCATTTTTATCCCCAAACTAAACATATCTTTTAACTGTTGTAGTATATTAAAAAAGAATAGTAATATATTAGAAGATAGTTTAAAGTATTACACTGTATATGACTTCTATATTACTTTCGTGGTTATTTCGGTAAAAGCCAAATACTAAAGTGTCTATATGGAAAAAAACAAAAAAGTGCAGAGAGTACATTAAAATTAAATCCTTATTCAAATAAAAAATATAGGGATTGATATGTTATATGATCCGACCTTGAAGATTTTGTGTTTCATAAATGTAGACCCTTAATTCGTGAGATAGGACTAGGATGTGTGTGAATTTAGGCCAGCGGGAATAAAGATCAAAAGTCCAGTATTGACAATCAGAAGTTGCCTCAATATAAGACATGCATGTGGGGTAGTGATATGTTTGGGAAGAAGGAAAAGAGTGATTTAGGTATAAGAAAGCGAACAAACCTGAAGCATCTTATTGACATTGCTGGCACCAAACACCCTGTGCACATTTGCAAACTTCTGGGGCTCATCCGCTGGGAAATAGGGAGCAAAAACACAATCTTGGGCACACCTTCTCCTTAGAAGCTTGCATGCAGCACAAGGTGAGGCTGCACCTTGCTTCCTACCACCCCCTTCCTTCATCAATCCTACCAATCTCTCTTACCTTTTGTACCTTAAAACAAAAAGGGAGGGGGAATAGAGTTTCCCTATAGAAGAATGGCTAATAGCACATAAGAAAGAGATATATACTCAGTAAGTGAGGCAGCAAGGAGTGCTAAATGGAAGAAGAAAATCAATCAGAAAGTGACTAAAAGTGAGAGAGAGAGAGAAAAAAGTGAGGCATGTGGGGGAGCGAAGGAGGGTTGGCCTGCATTATATATAATTATTATAAGGTAATGCCAAAATGGCAAAGAACCCAAGAGCAAAAGGGAGGGTACGATACAACGATGGTAATGTACATGATGTGGGTCTCACTTTAGAAATGCCTCTAGATAATTAGTTAGATAGACAAAAAGAGAATTTATTTAAGGATATTTTTTCTTTTTCCAAAAATATGAGAGCCGTTGAATTTATATAATTAAATCTTATATGGATCTGAAATCTACATAAATGCTGCTGCTGTGTCGTCTTTCTAAAAGAAGAAAGATCCCTCTACAAAAGAATGTGAGTTATTAAGTGCAACCCACTTACAAGTTGCACCGTGCAACTTGTTAATTTAATAAGTGAAATTTGATTGTATATTAGTATATTAATTATTCGTAATATATTATAATTATTTCTAAAATTTACTTATATGGTTCAAAAGTAAATTTATATGATTTTAAAATTAAATAGAAATTTTGGGAGATATTTTAGGATTATGTAAATAAATTTTAATTATTTTTAAAATAATTGTGATATGTTATAGTAATTTTTAATTTTATTTGTGTGATTTTGAAATTAAATAAAATTTTATTTGCATGATTCTAAAATTAAGCAAATGTTTATGGAGATATTTTATGATTATACAGATAAATTTTAGTCACTTTTAAAATATATTTAATCACAATTATGAAATCTAACTAAAATTAAGAAATTACTATAATGTGTAACACCCTCCCAAGTATAGTACTATGCTTAAGTCATAAAGACCATACTCCTGAAAGGTTATTCTTATCTGAATGACCTTGTCAGACAAAGAACTTCACTGCCCCTAAACTTACAATTTATCTGGAGACAATACGGAAATAAGAGTGAGAATTATAAAATTCTCAGTAGGATTCTCGTACATAGTGTCATCGTGGTCATCTCCAGTTTGCTTCGGTTTATTATGAAAAAGGTGAACATGCTACACAAACTGTTTAATTTTATGTAGTTCGAAAATATAATGTCCGAAGCAAAGCTCATTTTAATCATACATTTGGCATCCGAGAGAATCCATAAAAATCTAGACATGAATTATATTAGGACCAATAACTGAAATACAATAAGGTATGATAATATCAATGTACTAAAGGCATAACTTCGACATATATTTACTGGATCTACATCATATTAAGACGCCCACACAACATCAATATGTTGAGAACATAACATCTGCACCTAACTTAACTTGTATTTACATTCATGCATAGACATTGAACTGGCTTTTCTTTCTTCATCTCTCTTTTCATCATAAAATTTTTCGTGCCATATTTCAGAGTATGATCGCCATGTCATACCCAATCAGAATGTGATCGCCATGTCACGTCCCTTAGGAATATGGGATCTTCATTTGGTACTTACACTAGCTGGGTCATGCCATGCCTCATGTAAGTTCTGGCCACCATGCTCACGCTAGCTGGGTCGAATCCATGCCTCATGTGAGTTGGGTGTCTGCATATGCCTTAATCTTTAGTCTTTAGTCTTTAATCTTTAGCTTTTGCTGCCCTTGGGTAGCCTGGTCTTGGAGTGAGCTCGTCAGCTTCACCCGTGACGGTCGTCACACCGACTCACCCGTAAGGGGATCCACGTGCCTCTAGTCTTGGAGGGATCTCATTCTGGTCACGTGTCTCTAAGTGAAGGGATCTCTTCTGGTCACGTGCCTCAAAACTGAGGGATCTCATCTGACCACGTGCCTTCAACATAGAGGGATCTCATCTGACCACGTGCCTCTAAGGTAGAGGGATCTCATAATTTTAGCTGTCTTCACAAGGAGGGATTCAAAGTGTACTGCCTCCAGGTGAAGGGATTTACATTCATTATACTCATATCTTTTCATTCTCATACAAGGTCATGCATAGTCACACTGAATGTACCTATACTTCATTTATTTTCATACGTCATTGCATACATGATCTTCACGTACATAGTCATGACATATAAAGGCCCGTAGCCACTTTACCATTCTACTGGCACTCATACATATGCTTTGTCCTTTACTTTCATATACCTCATCTCACACTTATGTCATTCTTGAATATAGGGTTTCTATATACCCATTCTTACTCTAATTCATCCTTGATAACCCATATCATCTTTAAATTCATCCTTGCTTGTACACATTTCCTAGTTTCCTAGACTTCTGCCGTAAATTCGGCAGCATAACGGATCAGTTCCGTTTCCCCATGAATAGTGCCAGTCTTCACAGACAACTCAACCATAGCCATATAATCAATTTAACACATATATATCAAGGTCAAACGGGCAATTCACAACTCATATCTTATATGTTTTATTAATACCCGTGAAGTCATCAATTGGGTCACTTTTGCCCATCTATTCAGTTCTGCCCGAATTTTATATGATCCACCTTTATTTTTATTTAACTCATTTAAGCCTGAATTTTGGATATATCATAGATCTATATGTCTACTTTCTAACCTCTTTGGTCCCATATCATTTTGATTTATAAAACTCAAGATATTCAACTTTTACCTCAGCCTGTCAGCCACTAGCCCGAATTACACTCTTAGAAGTATAAATTTACTAAAAATTGAAACTAGTCTCAAATCATACGAAATTGGTCTCATATTGAAGCTAACAGGACAACCTTTCATTTGCCATAAGTTTCGTTCCATTTGCTATCGTAATGCTCGAGTTAATAGTCCTAAAAATTGACCTTCCTGAACTACCCTGTTTTAGCTTGGTTTGGATATAGAGTAACTTCCTCGAATTACTGGGAACAATTGGGACCATAACAAACTCAGAATCTCATATTGGGATGTTCCTCTATGTGTAAGCTTTCTAATAAAGTTAGTTTCACTCGATTTGGAGTTGTATAGGGTGAGTTATACCCTCCTCATGTCACCTTGCCCGGATGAAAATCCTGAACCCTAGGTCAAACTTCAAAAATTCGTATCTCTCTCAATACTAATCCAATAACCTTATATGACATATCTATAGAAATCCCTGGATGTCTACTTTAATCTAAAAATGGTTTCATCGGATTTGACCGATTGTAGGCGGAGCCGTACACTCTGCTGTACGGATTGCCGTGGAATCTCCACCAAGACAGCACCCTCATCCATCCATTTCTCTTAGTTTTCTTCTTCTAATTCTAATTCCCACTCAAGATTTCATATTAATCCCATATTAATCCAATCATACACATCCAATATATCATCAAATAATCATAAAAAGTAATCTTTCATGCATTCTTAGTTTAGAGAAATTAAGATTAGGGATTGAATCCTACCTCTTTGGAGTATGACTTTGCTGAAATTGAGTTTGGATTGATGGAACTTTGCCAAAACTTGGAGATTTGATGGAGTTGGATTTGAGAGAGGAAAGAAAGAAGAAGAAGGCTGGGGCAAGAGGAGAGGGAGACGTAAATCAGATCAGAATGAGGAGGGAAGTCTGACTTAAATACATGAAAGTTGTGGTGTTGATTGGCTGAAGTTTTGTGGTTGAAGTTCGGCCACGTCTCTCACTCTTGTGGCCAAAATGCTCTCCACGTCGCCCCAAGACTGGGATACGCTTTCGCTCTACCTGAAATCGGAACTCGTCCCTATAATACTTGAAGTCGGAACTCGTGACCTTTTAAATTGCTTGCAGCTGAAGCCTTATGTCGGAACTCGTACCATATTGCTTGTGACTTGAGGAAATCTTGTTTATTTTGATACTTGGAAATCGAAGTCGGAGGTCGGAAGTAATGCAGCTGAAAATCATGTAATCTCGGAACTCCCTATCTTAACTTGGGAATGTCAATGCTGGATATAAAATCGGAGATCGGAACTCGTGTATAACTGAAATCAACTCAAAGATTTGAACTCATGTCCATTGAGTTCAACTCACGTACCATTGTGTTACACCGTTACTTCTGAGGTCGGGAACCACGCACACTATGGTGAAGCATGAGGTATGATGTCGGAACTCGGGCATTCGAATCACATTGCCAAACCCAAGTACTTAAACCCGGAAGTTGGGATTTATATATTGTGTTGTTGATGATATCGGAAACCGGGTATATTTGTCCTTCAAATATGAAGTCGGAATTTGAGCAAGGTCGGAACTTGATAATTCGGCATGCATCAAACCCAAAATGCTTGAACTCGTAAGTCGGAAGTGGTACACTTTATGTGAAATTTGATGATGTAATGAGGTAAAGTCGGAAGTCGCCAAGACAAGCATATGAACTCGGAAATCGGGTACCACGTTCAAGCTGTTCGGCTTTGAAGTTTAAGATCGAAAGTCGTGGAAATTGATGCTAAATAAAGTTGGAAATCGTATATTTACGTAAGACGAACTCGGAATTCGGAATTTATCCCATTCTGTGTAGAATTCGATGATGAAGTCGGGAATTGAAATTGATCAGTCCTGGGGTCAAAGTCGGACGTCCGCTGTTGGAGTTGAATAACGTCGGAAGTCGGGAAAATGTGTGTAAGGAGGTCGGAAATCGGGACATTACATAATGTACTATCGGTTTTTGATGTATATATATAATTTTAAATTACATTCATTCATCATGTTACACCTTCATAAAATACATAATGCCTCTTGTAAGTAAAAAGTACCGTAGCAATAGCCACAAAAGAAATGTGAGAACTTATCTTCCTTTCATAGAATATGCGAGGCATTATACCTCTACATAGCAAAGTTGACATACAAGGCATTAAGGGAGTGAGATCTTAGATATTTTTAAATGTTCTTGGAATAAGAGAAATATCTTTTTTTGCTCTATATTCTATTTGCCATATTAGTAAATATTAATAGTTAATGAGATAAAGGTGACCTACATTCATTGATATGATAAATAGTATATAGATCGAGGTAAGAGATTTTTTTGGCTCTAAGAGCACTCAAAAATTTCTCAATAAGATCCACTATACTTTCTCTTTCACCATTCTCTATACTTTGTTACCTTATTATATACAAATACAAATTTTCATAATTTTATATTTGTTTTATCTCATTTTTATATCTTTGATAGCATTTTTTGTTTTTTAAACTACCGCTAGCGGCCTAACAGTAAAAGATTCGAATAATATGCACGGGGTTAAGGAATCTCATTTGCCATTAGTATACCGAAAAAAAAAAAAAACTTATGTTGTTTCCATTTCAATATATATTAGTGTATTGAGCTTTGTTTGCTTTTATTGGCCAAAAACGAAAGCGACTCAATTCACCGGTTCTAATGCGTCTATAGCAGCAAATGTAGAAAATATAAAAGGAGATTGAAAAATCTATTGGCCCCCAAAAGTGTCACGTCATAAATGTCGTATATTTTTTAAGAAATATTATTTGTATATAGCAAATAAATATTAAAAATAAATATTTAAAAGAGAAAATGTAAACCTTTGACTCTAATTATTATTACTGAATACTTTGTACATATACTCTCTCTCTCTCTCTCTTTTTTAAAGAAATTACAGATAATTTTCTACAAAAACAATCATACTTAAATTGAATAGGGTTATTTAGGTGGTAAAACTCCCCCTTCTAAATTTTAACGCAATTATATATTCAGGATTTTGAACTAGAGATCTCTAATTAAGATAAAACAACCTCTACTAGTTGATTTACGCACTCGTTAATCATACAAACTCCCTTTTATATATTCCATTCTTAAAACTTATTTTTTAGGTTTTTAGGTATAAATAACATTAATAGAAAGTGATAGAATGAGCACTACACTAATTATTGAACTTAAAGATCTTTCACCACCAGAAAAGAAAGAAAGACAAAATAAAAAAAAAAAAGGCCTAAAAATATAACATTGCCCCTAGCTATTTATTCCGTAGAGATGACAAGCATGTATGATCTCAAAACTACTCCTTCACTAACACTTTCATCATAGCTGACGTCACTATTTAATACTTAAAAATAATTAATTTCACAAATTAACATAGGGTATTTATTGTTTAAATAAATGTAAATGTTAGTTATATAAATATTAAATATGATGTTAATTAAGAATAAAGCTAGCTCATGAGATTATAGATCTAATTTCATTTAAAAAATTATATACTTCGTGAGAAAAAATTATCCAAATATTTATAAAAATTATTAAATCATATATCTAATCGATATAAGACAACACATGTCGAAGACCAATATTTCGAAATAGATATATACGAACAACAAAATTGTAAACGAAATGCAGGATTCTGAAACTCTTTGTTACACCTACCCACATAAATAGAAGCACATGATAATGAGGTCGTCACACTCTCCCATATTAAGAGGCACAATGTCAAGATTTTTATGTTTATGGACTAAAATAATTTTCTTAAGTCAACTCTGGGGTCTACTGGTGGTTAGGCAATGACTATGCTTCAGGGACACCACCTATACTAGGTTACCACTGTCCTGATTAGGGACATGCACCCACAAGTCCCTAGCATATAATGGTTTATTCTTTCGAATCTTTCTAAGAAATTGATATATGAACAGCCACAAGGAGACAACACTGTTAAAATGTTATATTCATTCTCCAAGAAACAATAGATGTTGGCGAAAGCTAAACAAAGCAATTTGATACATTCTCAAACATCTCCACATGCACTTTTAACTTTTTCCACAAGTAAACTCTTATATTAGTTGTCCTCCAAAACTCTATGCAACATCAAGTTAATTCTTTAAAAATTTTACGCATAAATTTAATCTATCGATTTTTAAAATAAACGTCAATTAATCTTTCAATATATATTTAGATATTAATATAATTTAATCCTTAAATTGATGTATATTTTTTATATTATAATAACCGAAGAATTAAATTAATTTTAAAAAAACTAATTTAATATTCTGCATATTTTTGGTGAACTAATTTAAGTATTTACTATATTTTTACCCCAAAAAAAAATGATGTTTGGCCCGTGCCCAGTGGTCATTATATATATATATATATATATATATATATATATATATATATATGGAGAAATTGTCTGATTCTTATATCATGACATATCACAAATTTTAACAAAAACTTATAAGAATAGTTACATATGATTTAGGTAGAAAGAGGCCACTAGCAAGAAAAGTTAATAATGTTAGGTTTTGAATTTGTAAATATATGTTTATGTATCCAACTTCATTATTTGAATATAGTAATTTAGATACCTAAATTAATATATAGTGATTATAATTTAAATAAATATTAATTTTAATTATATAAATGTTTGCCTTTAGTAGTTAAAGTATATATCCATTATTACTTAATATTTTATTTAACACTTAAATAATTAAAATCCACACTTATTTGTACACCGAGTACCACATGTCGATTTGTGTGTCTAAGAGCAATGTAGAGAAAAATATTTCTCTTATTTATTACATGCACTTAGAGCAAAGGAAGAGGTCTTGTTGAGGTCTAGAGTAGTATTATTTAGACATCAAAAAAGAGATACCAAATATGATATTATTCTCGTATAAATATATAATATATTTACTTTCTTATATTCATGTGTCTCAATATTCACACACTTTTACATTAATACAATTTCTACTGCTTGTTGACCAGTTCTATGGCTAGAAGCTGGTTATATTAATATATTATTGAAGATATATTGGATTTGTAGTTGAGGTTAGTAGTGTGAAATGAATAAAATATACAGAGAACATGTTTTTGTTGTGAAATAATAAGAGAACAATAATGTAATGCTTTTGTTCAAAGCAGGAGGTTAGGCTGCTATTTGAAGCAACCTAACATCAATAATGGAGAGTGGCATTGAACGAATGGAATGATTGCAAGCATTGTGAACTTTAAAGGGACCAAAAGGAATTCATAGGCAGGTGAGTTAGGTAAAGCAATGATTTCCCATTCCACTTTTCTCAAAGATCAAACTGTTGACAAACCCCTTCTTGCAGGAACGTGATTGGGAGTGATTGTTGTGGTCAAGGGCAATGGGATCAAGTTAATGCACATATGCAGCACCTCTTCATTATCTTGTAAGCTTAAAAGGTGGCCATTTGATGGTCAAAATGAAGGGGGTAGTGCTTCGAGACCGTTGGGGGAAAAACAGCATTTTTCTTTCGGTTGTTTGACTTGAGACATGAGAGAAAAACAAAAGTTTGAAAACAAAAAGGGCTTGTACCAAATTCAAAGCAAAGGGGACCCATTTGAGAAGATGTCATTGAACCTTTTGTCCCCAAAATATACCTTGCACCTTTGGTATCTCCTACGCTTGCTCCATTCTTGTGAAAAACGAGGTTATACATCGTGTTGCCACATAAGTAAGAGAGCAATTACATCAGTGTTATGTCATATAATCTGTTATAGACTAATGTTATATAACAAGAACTATTTGTCAAAATTTGATAAGATTAAGGAGAATAATTGAATAAGTTAAAGGAATCAAAATTGTTCATTCATCATTTAAAAGTTAGAAAAAAACACCCTATCAATCTAGTGAAAATTCCAATAACAAAATTTGATATGTTTAATACTAAATAAAATTTGATCTATTTAATACTAAACATCAAATTTTATATTCAAATACATTGATTTAAGAACATATTAATTTTTTCAAAGTGACAATTATTTGTGGATGGAAGAAGTATTTTTCTTCATGGTAATAGAAATAATCTTTCATTTTTGGTCTTCCATGACGGCATTTGATGGACTAATTAGTGTAGAGAGCTAAAGTAGAAGCCAATCGTTTTCAATGATATTCAACCTTGGAATGAAGCAGTTCATAAAGAAACTTTGTGACACTGAAGTAAGGATCTTAGACTCGCTAATTGAGTTTTGACAAGTAATTCAAAGGTCTAAAACCATGCTATGAAAGTTGAAACTCTCATTGCTTGGTTGCTGCCTGGGGCTCGTTAGCACATCCCATGTTTCAGAGAGAAAATGAGGTGCATAATCCAATGTTGAACATCGTTGAATGTTCAGTATTTGTTACTTACGGAAATACTTATGGGCCCAATTTTCATTATTCACTGAGTGAAAGCAATTAGTGCTTTCTTTTTTTATGATTTTTTTTTAAATCATCATCATCTTCTATAATCTTTAGTGTTTTATTTTCTGGTAAATAATTTTTGAGATTAATTTCGATACACTGAGAATGTAAAAAAGTTTTATATTGTCGTCAAATCGTATGTATCTATTTGTTAGACTTTTGAAGTAGTGATAATATTAATGTAATAATATATGATTTGATATCTATAATAAAATTTTTTGTACACTAATATTGCACATCAATTAAATCCAATAATCTTTAGCGTTAATGTCACACGATAAGATTCCCTTGCATTTAGTTTAGGATGGAGCTATTAACTTAGTCTAATGAAGCTCCTAAGCTACACATTTCTATGGTCTAACATCTCATATGTGTACATAGAAAGTTAGAAACTCGTAAAGCTGTACCTACCGGGTATGATAAGATGAATTAGTCGTACTAAAGCATGTAAAAAGAAATTTAAAATTCATAAATATGGTGAATGAGACAATTTGTAGCACCTGTAATCATGACTCTGCTGAATCAATAATTTTCCAAATGCACTTTATTGTTATGCTCTTTCTTTAGAGAAGTTGCGCGGCATGAAGGGATAAGCTGTTGATGGGAACATGAATTTGACTTTTGGGAAATCTGTTAATGCTAAAGAGAAATGATTCACATATAAGAAAAAGTGATCTCACACAGTTCACAATAAGATAACGGCCATTGGTGAGAAGAAAGAGGAGGAGGGTGGGGAAAAAGAAAAAAGAAAAAAGAATAGTGACAATTGAATTTCATGTCATGTTTATAAGAAAAAAATGTTCTTTGTAAGAAACATACGTCACTGATTTTCTATTAGTCCTTGCTTTAAAAAATAACTTCTAGCTAGACCGGTAAGGGAGGCAGGCCCCTCTTGCTTTCTTATAGTATCTTTAACTTGTTGAAGCAAAGTGCATTAGATCGTTTTGGAAAGATTCCCACTGAAGAAATTTAATTCACGGGTGAAATGATTTGTTTATAGTAGAAAAGCAGACTGGATTCACAATAAATAGGAATAATCAAGTGTTAAAGGCCGTCAGATTTCTTTGCACATAAAAGAAGCAAATTAATGGCCATTCACAAAGTAATACAAAGCGATTTATCTTCACTATATTATCATGCATGAGGGTCCCTATTATTCCTTTTTGCCAGGCCCTTAACAGAACAAACAAACAAAGCATGGCCAGCAAGTAAATCATGTTTGTCACCAAGGACTTGGAGCAAGGGTGCAGGTATGACTAACATATCCTAAAATAATGATAAACCATGCAATAGGTTTTATCCATCATCTATCTATCTTTCCCTCCCAAGGATTCCATGAGATCCAAGGTCCCAAATGGATTTTCTGTTCATTAAGTTATGCAGCATGATATAATGAAGCACAATTGATGACATAACACTCACTAGTGCATCTTTCCCTCTCTTGCTCCCTCCCACTTTTATACCTCTTCTTTTACTCAATTACACCCCATCGGATGCAATCCTCAAATTAGTTTTTTCTAAGTTGTTCTTCTTCCTTTTACTTTATTTATATTTTCTTTTACCACTTTTCCCTTTTCCTCTCATTCAAGCTTCTATTGATAGATGTGGAATTAGTTATAGAGTTACGTTATTTGAACATAGTGACTTAGATACCCCAATTGATATTTGATGATCGCAATTCGTATAAGTGTTGATTTCAATTATGTAAATATCGAATTGATATTTTGGCTTCATGAACAGTGTACATCCATTATCAATTAATTATCACGTTCAGTATTTATATAACTAAAATTTACAATTATTTAAATTGTGATTATCAGATATTGATTGACGTGTCTAAATCACTATATATAAATAACATGTTTATATGTATAGTTCAAGAACTAAAAAGTGCGCAGACTTGTGAATGAAAAGATCGAGTAAGATGGATAAGGAAAAATTAGGCTGCTCATCAGAATAGTAAACATTTTAAATGAGAAAACTATGTTTGCAATATAATGTAGTCAATGAACAAAAAGTATATCTTGGAACAGCCAGAGCAGTTGTAATAAGGCTGAGAGCAACCCACAAATCGAGCAGGAACAGCATGCCTCCACAAGTCAATTGAAACCAGATGCACACAACAACTAATATGACAACTCCCTATCTTCTGCAAGCTAGAGCACACTAGTTTTCCCATATGAAATTTTCCTTTTGCTCCAAGCTACGGCAGTAAATCCTCTATTTACAACTTTGATTCGCCACTCTAGAAATCAGTGCCACGGGGACTCCAGAAAATCTAGGGTACGAACTTTGCTTGAATTGATCAAAGCATAATTGTAGTACTCTCAGATTGTAACGGTTATCCATTTTCCATAATTTTAACAGATTAAGGAGCCATCCGCTTCCACTATACACTAACAAAAACAGCCCCCGATTAGACAGAGTTAACTTCACAAAGTTTTAAGCATCAACTTATGGTGTTTGGATTTCTGTTTGCAACTCCAAAATCATAGTTTGGACAAAAAACTATAGCAGAGAAGCTTTTACCCAAACCATAGATTAGAGATATGCAAACAAATATCCAAACACACTATTAGAAAGTCAATAACGTGAAGAAGTACTTAGCAAGTGTAAAGATGATCCAGCCTCCAAAGCCGCATCCTCACTCATCAGACAATTATGACCATCATAGCAATTTCCAGAATTGTTTTTAAGTAGAAGGTCAACAAGTCAGTTAAACAGTTATAAATCCAAATCCTGCTCAGGCAACAAAAATATCGAGCAATGGTACAGAATTGTATCAGACATTGGCAACCCCTACATGCTTGCCTATGTAAAAATTGGAGGTGAAAAGGTACCAACTTAGCTATAATGAGAGAAATTTCATGAAATCATCCCAAATGGCATAGACAAGTTTCCAAAGTGTTCGCATCATCAGGGTCATAAACTGTCAAATATCTTTTCTCAACTAGTATTATTTCTTCTTCAGTCAGCCTTTTTTTTTTTCTTTTTTAACTATTACTATATTTAAGTACCATGAGTTAATTTTTTAAGGCACATTCCATGAATCACTACTAAAGAGGAACTCATAAGATAATGTTCTAATATTCTGAACCGAAGACAGCTCTTGGGGAGATCTTCTAACGCCCCAAAAGAGAAAAGTTTAAGCAACTTGGTTTAGCTAGACTGAGTCAAAATTGCAATAAGCAGAATAATTAGTCCTCAAGCACCAACCTAGAATTTCAAGGCATGCTTATCCTATGGTATTATTGGCTCATTACCGATTCCTTCCATTACAGAAAATCCTTAATTAATCATCACATGAGCAATACGCCCTTTTAATTTCCAACTACTTTGCAAAACACATATACACAAGAAGCCCCGGAGAATATAATTTGCAAAAGAAACACTATGAGAGTAAGTGGTTGTTGAGTTGAATCAGGTGATGTAGCGAGGAGGTAGCTGGCCTTTCTTGAGGAAGGAGAGGGAGTACTCTGCGGCATCGATGAGGTCAGCGATGTTGTGCAAGGAGCGTTCCTCGGAACCCACCCAGAACATTGCGCGCACCTCTGCTCTCTTCGCTAGTCTCGCCGCGAAGGTGAGTGGAAACTTCGGGGAATTGAGGCTTCGCAGTATTTGACGGTACAGTGACAGAACCCTCCCCCTGTTCTTAGCCAAATCCTCAGCCGTAGCCCATATCACACCCTTCCCCATTTTACTGTAACATAATAACACAATCATAATGTAAAAACGAAATTAAATCCAAATGTCGAAGCTAATTGGCATGAATTACTACTTACTTACAGATCTAAGGTAGAGAAATGGAAAAATAAAATTAGATGAGTGGTAATAATTGGAATGGAGAAGGGGACGGGTACCTCGGTGGAGAGCAGAGGGGGATCGATGTGGAAGCAAGGCCACAAAGGGCGAGGCAACGGTGGACGGCAGACACTGTTCTAGAAGGCTAGCCTGTCTGTCAGGGGTTGGGAGGTTTATTGAGAATGAAACGATGACGTTTGTCCCGGGTGCAGACAATGTCGTCTCTACGTATTTGTTTTAAGGAAATTTCAAATAAGCCCCAAGTATCACACATTACTATAACAAAAAATAAATAAATAAAAAAAAAATCTCAACATTACATTTTCACGGAAATCTAAATCACAATATTATCAGAAGAAAAAAAATGAGAATACGTGTGTAGTATTTAACTTAAAATATTATAATATAAAATTCTCTTATTTAATATTTAATTATGCATTGATGTGCTATTAAAAATATTTATATTGATAGAATTAAACTATAATTTATAAGAGTTGATTTGTTATATTCAAGTTCTATGAATGGAAAAATTCTTGCAAGAAGACCCTTCTCTTTTTAGGAACTTCCGTTAGATCAGATTGGATTAGTCAAATTCCTAGTAATAATATCCAAATATCAATGGTTTCATCAAGAATTGATTTGTTATAAAAGGATAAAATTTTAAAAATAGAATGAAATTTATATTCCATCTAATTGAAAATATGCTATTTAATTTTTTTACTCCCATTTTTAGCAGTATAAAACTATTTTTAGCGGACATTAAGCTGGTAGAATTTTTTTTTTCCATTTTTTGAATTTCTTATATGGGAATACTAGATTCTCAAATGGGATATAACGTTTTTCAAAAATTAAAAAAAAGATTGTTAAAAAAATGGCACTTTTTGGTGGATTATTATAGATATAGCAAAATGAGTCGGATCTGCCGAGTTGATCTATATAACTTGCTATTTTTTGCAAGGTGAGTTTATATTTTGAATTTGTAAAAAAAATTTGAACGTGCATAGCCCTGCCCCACTTGACCCGAGAGTTGAAACGAGGTGGGTTTGGTCCGTAGGTCACTTTTTTTTTTTTCATTTTTTTTCTCACACTACACATACAACATTTGGATCCTTTGGTGGACTCCATAGTGTTTTTTTTTTTTTTTACTTGATTATATTTATGTTTTGTGGACTATGTTGTTGTCTTATTGATTATGAATTTATACTTTGTTATGGATATAATTAATTTGTAGAGTATAAATTTTTTAATATGTTTGGGTTTGAATATTGGCTTGTAAACTTTTTTATGGTAATTATTTTAATTAAAAGTTTCATTTTATTCTTATTAAGAATTATGATATTTATCCTTTTGAGTATTAAATAAATGATTTAATATTTGATGAGTAAATGAAATAAATTTTTTTGTATAGATATTATTTTATTATATTTAATTAAATTTTTTTATTTCATTTAAATTAGATGAATTAATTCATATAAAAAAATTTCTTATTTATTTATTTTTTTTGTAAGTCAATCCATCAATCCATATCTTGTCGTCGATCGGGACAAGTTGGCATATTTAATTTAAATTATTAATGTAGATTGGTCAAACCTTATTCTGTTTAAACCTTATCATAGATGAGGTGAGGTAGAGCAGATTGACCTATTTGTTATTACTATATTTTTATGTGAAAAATGAATTGAGCCAATGGAATTGTAAAACAAAACAAAATAAATTAACAAACAGTTCATTTTTTTTTTTTTGATAATATTAACAAAACAGTTCTGGAATATTCTTTTCAGAAGTTAATTCAACTAGGTGAGGTGTTAAGTACTATTTGCTCATTGTTGACAGCAGTTGGAGCTGCGCAAAATCAGTGGCCAAAATAAACGACGTTGACATTTCCACCAATATTTTTAACAAAAGTATAATCACCCTTGCCTCAACGACACTACCATTTCAGGAAATAACATTCACGGGACACTTCTACAAAAGTTAAGCTAAGGCCCATAAAAGTGTCAATTAACTGACACTATGTTAAAATATGGAAAGAAAGTGAGAAGAAAGAAAGTGACAAGAAAGAAAATAGGAAGAAAAATATATATTTTTTTTCAGTATTTAATTGGAAAGAGAAATATAAAGAAAAAAAATATAATTATATCAAAATTATCTTTATATCAATTATCTTTTATGAAAATAAAAAATATAATAGAAATAAAATGATAATTTTATAATATTAATATATATTCTTCTATTTTCTTTCTATATCATGAATGAAAAATTTTTATGTGAAGGCCATCATATATTTTTTTTTCTCTCTCATTTTTTTTTATAAATTAAACTAAAAAAAAAAACCCTCTTTTTTAATTATTTTCTCTTCTTTCATTCTCTTTCCTCCCTTTTTCTCTCAATTCAAACAAAGGCTGAAAGAAAACTCAGCGTCTCGCTGTCGCTTCTCAAAGGTATGAGCAAAACATGGACATCAAAGTTACCAAAGTTAACCACATTTTTAATACGTAGAAATATAAATTTCACATAGATATCACTATCAGCTACAAGTTTTATCCATGCCTTTAAAATATCAGACTTTAAGAAGAGCTAGGTTCGAATCCGACCCGAAGCCGTAGCGCGTAACGACCGCCATGGAAGCAACAGTGCTGAGCTCAATTCTACACACGCACACACTGCGCCTTCCATGCACATTCAGCAACAATAGGTGCTACCTTCCCGCAACCTATTCCCATCGATTCTCTTCCACTCTTCATCAGCATCTTCCTCCTCCATTTCCCGTTTTCACTTCAAAACCTTCGCGCTTCGCTCGTTTCTCTGCGTTATGCTTGTTGTCCAGCGAACGCTCTCAGAACTCGTCTCGAGACCTCGCTGTTCTTCTCGAAGTCGAAGGGTGATTCTTCTTCTTCTTCTCTTCATTTGAATCGTCTCGGTTCCACTTTGCTCCTTGATTCTCTTCGTTCTTGTTCCTGTGCTTGTGATGTTAAAACTTTGTTTAACTATTCTATTGTTTATTTATTTATTTGTTTGTTTGTTTTTATTGTTGTTGTGTTAGGGTTCTTATGGATGCGTACCGAGTGGGAAATCGACTAGCATTCAATAAAGGTATGAGCAATTGCGTGTGTGTATGTGTTTTGGGTTGATCCTGTGCTCGCGAGTGTAATGTAATTAACGTGGGTGTGAAACTCCTGTGGCGTGCAGCATTTGAAAAGCTTGGGCTTGATTGTGCAAATTGGACTGAACCTATCTATGCAGATCTTTTAAGGTGTGTTTGTTGGACTATTGTATTAGATGGTTCTCTTGCTTATGTAAATGAATTGAATTTTCATTTACTTAAGCCTCTTTTAGTTGTTAAATATCAGAATGTCTTGACTCTTGAGTGCTGCTAATCAATGTGTATATACCTATGTTGCTTATTAGTTATTAACCATGTTCTAAATGCTTTCCAGAAGAAGTGCTGGAGATGAAGAAAAGATGCTAATTCTGTATTTTAATCGAGTAAGTTGTTCATATTTTATCTGTATTAGGATTTTCTTTTAAGAGAGCTTGTTGGTAACTTTCAGTATTTTTCTTCATTACTTTTACAAGCATTGGTTAAGCTACATTCTGCTGTCATTATCTATATCTATTATCTAATATGCAGATTGGGTGGCCAACTTCATTACCCACAAGTGAGAAGGGACTATTCACTAAAAGTGTTTTGCAGGAAAAGGTATCGTACTTGCACTTCATCATGATGAATGGTATACTGCTAATTAATGTACTTTAATTTTGGTGTGCGAGGACTGTGTTGTTTGATGAAGAACATAGAATCTTCAGGAATCCTGCTTAAACTGTTCTTACTCCTGGGAACGTCTATGAAAGATCTGTTACTTATCCCTTTCTATTGTAATACATAACTCCAAGCAGTAGATCATATCCAAGCAGAGAAGCCTTTTATCTATTTCCATTTTCAAGCATTTATTGGAGTAGTTAATTAACAGTTCTGCTAATATATACAAATTCAGTGAGTAAGTTCTCCATGGAGGTATATATATATATATATATATATATATATATATATATATTGTGTGATGGCTAATCCCCACTGATGGCCAAAGAGAGAAAGAAGTGAACAAAGGCAGTCTTCAGTGTCTTGGCTGCAAAGTAGACTAGATTGAGACAATCAATTTGGCTTTCAGAACAACTCCATATCTTGGAGGCAGGAGAGGGGTCAAATTGAATTTGAAATTAACATATGACAATAACTGAAAACCCCACTAAAGGGAGGCTTTTGATTAGGTGTCTCACATTGGTTTGCTGGATAAATCCCTTTTGTTTTTTTTCTTCGGTGTTGTTACGGCGGGTAAACAGATTGAGGGTTTTGGATTTTGGATTCTTGTGGGTCATATACTTGTAGTTAGGCTGCTTACTTAATCTCCTATTTGAGAAAAGTCTTAAAGTATGCTCTCTACATTTAAAGGTAGGCAAAGCTCTTTTCTGAGGTCTGGGTTGTTGAGTTTGGATAGATCTGTGTTTTCTAGCTTCTATGCGGTTTTGAGCCAATAGATGCTTAAAAGGAGTCTCATGATCAGATTTTGTTAGCAATTATATATTGCTGTTCTTCCTTGTTGTTGCTTATGAGACTTTCAGAGGATAACTTATCCTCATTTATACTATAAAAATAGAGAAAAGATAGCTGGGAAAAGAATTCCAATTGGAAGAATGGATATTTAATATTTTGGCAAAACATGTTACCTACTTACCTCTGAATTCTACACTGACTCTGACATTTATTGAAATGACAATGTGATTTATTAATGTGATTAATTCTTTCTTGATGTTGAGGTACAAAGGAATTGGATTGTTATTGTATAACGTAGTAACCTAAAAATCCCTCCCCAAGTGGTGAAATGATTTGCTGATTTACTTATATTGAGATTAGAATGTTCAGAATTTGTAGAGCATCCTATTTAAATCTTCAATATATTGGCAGGAAAAGGCGATGGAAGAGTTTGTGATGTCAAAAAATTTACCTTTACGACCTGGAGTTGAACAGTGAGTTATCTCACATTCATTGAATATGATTGTGCATATGTGTGTGCCTTAGATATGTGTTTTCTTTATGAAGAGCTATCTTTCAAGGGGAGCTATATTTTTGACCTATCATACAGATGCATTCTTTCACATTGTAGTTGTCTTCTGAGTCACTTTAGAAATTCTAGTGGATGTAAAGCACATAATCTTTTTAGAGGGATTTCTCTCTCAGATACCTTGAGAGACCGAAAAGCATTGCTTCATTGATAGTTTTTCCTTTTGTTTTTCGTTTTTGTAAAGAGGATATCTTGTCCTCTTATTGCTTTGTATTCTTCTTCTCTTCATCTTAATAAAATTCTTCTTTTATCTCAAAAAAAAAAAAAAAGCCAGACCTGTCATTATTTATTAGATACTTCTGGTTATTCATTTATATTTTCTTTGCAATGGCCCTTTTTTTGGCAATTTAAATATTAATAGGGATTATTTGTTAGTTGAGAGATTTGCTCAAGGCCCAGTAATGAGTATATCTCTAGTCTAGGCATTTTCAACAGAATTTATCCCCCATTTTCACCCCTGTACCAAATGCACCGTTAGAATTTAATTTGTTGTCTACTAATTAGGAGTAAATTTGGTTTTCAACAGAATTGATGAGTTTCCACTAGGAGGTAAGGCTACTTGTGCAAGTTTTTAGATGTCTTTCGCATTTACTTTCCTTTTTCTTTCTTGATGAGATTTACAGTTTATAGTTGATTTTCCATTCATTATAGGAAGGATTTCGAGTTGGGAAGTCCCATTTTACAATGCTTCTCCTTGTTATTTTTGCCTCTTAATATTGAATTGTTTCCCAGTTGCTTGTTAATTCTCTTAAAGATTCAAAACTCCAAAAATTTCCCATATATTTCATAAATTTAGGAAAAAAGATGAGTTGGGAGGTGCTAAGGTGTTTTCTAAATTGGATTTTAAGTCTGGATATCATTAGATCAGAATGAGGGAGGAGGATGTCCCTAAGATAGCGTTTAGAACTCATGAAGGTCATTATGAGTTCCTCGTTATGCCCTTCGGGCTATCCAATGCACCTTCAACTTTCCAAGCCCTCATGAATAGGGTGTTGAAGCCGCTCTTAAGGAAGTGTGTGTTGGTGTTTTTTGATGACATATTGATTTACAGCAAAAACAAGGAAGAGCATAGGCAACAGTTGTGGGAGGTTCTTTTGCTGTTACGGGGTAACCAATTGCTCATAAATCTCAAGAAGGGTAGTTTTGAGCAAGATTCTCTTGAGTATTTGGGACATGTGATTTTCGGAACGGGGGTGGCAGCAAATCCACAGAAGGTGAATGCAGTTCTTCAGTGGCCTACTCCCACAGATTTAAAAGGATTGAGAGGTTTCCTAGGTCTCACAGGGTATTATAGGTGTTTTGTCCAGAATTATGGAAGAATAGCCTAGCCTCTAACCCAGCTTCTAAAGAAAGATGGCTTCAAGTGGAATGAAGAAGCCCAAACTGCCTTTGACAAGTTGAAGTTGATGATGACTACTCTACCTGTTCTGGCTGTACCCTCATTTGACAAGACTTTTGTGGTGGAGACTAATGCTTCGGGCAAGGGAGTTGGGGTAGTACTGATGCAAGAGGGTAGACCAGTGGCATATATGAACCACACTTTATTTGAGAGAGCTCGAAACAAATCTGTTTATGAGAAGGAACTGATGGCAATTGTCATGGCAGTACAAAAATGGAGGCATTATCTCTTGGGCAGGAAATTTGTGGTCCATACGGATCAGAAAGCTTCCGTTTCCTCATAGATCAGAAAGTTATGAGCGAAGAACAGCAGAAATGGGTTGCCAAACTGCTGGGGTTTGATTTTGAAATAAAATACAAACCAGGCAAGGAAAACAGGGTGGCTGATGCTCTCTCAAAAAAGATTCAATTTTCAGCTATTTCCTTGGTGCACACTGAGGTTTGGGAGGGGCTAAAAGCAGAGGTAGCTGCTGACCCGAAGCTGAAGGAAATTGTGTGAGATTTGGTAAGGGATCCTGATCTGCACCCCAGATTCAGCTTGAAAAAAGGGGTGTTATACTTCAAGAATAGGCTGATTGTACCGAAGTTTTCCCCGTGGATTCAGATGATCTTGAAGGAGTTCCATGACTCAGCTTGGGGGGGACATTCTGGAAATTTCAGAACCTACAAGAGGATATCAGAACTATTCTATTGGGAGGGGATGAAGAATACAATCCAGCATTATGTGAGAGAGTGTGAGACTTGTCAAAGAAGCAAATATGAGGTACTAAGCCCTGCAGGGTTACTGCAGCCCCTCCCCATTCCCACGGTGGTTTGGTCAGATCTTTTGATGGATTTTGTTGGGGGCCTTCCAAAATCTAAAGGCTATGACACTATCATGGTGGTGGTGGATAGATTGAGCAAATATGGTCATTTCATTCCCCTCACTCATCCATATACTGCCAAGGAGGTGGCAGAAATTTTCTTCAAGGAGGTTGTGCGGCTACATGGGTTCCCTACTTCTATAGTCTCAGATAGAGACCGCATGTTTATCAACTCCTTTTGGACAGAGCTATTCAAGATGTCAGGTACCAAATTGAAATTTAGCTCGGCCTACCACCCTCAAACGGATGGCCAAACCGAAGTTGTTAATAGATGCTTGGAAACTTACCTCCGATGTTTCACCAGCAATAAACCTAGGCAGTGGTCTAAGTGGTTGAATTGGGCTAAGTTCTGGTTCAATACCTCTTACAATGCATCTTCCAAGTCCACCCCTTTCAAGATTTTGTATGGAAGGGACCCCCCAGTGCTATTGAGGGGAGATAGTCAACCCACATCTAACCCAGAAGTGAATCAAATGCTACAAGACAGGAATAAGATGCCGGATGTCTTAAAGGAGCAGCTCTGTTTGGCACAAAATAGAATGAAGATGCAGGCGGACAAACATAGGAGAGAGGTGGAGTACCAGATAGGTGATATGGTGTTTTTGAAGATTCAACCCTACCGATTCAAGAATTTGGCCAAAAGAAGCAACCAGAAACCCAATCCCCATTTTTATGGTCCCTATGAGGTGATAGAAAAGATGGGATTAGTTGCTTATAGACTGAAATTACCTGACACTTCAAGAGTGCATCCGGTGTTTCATATTTCCCTCCTTAAGAAATGTGTAACTCTTGGTGCCACCAGCCAACCATTGCCTCTTTGTTTGACAGAGGAATGGGAGCTACAGATGGAACCTGAGGAAGTCATAGCAGTCCGAACCAACCTGCAGGGATAGCCTGAGCTCTTAGTGCAGTGGAAGGGAATGTCATCCTTTGAGAACTCTTGGGAACTCATGTCAGACTTTGTGCAGCAGTATCCTGACTTTCACCTTGGGGACAAGTTGAATCTTCAGGGAGGGAGTGTTGATAGGGCCCATATTGCCAAGGCTAGACGCCAGATAACTAATGTATATGTGAGGAAAAGGAAGGGAATAGGGCCGAAGCCCAATCATGAGGGACTAGAAAGTGAGGAAATCGTGAATGAGAGATCTCAGGGGGAGGGAATGAAATGTAACTAACATGTGATGAGCTAGAAGAGAGAGAATAAATGATTGGAATGTGTTTTTCTGTTAGTGAGGAGGGAGTATATGCTGTGGGGGAGGGTGAGAGTGAGGTAGGCAGGGTTTTGCTTGGTTTGGACTAGGAGGGTTTACCGAGTCCCTGCACTACTCAATGCTTGTTCTCTATTATTTCCTTGATTCTAGATCAGTCCCCACTGGATTGTTTTGAGAAAATACTAATATACTCGCATTTTTTCTGTAATTGTGGTGTTCCTATCAGAATGATTCTGAAACTTTGATTTGTTTGTATTCCTTAACATAGAGTAATTGTCTCCATTGACAGGTTTATTGATGATGCATGTAATGAAGGAATTCCAGTGGTAATATTGACGGCCTACAGTAAAAGCGGTGATAATATTGCAAGGTACATCATTTATGAAATTCTTCTTTTATATATATATATATATATATAGTTCCAAAGTTTACAGTGGTACTAAGTAGGATGGTATTATGATTATCAATGAAATATATGCTAGTGGACATTATCTCGAGATAATCCCAATCACTCAGAAACTCAGCTTGCTGATTTGCCTACAAAATATTCCTTTAGGTGGTGGAAGGGGTAAGGGTGAGGTCTGCTTGGATTTGTTTTATTTGTGTAAAAAAGGTATTTTTCTATATCTTAATAGGTTACAAAGGCCAAAAATATATAGGCCTGTGAAGAATCTGTACAACTGATTCTATTCCTAAGTAAAGGAGGAAACAATCTCCTCTTAAATAAGAAAATAAATCAAAGATATTGACTACCTAATTCTAATCTATACAAATAAGGATTTAAGTAGAATATCCTGATATCAGAATATCCTTCCAAATATAGTCGCTGATTACCAACACTCTCCCTCAAGTTGGGTGGTAGATGTCTACCATGCCCAGATTGGACCTTAGAGTCTCATAGGTGCTTTTCGGAAGACCTTTAGTCAGAATATCTGCAGTTTGTTGATTGAATGGTGTGTACTCTAGACTAGTAACCCCACTTTCAATCTTTTTTTTTATAAAATGGCAATCAATTTCCATATGTTTGGTTCTATCATGATGAACTGGATTTTTGGCAATGCTGATGGCAGCTTTGTTGTCACATAGGACCTTCATAGGATAGGTTGAGGATATTTTGAGCTCCTTAAGCATTCTTTGGAGCCATAGCCCTTCACAAATACCGTGAGAAAGAGCTCTGAACTCTGCCTCAGCGCTGCTCCTAGCAACTACCAGTTACTTTTTGCTCCTCTATGTGACCAAATTTTCCCAAATATATGAACAATAACCTGTGGTGGATTTTTGGTCAATGACTGATCCTGCCCAATCTGTATCAGTGTACACCTCAATGTCTCTATTAGAATTTCTTGCAAAGTATAGTCATCTGCCTAGGGTCCCCTTTAGGTATTGGAGGATTCGATTTACAGCCTTCATGTGAAGCTTAGTGGGATTATTCATAAACCGACTTGCCATACTTACAGCAAAGCCAATATCAGGCCTTGTGTGAGTTAAATAGATTAGTTTTCCCACAAGCCTTTGGTACCTGTCCTTGTTGGCTGGAGGACTCTCGTCTTCTATCCCACCTTTCTTTGCTAGATCCATTGGGGTGTCAACTGGCTTTCACCCCAACATACCGGTTTCTTTCAAAAGGTCCATGGTATACTTTCTCTAGGACATAGAGATACCGCTTCTTGATTGAGCTACCTCCATTCCTAGGAAATACTTTACTTTTCCTAGATCCTTTACTTCAAATTCCTTAGCCAAGAGCTTCTTGAGCCTTTCAGTTTCTTTAGTGTCATCACTAGTGATGACTAAGTCGTCAATATACACAATGAACAATGTTGTTTTTCCTTCTAGCGAGTGTTTAACAAACATTGTATGGTCTATTTGACATTGAACAAAGCCATTTCCTTTGACAACTCGGGTTAGCCTTTCAAACCATGCCCGTGATGATTGCTTGAGCCCATATAAGGACTTGTAAAGTCTGCACATTTTGCCTGCTGTTCTTGGGGTCTCAAGCCCAGGGGGAATGTTCATGTAGACTTCTTCTTCTAGCTCGCCATTGAGGAATGCATTCTTGATGTCAAGTTGGTGCAAAGCCAGTCAAGATTTGCTGCAAGAGAAAAAATAACTTGAACTGAATTTAGTTTCGCCACTGGAGCAAAGGTCTCTTCATAGTCTATGCCATAGGATTGTGTGAATCCTTTGGCTACTAGACGTGTTTTGTACCTGTTAATACTACCATCAGCATTGTACTTAGCAGAGAAGATCCATTTGCACCTAACAGTTTTCTTTCCTTCTGGCAAGGTTGAAATTTCCCATGTTCCACTTTTCTCTAGAGCTTGAACTTCCTCTTTTACAGCTATTGCCCACTTTGGATTTTGTAATGCTTCATATATGTCCCTTGGTATTTGAATGCTGTCAATTGCTGTTAAAAAGGCTCTATGGTTTGGTGACAATCTATCATAAGACACAAATTTTTCAATAGGGTGTTGAGTGCAAGACCTCACACCCTTTCTAACAGCAATGGACAGATTAATATCTTCTTGGATAGAAATTTTAGACTATGAGGAAGTAGGAAAAGTGTTACTTTGGTGAGTTTCTCTAGGCTTTGATATTCGGTTAGATCTCTAACCTTGCCTTGGAAGTGCGGAAGGCTCTTGCTCCGTTTGGGTTTTCTATCTTCGCAAGTATACAAGAAGTGGCTTGTCTGCTTGTGCATTAGGCCTTTTATTTGTTGCCTCAGGTTCTGCTGTTTCTTTTTCGGGTACTATTGTTTCATTTTCTGGTTCAGTTGCTTCAGGTTCAGCTAGGCAGCTGGTTTCCAGGTCTTGTTCCTCATTATACACAACTGCATTTTGTTCTTCAAGGATGCTAGTGTCCCTGAATTTTCAAAACTGAAAGTCATGTCTTCTCTCCCCTTGAGTTTCTGTTTTGGGAAAAAATAGCTTGTCCTCATAGAAGGTGACATCCATAAAGTGATAGAACTTTTTCCTGGAAGGAAAATAACATTTGTAGCCTTGTGGTTTGGTGAATAACCTAGAAAAATGCAAGGTATTGATGTAGGGTCAAACTTGCTTCGGTTCGATTGATGATTGTGGACAAAGGCAGAGCACCCAAATAGTTTAATTGGTATATGTGTAAAGAGGCGAGTGTTTGGGAAGAAGGTTTGAAGGGTGGAGTGAGGAGTGTTGTAGTTTAGGATTTTTGAGGGCATTCGGTTTATAAGGTAGGTGGCTGTGAGGACAGTATCTCCCCAAAATTTTGAGGGGACATTAGTGGCCAATAATAATGATCTAGCAACTTCCAAGAGATGACGGTTCTTCCGTTTGGTAACTCCATTTTGTTGTGGAGTATTAACACACGAGCTTTGATGAATGATGCCATATTTTTGGAGATAGGAACCAAGGGTAGAATTGTAGTATTCCCGTCCATTGTCCGTTCTAAGCACTTGGATGCTTGTCTAGAATTGTGTCTTTATGGTGTTGTGGAAGTATTTAAAAATTTTCCCTACCTCTGATTTTTCCTTCATGAGAAACACCTACGCTGTTCTTGTGTGGTCATCAATGAATGTGATGAACCATCTAGAACCAGTGATATTGTTGATTCTAGAAGGTCTCCAAACATCACTGTGGATTAGGGAGAATGGTTGAAATGGTTTGTATGGTTGTGCGGGATAAGTGTTTCGAGTATGCTTAGCAATTTGACACACTTCACATTGGAAAATTTTTGAATTTTTATTGAACAAGAATGGAAACAATTTTTCCAAATACATGAAATTTGGATGACCTAGGCGATAATGCCATAACATAACAGACTCAGCCTTGGGTAAGGTTGTTGCACAAGCAGATTTTGATCCTTTTTGGTTACTCTTAGAGTCATCAACCTGTAGGAGATAGAGCCCCGCACATTCTTCAGCATTGCCAATCTACCTCCCCGAATCCAAAGCCTGAAATTCACACAAATGAGGCTGGAATTTAGTTACACAATTCAGATCTTTGGTTAGTTTGCTTATAGATAGCAAGTTACAATTGAGTTTAGGGACGAAGAGAACATCCTTTAAGATGATATCCTTAGACACCATAACCAATCCTTTACCAACCATTTTAGAATGAGTACCATCTGCTATTCTGGCTGTGGCATCTTCATGATAGGGATAATACTTGCTGAATGTATTAATATCCCCCGTCATGTGGTCAGAGGCTCCCAAATCCATAATCCAATCTGATGTTCTTCCTTTGCATGCTGATAAAGCATTCAAACAGTTACCTTTTTGTGCCAAAGAGGCAGTGTTGCTGGTACTTTTTGTTTTCATGCTCTGATGAAGGAGTTTTTGTAACAGCTCCATCTGTTCCTTACTGAAGGGGCTGGTTTCAGGTGCAGTATTTTCTGTTGTGTCTTCTAGTGTGTGAAAAGAGGCTGAGTTGCCCCTATTTTCTCTGCTTTTGGGCTTGCCATCTACTGGTTTTCCATGGAGGAACCATCATGTATCCTTTGTATTGCCTATTTTCCTGCAATGTTTGCACCAAGGCCTGGATTTTTTCTGTTGATGGTTTGGCCGTGACCCCTTTGCAGCCAAGGCTGAGCTTTCAGACATTTGAACATCAGGGGGGGCCTCCTAGCATGATCTTCCTTCGGCTTTCTTCTCTTCTAACCTCAAAGAAAACTTCTCAGACCTTTGGAAGTGGTTTCTTCCCAAGTATCCTTCCACGTACTTCATCAAGGTCTTTATTTAGACCAAGGAGGAACTTATAGATTCGGTCCTTTTCTACAAGGGACTTGTATTGGATACTATCTTCTGCGCAGCTCCATTTAGTCTCCTCGTAGATGTCCAACTGCTACCAATATCGCGTGAGAGTATTAAAATACTCTGTGACAGTTGAGGTACCTTGTCTTAAGTCATGAATGAGACTCTTGATCTCAAAAATGGCTGAGGTGTTGTCCACATCTGAGTAGGTCTTGTGTTGCATTCCATATTTCTTTTGTAGTGCTGAAATACATAAAATCTTCTCCAATTTCATTAGTCATGGTGTTTAGCAACCATGACATCACTTGGCTGTTTTCCAACTTCCAGGTTTTGAGTTTGGCTTCATTCTTTTCTGGTTTCTTGGCTTCACCAGTAATATACTACTCCTTTCCCTTTCCTTGGAGAAGAGATGGACCAATCTGGCCCATTGGGTGTAGTTGTGGCCATTCAGTTTATGGCTTGTGATTGGGAGGTTTGTTGCCTCGATTGGACTAGCTAGGACAGCGCCGCTAGTCTCCATCTTGGCCTCTCCTTCTGGTTTTTCGCCTTTGTCAGCCATGGGACAAAGGGATGTTTTGGTGATGGTTCAGATCGAGCTCTGATACCATATAGAAAAGGTATTTTTCTATATTTTAATAGGTTACAAAGGCCAAAAATATATAGGCCTGTGAAGAATCTGTACAACTGATTCTATTCCTAAGTAAAGGAGGAAACAATCTCCTTTTAAATAAGAAAATAAATCAAAGATATTGACTATCTAATTCTAATCTATACAAATAAGGAATTAAGTAGAATATTCTGATATCAGAATATCCTTCCAAATATGGTCGCTGATTACCAACAATTTGAAAGTTGAAACAAACTTGAAGCATCTGGCATGTGTATCACAGGTTTAAGAGGACTATTTTATGTCATCAAAGGTGGCCTTATTTGTGGAATACTTTAGTGAAAGTATGATGGTTATGCATATGGATATGGCTTAAGGCACGGAATTAGTACACCTTTCCACAGCAATAACTTGGAATATTTACATATGATCACTAACTGAAACACGTCTGTGGTTAACTAATTGGTGGGCCTGAGGAGTGGTTTAAGACATACCCAATTGATTCAACCATGGTCTTCATGCACTCTATCCTTTTACTCAAGATATTCCATTATATTCTTTCTCTTATTTCACAATTTTTTCTTTTAAAATTATGGAAAATAATCTTTATCTGCAGACTGAAGTAAGTTTAGTGAAGATGCATGGTATTTGACTGCTAGCACAGATGCGAATAGCATTCCATTTTAATGTAATGTATATTCTTTTAGCTCCAGAAAACTTCTATTATTGAGGGACCCTGAGGTTCACAGTCTATTTGATCCTTGCTCTTTGCTTTTTTAGCCTCCACTTTTTTTTCTTTTTCTTTTCCCTTCCACGAGAATGTGAGCAAACTAATATTTCCTTTCTTTTGCCTTGTGCTTATTAAAACTTTAGGACCGTGATGGAAAAGCTTGGTAATGATCGAAGTGTAAAGGTAATCATTGTGGGGAATAAGGAGGTCGAGCAAAGTTTATATGGCCAACTAGTCTCAGGAAAGGTAATTACTTCTGGTTTGGATGAAGAACTTGCCAAGGAAGCCAAAAGAGCAGGTATATACTTCTTCGGTATCTCATGCATGCGTTCTTAGTGTGCAACATTTTTTCTAAGATGCTTTTTTTTGGCTAGTTTCTGCTGAGAAACAAAGGTTAGCCAAGGAGGTAGCATCCATGCTAAAGTTGAGTGTTGAGATTGATACCAGCTTATCTGAAAGGTTAGTTCATTCGTCTATGACTCTGCTAATTTTTGCAAAACATAAAATAAAATATCTTGGTGCCTTTTTAATTTTTATATTATTTTATTTTATTTTATTTTTTATGGACACTGATAGTTAGGGATCCATACTCTTAGTCTTAGCAAAGAGAAACTTGAAAATCTTTAAGAGGAAGACTCAGCTTCATAGTTGTTAGGTACAGGGTTCACAAAGGCGAATTTGTTGGGGAAGGGGAAGAAATCAAAGGAAAAAATGAAGAAAAAGAATGGGAAGAAAACTGGGGGTTAAATAATGATTTTCCTTCCATATTTGGAAGTTTCAAATTTAAAATTTCGGGGCACTTCATAAAAATTGACTGTTGAAAGTGTTTCTTCAACTCTGACGGATTTGTTTATTGAATTATCTTTGTATGTCAACTCAGCTATTCTGGAACAGTATATTTAATAACCCCACCAGAAAATAAGTTTACCAACATACATTAGCATTTGATTGCTTATCAACTGTCAAATTAATGATTGATTTGGGTTTTAGTTACATTGTCAAATAGTAACAATGTGGTCTATTATCAGTTAATTTGTTGATCATCTGTCCAGTCTAGATAAGATTGTGGCTGCTTTACGTGCGGGAGCCGAATATGCAGGGTTACCTGTCTGCAACTGTGTCCTTGTTGCAGGAAGCCAATCTGGAGTAGCTGGAGCTAATTGCGTGGGCATGCCATGTGTTGTTTTAAGGAGCAGGTGACTGCTGCTTCTTGGAAATTCAATGAACATGTAATATATGGGTTTATGCAATTACACTATTACTGTATTGCTTGTTCTCACTGAAAGTTCCTTAATATCATTATAATTTCTGTTTATTTATTTACTCTTAAGATTGGTGTATCTTAGAACTGTTGCTTAGTTGATTGTTTCCTGCAGCTTGACATCTAGAGCTGAGTTCCCATCAGCAAATGCTACATTGGATGGATTTGGAGGTCCAGATCTAACAATTTCTAAATTACGCAATCTCAAGAAGAAACGGCCATAGGATTGAAAAGTAAGTTCTTAGCTACAATTCCATTCTTTTAAGATAATATTTGTTTACATGGATCGAACTTGTGATTGTGCTTGAAAGTTTCCATTCCTAATTTTCCTGTGCCAGAGTTCATATCAATTTACCTTACCCAAGAAATTTGCAATAACCACAACATAACCACACTTGCTCTGGATTTCAAGCTTTTTCCTGGCAGGTAAAGGGAATGGGCCTCTAGATATGGTCCTCTTCACAGACTATGTTTGCTGGTACGATAGAATATTCGCTTAATGTTGATGTTTGGCACATCATTTAACAAGTCCATAATGTAGAATGAGACAAATTATACTACTAATACATGTGGCTTTTGCTTGCGTAATAGCCATGTAACTCAGTTCTTGTCTGATGTGATACTTTTCATCTGAATGGAATTGAGATTTTTCTTGAATGGACTAAGTAAGAGATCATAATAGCTGGTTGAACACCACATCTTGACCCAAAACTTTAACGCAATAAGTCTATGGGTCCTTCATATTATATATTCTTCACTTAGTCCATTCTTAACTGATGTGGGACTTCACAACTCACACTTAAAATTTCAACATTCTCCCCTCTTAAGTGTGAGGCCCAACACAATATACTTCCCGTTTAGTGGAAGCTCTTCCGAGTATTTAATGGTGTTAACAAGAGCCACTCCTACTCTTGACATAAGGGATCCTACACCTAGATCCAATAGCCACCATTCCTCCAATACTTGATCAAGCTGGTTCCAAACTATCGACTTCGATACCACTTATTAGGAGGGGAATACAAAATCTGAGGGGATCTAAACCAATGGACAAAGCAAGAGATCACAATAGCAAGCAGGACGCTACATCTTGACCGAAAACTTTAAGGCAATGAGTCTATAGATCCTTTATATTATATACTTTTCACTTAATCCATTTTTAACCGATATAGAACTTCGCCATTCACACTTGAAATTCCAATAAGGGGCACCCTTGATGAATTAGAGATATCTTGTGGGATAAAGTAGTGGTCGAGTTGCTTTTGGTAGTTAAGACACTCGTTGTGTTAGTTACAATTTTTATTTGTCATTCATAGTGAAGTGGCCATATTTTTTATGTCTTGAGTGCTTTTCTATCTATCAGTGTTATTACTACACGCTCATATTAATTAGTAATTTACCAATGTTAATAAATTTCTTATTACCAATGAAGGTTCAGATAGAGATCTTAAGTTTCATTTCAAATATAAAGGAATTTAGTAATAAACCATAAAGATCAGAAAAGGAAGAGTAGACAATGAAGACATAGTTTGTAACTTTGCGGCTTATTTTCATAAGAATAGGAATAAATCCTTAAATTAGTCCTCCCATAATTCGCTTGTTATCATTCTCTCTCTCTCTCTCTCTCTCAAGTAGTCATTAAACCTGTCTTTTGATGTCACTATTTTAGTCCTCTAAGAATGAATATGATGTTTTTAATTTTTAAGAGATTATTTTTTTAAAAAAAAATTAAAAACTAATGTTATAGACATTAACAATAAAAACTAATTATTGCAATTTTGGCATTATACTTTTGGAGTAGTACAATTTTAGTCGTAATTTCAATTAGGATAATATTTCCATTTCTTGTGTCGTGTGAGAAAAGTGAATATTGAAGTGTAGATATGTAAAGTTAATAGGCTAGATTACCAAGCGAATAGGCAAGGTAAGTGGTGAATTCAAGTGTTTTAATACACTTGTTCCATAAGGTGCTGGATCTAAGTTGTGAAAAAAAATTAAATTAAATATTTAACTTGAACTAAATTAGTTGAAATCTAATATTTCAAATAAATGAAAATGCTTATGAATTAATATAAATATAAGCCTTCATGAAGTAATAGAAGGGATTTCTTTTTCGGTCATGGATGTAATAGAAGTTATTACTCCTTGTTGCATGCTTATGTAGTTTTTTATCTGGAGCTTTGGCCTCGTCAATGTACCAAGAAATATATAAATGAATATAAGCTTAGAATAATTCAAGGATGATGAGTAGGTTATGTAGACAAAAATCAATATAAACCAACAGACTTCGCTGATGTCGTGCGTTTCTCACTCCTTACTGATGAATTATGAGCGATGATCTTGTCATAACGAGATAGAACTAATAAATTTCGGCAAAGAGGAAAATCAGTTATTCATATTGCTATTCCTTCACTATCGAACAGGGTATTATTTCTAAGTGGTTGAACCCAAATAGGGGTCCTCCCCTTCATATATTCAGATAAATTACAACGTACAAATATTAATAGAAAGGAAGGGTAACGTTATATAGTAATACAAAACTGATCTGCTGAAGCACCGTAACTGGTACATATACTATTCTGATGCCAACCGTAACATCACGAAAATTCAGCTTCTGGAAGGTTGGTTCTTCGTCTTTGAGACAAGTTTGTTGAAGAGTATTCATTATCACCGCCAGATGAGCCAACACTAGATACAGAAGAATTGGAGAGTGTGCTGGATACTGGATCAGGTTTTTGCGCTTGATTTCTGAATATCTGAGCATTTGAATTTTGTGATTCTGATCCTTCAGTTGTTGAGTTCCCCTGAGCTTCTTCAGCAAGACGTTTAAGAAGGTTCATAACTGTGGGTAGAAACTTTGATGAAAGGGATAGTAGACCAGGCAGCTGCAAACAAAACATGCATAAGTAGACAAAAATCAGACAATGCCTGTCACCATGGTAACTGACATCATTCAACCAGCCCTTCTTATGTTATATTTATTATTGCTTCTTTTACAATTCACTTGCAACCAAATTAAGGCAAATAAGAATTGGTGAGTGTATGTGTGCATATAGAGTGATTGTAGAAGTCATTCACTTAGAAAAACCATCACAGAGAATATTGAGCATCCAAATGCCGGAGAGAGTAAGAGAAAATACTCACTGCGCCATGTCGAAACTCTCCACCTATGTCCATTTGTACCCAAATGGCCTTCCCAATTAGATAGGCAACAAATATAACCATCAGGTAGAGAGGATTTCTGTTATACATAGAAAGTCAGCAAATATAATTATTAAACTGAGGGAAATAGTTCCAATGCAATACAACAATAATAATAAAGATCCAAGTTCAGATTTCAGAAGGCAATACTTACTTGAGAAGAAGCATAAATTCATTAAAACCAAGTACGATCATTGCCATTATTGCCCATGGAGGAGGTAGCCAATTGTTACTACGCTTGTAGGCCTCCTGAACCCATGGGGGGAAAAAAAAAAGGAAATAGTGCCTTTGTTAGTATGCCTGGAATTAGACAAGGGCCAAGGCAATGAGAATAGGACATGAATGACATTTTCTTATAAAAGGCTGACATAAATTTTTTATTTTTTTTTCAAAGGAGGGACTGCCAAAACAAAAAGTAAGAGGTAAAAAAACAACAGCCAAAATCTAGGAACAAGCATCATTGCCACAATCCTAGCAAACAATACTACCACCAAACTGGGTTTGACATAGAAATGGACCCACTGAACTGTGATGAAACCAGGCATCAACACAAACAGGTGTAGAAGAATTAAAGCCGAAGACAAAACAATATGATTAACAAGAATTACCATTATTCATCCATGCAAAATATTATGAACACATTATATAATTACCAGCCTTCAGAATCTCTTATCTTTTTAAGTTTTTTTAAGTAATGAGGATACAAGGTTATTGGAGTTGTATCATAATGAATGTTATATTATTGTATTTCAGTTCTCATATGTAACTTAGTGGTTGTACTGATGCCAGTCTCAGAATGCAGGAATAACATGTTTCTAATTCCTACCATTGGCTACAAATAAGTATTACTGAAGGTGTTGAAAAATTACAAGGTTTTCTGTATTTTGAAAGCACTGGATAATTATAACGATAGAACCAAAATGCAATAAACATAACATTCAATTATAGATGTAACTCCAATAACTAATGCCGACTATATTTGGCTTTATAAAGGACTCGTGTCCACCAAAAAAATCATATAATCCCAGATTATAAATTGCATAATAACATCCATCTCCTCTTCCGCCATTCGCTCTTTTCTCAGTAACACACACAGCATATTATTATATAGATCCTAATTTCAGCCAAAACATTAACAAACAGGTGGCAATACTTAATAGGCAGACAACTTTCATGAACTGCCTGAGGATTTCATTTTTGTATGATGCAGAAAATTTATTTAAAATTGTAGCAAAGTTCAATTGCAAAAAGGTAAGGAGAAAAATGTAAACCGAAGAATTGAATTTAATGTTTTTTACCTGAGCTGAAATGGCTTGGGTAACTGTGTACTCAGTTTCTCCCTGGAACTGTCTCCACAAGGACTTGCACTGCACTGGAGTGATAAGTGTATCTTTTGGGGTAACCTACAATTTGATAAAAGATTCTCAGATACAATAATTTTCTCTACACCATTATCAGGGGAAGCAACGAATATCACTATAAACTACCTCCTCCCACGTGCTTGAAGCCAATGGATCCACAGTAGCTCCTTCAATTCTATTTTGGGAAGATATTGCAGCAGCAGCAGGTCTATCTATGAGAGAAGAATGAAGTACACTATCAACACGATCTGGCTTCTCATCCAAACGTATAGCAGCCATATTTGATAGAAGCTTAAGCGACTGATACATGGCAGTAGAAGAAACATTAAATGGTGCTAAACAAAAAGCAACTTCCGACATAATTTCAAGTATAAGCCAGCTGAAAATTTATCATTGAAATTGCTATCAATTACCGCAGAGCGAGCATCCCTAGTAATAGCTCTGATATCTTCCTTCCCAGTCCAAACTCTAGGGAGTGAATCAGCATCATGGTTGAACACAGTAGAGAATCTGAAAAGTATTACAAAATCAGTAAGCCACCAAATTAACCCTTATATTAAGGGCATCCTCCAAAACAAAACAAATAGAAACAAAGAACAACAACAACAACAATCAGGCCTTATCCCGCTAGGTTAGGACAGCTACAGGGATTCACTGCCATTAAGCTCCAACAAAAACCAAAAATCCAGTAGAACCATTTAGAGCAAGTTAGTTCTAAAAATTTCTCCTAATATCTTATTTCTCTACCCCTTTTGATCAGATAAGTGCAAACTGCATAGTAAAACATAGTAAAATGCCAAAGCAACCAAGTCTGATTACAGTAACAGACAGTAAATTATCGCTTGAAAATTCTGGAACTCTTCCCCATTCAAAGACATCAATGAATACAAACATAGCACAGCATCATAACTTGTTTCAATCCTTACTATTCGCCAGTTCCCAAACTTCAAAAATCAATCAATTTTTAAAATAAATTGTGCAATATAAACCCAAGATTGGTACATATACTAAATAAATGCCAAGAATTATCTTTAAAATATTGTTACCTATCTTTCATGCGAATCAGAATCTTTCCAGCTTCTTCTCTTGCTTTATTCTCCACCACTTGTCTTGCATAGTCCCTTAAGTGTTGTTGCATTTTTTCAACTGTTTCTTCATCCAGTTCAAAACCAGAAATACAAGCTAAAAATTCTGATACAGCAGCTTCAGTCTCACGTTTAAGAAGCTTTCTTATTGAAAGCCAAGTGTCCTTTCTACCTGCTTCAAACAGGGACTCCACAGGCTCAGTCAGTGCCTTGGCCAGTTGTTTCTGCAAAAGATCCTCTGTTTCAGTGTTTGACAGATATTTCAAGCATCAATAAAACCCTACTCAAACAACTAATCTCCATTGTAGTGATGACACTATTACCTCAAAATTAGTTGTTATGCCAGATAATTTCACACTGCACACAGATGAAGCATGTGAATCAATATCACGATGCAGTTTGTCTCGCACTTTTGATGCGCCCCAATTAGCTTGTCTTACAGCAGCATCTGGAAAGTGCAAATAATATTAAACAAGCACCAACTAGGAGTGAGCATTTTAGTGATAAGTTTACATGATTACAGAGAAGAAATAGATAATCCAAGTAAATCCATACAAGAGAGAATATGCGCCTCTAGAGTGAGAAAAAATAAGCATTATACAAGACATCCTCAGATCTAGACAGAGACTTCCTTTCCTTTTATACTTAAATGAATAAATATAAGAACACTCACAAAAGCAGATAACAGAAGACAGGCTCTCAGCAAAATTGAAAACATTCCTAAAGATTTGCTTCAACTTAAATAATTAGTTTTATAACCACAAACTGAATCTAAAAGTCAAATTTCAAATATTCTCAGAAAATTTTGGTGAGATAACACACACAAAAAAAAAAAAAACCTCTCCATTAATGGAACAGAAAATAACATAGTAATATGCATCCTGAGAAGCTCTCATTTCTTCTTATAACTCATTACATAGTGATCTAAGTCATGCTCTTGGGAAATTTTGGTGATAAAGGTCAAACTCGATAAATTCTATCCATTAATAGTATAAATCAACAATACAATCATAGTAATATGCATTCTCACATGCACTCTTTTATTTTTCCCTTGATCTTCTCTATATGCAATTGCCAATAAATTCATTAGAACCATGAACTGAAAGAAAGATTGTGTATATTTAATAGAATCTGCATATTTCCTTAACACACAGAATGAATTGGGAACTGACACCATACAAACCTTTGCAGAACTGGATATAAATCGTACAAAATAGTAGTGATTCATGTTACTGCTTAGTGCTTACCCATTTTCTTTGCTTTAAATATCCACATTCCCCATAAGTGTGAAGTGGGAAGTGTACAAATTATAACAATAAAGGCAGGAACAACTAAAATCTAATTTATAAAAGGCAAATAAAATGAGACTCAAGGTAGCATTGGGACCCCAATTGTCAATAAATTCTAAAACATGCATATAAAGTTACAGGTGACAATGTATATGTAATGAAGAAGAATCCTATCTGACTATTACCAGCAGATCCTTTGTCAAACTCGAGAATAATAGACTGAGTCCACATGCGAACAGATGAAGCAAACCCTTCTTCATTGTTTAGTGATTGCTCTAGCTTAGCCTTAAAATCCTCTAGAGCTTTAGAGCGTAGATGGCTCAGCAAGGTTGTATAAGCAGGGTACACAAACTGAAAAGTTGACCAGAATAAAAGAATTACATAAATTTTATGAACACACACACACACACACACACACTCACTCTTCAGAAGCCTCTGTCAATAATATTTCAGCACGGCACTTGGTGATTTTTGCTACTAATATTTTCTAATCAATAAGCAAGGGCACTTATATAGAATGTTGCTGCACTGTGATTGATGAACGAATGAACTCATTTACTCAGCTTAAGCTTTTAGAATATTGGGTTACAGAATAATTTAAACAGCCCGTAGCTGCTTTAGCAAAATTCAGTCCAAATGGATCTAAAATAAATAAAGCAATTAAAAGATAGCAGAGAGCCTTACATCCAATGCCTTTGACTCCAATAGTTTTCGTTTTGCATTTCTCACAGCTTCATCAAAGAAGATTGTCTCCTCATCATATCTGTCAAAATCATATGTCATCATCATATCTTCAAAAGATGATTAAATTACCCAAAACTATGATATAGAAAAGTAATGCCTTATCAACAGAATTAAAGACTAGCTGCATCCTTGTCTACTTCCACGGAAAAATGTATGTAAAACGCTGTCGATCAATTTGTTGTTCTTGCCGTTTTTTTATTGGAAGAGTTACTATTCAAACCTATAACTTTTGAAAATATCACAAAGACCCTAATCACTCTTGATTTTAGTCTGTTTTCACAACATTATGTGATGTGAACTCTGAATAGGGTAAAGAAAATTAGCAAAGCAGTGTGATCCTCCTTAGTGATCCAATAATGAAATGTATCCCAATGTAATTCAAAAAATTATTACACTTGAAGGACTTGCATAAGCATGCAAGGAAGTTAGTGGGGGTAGGAACACATTGAATTAGCTGTCATTAAACAGCAAGTAAAGTAGCTACAGAACATAAGATTATCTTGGACTTATATACTAAAGTGCACCAGCATCTGGAACTTACTGCAAAAGGTAGGCATCAAGAATGGAGCTCAGCTTTTCTCCAAAACCTCGTACTGGACCTAATTGAACAGCTTCCTCCAATTCCAACCAACCCTGGGCCAAATTCATTCATGTGTTGACTGATTTTAAAAACAACTGATGCAACTTACAATAGAGGGGATATGGATAAGCACCTCATCAGAGCGTAAGTGACTAAACTTTTCATCCGCAATCTCTTCACAACGCACGGTTGCAACCATTACCTATTAAGTAAAATGGCAAATCGATAAGAAGACCAAACTAATGTCTTATCCCAAAAATAAGCTAATAGGAAACCTTATGAGCTGGAAGATCAAGGTCCTTGTTCTCTCGTATGACTTTCCATATTTGCTGTGCACTAATAGAAAAAGCAGAAGCAGGCACAACACCACGTCGATCACCAGCAAGACCTCCAGGTGCTATAGAATGAAAGAAACGCTGCCGTAATTGCGCAACCTGTATGAGCAAGTGTAACACTGTGATGCATATCATCCCCCAAAGGGAAAGAACACAGAAGTCTAAAACGGAAAAAGGTCAATGCAGAAATGTTCAAAACATAATTATTTGCATAGATTTTTTTATGCAGAAAATTGTCAACCAGAAGAAACCTTGACCATGGCTGAAAGCAAGAGAAACTAGAAGTACTCCAAAATGAGGAACAAACAGGCATGCATAAACTCCTAAAAGAGATGCAATATTTCAGGAAAGGGTACCTCCTCTTTGAACTTATCTTCCTTCTCTTCAAAGTTTGACAAAGCAGTGACCTCCACCTATATTTTAAGAGTCATTAATCATATACCGAAATATATACATCAGCAGTTAAAAGGGGAGATAGATAGATCATCTTACGTTAAAAAATTCACTGAGGGGAGTATGTTTATGAGCTTGGGGTTTTGGAACTGCATCCCAAATCTGAGGAATTCATACCATGTTAAAAATTGCTGTTGATGAAAAAGAAGAAACAAAAACGAAGAGAAACACTCAGAAATCAAATGGAAATAACACCTTTTGAATATCTTCTCTTAGAATAGGCTCCAAATTTTCAAGTGGGGTCTGCGTAGACAGCCAAAAACAGGGTGAACCATTGAATGGAATCCTAGAAATATAGAATACAAGGGTGCATTCTCAAGAAAGGACCAAGTGTTGAAGACCTTTGTTTTATCACGTATAACAAAGAGCAATGTTGTCTTGCGGGGACTGAATAAACGCATCATGACCTACAGATGAAAGAAAGGCCAATGTATGAAAATTCATACTGAAAATCAACCAGAGGCAAAATTATGGCCGCAAACTACCTGAAAAACTGTTTTTAAAAGAGGTTTATTGGCTGCCTGCTCTCGACCAATATCATGACACCACCTGCGAATAAAATAAAATCGTCAATAATTGTCCAAAATGGATTGCAGTTTTTCTGAGTAAGTATACCATAAGCTCCCACAACCCATGAAACAAAGTTCTTTTTACTTTCTGATGAAACCTGACCACTAATTGGACCCCAAAGGAAGGTAAAAAAGGATTTGGATGGGTTGGTAAGTACACATTCATAAAAAATTTAAAAACAAAAATGCATTTATACATATCTACTTTTACACCTGCCATTATGAAATATATTAATTAGGTTCCATCCGATACTCGCTGACATAATATATCAACGATCATAAGCATCCAGTAGATAGGTTATAAGCAAGATTATTACTAAACATAAGTTACTCGAACAAACATGCTATACGCCAAGTTAGACTGAAAGATTTGCAATTCCACCAGGACATCCGTTGAGCAATGTAGTGTCTAAGGACTGCATAAAAATGCTGGGTGTGCATGGATAGTTTGGTACAACGCTCACCAAGGATAGCCCTAAAGTTTGATCCATTCAATCAATTAAATAAAGCAATGATCTGTACCAAATAACTTACATATTAATCAGAACAATATCTGATATTGCCAAAGCAAAAAGAGCACTCTGTTTCTCGAAAGCAGTATCATCCTGGGGTTTATATTTAAAAAAGCAAGAGAAAACAAAACAAAAGTGAGTTAAGAGAGTAGCCAAATAATATAAAAATCTAAAATGTGTATCACAAGCGCATCAACAAAAACACACAAACATGTAAACAGATTTGTCAGTGGAAGTGAAGCTAGGGCCCAATCTTTAAGGGGCACTAATAGCATACAATTCAGAATTTCAACTAAATATAGATCTCACGTATGATACATACTGAATGTGTATAGAAGTTTATAGCAGTGGCATTAAATTTTCGTTTAAAAATAAAACAATAAAAGGAAGAATCAAGCATGGCAAGAATAGGCTTGCAAAGGAAAAACCATTGGCAGTTGGAGGACAAAGTAAGAAACTACAAAATAGGATTTGCAAAAATCACTGCAAAGGAATCCAAAGTCCAAACTCGCCTATGTGAATTGGGAGAAAAGTGGGTAGAATCGATTAAAATCAAGAGGATTGCAATTTGCTAGCACCTATCACTGATATTTTTACTGAGTGCAAAACAAAGTTTAAGAGACAACCTTGAGAAGTTTTCTATAAATGAAAAAACTTCAAATACAAAATGGATTACCTCACCCCTCTCCCTTCCATCAGTACCCTCTAAATCCATAGCAATTGTGCATGGTTCGATCCCGATACACTTTGCCATCCAAATGCCCTTGGTTGTCTGAGATCTGAAACAATAGGATATTCAATCATTCATCTATCATAAACTGCGGCATAATAGGCTGCATTAATGATAAAGACATCCAGTTTCCATTCTTTACTTATATTCCCCAGCCTTCCCCCCCCCCCCCCCTTCTCCATGTAACATTCCTTTTATTTGCCCACAATAAGAGCTCAGTAATTTCAGAAACCCAACCTTCCCTTGAAAGCATCCATCTCCCTGAAACTTGTGAGGAAAAGATGATTCATTAAGGTGCTCTTGCCTGTTCAGATAATGAAGTAAAAGCATAAGATTAGATCACACAGACGCATGAGAGACAGAGAGAGAGTAAAGCTAAAGAAAATGCACCTAATTAATAACTCATTAACACTGGAAAATCAAAAAAGGATGATAGGATCTCCAATTTACAATGAAAGAATGAGACATTTTTAGGTTGCCTATATTGCAGTTACAGATTCGTAGAACTTACACCATTGTTTCTCCTCATATGTATATTACGTGAAGTTCAAGTTTAGAAACAGTAGGCCACTTAATGTTGGAGTATAAGGTTACTACTTTCCTGTGGAACAATCTTTTGGGGGGTTATTGGGGAGCACTAGGCGTGTCCCTCTACTCCAGAGTAGTTTATTATGGCTCATTCTAAAAGGATTTTGATTAAAACATGAAGACCTAATCTCATATGGTGTATGGTTAAAGCAGTTATACTCTAATATCATAGGGGATAAAGTAACGTTTTTGGCTTCTATTTGGTCTTCTGCTCACAGCCAGCGTAATTAAAGGCAGAAGGGACCCTTAAGGTACTAGGGGTTTTCTAAGCCATAAGGCAAGAGGCACCAAATAGCGCATGCCTCACTGAAGAAAGATGTTAACATCATTTGACTAGTTTGCAGTATTTTTCCATATAAATTAACTTAGATTTGACAAAGTAGGACCTCACTTCGATTTCCATAAAGTAAGACAAACATGAGCTCACCAAAAAAAAAAAAAAAAAAGTGACTGCACCCATCGATCCACAGTCACAAAAAGTGATTGAAGCTATTGATCCAAGCTCAACAATTTCCAAAAACCCACTACAAACAAGATTTCAATGAGCTAAACCCAAATCACTAAACCTTAAAAACAGGGTGGTTCAGAAAACTCAATCAAGCAAACCAACCATTGATCTAAGGTCGATAATTTCCAAAACCCACCACAAAAAAGATTTCAATGAGCTAAACCCAAATCACTAGACCTAAAAAACAGGGTAGCTCAGAAAACTCAATCAAGCAAACCAATCATTGATCCAAGCTCAATAATTTCCAAAACCCACCACAAAGAACATTATTTACAGGAACTTCAATGAGCTAAACCCAAAAACCACTAGACCTTAAAAACAGGGAACTTCAGAAAACTCAATCAAACAATCAATCATTGACCCAAGCTCACTAATTTCCAAAACCCAACTGCACACACAAGTTCCGTTGAACTTCACCAAGCTAAACCCAAATCAACAAAGCCGAAAACATCTAAATTTCCCCCAAAAAAGAAAAAACTCAATTGAACCAATCAATCTTATGAATCATTGAATCGAACATACCACTACTCTGAGGACCCATGATTGCAACGACGGCATAGGAGAGGCCGCAGCCGGCGAGCTTGACGGCCCTGATAAAGTTATCGAGGCCGGAAACGTTGAAGGCGCCGTCGCCGTCGATGAGTTGGGTGGAGCAGCAATCGCCGCCTTCCATGGCTCTTGAATCAAAGCAGGATGGAAAGTGAAGTAAAATTAAGTGAAGATGGATCAAAGCAAAAGAAGCTTTGATCTTTGATTTTGATTTTGCTTTGGTGTCACTCTGTTCACGGATTCTCTCTGTCTTCTTAGCAAACAGTGGAAGAGAGAGAGAAAGAGAGAAAGAGTGAATGGACGAGCAAGCCAGCGAGAAGAACACGAATGTTGTTGGGTTTGAATTGACGTGGGTCCACCCTTATTCCTCTCTTTGTTTATATCGCACGTGCCGCTCACTCACATCCAAATCCCCATGTCCATTCAAACCACCCACTCTCTCTTTTTCTTTTTCCTTTTTTTCACTTTTCCCTTTTTTTTTTCGGTTTTTACTTTTTACTACCTTAAAAAAACGTTTTTTTTTTGGCTATCAAGTCAATTGTATTTATTTAAAAAAAAATTGTGTTTGCATTTAACCTAATTTAAAAATCAACTTAATTATAAATAAATATCTTTTTTAGTCATAATATTCTAAAATTGATATCAATTTAATTCTAAAATATTTTTTTAAATCAATTTAGTCTTAATATTTTGAATTTTGACATCAATTTACTTCTATACTAATAATTTGATAGAAAAATTGATTTTATTGAAAATTTTTTAAGACTAAATTGATATCAAAACTTAGAGTATTAGGATGAAATTGATATCAAAATTCAAAGTGTTAGGATTAAATTGAATTCAAAATCCTTTTCAAAACTAAATTAATGTCAACTTCAACATATTAGGATTAAATTGATGTCAAAAATTTTTTAGAACTAAATTGATATTAACTTTAAAATGTTAGGACAAAAAAAATTGTTTACTCTTAAATTTTTAAATTATTATGAGAGGATAAGATAATATATAGGAAGAAAAAAAAATCAGATCACATAAAATTAGCTTAAAATTGATGTTTTTAGAATTAGTTTTGTGCTAAACTATGTTTAGATAACTAATCTTAAAATATTTTGTTAGTTTTTCGAACAATATCTATTTAAACCTAGTTCATTGAACTTATGTATGAAATATGTGATTGATCAAATTTTTAACGATTCAATGTCTCAACCTTATCTCACCCATGTTTTCTGCCAAATAACCCAATTTACATTGATGAATATTAAAATCAATCAATTTAGGCCTTATTTATTATGTTATACAAAGTATGTTAGCATGTTTCATTTTTAGATTAAAAATTTTTAAATTATAGTTTGGGATAAAAAATTCAATTATAGCTTTTTGTTTAAACTTTAAAGTTTCAAACAAAAATCCAGACAAAAACTTAGTATAAGTTTATGGCCATGCTCTGGTGAAGATAGAATTTTTATCTTTACATGAAGATATGATATGGGTGTAATAAATAGATGACATGTGGTAGAAGTGTATTGATGCACCAATCACCTATGATGTATTGTAGTAATATCTAATTTTAAAAAAATTTAAAAATATAATTAAATATATTTTAAAAATTAATTATCATACACTGACAGTATAAAATTATACTGATAATATAAAATAATTTTACATTGTCAGTGTAATCAAAAAATTTTATCAGTGTAATTTTAATTATCATACACTGATAGTGTAAAATTACACTGGCAGTATAAAATAATTTTACACTGTCAGTATAATCAAAAAATTTTATCAGTGTAATTTCATGTTATATTGGCAATATAAACTAATTTTACACTGTCAGTGTAATCAAAAAATTTTATCAGTATAATTTTAATTATCATACACTAACAATGTAAAATTACACTGGCAATATAAAATAATTTTACACTAAATACATTGATAAAATTTTTTGATTACACTGACAGTATAAAATTATTTTATACTACCAGTGTAATTTTACACTATCAGTATATGATAATTAAAATTATACTGATAAAATTTTTTGATTACAATGACAGTATAAAATTATTTTATATTATCAGTATAATTTTATATTATCAATATATGATAATTAATTTTTAAAATATATTTAATTATATTTTTAAATTTTCTTAAAATTAGATATTATTACAGTACATCATAGGTGATTAGTGTATCAATACACCTCTACCACATGTCATCTATTTGTTACATCCACACCAAATCTTCACATGAAGATGGAAAATTCATCTTCACCAGAGTACTCGCCAAAGTTTATATTATACCGTCTATTTATATCGTATGTTTAGTGTGACAAAAGATAAGATAAAGTTATTTGATCCACCCCATTTCTTCACACTAATATATATATTCATAAGGCTTAATATGGCTCGATACCAAAAACAAAAAAAAAAAAAAAAAACATTGTTCTCAAATTATCATGCTACTGCAAGAAGGCGTGCGGTAGTGGCGAGTGGCTAAGAGGTGGCGGCCATGTTGGGTGGGTGTGTGGGCTAGCAGTGGGAAGGAGGGAAAGGGAAAGGAGCAGCTGGGATGGGGGAAAGAGGGGAGAGAAAATAATGGGATATCACATGTGTTTATTTACATCTATACACCCCCTAGACCTGACTCTTAGATTACAAGGTGTATTACACTCCCAAACTAAGCATAGCAGAAAGCGCCTAAAAATAAAGCTAGCTTGAAAATGTGTACACAGAAACGCAAAATAAACTTAATAATGAGGGCCTATACTAATGGCTAACGTGTATAGACAAATGAGGCTGCCACTGGTTAAACCATGTTTCACATGCTTTGTGCGTTAAACTGTCCCAACGGCGATTGTGTTGTATGTTCAAAATTTGTCTATTGAAGCTGGTCTCCTTCCCTTGTAGTCTAATCGCATTATATGTTAATCAAGTGATGCTTTGGGGGTCTGCAACGGTGGCAATGGTGGTGGCGTGGTTTGTGGAAGCGGAGAGGATGTGGCTGAGCTTGGAAGTCTACGGTGGTGGTTGTATTTGTGGTGGTGGACAATAGATGGTTTTTGTGGGGTGGGTTCTTTTTTTTTGGGGGGGGGGGGTTGGATTAAGAAAAATGGCAGAGAAAATGTCTCAGAAAGGGAGAAGATGAATGAATGTACAAATACAAATATCAATTTTAAATGATATTCTTCATGGTGTACAGCACCTGCGTTTTTACATGTCGCTTTTACAATATTCTCAAGCGCTTTTTAATAGGATTTCACTTTTTCAACAACCTTACCAATATCTATCGAGTGCTAAACAAAATACTGGGATGATACCCCTTCTAAACGTAAAGGAATCAGTAAGGGAAACACCCAGTCACTAATCACTAATATTAATTAAGATGACAACGGAAAAGCATACTAGATCTATATCTGCTTTAGGGTGCGTTTGATTATGATTTTTCAAACCAAAAATCATTTTTTTATTGAAAAAAATTAATTTTAATATATTTGAATAATTTTTAAAAAATAACCAAAATTTCAAAAAAAATATTTTGAACTTATTATAAAAACTAAAAAAACAGTAATTTTTGGAAAAAAAAAAACTTTTAACTATATATAAAATTTAAATTTCTTTATCACCTTTTTCTAAAGTAAAAATAAACACACCCTTGAAATGGAACCAAAAATTGCCCAAAGCCCATACAAGGCACGGCATCTCAAGCTCCAAAATTGCCATATCTAAATTTGCAAGGACAAGACAAACAGCATAGCATGGCATATTTTAACACCAAACATTGTTTTACACAAACATATTCGACATCAACCTTATAGAATACTCTCTGCTGGGATTTATACCAAGCAGCAGTGTAAAATTCTTTTATCCAAAAATTAAAAAAAAAAAACCTCAGGTTTTATGATCGTCGGTCCTATGTTTGTGAACCACTTGTGCCGTAATGAAAAATGATGATAGTTCAAAGATAGTCCCGGATTTTATCTATGGGAATGATTCACCAACCAATCATGCATTGTCACGGTGGAGAATATACTACTACACTGTATTCTATAGGAATGATAGCTAGATACGAGTTTTCTTCAATGTTCTCAATTCGACTCTTCATTCATAAGTTTAGGGTTGTTTCACCTAACACCACCATTTAAAAATAATCATAACTTTACATACGCTAATTTATAGGTTATAATTTCTAACAATTCACAATAATAAATCCAAAATTAAATAAATTGCTAATTTAAATTAAAACTGGAGTTATAGTTGTCAAACAACAATATCAAACAAAGGCCATTTACTCAAAAATCCTCTTTAGCAAAGATAAAGAGTGCTTACACAGGAAAAACCAGTACCATTGAACAACCAAAACACATAAACTACTTAATACAGAGACATTATCAAATCCAACAACGCCAAAATTTCTCTTGTGAAGAATCGAAACCAACCCTCAAACAAAGAAAGCTTAATCTCCCTTCTTCCTGAAGGAGCACCCCTCTGTTAGCCTGGCCCTACCACCAGTTGGCTGGCACAACACCGTTTGGCAATTGCCACAAACAACAACCGTTTGGGAGTGACTGAACACAGTGGTTCTGCACAAAACAAAATTTCAAATTCTATCAACAAACCATCCAAATTCAGATGATCTATTTCTACCATTTTGTCCACTAACTTATAAATTCAAGACAAATGGAACAAAAATCAAATTCAAACCTACAGGAACCATCCATCCAAATTCAAGTAATCTATTTCTGCCATTTTTCCGCTAACTCAGGTATTCATATTAAATACAAAAAATCCCACAAAAATATTGCACAGGATTTCGAAATTAAATGAACTTACATGTTGAAGCAACCCTGACATTTAACATCCTAAAAATTCAACGAAAACGCAAAATTAAAGAGCTAATTAGAAATTAGAAATCAAAAAGAACTCTTGACACAAGAATGATTGATTACCATGAAGAAGGAGTTTGGAGATTGAACGAGGCGCTTGAGTTTGTGCTTCCTCTTCTCAAGTTCCGCCGGTGGGTTCAGCAAATCGATATCATTCTGAAGAACCTGAAAATCGACGATCACAAAAATTAAAAAAAAAAAAATCAGAATCACGGTGTATTCGAACGTGCAAATCCACAAACCACTGTAGCCCACGAAAACAAATAGAATGAATCGAGAAATAGAGAGAAGGTAAAGGAGTGAAGAGAAAGGATCGTAACCATTTCGACGCGAAGGCAAGATCGCAAACCCTAGAAAGTGGAAATTCGGAAGGGTGCGACTGCGAACGTGGGGCGCTGCTGGAACTGAAAGCCTGCATACTCCGAATGAAGATCAATTTAAAGGATAGCCTAGAGGACCTCAGCCGTTGGATTCTCCAAGGGATTTGATCTCAGCCTTTGTTTTCATCTTCTTATAGTGTTTAGGGCAACACAGACATATTAGAATTGCATTGACTTTTATGCCCCCACACCCGATGAACAGACTATCCCATCGTTTGTGTGACCCATAAAAGGTTTCTGCAGTCTTGAAATAGAATAACCTTTTCTTCAAGATGGTTTGGAGAAAAAAAAAATGAAGATGAGTTAATACAAAATTCGTTCTAATATAATTTTTTTACAATTAAAATTAAATTGAATAAAGTTTATTTAAATTTTGAAATATATATATATATATATAATCATTTGGTAAATTCAAATAATTTTTATTTACTTTTTAAAGTAAAATTTTGAATTTAAATGTGGTGAATAAAAAATAACAATAAAAGAGTTTTATTTTTATAGTTGATCGACTTTATTCAAATTACTCAAAATTTAAACCCAAAAAAAAAAAAAAATACTTGATGATAGTATAAATACCAAATATTTGAGCTAAAGACTTTCGATTATATTTTATGGATAATATAATATAAGAGTCGCATACACATATGATTTACCTATATGTGCTAAAGAATTGATGTTTGTATCTCACACTGAGAGGTAGCAAATTAAATGATAGATTAGTGTGTTTATATTATAATTTGTAGACTTGATTTTTTTAATTTGATTTTGATTAAGTTTAGAATTTATTAAACTTTGATTTATCTCATATAGGTATTGTTTGAATAGTATTGATAAAAATTAATTTTATGAGTGTAATTTTTTATGGAATAAAATTAATATAAAATATATGCATTTATTTTATAAATTAAATTAATAACAAACTAATGTTAAAAAAAATATAGTTATAAATAAATTGATCAACAGATAATTTTTTTATAATTTAATTTTATCTAAATATTATAAAAAAAATTGACCTTTAATAGGAAATATGCGTTTACACTGGTATAAGACTTGACACATTTATACCATCGATAATTTTTTATCAAATATAATTCTTAACAATTTAATAGTTGAATTATAACTATCTATCATATTGATCATTTTTGCCAATTTATTTGAAAAAAATATATGTGAGAATGCAATCAAATAATTTTTATTTGTATATATTTAAGATATGAGATTTGAGAGGTATTTATTATACACATATTAAAAGTGAAATCCTATAAGCATAATCTATAATATAAACTTTTAATTCAGCAGTAGATTTTACGGAAAAAAAAAAGGGAACAATCTTCAGTTAAAAGTTATTTAATAATATAAAATATGTGTTTAACTTATACTCGTATAAACAGATAGCCTCTCAACTTTTTAAAATATAATTCTAATAAATTTAAATTTATTAAAATTTATTTATGTTAAAATATTTAAATAATAATATAATATTAAATTTAAAAATTATCAATACAGATTTTAACATACTTTTGCTCAACACGAAAATAACAAGAATTTTTTTTTTCCTTATCTTTAAGAGTTTAAAGTCAAGTTCGAAGGCAAACTTAATTTTAATCTCAATAGCCCGAACATAGGCACCTTCTACTGTGGATCTTGTGGAGTTAGGGGGTGTTTGGCATGTTGTATTAGGCATGATAAGATAAAGTTATATAATACGTTATGATCTTATCCGTTGTTTGGTGCAATCAACGTATTGTATAACCTTATCCATCAAACCTTCCTTATACGTTATAATGATGGATAACTTAATTCGGCCTAATTAGTTTTTATTGTATAAGGGTTCTTTTATTTTTTTTATTTTTTAATATATTTTATTTAAAAAACTAATTAATAACTAAATAATAAAAAATAAAAATATATAAATAAAAATAATATTATTTAATAATAAATAAATATTTTTAAAAAATTGTAAAATAATTATTCATACTAAAATAAAAATATAAGAATAAAAATTTATTATTAAAATATATAAATAATAATATTTAATATAAATTTAATTATATATAATAAAAAATACAACCAAGTATAGAAATGTGATAATAAACCTATTTAGATTTTGATATATAAAAACTCCATCTCTATTTCACACGCACTCTCTATCTCTCATATTTTTTATATTTATAAAAAATAAATAAATAAATAAATAATTTTTAATATAACATTATTTTTATATATAATAAAATAGAGCTAAAATAATTATGATAATTATTTAAAAATTATATTTATTATAATCTCTTCTTTTGGTTATATTTTATATAATACAATATCTTATACAATGACATACCAAACACTGTATCATATTAAATTTTTATCAGGCCTTATACTATCAACCCTTATCCTATCAAGCCTTATACTATCAACCCTTATCCTATCAGGCATACCAAACGGGCCCTTAGTGAATAAATTGGTCACCAATGTATACCTAGGAAACCAACACAAATGTGGGGTGTACTTATAATTTTAAAAGTTGCAAAAAATTACAAAAAAACCCTAATTATCAATAATTTCAATATAAAACTGGTGATAGTTAGACATAAAATTTCTCACAACTTATCCCATCGATTTTAGATTTGCAAGTCTCTTTTCACTTTTGAAAGCAAACTTGAGTGGTGAAGTGTACCACTCCATGGGATCTCTGGTGAAAGCACATTATATTAAGAAAAAAAAATTCATCATGATTTTTTGAATTGACTTACAGTATTGGTTTAACTTCTTCAGAACCATAAGCTAATATGAAATCTATTGTCAATTTAATGCAAACATTATCTTGGGTGTGTCCTGTTTTGTTCGTGCATCTTTCACTTGGTTTTTTGCTAAACCTACGTGAAGGTAGAAGCTGGTCAAAGAAGGCAGTGTCTGTCATTACACCCAATGAACAATTAAGGGGAATAAGTGAGTGACCCGAATTTCAGTTGTAGAGGAGGTTTCGTTGAGGACATAAAGATTCTGTTGTCAGTTGTGATAGCAAATAACCCAAAATCATCACCGAAGAATGTTAGTTGTGGATGGTAGTGAACAATCTCCCTCACTTCATCCGGTTTTTTTTGTGTTTATCAATGTTTTGTGTGGGTAGAATGTTGTTTCTGATTTGTTAGTGTGAAGGAAATAAGTTTGTACCTTCAGCAAGAGCTCAACCACTAAAACTCCTTTCCTTAAGCCTTAAAAACTCCCTTCATCATATTTAAATAAGGATTTAGTTTTATCTTTATTTGGTAAAGTTGTAACCATTAGTTAAAAATGTGTCTGATTGTAATTCAAAATTTTTAAAAATAAAATTTCTAGGCGTCAGATTGTGATTTTAGAGACTTTGACAAGCACCTCACTCTAGCCATAGGATCAAAATCTGGATTGTTGAAATTCAGTGACCAAATTTTGTCATTGACTTATGCAGACCAAATTAGAAGGTGTCTCCGAACATATCTGACATAACTTCAACACAAATTTAAAGGGGAGTGTGTATAGCCTTGGTCGTTGAATTCTCCAAGGGATTGAATCTTAGTCTTTCAGTTTTGATCGTAGTGTAGTGCCTAAGGCAACGTTGGCATGCTAGAATTGCATTGACCTTTTTGCTCCCCAAGCCAAATAAGGGTGCATTTGGAGGACGGCATACCAGTTAGGGAGCAGTTGGTAGGCAGTGTTGAGGCACTTGTCTGTGGCTAGAGGTGTATACTAAATATCTGAGCCAAAGACTTTACATTATTTTTAATATTTAGTATTCACTTGATACTCCTGTTATATTTATCCGGGTGTATCAAGGGAGAGAGGTATTTTTATATGAAAATTTAAAGATAACATGATAATTTTAAAAAATCATATAACTTTATATTTTAATTTTTATTATTCATGTAAGATCCTTCATATTTTAAATAAGAGGATTATTTTTATATATATGATAGATGAAAGTAGTATGTTTTGACCATTAAATCTTACTTTGATGGTCAAGATTCAAATTCATTTGAAGATTATATTATCATTTAAAAAAGTCTATGATTTTATATTTTAATCTTGATTTCATATAAGATTAATGAGCAATATTTATTCCTCTCACTCTTACAATTAACTTCTCACTTGATATGCTCTGTATATATATTTATATATATAAAAGCAATATTTTGGATTCAAATTTTGTGAATGAAAAAAATAATATTGAAAGAATTTTATTCTTATATGAGGTCGACTTTTCTCAAAATAAATTAGTTGAGATTTATTAAATTTTGAAGGTTGGTGAAGCATAAAAGAAAACTTCAAATGTTTTTTTTATATATATATAAAGGATAGGAAAAAAAAAAATACAAACATATGTTTGATGGCATTATAAATGGAGTGCTAAATATTTGAGCCAAAGACCTTAGGCAGTGATTGGAATGACTAAATTTTGGAATTGATTTGATTTGAATTGAAATGATTTGATTTATAAATTAAATTTTATGTTTTGAATGATTATGTAAAAATAGAATTTGAATTGAATTATAAATCAATTCTTATGTTTATTATATATTAGATTGCATTTGGAATAATTAAGAATAGAATTGATTTGATTTGATTTGTACTTAAATTTTAAAATCAAATCAATTCCCATCAAATCTTTTCAATTTTGATAGAATTTTAAATACAAAAGAGGCAAATCTCATGGAAATTAAAAATAACTTCATTTCTTATTTTTTAAACACTCAAATATAAGATTTAATTTCTAAATCAAATCATTTCCATTTTTTTCACATTTCAAACACACTCAATAGATTAGTTTTAATCGATAGTATAATAGAAGAGTTACATAATACATACACGTATGATTTATTTGCATTTTCTAAAGATTTGATGCTGAGTCTACAAAGTTTGAAGGCAAACTTAATTTTGCTTTGAACAATCCAAACATATTTGACACAATTTTCAAGACAAATTTTATGTTCAAACCGAGTTGCATGACGTTTGAAGGCATATGCCCAACCTTTGCTATGAACGAAACCAAGCATGTGTATTGTATGCATAGATTGTAAGTTGTGTTTATAGACAAGCTTATCATCCTCATAGTTTATGCATGGAGTATGATACTTGCAATTTTTTTTTTTTTGAGTAATTAATTAATGAGAAACTATAAGTGTTTGAAGATTAGAGCATATGTACTAGGGACATGAATGTTATTCTCTCTTCAACTTTTGTATTTTATACCATTGTTTGACTAGAGAGAACTATATGTAAAATTTTGAAAATTTTATTATATTAATTGAATATGCCAAACTCACTTTTTCTTTAGCCTTTTTTGAAAAAAAAAAGGGAAATTTTATGTTTACAGTGGATACACTCCCCAAAATGTCAAAAATATTATACATAGATTCCCCCCAAAAAAAAAAGGAATATAGAACATAAAAATGTTAAAAAGAGAGGCAATTCTGACTCCAATCAACATAATAGAATCTCCAAAAATTTACACTAATATCTTGATTAAGATTTTGACATCAATTTTCTTTTTTGGTAATAATTATGGATATCTAATAATCTGTACATGATTATTGAGGACCATACACTCCTCTTATCTTTACTAGAAGACTTCTAATTAGCAATTTGCAATTGCAGCTCTTGCAACTCGTTTATAGTACGTTTGAGAGCTACCCCAAAATGGCCATTTTTTTTCCTAGAAAAAGCTGTTTTGGAAAAATCTGACATATTTGGTTAATAAATAAAAATAGAGTATAATCAAAAGTTAATAATTTTAAATTGCAAAATAGCTAATAATTATAGGCAATTTTTTGAAGCTTTTAATTATAAATAGTAGCTAATTATTTCAAAATTATTATGCTTTTGTTAAATTGATCACAAGTATTAAATATTTTATAATATAAATAATTATTGTATACTTTTTTTTTAATAATTTTACCTTATAAGACTAACTTTTTTCATATAATTTAAATAAAATAGATTATTTTAAAATTATTTTTTAACTGAAATATTCAAATATAAATTGAATTTCATATAATTAATTATATAAAAAAATAATTATACAAATAAGTAATTATTAAAATAATTTTAGGAGTGTATTTATTTCAATTTTTTAAACAAAGAGTGACTTTTTAACTATTAAAAAATCACTTTTCACTACTAAAAAAATCACTTTTCACAAAAATTACATATTTTAACTTTTATTCAAAAGTTAAAAATAGCTTTTTTAAACTTTTGAGTAGATGTTAAAATAAATAAATTTTATAAAAATAAGTTTTTTTAGTGAAAAAATCATATTTTTTATCAGAAAAAAAATGGAATAAACACAATCTTAAACTTACAACTTTTTTAAATACACACATATTTTTGTCCTTCACTTTAAATTAAAGCTTCATATTCCCGCTCACATATGGTGCCAAGTAACAATACATCTTACAAAAGTATAGCATTTTGTATGTCAATCAACTCACCACCCAACAAATTTATTGTATCTATTTTCTTTTTCATCATTTTAAATATAGGCTCTCACAAATCACAATAGTTGGCAAGGGTTGAGATTTTTTTTTTTAATATAGATGACAGTGAAATTTGAATTTATGATTTTATTTAAATTATCAAAATTCTCTATTACTAGCTAACTTCTAGTGACTTTACAAGAGTTTGAATTTGTAATTTTAACAAAAATAAAATAATGTTAAATGAAGTCATTGGCCTAATAAAAAAATATCATATGTATTGTGCATAAAAAAATATCATATGCATTTTTTCCCACATTTTGATTTTTCTATTTTTCCATTATTTATTAAGGTGTTAAATAATTTAATAAGATATTATTATTTGATTAATTCAAATATTTTTTCGAGTAAAATATTGGATTCAAATCGAATAAATGGATAGAATTAATATTAAAATAAGTGAACTAAATGTATCTTAAACTCCAAAATCTATACATATAATCTATTTATATATATATTCTCTTCAGTTCATAATATCTATTATTTTAAAAAAAATTATTTGCTCTAATTTATCTACCATTCTCAGATTTCTATAATGAGTTTATTACAAAATTTTTAAATTATACCCTCCACACATTTGTAAGCACAATAAACAATAAAAAATTAATACAATATGTTATTTATTAAATAAGAGTATTTTAGTAAATGTATTACAATTAACTCTTAGTTTTAGATTTCTTAATATCCATAAAAATGATTAAAATTACAGATATTATAAACAGAAAAAAAATAATATTTTAGAAGCATAACTTGGAAAATTTTGCTAAGTGGCAATCTTTCATGAGTCTATTCAATTTTTTGTTTTTTTTTTGTTTTTGAAAACTTATTTCAGGTAACAATAATTGTTGAATTCTATATTTATTATTTAGCAGGGTATACTCAGTGGGTGATAAGCGATTGGAAAAACTTCTCTCCTTATTAATTACACAATTTCCAAATTTCAATAAAGCACTTTCAATTTTTTTGGGTCTCCATTAAGCTATTTTTTTATTTTGATTATTTATGTAGAATGTTAATTATTTATGGATAATAACTATTTTCTTCTTTTGATTAATTATTGTCGACAGTTAAATTATAATTCAAATATATAAAATGTTCTAAATGATATGTATAAATTCACACAACATAACATACAAAAATTTACAGAAATCTTTTTAAATAATGAGAAAAGGATTGTAAAAACTAAGATAAGATATAAAATAAGATTTTGAACAAACCAATCAGATTTCTATATATACAAACATAACATACAAAAATTTACAATAAATAATATATATATATAGTTTTGACATAGGGCACTCAACAAGAAACTTCTATAAAAATAAATTTATAACTTACTAAATTTAAAAATTTTCTTAGTGCAATGTTAGTGGGATATCTAATTGATGCTTATAATTAAATTAACCAATTGGAGGTAGTTGCTTGCCTTTAATACTTTTTTTCTTCTATGTATAATTAAATAATTATTTAGCGGCATATTAGTGAAATATCTACTTAATGCTTAGCATTTGAATTAACAAGAGATAATTACTTGCTTTTTATAATTTCTTTAATTTCCATGTATAATTAATACTAAGATTTTGAACAAATAAATCAGATTTTTTTTCTCTATATAAATTTTATTCCAAAAATTTAAATTAACTATTAAAGATAATTTAATTAACTATTTTTATAATCCCTTCTCTCACTATTTAAAAAAAATTTAAATAAAGATATACATAAATATAATTATTCCTCAAAATATTTATATATATACAAACATAAACATAGAAAAATTTACAATAAATAATAAAATTATTTAAAAAAGTAATTACTTTACACTTGTAATAATGATTCTATAGAATTTCTTTCTTCACAATTACTTTACTAAGATGTTGAAAAAGAGGAAGGGTGGGTGAAATGAGATTTTTTTAAAAATTATTTGATCTTTACTTTAAAAATGGAAATAAATATCTTTATAAAATAAATTATACTTTTAATAATAAGTTATTATGAGGAATATATACTTTTGTAGATTTTTTTTTGAAATTACTTTATTACGATTCTAAAGAACAAGAAGGGAAAGGCAATTAGAAATAAAATATACTTTTAAATTTACTACTTTATTTTTAGTTATTCAATTCTAACTTAAAAATTAGAAATACATATATTTTTGTAAAATAAAATATATTTTTAATAATTAGTTATTGTATAGAATAATTTTATATAATTTTTCTTTAAAATTAACTTACTAGAATGCTGAAGAATGGAGAATGGGAAGAAAATAAAATAATTTTTTTCAATTTAAGAGTTATTTGATTATTATTTAAAACTTAGAAGTAGATAATTTTATTATTATTATTTAGTAATTCATCATTGTATAATTATTAATATTTATGCTCCAAGAAGTTTGAATTTTCAATAGAACATCAAATATAAAGAATTTATTTTATTTTTATTCTTTATTACATTTTGTATTATAATTTATTATATTGGGTTACTAAAGTTGTAAATGAATTGTATACTACGAAATTTTATAATTATTAATCATTCGGTTAGTTTCATTTCACATGACTTTTATAATCTAATCATTGAATCAAATTAATTTCTACAATTATTATTATATTTGTTAATAAATTTTTATTCCTGCTTTGCACATGTCCAAAAACACTGGTAGTCTAGAAAAATGAAAACTAGCTTAATAAAGTGGTTTTTTTTTTTTCTTCCAAGAAATCGTATTTTAGACTCTAAAATAGTTTAGACAAAAAAAAATAAAATCATATACTTGTTTATGTGTATAATCAATTCCGGATCGTAATTTCTCTCAGAAAAAGATAAAAATTACGGATCATAATTTAAGGAAGTTTTCAGATATATTATAAAAAAAATTAAAACAAGCATAAAATTGTAAAATAATTTCGATCCCAGATCATAACAAGGTTAAACTCGTTGGTCTTGAGCAGCTCCTCGATCATAGTAACTTGCTAAGAGTGGTGGAGAAAGCCCTGCACTGCAGCGTTGCCAGCCACTACCGTTTCGGTTCGTGAGGTAAGTTCCTGTCTTTGTTTCCTTCTGCCTTTGTATCTCTGATTCTCTCTTCCTTTGTCTATCTATGTTTCCAAGTTATGCCAGGGTCTTCTTCACCTTCGATTTGTGAACTACGAAAAGTTTTCTAAGATAATTGAAAGCTTCTATTCAATGTTTGAATTATCTATTGAGTTAACAATATTGGTTTTGGATAGTTTGGTTCAATTTGGATTTTGTGATTTCAAGTATAGTTGAGAACCCATGCTTAGTAATTTCATTTGAAGATGCACATTATCTGTTTGATGAAATGTCTGAACTGGACATTTAACTGGCATGCTTACTCAAAGACCCTAACACATAATAACATTGGGAATTATGCGTGGTTCTGTGTGCTAGACTGCTAGTAATATTGTATAGAGTATAAAAATAATGTTCTATATAATGGGCTTACAAGATACCAGAAGATGCTTCTATCTTCTTGCTATGTCTACTTGATTGCTTATTAAATAATAGTGAGCTTGTTCACTAATTGGTGTCATGTCAATAACTTATATTTTGTGGCTTGTTAAATTGGATTTGGGGTTAACACCTCACATGCTTTTTCAATAGAGTAATTCTCAGCCAACTATATCAAAAGATGCAGGATTCCCCCGAGTCAAGACATGAATTCAGGGTGGGCCAACGAGTACATTCATCTGGTGATTCACGGAGAATCGGTACAGTTAAGTATGTGGGGCCTGTAGAAGGCTATTCAGGTACATGGGTCGGAGTTGATTGGGACAATGGAGAAGGCAAACATGATGGATCCATTAATGGTGTCCAATATTTTCATGCAAAGTCTGAAAGATCAGGGTCATTTGTTCGTGCCCAGAATCTGAGCCAAGGGATTTCATTGCTGGAGGCTCTTGAAAGAAGATATCGAAGTGACTCTACTAATGATGAAGAGGGTATATCTCTGGCTTATATTCACTCGTAGTTAAAATATCTATACTTTGGGTTCCTAGAGTAATATGGAATAAACTGTACAATGCTATAGTGAAAATGATTTCATATTAGTTTTTGGGAAAAAAGAAAAGAAAAGAAAAGAAGTCACTTTCATCTAGTCTAATATTAATTTGTAGTTTTTGAGTTGTTATCCCTATCCTTGTTGCCAATCCTTTATTGTTGTTGTTTTATTTAGTTGTTTTAAATTCCTTTGTTGGGCATTGGGGGGAGGAGGAGGTTTTTCTAGCTACATGTCTTGAATATGTGACAAGTGGGTGGACACCATTTGATTTTAATGCTAGTTTCTATTGTAAACCTTACTGTGAAATTGGTTGCATAGTGCAGAATTGTAGTTAGTATTATCCATTGTGATTATTTTTCTTAAAATGAATTCTCAAATACTGAGCGACATAACTGATGGTTGATGGGATTTTTTTTTTTTTGGAAAGATGAATTTTATTACAGAGGAAAGATGCAAACTGCAGCATGGGGAAGAGTAAGATTCCCTCCGAAGACAAACAAGTGAAAAAAAAAAAATGCCAAACTCATTCATATTAGAAATGGCTACATCCTTGGAACATCCATGGCATGACTCCAAAGAGAAACCATCAATATAATCATATTCTATAGCAAAGTTATGGCCAAAGAAACACCTCCAAAGATGCAAGAGTTTTACTTCAAATGTGCCAAAGAATTACATAAAATGCGCACTGGCTCAAATTCCCAAAACCTTTATAGTTAACCCTCAAAAGAATGTCTAAAGTATGTCTCAAGTAAAAGTTGACCCTAAGTTGACCCAAGAGGAAGCTTTGTTTTTCCAAATGGGTTTGTCAAGGAGGGATCTTTGTTGTTTAGGAGAGTGAGCTAGAAAGAAGGATTCACTAGAAACATGCCAGAAAAGTCTGAATTCAAACTTTCCTGTATGAATTGGCAGATATATAATTAGATTTGAGCAAACTCAAAAGGGACTGTAATTCTATGGCTTCTCAATTGCTCAAACTTTTATGAAAGTGAAAATCGCAATTTAAATGAGGACCTTGAATAGAGTAAAAAGGTTTTAATCAGATAATTATGCAAAGTAGAGAGACAATAGTGGCCAGGAAAAGAAATACACAATTAGGGAAACATTCAATGGGAATTTTGGACTGTGGCATCCACTGATATTTCTATTTCTAGAGTAATAGAAATTGATATGATATGAAGCCTTGGGTAAGAATTAAGAATGCATTCATTATTCTATTCGAACTTTTATTTCATTCTATACAAATTTGTTTATGTTCTAGTCTTTCTTCTGTATATAGTTTCTCAAACATGTTACTCGGACGAATGTAGAAATAATATGTGATTTTTCTTCTTTTGTGTTTTGCAGATGAAATGTATGTCCTTTCAACTAGCAACAAGCGAGTATCTATTCAACTTGTGGGTAAAGATAAAATTCATGATAAGCTAAGTCAACTTGAGGAGTTAACCAATGCATCATTGTCATATATGGGTGTTAGCTCCCCTGGAATTCCATGCCATATTAATACTACAGTGCCAAGTAAGCACACCAGATCACTTCCATTTCTTTGCTCATGTCAAGATGAATGAAACATGTTCAAATCCATTTCAGAAGATTTTTATTTTTAAATTTTTTTGTTTCTGATGAAATTGTAGTATCAGTGAATTAGGGCTTGTTTGAAATTGTTTTTGTTTTTTAGGTTTATAAAACTGTTTTAAAAAACAAGTTTGAGTTCAATTTTAAAGAACAAAAGAATAAAAAAATCTGTTTGATTACTTTACTCTCAAAACAGTTTTTTAATGATAGAAAACAGAAAATCTGTTTGGATGATTGTTTTTAAAAACAAAATTTAAAAGTAATAAAACAAGAAACTTGTTTGGCAAAATTTTTTTTAAAAGTAGCGAACACATTATAGCATAATTTAATATAATAATAAGTTTAATACTGTGAACACCATATTTTGTCCGAGACACAAAAAAAAAAAAAGAGAGAGAAGGGAAAGGAAAGAAAGTTTCTGCTTAATTTTTGGAATAAGAGAATAGCTCAATTATGAAATGTTTTAACAAAAAAAAAAAAATCAAAATCAAATTAGAATAAATGAAAACAAATTTGGGCAAATCTTTTAATTTTGGCATTTGTATCCAGATCAGATCAACTCCGCCAATCATCATTAAGACCAAATTTCCAATTAGAATCAATCAAATTTAATGACAATTGATGCCTCCAACACTTATAAATAGATCAAATATTGAGAGGGGAGGGGGGGTCTTTTGGCAACAGTAGGAGAGAACAAGAGCAAAACTTGTGATTGTGTACAAAGGGGTTCTTTTTTGGAGAGAGCATCGGCGACAGAGATTACCAGGGAGGCTCGAATATTAGAGTAAAAATTGTGTGTGTACCTGCGAGAGAGAGCAAGGAGCACAATTTCTTCCAATCGTTCAACATTTAGAGGCACCACCTTCTCCGCCATTGCACTGCATGTTGTGTCATACAAGCTCTCTATGTCGACGTCCAATGATTGTGACGCCATTCCAACACTGCCCAATACCTCAACAAGCCATCATCATCTTCGTTGTTCCGTGGTAAATGAGATTTAATGGCTAATGAGATTTAATGGCTAATGAGATTTAATGATCTCTAAGACTCTTGCCCAAAAAGTTCAAATGCATAGATGCTCTGTACGTTATATTGCTCTTCTATTCTGTTATCTTCGCTTTCATTTTTATTTTTCTTTATGGTTTTGAAAGCTAGTTTCATTACTTTTTTTTTGTTCAGCCTGCAAATTTCTTTTAGCTTTCTTGTTATGTTTTGGTTGGAAATCAGTTGGTGACATTTTAGTCTTTTTCCTTGTACCAAATTTTGGGGTCCTTTTTCAAAATAATAAATAAATAAATGAAAAGAATAGTAAAAAGGGATTGAATTGTTTTCCTTTTTTTCTTCTAGCAACAAGCCATGTGCGGCATTTGATGTATGGTCTGGCCCATCCTCGCCAGAAGATCAGGAAGGATTTATCAGATAGCTGATGCTATCCAAAATTCTCATAAGAATAGATTTTTACTTTATTTTTTAAATCATTTCTTGTAAATAAAACTAACCAACATACAAATATTTTCTGTAAGAACTACGGATTTTCAATTCCCTATCGACTAGTGGATACGTGAGTGAGCTAAGTAATCTCCACAAATCAAAAATTAAATTTTCTTAAATTTGGTTCAATTTTAATTCCTTAAATAATTGTAACATTAAATTCACTTCCTTTTCGCTTAAATAATTGTTAAATTAATTTCTATTTTTTTTGTAAATAATCATAACATTAATTGTACTTTCCTTTTCTTTTGTGAATAATTGTATATTAATCTTGTTTTTTTGGGAATAGTTATCATATCAAATTTTCTTTTCTCTCATTTTGTAAATAATTACCATATTAATTTTTCTTTGTTCTTTTGTAAATAATTGCATATCTACCTTTTTCTTTTTTTTTTCTTTTTGAAATAATTATCACATAAATCTTGCATTTCTTGCCTATTGTAAATAATTATCATATTAATTTTTTCTTTTACAAATAATCATTATTTTAATTTTGCATTCATATTATTTTGTAAATAATTATCATCTTAATTTTGTATATTCTTTTTTGTAAATAATTGTTATATATTGCTTCTATGATCTTTTGTAAATAATCGTTATATTAGTTTTGCTTTGCTTTTCTTTTGTAAATATATACCATATTAATTTTGTTTTTCTTTTGCAAATAATTTTTATATTATTCTTTTGTAAATAAGTGTCATATCAATTTTGCTTTTCTTTCCTTTTATAAATAATTATCATATTAATTTTATTTTTTCTTCTCTTTGTAAATAATTGTGGTACTAATCTTGTTTTATTTTATTTGTAAATAACTATTATGTTCTTAAGGGAAAAAATTAATATTATTAAAGTTATTAATTAATTTGCATGATAAGCTCTAGGGTAACCATTGCAAAATGGATGTATTAGGTGCAGGGATTAAGCTCCATCCTTCCTATGCATAAATAGACTCTCAACCCAATCTCTTTAAAAGACTAGCTTTGCAAATTAAAAGGTTTTTCCATTTTTTCCATAATAAAATTGGCATGACTCCATCAAATTATTTTTCAATATTTTGCTGCTCTCTGTCATGACGCCCCAGGCAATGCTAGACAAATACATAATATTATTATAAAGCTTCAACAAATAAAGTCTTAGTACAACTTGATATATTTTTATATTCGCAAACCTATTTATATACTATACATTATGTTCCTGTTGCCATATCCAATTTGCAATTTGGTCACGATATCTTGCCATTTCCCTTGCAATTTCATTAGTTAATTTTGTTGTGTTATCATTATTGAAATTCACCTCCAAATCTGTGTTGCCATTTTGAGTTAACCTACGCATATAGTTATGAATTGTACAACAAGTTATGACAATACGTCATTGCCTGGAACACAGATTGTGAAATTCCAATCAAATTCCTATAATGGGGAACAGAAAATGTAAGGCCAAAGGATCAAGCGATACAATTATAGGGAACAGAAATGTTGGTTAATGGGGTTCTTTGGTCTATGCAATTAAACTTGAATTATTTCCATTGACTGAACAACAATTAGCCAAAAGTTTCAAAAGGCAACAAACACAGTAAAACAGGAAAAATCTTATGGCTAACATGAATAAAAACATTATTATTTTACAATGAAACGCACATTAGAATTGGACTCAGAAGATGGCCGGTTCTTCAACTTAGGGTGCTTAATTTCCTCTATCATCCTAACAGCTTCATCCATTCTAGGCCTCATATCTGGCACCTTAGCAACACAGGCTAGTGCAATCTGAAGCATCTGCACCGTCTCCTATTCAACATATCTGGAACATATAAATTTGTTAAGCTTCCAACCATCAAAACAAAAAATCCAGGCAACCTTGAAAGAAGATTAAATCACAACATGCCCCCCTTGGTTGAAACTTGAAAACTATTCACATCACTAGCCTAATAATGCTTAATTTTTCAATCAAAACAATGCAATTTGCAGTAATGAAATGCTTTAAAACAAAATCTTCTTCTTGGCCAAAAATAGTATCACAAAAATTCAATGCGAGATAAAAATAGATAAGGGCTCAAATTAATCACAAGACAAATAGCATACTTGTACATCTAAAGACATCTAAAGAGATTAAGAATGATGAACAAAAGTGAATTTATTCCAACACTTATACATCAAAGTAAGAAATAAGGCACAGGGCACAAAATAGTTATCAATTGGGTTGTTGTCATCTGCTCTCTGGTTTTTACATTTATGTAGCAATACATAACATATGAGAGAGCAAACCAACCTTTATTTATTACTCTAATGTCTAATCTATTGGTCATTGGATTTAACGTCACACTGCTAAATTAACATGTGAAAGAAAGATGCAAAATGAATATACAACGATAAAACACACTCCATCCCAAATGGTATAATGACACATTCAATGAAATATTGGAAGTTATCAAGTCACAAGAAGCAATTAGAGATGTTGAAATTCGAAGTGAATTTGCAGGACCATTACATCAACAAATAGAACATTAGGCAGTGTAGCTAGCCAAATGCACTATATTGCCACACGATTAGTCTATAAGAAAATAAGATAGTATCATGAAATGAACGAATAAATAACAGTCACAACACAAGGTGGGAAGGGGGACTACTACTTGATTGTTTCACATGTTCTTATAATACATGGGAATGATCAAACAATTATACAACATCATGGAAAAGAAAGCGAACCATAAAATGGCTGGATCAAACATACATTGGATAAAACAGAAGCAACCTTAACAAACCAAAATCCAAACAAAAAGCTCAAAACAAAATCACAAACATTAAACCCCAAATAACCCATGAATAAACCAAATCCCTTAAACAGAATCAAAACCCCAAGCTAATTGATGCAAGAGCTATCACAAATAACATCTAAATAATTAGAGACTTTGATGTAGCTTCCTTAAAAATATGTATGTCATACCCTTCGTAAAATGCTTATTATTCCAAGGTATACCAAAAAAACAAACAATTCACCTTTACTCCTATTCCAAAACAGGCTGCTTATCCTATTCCAAAGGCATAGATTGGAAGGCATGAGCAACTGGGACGAGAAAAGCATCCAATTAGGAAACATTTTGGTAATCCTACTTACTAATACACTATCTAGAAACAATGCACTACATAGTCATATCAGCAATACTAATCATACTAATATTCTCACCTTTGTTTACAATACATATAAGGTAATCTTGAACTCTATTTCAGTCCAATGGCAAGAACCACGCCAAAAAACTAAGCAGGAAAAACTATCAATGCACTAATACAACCCATAAAAATTATCACCTAGCAGCAAAAACTTCAAAAAGCAAAATTGCATCCATAGGTTCTTTCTACAACAACTCACCAATCACTAGAATTTGCAACCTCTTCCACTAGAATATCTTTAGAGCAAAGATTAGGAAACTTAAAAAACAGCCCACTTCACACAAAAAAACTAAATACTAAGAGCAAGCCTCCTTGTTTATCTCCTAATTTTCATCAACCTCTTCAATAAGCACAACGAAGTCATTCCAATTTGGAATGCAACTTACGAGCATATACTAGTCCAATTCCACACGGCAAAACAACTTCAACACAATCAATACATAAATCAACTTAAGAGCAAATACCAGTCCAATTCCACACAACTTCAACAAAAAACATATACCAATCCAATTCCTATACCATACATAAATCTTCCAACCATCAAAACAAAAACCCAAAAATAGCTTACCAATAGTGCTTAGGGCTTGATTTGGGAAGGAGAAAAATTTAGATGCAGAGACAGAGAGGGCGGCGGAAAGACCAGCCACCACCGCAGAAAGACTGCGACGGAGGAACCCAAAGACAGAGAGACAGAATGCGAGGCGGAAAGAGGGAGACAGAGACAGATCGCGACACCAATAGAGAGACAGAAACAGATCACGACGGTGAGAGAGAGAGAGAGAGACAGACAGAGCACGATGCGGAGATAGAGGGAGAGGCGCGAACAGTGGTGGTGGTGGTGAGGATGGTGGTGGGCAGTGGAGAGAACGAAGGAGAAAACGATCTGCTAGAGGTACAAAGAGAAGGGGAAAGAAGAGAAGAAGAAGAAGTTGAGGGAGGAGAAGAAGAAGAAGAAAGGGGAAACGGTGGTGTTGGTGAGAATAGAATAGTAGAAGAACAATAAAACAAAAGAATTACAAGTATGCCACTGCGTAATGAATGTTTTTAAAAACAAAAGATCACAAAACATGTTTAAGGTGTTTCTTGTTTTTAGTTTTTTAAAACAATTACAAAAAAATTCCTTTTCAAACAAGTTTTTTTGTTTTTGTTTTTAAAATTCAAAAACTGTTTTCAAAAACAGTTATCAAACAACCCCTTAGTTGCTTTTACCTTTAAGTTTTTTATTTTTGGTTGAGCTGCTTCTACCTGAAGTCATGATTGGAAACTGCGTTTCTTTGATTTCTACTTCTATTGTAAGGCAATTTGCATATAGGTAACCAGTTTGTTTGGAATTTACATCAGGCCAAGGGTAATTTAGCATTTTAGCATATAAAGAAGTCCCAAAACTCAACCTGCAATATTGATGTGCTGAAACTATTTCTTTCTTCTTCTTCTTTTTTTTTTTTTTTTTGGTCAATAGATATAAAAGAACTTGACCTGACTGGGAACCTGCTTTCTGAGTGGAAGGTATGTTACCAGTTTTTATCCACTATTCTATCCTAGATAAGGCTGCAACTTTTCTGCTAAATTTCAACATACCATTTGAATCTTACCCGGAACTTTTATTCATTAAAACTGCAGATTTCTTTCGGTAAGCTCAAATAGCTTTTTAGTTGGGACGTTTGTATTATGAAATTTCCTTTATATTTTAATATTCTGATTGTTATTACTAGGATCCAGTAATTTATATAGACAATTTTTATCATACTTCCCGAAGACCTTGTGTGTGATCGGGGAGGGTAGGCTAAAGTGGAAGGCAAAATGGCCTCAGTGGGATTTGATCTCAGGATCAAACATTCCCCAAAGGGACTTGGTGGTGTCATTTGTAATAATGCTCGTGGACTGCTATATTTCATTCTCGTTGTTGTATTGTGTTTTTTCCCCTGTTTTGGAAGAAATCCACATAGTTGTACTACCCCTTTTTTCCCCTCTTACGAAATCCATTTTCTATTATTTAAAAAAAAAAAAAAAATCAACCAGTGACCACGTGCAAAACTTCCTTTTACTTATTTTGCATAGCCCACTATATTGATTGGCAGTAATTATCATTCAGTTGCTTTTCAATTAATCTTTCTGCAGGATGTTGGCACAATTTATGGACAGTTGCCTGCTTTGGGGACTCTCAACTTATCAAACAACTTAATGTCACCATGTAAATCTGAGCTTCCACTACTGACAAGCATCCGTGTTCTGGTTTTGAATAATACTGGCGTAGATTGGGAGCAGGTTCCCATCTGTATCTTTCCTTAACATATATCTCTTTTTCCCTAATGTTTAATTTGGAATTGCTAAATATGGCGTTTTTAACTGGGCAGGTTGAACTGCTTAGACAATCATTGTCAACAATTGAAGAGCTACATCTTGTGGGAAACAAAATAAGCGGAGTACTGGTACATTGTCTTGTGTTCAATATTCTTGTTAAATATCTTAAAAGCTGTTGGCTTAGATGTCTTCCCCAGAGAAGCCCATTGGCTAACTTATAGAGAGCAGTATGATAAACATTGGAAATTGAACCTTTTTAGTGCTTTAGAACCTGTATTTCTGATGATCAATTTGCGGTACCTGAACAACTGACCTTCCCCTCCCCCGAACTCCACCAAAATAAGGTAAAATGGAGAGAGAGAAAGAAATCCTCCATTTTGGTCCCCCACACTGGATTTCCCTAAGGTGGCGTTTGGTATGGGACAATCTATCTGGATTACTGGTAATGTTTAATTAAATTATTTGGGCCCAAAACATTACCCTGTTTGGTTGGACAATATTACTGGCAATCCAGATTTCCAAGGTAATATAGATTACCACCAATGTGGTAATGTGGATTGTTCCCTTGAAAGGTGGTAAATATGACAATCCTTTCATTATTATTATTATTATTATTATTATTGTTGTTGTTGTTGTTGTTGTTGTTAATTATTAAAAATAATATTAATTATTATTAATTAATAATAATAATAATATTATTATCAATAAATAATAATAATAATTTATTATTGTTAAAAATAAATATTATTATTAATTATTATTATTGTTAATATTATCATGATTAATTATATATATTAATTATTATTAAATAATATAAATTAAAAATAATATTAATTATTTTTTAATAACAATTATTAATAAAATTAACTATTATAATCATAATTAATAGTTAAATTTTCTTATTCTTATTAATTAATACTACTATTAGCTATTTTATTATTATTATATTGGTTTAATGCATATATTATCTAGTAATCTTTTTGATATACCAAACAGGATAATGGAAATTGCCACTTAAATTACCTATGTATACCAAACACTGCATTTAACATTACCAGCAATTTAAAAGGTGGCAATTTTTCTAAGTGATAATCTATATTACTGGCAATCTAAATACGTAATGTACCAAACGCCACCTAAATGATGTTATTAGGATGGAAGCCTATTATAAGTAGGGAATAGCATTGCAGACATAGTGTTCTTAAGTATTTGTCTGCCTTTTATGTGTCCTGTCCTCAAAGATTTGTTGTTTTTCAGGTAGGGGGGCAGTGGGATGTAAAAAATGTATCTGATTAAAGGGAAGCTAATAAACATGTTTTCTATGTGATAAACAATCAATTAGGATAATCACGAAAGAACAACAGAAATACTGTGACCAGTGATAGTTTGGAATTTGGATGCGTTGTTGAATGTGCATTCTCATTTCTGGGAATGGCCCCTTGAATCTACTATGATATTTCTGTTTTGACATTAAAATTGGTTCTTAGGAACTCAGTTAATAGGATAAGGCAGTGCGTTAATTTTGATTCTTTTAGGCAGCATGGACATAATAAGAGAATTTCATTTGTACCATTTTTTTTTTTAACTTTCATGTTTAATTTATGTTGCTCTAGAACTTTTTATCAAATGTATAAAGTAAAATACTTTAAAATTTTAAGCCTTCTAATTTTCTTTTTCTGTTCAGCCTATGTCATCCTCCTTGGTTCAGGGATTTGATTCTCTGCGGTTGTTGAATTTGGATGATAATTGTATTGCTGAATGGGATGAAGTCATGAAGCTTTCTCAGCTAAGATGGTTGGTAAAAGCAAAATGTGTTAATTTCTATAATACAGTGCTGACTCGAGGTGGGATTGATGCCATTTTAACCACATTTGACTTTTATAACCACTTAAATTTACCACTTATTACTTGATCTAACCATTTTATATTTCAGTTAACTGCTTATTGTAAGTGGTTAGCATGACAGAGAAATTGTGTATGATTAAAGTAAAATGTGGTTAAAGTCACAGGTGGTATCGGTGTCACTAGAACAATGCCTCTACTTTTGGGTAGATTTGTTTTTAAATCTGTTGGTTTGCTAAATTTTTGTAGTTGGTATGTTTTGCTTCAGTTTGGAGCAGCTTTATTTGAACAAGAATTGTTTGAATTCTCTCTTTTATCCTGATAACGGTTGGCAGCATGTGTCGGAAGTTGCATGCTATAAGCCCTTTCAAAATTTGCGCTGCCTTCTATTAGGTAATGTAATAATATTCCTCTTGGAAAAGATCATCATCCTGCAAAGAAATATGGATTGTGGACATCAGCTGACGTTGAGTCTTCCAATTCATCCTTCAGGTGATAACAACATTAGTGATCTGGCCTCTGTTGACTCATTAAACTTGGTTCCTAACTTGGTGGTAAGGTTTATACTTTGAAGTGTTTATTATGCTTGCATATTTTAGTTCTTGATTATGCATGGCATGGCATGGATGCTGTGCTGTATCTGCAACAATGAGTCTGGAACCATTGACTGTTATATCAAATAATTCATTTGAAAATGGTACATCGGGGATGTAATTCAATGTTGTAGCTACAATTACTTTAAGTATTTTATGTGCAAGTCTTCCATATCTGAATCTGCCCATTATTTGATTGATTTATTATGTCTCCAGCTTCTTGTAGATACTTTTTGGTGTATATTCTTATGTAACTACTATCACATCAATATGTAATCAGACTAAGAATTCATAATTTATAATTTTTTTTCCTGACCTTAACTTCTGCATGGAGTTCACCTTGTGGTTTAGAGATTGAATTGAGAACCCAGTCTACTTTATATCAGAGAATAGTGAACTACGGGAGAAGAGGACTGAATTTTGTCTATAAACAAGAAAAATGGAAATCAGGAAGAGATACAAAGATATACAAACAAATTAAAGCTTGCTATTCTCTCTGCTTGTCAAACATTGAATCCTCTCTGAAACACGTCATCTCATAACAGAGACAGTTTCTAATATTTATCCTTAACTGCACTCTACTTGGAAATAACTCATTTTGTTTTTGTTTTTTTTTTACTGGTTCATTTTTCTAGAGCAGATTTTTACAGATGGGAGTCTTCTATTCTAATTATTATTGTTTTTTCCTTAATAACAACAAAGGAGATTAGGCTTTCTGATAACCCAGTAACTGATTCTAGAAGTGGTGGAGTTCCAAGGTTTGTTTTGATTGCTCGTTTAGCAAAAATTCAGATATTGAATGGAAGTGAGGTAAGTGATGGAAGATCTCTCTCTTTCTTATTTGCTTCTTTTATACACACTTTTTACCAAATGTAATGTATTCATATCTAATTTACCTTTCAGATTACCCCTCGTGAAAGGAAGGACTCTGAGATTAGGTAGTTCTTCTCTATATTCTGTGTTTTAATTACCTTTTTGGCACCGTTGCAATTATCAATTCTGTTCTGTGTGTTGTTAAGCATTTTGTCTTAGTCTTTTTAGTAGTGCTGTTCTTGATTTTATCTTGTGGAAGTTCAATTCCTCCAAGTAGGATATGTTTGTGGAGATTATTTGAACTCAATGTGTCCTATGTAGAGGGCGTCTCCTTTTCATATATCATGTCTCTTATTTAGCTTGCTTTCTTTTTTGGTCATGTCTCAAATGACCTGCCACGCAAATATTGAAACCCAAGCAATTTTAGGCCTCCAGGGATAAAGAATGCACACAAGACATTACAAATACAGAATAGGCAATCAAAACCACAGGTATATGATGGAATAAGACACAAAAATGATCGAACCTAGACTTAGAGTTTTGTCTGAACCCTGCTAAAGACAAATTGCAATCTCCAGAACCATGCTATGACCATTGACCAAGTTGCAGCTTCCTGGACCAATCGCCCCCTCCTGCCTATATTGAAAGCACCCACCTACAAAGGCTGTGAGATGCTCTGTGGGCATTCCACAAACGGATGTTTGATTCATTGGGTCACAAAAAGAAACATTTCTTAAATCAATGATTGTTGTGTGAGAGATAAGTCAACCTGTTTCTAGCATTCACTATTAAGAAGCAATGATTTTGCTGTTAGATCCTGCTTTGGAGACTGGCCATTAGACACTATTGTTTTCTTTCTATCTTTATTACATATGTGTGTTTTTGCAACTGTGCTTACTTTTGGGTTCAGAGTTCAATTAAAGGGTCACATCTTATCAGTTTTTAATGTGAAGCAGCATCTCTTTCTTTTCTTTTCTTTTCTTTATTGCATTTTTTAACAGTTCTTATGCAGGTATGTTCGACTTGTGATCTCAAGGTTGCATGCTAATGCTGAAGAAATCAAACAGCATCCCAGGTAAATTCATGCTAGTAAATAGTTTTTGGAACCTTTGCTCTAGCGTAATTATGTGTTGTGATGTCCACAGAAAGCCAGATGAAAATGCTTTCAGAAATCAGTACTCTAGGTTTTAATGGATTTAATGGAGCAAATAAATGAGAGAATGGTTCATGGCTATTGTGTTAAAGATGTTGGGTCTAGTTAATAAGTCTGATTGGGAATTTAATCAGTAGTAATCATAGAATAAAGAGGAAGTAAGGAAACCTAGGTTGAGAGCATACATCCGATGGAGTGTGCATTTTCAAAATAATACATTTTCTCTCTTTAACACCATCTGATGGACCTGAATATAGAGAGCATTTTCATTTTCAAAATAATGTTGTAAAATTGAAATTGGGATCTAGATTGGAGTATCAATTTCTATCTCACATTGAAATTGTCTTGTGAATTTTCTGATGTACTTCACTACAGGTTTTCTGAGCTTAAGAGTTTTTATGGAATTGAGGATGAACGACCTTCAACTGGAGTTGCTGGCCCACAAACAACAGGCTCAGGATTCTTGTGTATGTTGACTACGGACGTTACTTTGTGTATGGATTTCTTTTCTGAACTTGCAATATCTTTATTAACTTGATATAGAGATATGCAGCTATCACTCTGAAGTATGTTGGAGCATCCATGGGTGAGAAGCCACCATTGACAAAGAAGCTGCCAGCAACAACTACAGTTGAATATCAGGATTCTTTCATTAATATAATGTTTAGTCTATTTAGGCTTAAAACAGTTCTTCTGATTGATTTGTTTTTCTCAGGTTGGTAAGCTGAAATTTCTCTGTGATAGCTTTTTTAAGATGAAGTCCATGAAGCTAAAGTTATTTCTTCAAGAAGAGGTTTGTTTTTATTAAAATGAACTGTGTTATTTATATTGCGATTGCCTGATTCAAATGCCCTCAAGATAATCTTAAAAAATCATTTTATTCTCGTGATACAAAAATTTTCAAACTGATATGCTGGGAAACGTACTTATTGTGACAGAAATTTCTTGTGGGGAGTGTGGGAGGGAGGACTATAACTAGGCTGATGAGCCATATTAATTTATTTCCCTCTAAAGAAATTTTGTAAGATAAAGGAACTATGCAAGAGTAAAATTAATATTGTTTCTTGATTTAGTGACGTGCCTTTGAACTTACAGGGCTCTCCATTGCCTCTGCTGCTTGACAATGACACATCATCTCTTATGGACTTTGGAATTGGCAATGAGTCGATTATCCTTGTAGAGGAAGAAAGTTGATAGATATGTGAGAAATTTTGTGAGGAGCTTCGCTTACGCTGGAATGTGTATCCTGTTCTGATTAGCTGTAACTAATCTTAAATGCGAGCTTGCAAATGAATGTATTTGGAAGTGGTGCACTTTGAGTTTGGTCACAAGATTCGAGTCTGTCCCATGCCATGCTGCAACTGTTTTCCGTGAATCCCCCGTTATTCTGATTTAATTGCAAACAGATTTGGATTTTGCACACCTAGAGAGTGGAATGGTATTATTTAGAAAATGGGCTTAAAGATAGGGACAAATATATCATCTATGCAACATTTATTTTTGTAACTGAAATGAGCTGCTTTTCATTTGGTAGAAAAAGAAAAAGAAAACTAGCCGTGTTTAAGCTAGTAGTAGTGAGAAGTTTTTAGGTACTGAATTTGATATGAATATGATATCGTACTCTGTCAGTTAACGGATTTTCAGTTATTTTCATCCGTATCATCTGCAGTGCTCCTTGCTAGTCAAGGAACATAGTGTATCTTGCAAGTCTGATGGTAAAGATTGTGAGGTACATCGATGTATCAATTACCTATGATGCATAGTAGTAATATTTAATTTTAAGAAAATTTAAAAATATGATTATATATATTTTAGAAATTAATTGTCATACAATGATAGTAAAAAATTATATTGATAGTATAAAATAATTTTATACTATCAGTTAATAAAATTTTAGAAAAAATTTTTAAAAAAATTTTATCAGTGTAATTTTATTCTGTCAATATAATTTTATATTAATAATATAAAATTATTTTATATTATTAGTGTAATTTTACACTGTTATTGTATGATAATTAATTTTTAAAATATATTTAATCATATTTTTAAATTTTTTTAAAATTAGGGTATTATTACAATACATTATAAATAATTGATACATTAATATATCTTGCAAATATCTACCATTTGATACACTACGGCCACAAGGTATGCTAAGCAACTTGGATTGCTAAGTATATAGCAGACAACACCATTTTCATCGCCCTTTGTCCATTGTTTGGAACATTGGAAAGCCTAGTTTGGTAGCAGCTTATTTATAAATGTTCATTTTGGTCCCTAAAATTATATGTGTATTTTATTTTGATTTCTTAAATTAAGAAATTAACAATTTAGTCTTTAAAATTACAAAAAATTATTAAACTTAGTTTTTTTGGTGATTCAATTTAGTCCTTACGAGCATTTTCTTAAGGATTAATTTGAATCAATTTTTGTAATTTCAAATATTAAATTATTAATTTCTTAATTTTAAGGATTAAAATAAAACACATAGATAATTGCAGAAACTAAAATGAGTTTTACTCTTTCTCTGTAATTGTATCACATCTTTACCTAAGCAAAAAGACATACTTTTTTGACATATTTACAAGTCAGAACGGCGTGAAATCTATCCCAACATGTTTTGAGACGGGAAGAGGATATAATTCTCTTGTTGTGCAGTCCCTCAAACGTGCATGATGAGAATTCAGCAAAAATGAAAATGAAAATAAATGTGGTGATAAAGGAGATATATTTTAGTAGATTAATATGTTTGGATGATAGGTAATGAAAGAATAAAAAGGAAATGAGGGAAACGAGAATTAGTCTTTGTTTGAGAGTTTATATATATATATATATATATATATATATATATCTTCTCCTTCCCTCTCAAAGTCGTTTTTATTATTATTGTTATTATTATTATTATTTTCCCTTAAAATGGGAAAAGAAAATGAGGGAACAAAAATTATGTCCTTTAAATAATATAACTTTTAAATAAGATTAATAAAGTTTTGTGCCATTTTTTTATTAATCTCTTAAACAAAAAGAAATATAATTTTGTTTCATTCCTTCCTTCCAAACCTATTCTTATTAGTTTTGTTCATTCTATTAATGAAATCGAAAAAAAAAATTAAATATAATGTAAAATAATCTTTTTTGCTTATGGTGTATCTTTTTTTTTTTAAATTAAAATCACAGTTATTCTTTTATCGAAAGTAATCTTATTTGAGTTAGACAAAATCATTAAAATGGTCAAAACTATCTCTTTTGGCAAAACTACACACTTATAAAAGAAAAAAGGATTATTTCTTTATAAAGGTAAAACGATCATTCCATAAAATGAAAAGTCACACGTCAATGTAAGATAGAATGCTACATTTGACGCTCGACACAACAATAAGTTTTTTTTTGCTAAAAAAATTCACTTTACTTAATAGTGAATATAATGTTTACAAAAAGGAGAAGTGGGGCAAAAATCAGTGTTCACGTTAGCAAAGTTCAGAAAAGAAGTTTTTCATGATAGTTATTTACAAGTGGAAGTATAACGAAAATTGAATGATTTAATTGCATTTGATTTGGTTTTTAAATTTAATTATTTCAATTGAATATCTTATCCTTATTGGTTTAATTATTTACCTACTTTAAATAAGAATAATAAAATAAATTGATATATTAAAAGAAAATCAATTAATGATGAATATTTTTATAGATACAAATTATTTTAAATTAATTCAGATTAATTTTTTAATAATAACTTCTAAACATCGAAATTAAATGTTAAACATAATCAAATTAATTTCATATAAGCCAAATTAAATGAATTTTTTTTTGCAAAAAAAAAATATTATTCTAAACACAGTTATAGGGACAAAATTGTACCTGACTGTACCAGGTTTTATTGAAGGGAGACAGTTCACTGTATGCTTTCGAAAGGACTTCAATCCCTCGCTGGAGTTTGAAGTCTCCTTAAAAGGTTCCAAAGCTTCTCTGCTTTTTCTGTTTTTCCACCTTTTCAGAATCTGTGTTTCTGTTTCCCTTCCCCTTGCATCAGTTACTTCTGCCTGTGCAAGGAAGTAGCAACCACAAAAATGATGTCTTTGAATGTTGTTCCATCATCATCCGCTGTCACTTTCAGCAAACCCAATCACCAATATTTCATTAATGCATCTCCCATTTTCAGACCAAATCTTCTCAGCAGGGTTCACCAGAGCCACAAGAACCTACACTGCTTCAGAACCACCACTTCTCAGCTCCATGAATCAGGTCTTAAAAATTCCAACCTTTCTTTCATGCCCACATCTCAGATCCAAGATTCAATCACAAAGTTAGGCTCTTTCAACAGGTTCCTCTCATACCCTTTTGAGTTCTCAACAAAACCCAGAAACCAAATTGTCAAAGCAGCATCTGGTGCCAATCCTGAAGGAGAAAGTGTAGCCCCCACCAACCCCAAATCCAAGAATCTCAAGCTTGCCCTTGTGTTTGGGCTATGGTACCTCCAAAACATTATCTTCAACATTTACAACAAGAAAGCCTTGAACATATTCCCATTCCCATGGCTTCTTGCCTCATTCCAGCTCTTTGTTGGGTCCATTTGGATGCTGGCTCTATGGTCCTTGAAGCTCCAACCTTGTCCAAAAATCTCAAAGCCTTTCATCTTTGCACTCCTTGGACCTGCTTTGTTCCACACAATAGGCCACATCTCAGCTTGTGTTTCATTCTCTAAGGTGGCTGTTTCCTTCACTCATGTCATCAAATCTGCAGAACCAGTTTTCTCTGTCATATTCTCTTCTGTCCTTGGTGATAGGTACCCTATCCAGGTTTGGCTCTCAATTCTGCCTATTGTCCTTGGTTGTTCTTTAGCTGCTGTTACTGAGGTATCTTTCAACGTACAAGGATTGTGGGGTGCCCTCATTAGCAATGTTGGCTTTGTATTGAGGAACATATATTCTAAGAGGAGTTTACAGAATTTCAAGGAAGTTGATGGATTGAACTTGTATGGCTGGATTACTATAGTTTCATTGATTTACTTGTTTCCAGTGGCTGTTTTGGTAGAAGGGTCTCAGTGGATCCCGGGGTATTACAAAGCAATTGAAGCTATAGGAAAACCATCCACATTTTATATATGGGTTTTGCTGTCTGGGGTGTTCTACCATCTCTATAACCAATCATCTTACCAAGCCTTGGATGAAATTAGCCCATTAACTTTCTCAGTGGGAAACACAATGAAGAGAGTGGTGGTGATTGTATCGACAGTTTTGGTGTTCAGGAATCCAGTTAGACCTCTTAATGGCCTTGGATCTGCCATTGCCATTCTTGGGACTTTCCTGTATTCACAGGCAACTGCAAAGAAACCAAAGAAAATTGAAGGTCAAAAGAGTAGTTAGAGAAAAAGAAGGAGGAAAAATGAAATATTGGAGGGAGAAAAACTGGTTGATTATTTGAGTATTTCTGTTAGCCATGTTGGATTTTGACATTAATTAAGATCTTCCTTTCTGGTTTTTTCTTGAACTACTGCTATGGTTTCTTTGTTGATGTTTTGAAGCACTTTTTCTTGATTTTTTTTTTCATCAATATAATTTCTTCGTGCTTGATTTATATTGAATAGATCAAGCAGATATAAGAATAGACTACACCATGTTGATTAATCTCAATGTTACTTAATTGCTGAAGCAAGCTAATCGGATTCACTTCTATTAACGACTGCATATCATAATTGTTCAAGAGATTAGCTTGTTGATTTTCAAATTACAGTATGCTGCTCTGTGTTCACATGGCTTACAAGTAATCTATCACCTCTTTGATGATATTGCTGATCATCGGAAGTGAACTGAGGTGGTATGTGATTTTTGCAATTCAACATTCTAAAGTTTGAGCTACTTTCCTCAGCTAGACAGGTCCAGTTGAATGTGTTGTTCTAAGCCATATTGTTGTAGAATTTGAAACTTGTTTTTAGGTTTTAACTAGTCAAACATTTTATACTGCATCACTGGTCTGTCTGAGGTTTTTCATGTACTTGAGTGATATTAGGTATTCTTCATTGATTTTAGGCTTTCTTAAATCTAAAGCTTAGTGCAGCATATCACGAATTTGACATACTAGTCAAGGCCTGTAGGGCATGATATTAGTAACTATCATCCATATGGAAAACAGCTTCAAAGGAACTGCTTCTGATAAGGTCCAGGAGACTGTGTTTCCCTTGTCATGAGAACCAAGGGGCATATTGTAATTAAGAGAGAAATATATAGTTCTCTAGTATTTGTGCCATTGCTTGTTATCATCACAAACTCATTCAGCCAATGAAAGAAGAGCTTAACTTTAATGCACAGTGAAATGTTGCTGTAATGCTGTATCTGGAGCTCCAATGGAAATGGTCACCTAATCCCTTTGCCTTTTGTAGTAAGCTAGAAAGTGTAAAAAGTATCATTTTCTTGACCTATTGAAAGTTGTTAGTTCACCTGTCGAAATCAATGAGTGCCAAATGTCTATATCCACGATGTCTTAGGTCATTTTCAATTCCTTATGTCTTCCCAACGAAGTATATCATTTAATAAAAGTAATTAATAAATTTGTGGTTTCAACCACACTCTTCTGATTTCAAATTCTAATAGGTAGAGAATGGTTTGGCTACAATTCTAAAATTGATGAGGAATCTCTTGCGAATATTTGAAGTTGTAAAATCAAGTATCTGTAATAACTTCAACACAATATCCATGCTCCCATCGGTAACTTGGTTTCAGGGAAGGACCTAAGGCGCGTTTTACGGTGCACTTCGCTGGTTAAGGAGTGTGGTGCATCTTGCAATCTGGTGGTGAGATTGTGAGGTGCATCGATATATCAATCACCTATGATGTATTGTAGTAATATCTAATTTTAAGAAAATTTAAAAATATAATTAAATATATTTTAAAAATTAATTATCATATATTGACAGCGTAAAATTATGCTGACAGTATAAAATAATTTTATACTGTCAGTATAATAAAAAAAATTTATCAGTATAATTTTATTCTGCCAGTATAATTTTATATTGATAGTATAAAATTATTTTATACTTTTAGTATAATTTTATACTATTAGTATATAAAAATTAATTTCTAAAAATTATAAAAATTTTATCAATATAATTTTACTCTGTCAATATAATTTTACAATGTCTATTAGTGTAATATTACACTGATAATATAAAATTATTTTATATTATCAATATAATTTTATATTATTAGTGTATAAAAATTAATTTTTAAAATATATTTAATCATATTTTTTAATTTTTTTAAAATTAATATATTATTATAATACATTATAGATGGTTGATATATTGATACATCTTACAAATTTTCATTATCTAATGCACCATAGTCACAAGATACACTAAACACCTTGGATCGCGAAGCGCCTAGAGTCGGCCCTAGGGCCTAAAGCTAGCGTTTATGGACAAATTTCACTAGCTTTCCATATCTGATTGCCATCCAAGATTTTCAATCTCTTGCTATTACCATAGATTTGAGCGAGACTTGACACGTGAAAAGTTTTCGTGCGAAAACATGTGCTAGAAATATCAAATATTTTCTTAGGAAATGCATCCACACACAAAATATAGCAAACCAGCAAACGATCATAAAATAACATAAGAAATATAATACGGTTTGAGGAATGCATGCATACATACATTCACAATCCACAAATTAATTCTCCATGAACGGGAAAAAAAAAAAATACATCACCAAAATCTCTATAATAACTTTCATAGCCTAAAAGTTCTAATTCACCCAAAATTTCTCACAAAAATAATGGATATGCATATTACAGGTACTATCCACCCTTCCTCCTATCACGGCTTAAAAAATAAAAGAAAAAGGAAAAACCACAGCCATTGAAGTTCCGATGCCTCTTTCAGGAGCAAAGGTGAGACCAAAGAGTATGAGCTATTGTTTAGGAAAAGGTGGAGGCCTTTTCTCTCGTTCCCCTATTAGCTATCATTTCTTAATCGCTCAGTACAAATTTATTTTAACAGTGCCAACACAAAAACACTTTTTTTATTATTATTGCTCACGAAAACATAAATTTAAGCTTTTATATGAGGTACTCTTTGTATGGAGCAAAGGATGTCACATTTTGCTATAATAATGCAGGTCTATAAAGACATTCTAAACTATATAAATCAATTTAAAAATAACAATTAAAAAGTATTATCCATTATATATACATGACTTATGATGTTAATATAATCCTGCCACAGAAACTTGGACTTTCCATGTCCAAACAAATTGCAAGGCAAAGGTTCCAAGGAAGCCCAATGGGCTAAAAATTTCACAGGCTCAAACAAGTAACCGTTTCTCATCACCGACTTCCCTGTAACTCATCAAACACTATGAAGTTTCAGGACCCAAAAAAAATATACTATGAAGCTTAGGACCCTAAAAAAATAACAGTATGAAGTTACATCAAATCAACACGTTGACAAAAAAAAAAACAAACCAATCACGTTGACCAAAAGTACACAAAAACGAAGTTGCATCAAAGACAAAGTTACAACGCAAACCGTATTTTTCTTGTCCTATGGCTTTGTAGGACATAGACACAGCGATTCCTTTCTTCATTACTTAATAGTTGACACCACGTGCATGATGATTCCTATAAGCAACTCTCCGGTTGAACTGTACCCAGTGCAGTTCCACCGGCATTATTACAAGAAGCTTCGGGTTCTTGGTTCTTGTAAGTGAGCCTCACATCCTCCAACCTTATCCCTCCGCATGGATACTTAGAACTGCAATCAAATCTCACAGCAACCCTTGTTGCAGATGTTCCATGTATATCTTTGTATGAAACATTACTGATCTTGATCCCAGAAGCCTGTATAATAATTAAATGCCACAGAAAAATATTAATCAAAACATTAACTCACTTTCAAGTTAGTTCTATTTTGAAATAAACTTAGTTCTAGTCCTTTATGTCTTTTCTATCCAATTTTTAAATGAATTTTTGACATATGGATATATTGTTCAACCTATCCTTACACTTCAACATAATTTTGGTACACATAGCATACTTTAATTTGAGAATTAGATAGATTTTATCCTTCTAGAAATTTGATGGCCTAATAATTTTGTTTTAATCTTAGGACCAAATGGCACATTGCAAAAGTACCCCTTGGAGAAACTCACATTGTGAGGGCAGTCCTTGTTATTAGGGCAGTAATTCTGGTCTATTACAATGGGGTTTTGGACATCAGTCATTTGTGCATGTTCAAAATGTACATCATTCACAAATCCCTTGCTTGGCCTTCCCCATGACTTTATTCTAAAACCGTTTTGAGTCTTAGAGAATGTAGCCGTTCTAACTGTCACATTCTTAACACCAGGTTCGTTCATGCCCCAACCTAAGCTTCCAATGCTGCACCAAAATTGAGCAAACAATAGCAATAAATAAAGTTAGTACTATAATGTCAAAAGTTATATCACTAGCCTAATGCTATAACATATGAAGCTACATTATTAAGTTCAACTAAAAACAAATTCACTAAAAAAAATTTAAACTAAATGCCTTAAAAGAAAAACCTTATTCCATGGCCAGGTCCACATGCAACATCCTCAATCCACAAGTTTCTGGTTCCGGGGCCGACGGAGACACAATCATCGCCGGTCCGAATTCTGGGTTTGAGGATGGTGACATCGGTGGAGAATTGGATGTGGATGCCATCGGTGTTAGGGCTATTTATGGGAGCCATGATCTTTACTCCATGTACTTTAATGTTGTTGCATCCACGGATGATCATGTGGAATATTTGACTATTAATAGAGGTCAACCCGGTGATAACAATGTGGTCGGAATTAGTTATTCCAAGTGTCTGTTTGCACATATACAAAAGAAAAAAAAATTATTACAAAATCTTAATTAATAATTTCTTTATATATAATAATAATTTTAATTATTTCATTAAACATTTAAATAATCATAATTATTTAATTTTTAATTATAATTATTTTCAGTCCATTCTTAATTTTTAACTATATAATATTTATCTTACTAGTCCATAGTAACTTTATTTTATATATACTATATATTACTTTTGCCTTAATAAAATAAAAATTTACAAAATAAATTAAGTAACAAATATATAATAATTTTTAATTCTTTAATAACAATATTTCAATAATAAGTGGAATGTGTTGCAACAAAATAGACGTGTGAATGTCAGAAATTACTATTTGACCGAGCTCCTTTTTTTTTTTTTTTCTGGAGCCTAGAGAATCTTGTTCCTACCTCGGACACTTGCCATTTTGCTTCAACTTCTCTACTAACTGCAGACACACACACACGAACGGTTGCAAACGGTTTCATTATCTCACCCCTCATTAATTAAACTCTCACTTATCAGATAAACTCGGTGAACACTCGCTGAAAAGACAGTAATGCCCCTATTCTCCAAACCCATTTACATTGAGCCTTTAACTGAGAAAACCAACCAATAGGCAATTCTGACATACCATACCATCGTATTAGTATTTGTCATGTGCTAAAAAAAAAAAAAAAAGTAATAAACTCAAGCATCTTAATTGGGACCTTACAATTTTTGAGAATAACCTATTAATGACCCTTTATTATGGTTTTCATGCTTATCTTGGTACGACTTTCGCATGCGAAAAAAACATAAGAAAATATTGACTTCTATATATTATTCATTAATATTTATTATTTTAAAGTTTATACACAGAATAAGAAGATTAGTTAATTATTTTGATTGATAAAAAATAAGTTAAATTTATAAAATTATCCTTATAATAAATAAATTTATTTTTTACGCACTACCTAAAAAAATTTTATATAATTGCTGCACCAATAAAACTGTTTGACTTATTAATTTCTTAATGAAATATGATATCATAATTATTTATATTTCATGGAACATACCGTGGCTCCTACTGGGCAAGCTTGGCCTGAGTTCTTGCAATCCCATAAGGAAGTGCCTCTTCCATCAAGCACTCCACCGTGAATCTTAACGCCGCTAACATGGTCAAAGGTCAACCAATACAAGGCCTCTCCAATGGCCCTGTAGTCAGAAGGAGCCACCAAGGTGCCATCAATGGTTATGGAGATACCCTTGTTGTTGCATTGCCCACTGAACTTGGTGGCACTTCCCAGCAAGAACTGCCCATGTGGCACGTGAATGCGTGCGGGTTTTGGTGAACCACAAGCCTTGTTCCAAGCACCAAGGAAGGCGTTGGCTGAGTCAATTTGGCCACTTGGGTCGGCTCCAAAGTCGACCACATTGAAGATGGTTGATTTGGCTAAGGTTAATGGGCTGAACAAGGAGCATAGGAGAGAAAAGTAGTACAATGCTTGAAGAAGAACATGGAGAGGAAGAGGAGGAGGGAGTTGCTTTGCCATTTTGAAGTTTGATGAAGTAATGAATTGAAAAAGGATGTTTTAAGAGAGAGAGTTTAAATTTGTGAAAAATAAATAAATAAATTTGTGTGTGTGAATTGTGAAAGCTACGAAGATTGAGAGGTAGTGGTGATGAATGTGAGTCGTGGGGAATGGAACGGTTTTGTGAGGGTATTTATGAGCTAATTTGTACTCATTTGTACATGGCAGGTTTGTTTTCATGTCTTTCAATTTTGCTCAATTTACGAACTTGATTCTTTCATATTAAATTTTGAATTAGTATTTTCTTTTTCCGAGACCACGAATATTTGACTTCATTGCACTCTAAGGAGTAATAATCTTATGAATTTATCCAACCAATATCCTAAAATCACTGATTAAAGATTTAAAAAAGAAAACTTTGCATTAAAAAAAGTAAAAAATGTTAAGTTTTCAATACAATAAATATAGTGAAAATTTGAAAATTTTGATTTTCTTAAATCCTTAACTAGTGTCCTAAGAGCACTAATTATCAAAATCCTAATCTTATTCAAGTTAGATCAACCCATTATGAACATAAAACTCCTTCATGCTAATTTTTGATTTTTCCGTTAAAAAAACTTATACTTAAGACTTTATTTAAAAAAAAATAAATACGGAATCATTTTAATCAATTAAATATTGATTTTTTTAATTTGAAGCAATAATGACTAAATTATTATTATTATTATTATTTTTGATAAATTCATGATAAAAGCCCAACCCACGGACAAGTGAAGACATTTATTAATGACTGAATTATTAATTAATAAAACATATACATTTATTAATGAATTGATAATTATTTGAATAATTATGTTAACTAATGATTGAGCCGTATTTAAGTAAAAAAATAAAAAATTCAGTCATCTTATTAGTCAATGTAAAATAATGTAAAAGTTTTAGTGTGGAAATAACAACTTTTTAATTTATACTCGCAAATAAATAACGTGTATACACAAAATTATTCAAACGATAAATATGATTCAAAACAAAATAATACATAATCGAAGACGCAGGAAAGGAGGGCAGGAAAAGAAAAAGCCGCGCCGAACAGTGGGGTTATGAGCGTGTGCGTGTCTTTACTCTTTACGGAAGTGCGCCTTGCGTGCGGCTTTACATAAGTTGCTTAATATTTTTTTTTTGCTTTAATTGATATATATTGATAATGTGAAATAATTTTACATTATTAATTAATAAAATAGAAAAAAATAAAAAATTATAGTGGATCTCTTATTATAATGACTAATTATTTATATGAGTTAATATTTTTTATTATTTTTATTGGTTAATAGTATAAAATTATTTTACATTGTCAGTATATTTAAATTAAATTTATATTTTTTTTTAGTTTAATTAGTATGTATTGATATTATAAAATAGTTTTATACTACCAAATAATAGAAATATTAAAAAATAAAAAATCATGATAGATTTTCATTATAATTAATAATTATTTGTATAAATTAATAATTTCTATTATTTATATTGATTGATAATCAATACATTCAAATTAAATTCTTTTTTTTTTAAATGAAAATGTTATCGATTTAGGCAAAATTAACAGAGTTGCCTTCTAACTTATTTTTTGTTTTTATATTTATTTTTTTAGTTATAAATATTTTAAACATATTTTTTAATTTTTAAAAATTGAATAGATTTATCTTCTTCATAAATAATTATACCAATAAAAAAATTTTCTTCAGACATTTGAGTTAGCAAAGTTATATTTTTAAATTTATTATCAAATATAACAAATAATATTTGTAAAGAAATTATGAAAAGGATAAATATATTTACCTTTTAAAAGTTATAGAATAAATTTAAAATATATATTATTTAAAAAATAAATTTAAAATATTTATTATTTAGAAAATGAAAACAGAAAATAAATTAAGGATAAACCAATTATTTTCGCTTTCGAATTATTACATGCCTTAAACTGTACGCGCCGTAGACATTGATGACATAAATAGTTAGGCCTGTTGTATTTTTTGCTTAGCTTCATAAGAAATCGTATTTATAGACTTATAGTCATGTGAGATAGTACTATTTTTGGGCTGTGAAAATTTAAAGACTAACGGTATCAAATTTAAGGTTCGATCAAGAAATGTTAATTAACTTCTTCAAATAAAGGTGTACTTGTTTGTGATTTTTTTGATAAAAAATTATTTTTTATTAAAAAAATTAATTTTCATATGTTTAGACAGTTTTTAAAAAATAATTAAAATTTTTTAAAAAAATCTGTTTTCAATTTATTTAGTTATATATAAAATTTAAGTTTTGTAGTTATTTTTAAAAAAAAATTAAAATAAATGCATCATAAATCTATAATATGATACTATAACCTTTTTTTTCATATATATATATATATATAAAAGACATATCACATAAGAAGAGTGATTTATTATAAGAATAAGAAGAGCAAATCTTAACTATTGGATTTTACATAAATGGTTAAAATGGTCAAAATTTAAATATAAAGTCATGTAATTTTTTTAAGTAATGATGTAACTTTTAAATAGCTTTAAATTTTAATCATCAATATATGATTATACAACTCAAATTTACTCATTTTACTCTATAATAAACCATTCATCTCGTATGATACACCCTATAAATAGCATCATAGTTCAAACAAAATGAAGAGGACCTAAACTTAATTAAAGAAACTAAAGAGAATTGAGGTAAAATTAGCAGGGATATATTCTTGGCTTATATAATTATTGAAATGAAAAGAAACGAGCAAAGTTATTGCCTTTGTCTGATATATGGACTTATTATGATTTTGTTATTGATGAGGAGAAAAAGGGGTGCAAATTGGTTGGAGAGAAGACAATGGAAAGAATGGGAACATATCATGCTAGAGATATGATCTTTTGTAACACGACAAGTATGGGACATCTAGACAAGGCAGCGTACACAAATATTGCATGGAAATTAAATATAACCGTAAAAACAAACCATATATACTTGATATCGGAGAAATTAATTCAAAGACTTTTCTTGAAAGATAAAATCCTAAATCATAAGTTTTTTTTAATACATAAGCGATAATGAGATTTGAATGCCTTGTTTGGTAGTGCTCTTCGAATGGATGCTTTGACTTATGAAAAGTATAAGTCAATTTTTTCTATTTGATAAATCAAAAATTTAGAGTACTTTTGCTCCTAATTTTTGAGAGCCAATAGATGCTCTCGGAAGCCCTCATGCGGTGCTTTTTGGAGCTGACTTGTACTTTCTAAAATTTGAAAGATTAATATAACTTTACTCTATTTAATGATATTAAAAATAGAAATTATTCTCTTTAGTATTTATAACCATTGTAGTCATTTTAGATATGAAGAGCAATTTTATCAAATACTATTTTTGTGGCTTCTGCTTATTAAAGGCTATTTTTATATTATTTTACTAAATAATATTATTATAACTTTTTGAAAGTAACTTTTAGAGAACCGAGAGAGTTGAGTAACTTTTAAAAAGGCACAATAATACCAAATTAAGTCGAACTCTGGACTTCATATATATATTACCTAAGCTCCGCACTACTATACCATTTCTATTGGCTTAAATCATAATTAGTATAATTTGGAGAAGACATGAAACAGCTGCCGTTACCGTTACATGGCATGCATAGCTTGCAGTTTTATTTTATTTTTTTCCTCTTTTTTAGGTACATACCATCCTACTTAAGTAAAAAGCCTAAATTAAGCAAACATTTCATCCTTAATTTTCCGGTGCAGTAATGTTAGTGCATATACCTATTTCATTGCTTCAAGCACAATATCATGCCTCCCTCCTCCCCTTATTATTTTATCATGTTCATAAAATCTGTCACTTTAGCTATTTGCATAGATATTAAGGATAAGGAATCCAATATTAAAGGTTGATTGTAAAGATATTTATCTAAACATCCTTATTTAATAACTAATTTATTATATTAGTATTTTATTATTTATTATACTGAGAATTATGTGAAGAGTATAATTGAAAACTTAATAATAAATTCTTTATATAAATGTGAGAATGACAAATAAATTAAATGAAAGAAATTTATCTAAAGTGACAGATACTAGAACTAAATGGAGTAATAATTTTTTCCTCCTCCAAAGTTCAACACAATCTTAATATTCCCATTAAATTTCCACTTATATATATTGCCTCGTATTTCCAAATTGAATGAGACTTAAGATACACAAACTATTAGGCTATATGTATTGGCAGTTATTATCGTTAGAGAAGAAGGCCCTGCAAACAAATAAAGCTAGAACATGCACTTTGAGGGCAGAGTATACAGTGTGGAAGTTCCTTATCGAGGATTTGCGCCAAGCCTAATTCACTAGCCCAAACCTTTGGGCACACGAGCCAACACTCTTTGACTTTTGTAACTCATAAAACATGTTGCTGTATAAATACTATGAAAGACCTTACTCTAAGCCATGTAGGATTTAACTTTTTGAAATAGTTCATAGACTTTAAATACAACAATTACATCCTAATGAATGTACCTTCTCCTTCTATAAGCTTTTAAGGGGAAGTTATTTATGAAGTCTATTACTAGGGAAAATAATAGTTACCATGCTTAGAAAAAGTTAATTTGGTTGAAGGTTGGACTACTCTTAAGGAAATTAACATACTAAACAACCAAAATTTGTTTGATCTTTCACTATTTTTAACCTTTGGATAAACGATAGTTTTTATGCTTTTGAATGATCCAATCACTTTTCTTAAATCTTGACAAATTTTAATGACAATTCTAACAAATAATTCTGGCATGCATGTATATATTACTCTATTCTTAAAGGTACTGGTTGAAAATTTTGGGGTGGCTCTAACGTAACATGCATGTTTGAGAGGATCCGTAGTTGCCTAGTTTGCATTAATTATTCAAATTAAAATTTCTTTGTAATTCATGATTTTCAATTTGTTGATGCGATTTCTTAGACCAGTAATCTACTATCAAAGAAGAAGTTATGTGTCTTTTTCTTCAAGTTAAAATTGGTGGGGATCGAGAAGATGACTAAATCTCTCCTGGGCTCTATAATTAGAGTACTATCTGATTTTAGTAAACACAAAGCATGCATTGGAAAATATAGATAAATTTAGTTACCTGTATAAACCTTCCATGTTATGAAAAAGAAAAATGAACGCGCGAAATAGAAAATTGAGGAAGAAGTTACAAGCCTCAGATTAAAAAACTTAAAAAGACAACAACCAGACACAAAGCAACAAACAAGTAGAAACACAACTCCAGAACTACGCGAAGGACAAAGAATCCCCATAGTGCCATGTCCGCCCCAATGGTGGACCATGGTAATTTGATCTTCTCTTATTTTTGGCTTGAATCCAAAATAGGAATAACTGTTCTCTACAAGCATCATGCCTGCTTAAGGAAAGAGAAAGGATATTTTATCTTTTTTTAAAGTAAATATTTTCCTTATTTCAGATTTTTTTTAATAAATGAAAGTGAAAAAAAAAATGAGAAAATGTCATATGCAATTCATTTTTTATAATATAATTCTCTTGCGAAACAAAAAAATATTATTTTCTCTCCTTTTTTCTTTTAAGTGGCATGTCTATCCAAACATTAAAATATAGGTAATGTGTAAGAAATATTTTTAAGTACAAGTTCAATAGCTCGGATTTACACATATTTACATGAAAAGGAGTATAAATCAATAACAATCATTGTTATCGGGTCCTTATTTATTGTACTATCATTTTTATGTGAGAGTGTATAAATCTAAGGTGTTATTTTTGTGCTCACCCAAAAATTATTCCATATCTAATTAAAGGACTTTGATGTCTTGTATGGAGATCGCTATGTGCTTATTGAATATTGACTGAAAAAAGAAATTGCCAAAAATAGTGCAAGGAAGTAAATAATTTAATCCATTTGCTTAACATATTGTCAAATAAAAACAATGCGAGACAAAGCCAATTATAGCTTATTAGAATCAAGCCCACACTGGAAGTTATTGGTTGAGCATGCTAAGGGATAAACTGGATTAAAAGGTTGAGGTGGGGAACTTTATAGTAGCAATGCTCAAGGATGTAGAAAATCTTCAATTTGAAGAATGACAAAGTTGATGCAGGCTCCAGAGATGTAAAGTTTGTTGAAATGGTAACAGATGGAGGCATAACTTGTCAACAATATATAATAGCAAAATCAAAATAGAAGATGCTTATGAATTTGAAGACGCAATTGAGATCAAGCAGCTAATACCCGCGATGATTTGTTGTTAACAGGTAACATTACTAATAAGGTTTATTGCAGATGTAATAACCAACTACGAAGAAACTGTCCAATCATTAGAATAGCAAGCTTCAGTGAAGGAGGAGTTGGAGATTAGGCACAAATGCACACTTTGATGATCTATAAACAAAATTATCCTATAGATGTAAAATGGGTAGCCATAACCATTAACCGAGATTAATCTTGAAGGTTCTGTATATTCAAGGCAAGTGCGTCTTTCTTTCTTTTTTTTTTTTTTTTTTTTTGATTGGGTTCTCAATCAATTTCGAACCAAAATAAGTACATTAGAAAGTGATAATTCTTGTAAAATTCAGAACAATAAGTTTATTGTTGTTTAATTTTCAAAGCAAGATCATGGTACTTAATCAATGGTACTCCCTTACCAAAAAAAAAATCAATTGTGCTAGCTCTTCCTGCAATCAAACAAAATGGGCGTGTAGAGAGAGCACCTCACAAATTCAAGGTTAAAGCTCTCCACATTGTTGTACATTCATAATATATATATATATATATATATATATATATATATATATATATATATATATATATATATCCTTGTTTGTGTTGTCCAATTTATCTTCCTCAGTGTTTATTCAATAAATCACCATCCAAAGCTATCTGAGTTACTGCCTCTAATTAACCGAATCTTTTTTCTTTTTTTTTGACGTGTAATTAACCGAATCTCACTTCCATAAATCAGAATACATATATACTTGGCCCTAGATCCACTTCCTGTGCCTTCTAATTAATTAGGTTCTTATTCTAAGGATTTAGAAGTCTTGACTTAATTAGTTAGTAATCATGAGTCCATATGTGGTATTTTGTGAAAATTGTTTCCCTATTCTTGCGACGTTAAGGGTGTGTTTGGGTAAGACTTTTTTAGCAAAAAAATCACCTTTAATATATTTGAATAAATTTTTAAAAATAATTAGAATCTAAAAAAAATTTGTTTTTAAATTTTTTTACATAGAAACTAGAAAAAGTAATTTCTCCAAAAAATTTGTTTTTAATTTTTTCAGTTATATAAAAAATTTTAATTTCAAAATCAATTTTTTTTCAAAAATTGAAATAAATGCACTCTAATTCACTTATGGTCTTCCATTTCCATTACTTCTCCAATTTTTTTAGAGTTTAATTGGTATGCACTAACAGTGTAAAATAATTTTATATTATCAACCAATAAAAATAGGAAAAAGTGAGAAATCATGATGGATCCCTCATTATAATGGGTAGTTATTTATATGAGTTGGCACTTTGTATTATTTTTATTAGCTGACAGTGTAAAACTGTTAGTACATTTAAATTAAATTTTTTTTTAATGATACTTATTATAAATTGAAATCATAAAAACAAAAAAAAAGTACAAATTATGGAACTTAGATTGAAATGTTTTGTCTTTGATAATTTGAACCTCACCACTTAAATTTTATAAATTTATCAAATGCGAAATTGATGTCGCATCATTTGTGATTTTTTCGTGCAAACGTTTTGCTACCATATAACAATCATGTTAAAAAATCTCTGCCCAAAAAAAAAATATCATGTTTAAAAAATTATCACCATCGTCGCCCTTACTTCCTTATCATCTCTCAATAACATCAACATATTTTATCTTACTCCATCTCGCCAATCCACTTTGTCTCTATGAGATGGATTAAGATGACAAAAATATTTTTAGATAAAGATACAATTACCGTAGAAGCCACCTCTCTCTGAGCCCAAGTCACCATGCCCTTATCTTCATACATATCCACATGGAATTTCCCTGCTCACTCACGTCCACTTCACCCGCGCTATCCTCCTTAGAATTTTACTTTAATGTCAAAATTGATGTTTCTCACGTGCCTGTCCCGTCTAGCTACAAGTACAAGGACAAAGGCACCGCAACCACCATCCCCTGGACTTGTCCCCGTTGCCAAAATGTGACCAATGGGGTATCTTATGGGTAAATATAAAATATTAGATATTATATTAACTCATATATATATATATATATATATATATATATATATAACATTTTTTATAAAAAATTCATGCAAGCCACGTAATTTTAGCATCATTTCATTCCAAAAGAAAATTCAAGCCAGCAGCGCCTCAGGTGAGTGTTAGAATGCTCGCCTCGTATGAGGATGCCTGCAAGTACAATCAGGGAAATATCCTCGCTGGAGTAAAGCTCGAAATATAGAAATAAGAAATTCTTGTATACTTTTATATTATAATAACGACAAGTATTGCTGTGTACTACCTATTGGCCTGCCTTGACTAGGGATGTAAATGGGGCCGGGTGGAGGTGGAGAGTAGGCCCCCATCTCCGGTCCCGCGAGTAAATATCTGCCCCTGGTCTCTCGTTCCATATTCGTGCGGGTATCCATTTTTTACATACGTACAGATTTACGAGTATTTGTGGATATCCATGGATACCAATTAGAATATTAAAAATTTAAATTAAATATAAAAATTCTAATATCATAAAATATTTAAAATAATTATAAATAATAATCTAATTTAACAATTAAAATTCTAACAATTTAATATACTTAAAATAAAAATAAATACATAAAATAAATAAAAAATTAGTACAATAATCTAATTCTATAATATAAATTCTAACAACTTAAAATACTTAAAATAAAAATAAACATATAATAGTAATCCAATCATTAGTCTAATATATAATAAGTACAAATAAATCTAACTTATAAATTTAAACCTTAGTCTAATCAATTTAAATAACAATAATATTAGTTAAACTAAGTTAATAATTTAAGGGTAAAATAAGACTTTACATGGCACTGCAAAGTATGGAGATAGTGATCCCAAATCCCGCTCCGTTTAACATGCGGGTATTTAAAATTTCCGTCCCCATTATCGGCGAGGGCAAAATCTTCCCCTCATACCCGCCCCGTTGTGGGTATTACCTGCGGATATCCGTAGGTGCGGATTTTTTTGACACCCCTAGCCTTGACATGATTGTAAACACAATATTAAGGGAGAAATAATGTAAATTTAATAAGATGAATTGAGTATATATTAAAAATTAAATAAAGATATTTTAGTTAACATTCTTTATAATTAAGCTTTAATTTTGTGTTGTTTAATTATTAAAAATGACAAATAAAATATATCAGGGATAATATTATTTAATGTTTAGCGGGCAATATACAAAGTAAAAAAATTTGTCCAAATTTTTAGATAGAAGTATGAGTGATTTAAATGAAAAAAAAGTTATACAACTCATTTATTCATTCAATAATTAATAAATATATCACATCATCCTAACTAATAAATTCTATAAAAAATTATAATTTTAAGAGTTTTTATGTTCAATTAATATATAATTTTGTGAGTCATTGTTTTCTTTTATTTTAATTATATTTTTAATGTGACAAATAAGATATTATGCAGTAAATAGTATAAAGTAACAATTTTTCATATTTTATAATTTTTTTAAAATTTCTCTGTACCAACAAGGTGTTGAACCGAGTAAAAGGGATTTAAATCCCCTTAAACATGCGATGTTAGGTTCAATCCAGGACTTATGTATATAAAAAAAATACTATTGGAAGGAATACTCGTTTAGGTGCCTAGCCATATCTGAGGAAATTTGTTTCTCACCTGTCAGGTGAGGGGATATTTCAGGAAAAAGAAAAATTCTCTACAAAGATCGCGTGATATATATGCAGCAGACTGAAATATCCAAATCACCATGGTTCCCACCACAAGGGCATGGCCAAAATGTCATTGGGTACAAGGCTGCAAGTGGATTCATAGGGCATTAAGTATAACGTTGATGGCTCCAATATTTAAAGGAGGGCCGGCTTATTGCCGGCTCATTCACACAGCAATTAATAAGGCCCTGAGTATGATCAATTTTTCTCCTCTGTTGTTACATAGCTCTTGCCACACAGTGGAAACTTCGACAATAAATGCATTTTGGCATGAGTTTCTTCATAAGGATGTCCACATGATAATAGGCTCGAAGTTTTGTTTCTATTGCCCATCTAAATTGTGTCTTCTAGTAGCACAAGGATGTTCTATGACCCTGAATATGCCAACGAGTGCATGGTTTCCAATTATTCGTACGTCTTTTACTTGCATCGTCTTCTATTATTGATTCCGTGGCCAGAGAGTTCTGTTTGTCATGCTCTATGATCACGGCTCGTCAGTTCTCCTTTTAACATTATGGTATACAGATGTCTTCTTCAATTCTAAGGAAAGAAATCACAAGATTGACTACTCGACGATCTTAACAACATATTTTCACATCCCCGTTAATAACTAGTGACACCTAATCATACTAACGTCTGTTTGGATTTTTGTTTATAATTCAAAAACCATACTTTGGATAAAAGTTCTAAGAAATTTAGCTTTTGGCCAAATAATGATTTGAAGCATTGCAAAAGGAAAACCAAATATGTAATAAGTTGGCATGGAATGCACATAACTTGTAATGACAGGGTAACATCTATTTCGATTTTTTTTTTCGATAATAATCGGAAAGAGCTCTAAACTCTTCCTAAAGAGAGGAGCAAAAAGTCAATATACACCAACATACAAACCAAAAGAAAAAAGAAGCTAAACCAAACTCCAAGACACAAATAACATATCTCCACCTAGATGACACCACCAAGATACTAACGCCACATCCAAATAATGCGAAAGTAACTCCAAAGTCCATGAAACGATTAGACCAATCCAAAACCAAAACAATCGGATCTAATTCATAGCTTTTCTTTTCCCTTCATCCTCCCTCTGGTTTTTCTTCAAAAATCCAAGGACTTTTTACCTTTTCTAGATTTTGCTCCTTAGCCATAGCCCAAATAACATCAATCTCATTAGTCAAAGAGAGGCCTAATCTTTTACCCAACTCCCAAGCTTTCCTCGCTTCATCTAGATCCGAATTTTTAGATTGACCCACACTCTCAAAATGATCATTCCCTTGAGATTCCATTCCGCCATGGTCAACCCTGCTCTAAACCCCATCCTCATGCATGTCGGCCGCCAGTTTCATGAAGTCGTGAGGGAGCTTACCTGCACCTTCTACATCTAGCATCTCTACTAAATGTTGCAACAGACCTGCTCCTAACATCTATTTTGATCATGGAAAGATATATATCAGATGATTAAGTTGTTTCTTAAAAATTATGTGACATCAAATAAGTTTCTAAAAATTAAAATGTGATATTATCATCAGGTTAATCTTTTAGTTCCCCCAATATTATAATGTCATGCATAATATTTTTCTAAGTGGACTGCTATTTCTACTTAAGACTCATTATGAAAGCAATTGTTGAAAGAATCTCTTAATTACGATAGCATTTAAAGGTAAAAATACCTTAAAAAACCAAAAAAAAGGACTCCTAGCAAAAACGCTGATGTGTGCTAGGATTAGAGAGAATGAGAAGAAAAAAATGGAAGAAGATAAATGAAAATAAGGCAATATTCAAGACATTGAAAAGAGATTGGATATTTTCTAATCTATTTGCCTTATATATAATTGGAAATCTCACCACAAAATCCTACACGATTTGAGACTCTTTTCCCTTTCATGGATGATTTAAGGATCGAGTCATTGCTAGAAGAAAAAAAAAATCATATTCTCCATTCATGTATATATATATTCTATTCTCATGTGTGTGTGTGTGTGTGTTCAAAATCTTTTACCTAGGTTGTCTTCTGTTTTGGAAGTACGTATAGCAATCCTTCTTCCATATTCACACATGATTGCTTGATTCATCTTTTAGGTAATGCAGATGATTTTGAGCTCAAGCATTATTGGTGAGCGGAACATGGCAACTATTTTTCACAATTATTATCAACTTTGATTCGTGTGGCTAGGGGAATGGCGCTGCTTCAATTGAGGGAGGATCTCATTGATTTCAGACAGTTAAAGGGGATAATGTTAAGGTTTTTGATTTTCAAAGATAAAATGTTAGTACTTTTTATTTTAGGATATGCTCACGAGTTTGGCTTAGGAGGGAAGAAAAGGAAAGAAAAAAGCTTATGGGAATTACACTTTATTCACGAATTTTACTTCTTGAGAGGAAAAGGCATGTGGGGGTTTTAACTAACCTCTCAAAACCATCAAAGACTCCTATTTCATGGTTCCCCAAATTGGGGGGTTTGTTGAGATTTAAAGTTAATTTACTATTCTATCCCTGTTAAAATATAAAATATTATTTTTATCAGTCTATTCTAATTTTATTTTAGTTTCTCATAGAAATTATATTTCCCTCTTAATATTTTTTTATCAATTTCCATCAAAATTTGTTCCCTCTTAAAAAAAATTTAGAAAGAAAATATTCTTAAAATTAATATTACTATAAAATATATTAATTATACTCAATTATTTTAGTAAAGGGTAAACTCGTTTTTTTTTTTTAACTCATGAGCGAGATTAACTAAAACCCTCTAAACCCCTTCCTTCCCTTTCTCTTTCTTTTTCTATGATGCCTTTCATTTTCTTTTTCTTATAACTTATGAACACATCCTTAGGAGAGGTGAGACCATTTTTAACACATGTCAACCCCATGGAGGAGTTCTAGGTGGGAAATAACGGTCCACTTAAGCATATAATGTGCCAAGTAGGATGTTTGAGGATGACATTATAACCAAGATGAATGGAGAGATTAATGTAATGTTATATTTTAATTTTTAATTATCTATTTGATGTTATACAACTTTTAGAAAGCAAATTTTTGTCATTTGTATTTTTCAATGACTAAAATAAATGTTTATTCTATAATAATATTGAGTTTTTCTTAATTTTTTGTGCAAAATTTGAAGAATATAATTATCAATCACAATTAATATGAAATGCAATCTTCTACTTCGTTTTTCCACCAATCTAACCATATTTGGTTTTCAAAAAGCTTTGTCTGATTATTATGCTACATTTTAATTTAATCAAATTTATTAACTTAGAGGTAACTGAGATGAATTAAATCTAAGCAAGGCCCCGAAGTTAAGTTAATTATTTTTACTACTATATAATGTGTGCAATTCATTCTAACTGTCTCTATTTAATTATATTTTTTAATTTATCTCCATTATTTATTTATATTTAGAAGCGCCACTTGAATTAACCATCTCATTTGCTTTTGTATTGATATACATTTCTTATTTCTATATACGCATCCTTATTCAGTCACTTGTATAATTTTGCAGTAATAGTATTAATCTTCCTCCATATAAAATTAACAATTAAAAATATAAATATATAATTTTATATAATACTAATATACATAAAAAGTATATATATTAACCATACTAATTTATACATACATACACACACACACACACACACACACATATATATATATATATATATATATATATATATATATATATATATATATATATATATAATACTAATAAAAATAAAAAGTATAAACTTACATATACATTATTCTCGGTCAATCCGCTAATTATATACAATGACTTATCAATTTAGTTGTTAAAATATTTTATCCCATATTGACACAACAGCATCAGTGAGATTTTAGTAGCACTTGAAAAAAGTTACTAAATTATTAAAGAATGTTATTAAAGCCATTAGAAGTGGTTTAGTGACCCTTAGCTTGGGTAATATATTTGAGGTCAGGGGTTCAAACCTTATTGTTACTTGTGTGCCCAAAAAAGCAAAAAAAAAACAAAAATATGTTGTTAAAACTTTTTAACATAGCTTATATACAATACTTGTAAAAATGCTACTAAAGAGTTTTAACAATATTTTTTTATTTTTCTAATGATATTTTTTAAATATTAAAAAGTTTTAATAACATTTTTTTATTAGTAATTGTGTTTAAAAACTAAATATGTAGTAGTGTGATCTACGTTCAAATAATAATTAAAAGAAAGATAGGCATACAATAAGCATAGCTTGTGCCTCGTTGGACACAATTTGTGCAATCATCAGCATATTTTGGAGTTTAAGTGCATTGCCGGGAGCCTAGAAGTAGCTAGGATTCATTTGGACTGAAACCATCTATCCCCAAATCATATTTCTCCTTCCCCATCCTATTAATCATTTGTTGCCATATGAAAGATAACTAATACATGTTTGCTAACTACTTTAATCTTTTATTTTTTGAATGCTTATCTTTCACATGGTAAAATGTGATTAGTGGAACACGGAAGGGGATATGATTTGGAAACAAGTGATTTCTATTATTATTATTATTATGGCATTTATGGATTTGTTTTGACCCTAAAGTTAACAATCATGATGCGATTTCACATGCAATATATCACATTTTATATATATACTTGCCTTGACTGTAACATTTTTTTATTTCTTTTTCTCTTTTTGGCTGTGAAGAGGTATTTTTTGTCAAGTATACACTTAACTTAATCATTAATAGAAATATGCAATACCAAGTTAGTTGTACATATTTTATTTAACAGAAAATAAATAATGTTTACATGCTATATTTAAATAGGTAATAGAGAAAACACATTGCTCAATCATGTGTGGAAGTTGTGTATAATTTAAGCTATTTATACAATATTTATATAAGTTTAATTTTTGTTCAATTATTATATTTGTTTAGTGTAGTAGCTTTCATCCACTTATATACGAGAGAGTTATATTAGGTGAATTCATTATGTATGGGATATCGTGTCGATTCACACCTCATCCACCATGCATTAGATGGGGTGTGGGTTCAGTTTAAGTAGAGTCCACGCCCCACATCCTATCCAATAATAGAAGGGGTATAAGTCAAATTGGTGTCTTATACATAATTAGTTCACCAAATATTTTTCTAAATGAGAGTAATTATATGAAGATTGGCATTTTTTATATATAAGTTGTATATTTCAAGTGACATTTGAGGTAGAAATCAAAATAGGAGATGTGTTATTTATACATTAAAAACTTAGACATATCATAGATATTTGAATTGAGAGATAGACACAAAGTTTTGGGTGATTGCAAGAGTTGAGAGTATATATATATATATATTTGTGTCTATCTCTCTCTAAAATATTTATGAAATGTCTAACTTTTAATCTATAAATAACATTTCTCTTAAAATAGAAGAAAATGACATTCCGGTGTCCAAAAGGGGGAAATAGTTTTCAAACCCAAACGAAAAACTCCTGAACTCCTTTTTTATTAACCATTTTTGTGCTTTGTACTATTGGTTGGATGCTTTTCTTCATCACCGGTTAATCAGAACACATTGTTTATGTTTTTCCCCAAACTGTCTCATGGTTTAGGAAGCTACTATTTCTGCAGTTGCATAGCAATCTTTAGCACTCTTTCACATGTGCAATCTTTTGGGATCCACGAAGCATGCATGCCTAATTTCCTTTTAGGTAACGTTGGTTGGCTAAGCTTTTTTTTCCCCCCTCACAAAACTGAGCTTCTAAATACAATGTATGTGGCATATGTATTGTATATAATTAATTTACAATTATTCCATTTCATTTTTTAATGGGATTATCAACCATTATTACTCAAAACCAGATTCTTATAACGAAGTTCTCTATAAAAGAAAAACTACCTCACATCATATTTCTTTGAACGTTATATTAATATATAGTGGGTAAGCTTAAAGGAGAAAGCACTAGTGTTAAGGACATTCGTGATGAATTGAAAGCACCAAAAGCTTTTGCTTATAGGGGAAGTCTTTATCTAAAGATCAGATAAACAGTCAATGATGTTAACTATTTCCAGACTAAGTTCATGCATGTTGGTTTGGCGCGCTAATATTGAAAAGGGTTTTGGTTACTTTGTACATAATATCAAAGATGGATTAGGTCAATGGAGGATAAAGTTGGGAGCAATATTGGCAAGCTACAATAGTTGAACATTTCAACAGCAAAAAGTTAAAAGATAGTACTAACTAGGCATGGGATCATCGTGTGAGGCTGCACCATTTGAAGCAGTAATATTAAATTCCCCTGTGCTAAGCCATGCGAAGAACAGCGATTCCTTACCTTTGCAAGGACATTATTGATCTCTTAGAGATGGATTTTCTTTTATTTTGATATTGGTGAACTCAATTTCATTTGTAGCTTTTAACTCACACCATACATTTTGCACAGTGCTACACAATCAAAAAAGAAAAAATAATATAAAGTTTGAGAAAAAGGGGTAATGATTAAATGAAATAAAGCGATACAAATTACTTATCCGTTTTTTTGGTAAATTACTTATCCATTTAAGAATAAATAAACATTACATATCATTCTAATAAATAAATATGACTCTTCAATATTTTTCACACTCTTCTTTTTATAAATTAACTCACATATCATATGTTACTTGAAATATTATTGTACTCGATGCTTATAAATTTGGCATGATAATTCTTCTCCCTAAAAAATAGAAGACAAGGTAAAGCTTACTAACTTTATTTTTTGGGGTCTTTTTTTGGAGGGGGAGAGGTTCCTAACTATGGCAGACTTTGCTAGCTCGAACCCAAGTGCATATTTTTTGGAGGCAAATATATCCTTTATTAGACCAGCATTTCAAGTGTGCATATTAGCTTTGTTTAGAGATGGCAAAACGAGCTCAATCCACTAGGTTGGCCTGCCAACCCTATTAAAAATAACGGATTAGGTTGACATACTTGGCCTGCAAAAAATTTTTCGCCCACCTAACCAGCGGGCTTTAGCGGGCCAGGGCGGGTTGGCCCCCGGGCCAAACTTGTCTCTTTTTTTTTTTAGGTTGAAGAATATTTTTTTAAAAAAATTTTGGATTTTTATTATAGATTATATTATTATTATACTTTTATTAATTTATAAACTTTATATTATAGACTTTATATTATAAATTTATAGTTAATTATTATTTATAAACTTATTTATATATCCTAATTAATTTATTACACTTGTATTTGAGTTAAATTTGTATATAAATTATGTAGTTTCATTATTTTATTCTATTTTATTTAAATAAATTTTTCATTCAATATATTTTTTTAATTTTTAAAATAATTTAACTCATAAAAAATATTAAAATAATTTTTTTTATTTTTTATTTTTTTGGCGAGCCAATCCGCCAACCAAATTTTTAAATAGTGTGACTAGAATATTATCACCTTCTTAATTCTACTTATCCCACTGTTGGCGAGCTTTTGGCAAGTTGGGGTAGGCCGGCCCGCTTTGCGATCTCTAGCTTTGTTGATATCATATGTGAAGCAAAATTGCCCTTTCTTGCCAATCCTTGCCCCATAAGGAGGCCTACATAGGCACTTCCAAAAAATTAAAGGTTTTACTGTTTAAACTTTAAAGTAGCAGCAAAGCTGGATTAGGCTAATAACCCAAAGAATGTAAAACTTTAGAGTAGCGTTAGAAGCATTTATAATTTTTGTGTACATACAGTCAAGAAAATAGTAGGAGAAAGAGAAAAATGTGAATGGTTGTGATATAATGTACATAAAATCTTATCATTGTTGATAACTTTAATTAAAGTCAAAACAGATCCATAGATGCCATAATAGTAAAGTTCGTTGCGTGTTGCCCTGGAAACTCTTCTACGTTCAACTGACCTTTATTTATCATTAAGGCCATCTTTTAATTACGTTATGGACGCTCCTAAGCATAATACTTAACTCATGACCCAATAACAAAAAAAAAAAGGCATAACACTTAGCACATAGGGATTTCTTCTTGGTATACCAAAGAAGATCCATAAATAACAGTTGAGGCTTTGACTTAGTGATGGATTTGTTTACCTCTCACTAACTGTAACTAGGTTTAATACCAGGTGGAGTCTGGTTTGTGATATATGAACCCTCCCTCTTTCCTCGTGAAGGTATACATGCGTTGACCCCTCCAAAAAAAAAAATACAAGCTGCATTCTATTGATATTTATGAGATTTGAGGTTCTTTCTTATGCATAAGCATGGTGGTATATCATAACCATTTTCATGGCTCATTCTGTGGTGCACCAATTTAAATATGGTGCACCACACACCATTTAAATTTGATTAAGGAGCAAGGAAGGAATTGATTAATTTATTATTTAGCCACATTTGGGGAAGAGTAATGTTATATGTTCACACGTCGGCAGGAATGCGGAAAAAATGCAGGTACAAAAAACATTTCTCTTTGGGGAATGTACTTAAATGTATTTTGAAAATGTGGTAAAATGCATCTTCTTCCTCCAATTCCACCATAGCACCTACTCAAATATTCCCAGTCCTCCATGGCCATTGCTAAAAATAGTACCTCGATCTTCTTCACTCTCTACTCTGCAATTCAACCCACGCTTAATGTGGTCAAGAAACCACAACAACTAATTATTCAAGACATTAGGACTTGCCATGGCCAAGTCTAGCTTGCAAATCAAACTTCCAATTATGTTTTATCTTGCTTCAATAATCATATATTGAAAAAAAAAAAATACTTGACATCACAACGATGCTCTTGTTCACATCTAAAGAAGGAAGCATATGTCCTTCCATGGCCGCTGTGACAGTAAGGAAGGGAGGGACAGGGAAGTTGAAGGGTCTCCCTCTTGCTGGCATTGCGTGACTCTCCATCGACCATCAGGGTTGATGAGAAAGAGCAAGTCGTAGAGGAGGAGAAACATCCAAGCTCGCACCGCTGCTCCCTGGTTTCTCCCCGCTGTCATCCTCGCACCGGCCAGGGTTATCGTTGTCGCACCATCATTGGGAAGCAACACTTGCTGCCACAATGGCCGTCAACAAGAAATGGCCAACAACGACATGACAAAAGAAGGGCACACCACCAATAACAAATTTCAATCCCCACCATTCAATATCATTAAATCCCAATAAATGGTATAATCAGTTTGTATTCCATAGTACACCCTAGGAGTCAAACACGGTCCCGAGTGCAATTCTTTAAGAGGCAGAAGCTTAACCATATGAGCTAGCCTCCAACAGTATCACATACCATACTTAAAATGATGCTTCACAAAACTAATCCATTTTCATTTTAAACAAGAACTATTTGTCTATATTGAGAAACATTATATTGCTACTGGCAATCAGTTGGAACTTACACGAGGAAACATTCATATAAAACTTGCACTTATGACTTCTTTTAAAAGATAAATATGTAGATTAACTTTTAATAGTAGGTGAAAATGACAAAAATTGCAATATTTCTTTAAAAATTCTTTTGAGACTGTCCGATCTATTGACCAAACCCTCGAGCAGGTAACGAACTGTTTCTATTTCTACTTTATTTTAAAATACCTCTTAATAAGCTTATCCAAACGCCCTCAATATTCAAGAAAAATGAATTAGAAGCATTAACTAAAATACTAACAATGTCATTTACAATGGCTCGCATTAACCCCAAATAAAAGAGTTTTGGAGTCTTCGTATAGTGTCAACAACTTGATCCAATCTCAACCATCAAGTGTACTTGCATGGCTTACATCTAGAACATATTGAATATAATGGAGCAAAGCGCTGGTGTAGCAAATTATACACCACTTGATTTCCATCCAAAGTAAAAGAGGATACAATATTCACATTCAAACATGAAGACCGAAAAAGATTTTAATGTGTGTCAGCATCTTTTTTACACATAAAAGTTTAGGATGTAGTTATGTTGTTCCACAATTTACTAGATGCCTACCAATAAGATCATTAGGAGGAATTGAATTCAAGAACATTTCATCGACAAAGCTCATCCTACTAATTGAGCTAACTGCATGGCGTATAAACAAATTTTAATTTACATAAAAATGCATTCTCATTACTTGAATGAACTGAAGAAGCTGACTGTGTCGTTGAGGGCCTGGATAAAATTGTCAACATCCTCCTTAGTGTTATAGAAATAGAGACTAGCGCGCGCACTCGCGTTGACTCCGAGATAGCGATGTAGGGGCTGGGCACAATGGTGACCTGATCTTATAGCCACTCCATGCTGAAATGAAACATTATCAATTGCAATTCAAGAAAAGGAAACTTTCCAAACATGTTCAACACCTATCCCAATTTCTTCCATAAAATTCAGGCATTTTCACAGACTAAACGGGTCAAAGACAAAGGAAATGCACATATCTGGGGATTAGTCTTTTATCCTCTTACCTGTTGGTCCAGAAACGTTGCAAGATCAGTAGGGTGAATATTCTCAACATTGAAAGAACAAAGAGCAGCTCGTTGGACTTTTTCTGAAGGTGCTGGCCCATAGATGCGTATATTTGGGACTGAATGAAGCCTTTCATACAGATATCTACCCAGCTCCACCTATGAAAATTCACATTTCATAGAAATAGTTAACTTACTGTGCACAGAATATATATATATATATAGTTTAGCTCACTTTAATTATAAAAAATGAAAACAAAATTTATTAGTATGCATACGAAAGTATTGGCCAATACAAGCATGTCCAGCATGTAAGTTCTATATATATACTTTTCTGATACACGTATGCAGCACCAACATTTTACCGATTCTAGTTAAGTATCCTAACAATCCACATGAATTAACCCCTTATTTTTATCTACTCTCTTCCACCTTTTAATTAGAAGGTACCCAGTTTCTTATTTACTTCTTTTCTTTTCTCTTCAATCCTTACATCATTACTTTTTACCAAATTGCTTTTCTTCAAAAGCTTTAATTTACTTACTAATCCAAAGCAGAACTTTTGAAGCTTACTAAACAAATATATTAAAATATAGCTTTCTGTCTGGTACCAGAGAGGGAATGCTTCATCAGGGGATGTTGAACCCTCCACCAGGAACTTGCAACCGAGTGAGCTAGGCTCACAGGAAGATAGCTATTTAATTACACTACTATATGGCAAGCATATTAAACTTGTAATATGAATGTATATGATTAAGCACCAGAAGTGGAATCACGTTAACACTGCAGTTTCTCTCACATCAGCACTGCACACTTTTCAGGTTTGTGCATGCTTCAAAAGATTCAATAGTTATGTATCACTTTCTTGTTCTCTGAATTATAAAAGTAGTTTGTTTGTTAAAAGATTGAGCCCAACTCACCTCATAATCATGTATGGTTTGCATGCCAATCCCAGATAAGTAATCAATTGCTGCTCCTAAACCAATTGCTTCCCCAATTGCCGGTGTTCCAGCCTCAAATCTTGGACAGTCAGAAAAGCATCAAATAATAAGATACAGGAAACTGATGGTATGCAACAGTAGTAGAGAAGAACTACCACTATGGGCTGGAGGAAAACAATCTAGTCATGAGACACGACATTATTAATGGTTATATCTAAATTTAGGAAGGAATTAAACCACCATAGTATGATGTATCAGCCCAGGGATAAGTAATGGAAACTCTTTCTATCACTAGATCACTATCTATTACTAACAGTCACTTAGATGGTTGACCCTTTTTAAGGTTGAAAAATTGAAACGTCAAAGTAAATATGTGAGTGGCACTGACCGGAGTTAATTTTAAAGCCATATAAGCACAACAATTACTACGCATGCACTAATGCAAAGCATTAGAACCACTAATGCTCTTCTTCTCTCTTTGGTATATTATATTGGTAATCAAATTTGCAATCTCCACCCTGGGTCATGTAGACTATGCATAAGATAATAGTCAAAGCAAAAACAACTAAACAAGTTCACAAACCTGGATGGAGGTTCAGCATAAGTTGAATGATCAAGAAATACATCAGAAATCATTTCACCACCACCTAAAACAAGTAGAGGCAGAGGTTTCCAGCAATACATTAGCTTCAAAAGACAATATTATCAACATGGCTCCCAAACAAATAACTTTTATTTTATTTTGCACTTGACTTTGTTGTTCTTATTTGATGGGAAGATGTAAGGAAAGTACCATGTCTAATATCTTACCTAAAAATGGAGGCATGGAAGACAAGAGGTCTATGTTACCATATAAGAATCCAATGCCTGTAGGCCCACACATCTGAAACATGTATTTGACAACTTATTACACTTGTTCGGAAGAGTTACAGGAAAAAATAAGTAAACAACCCTACCTTGTGAGAAGAAGCAACAAGAAAATCAACATTAAGACTCTGAACATCAACCTTCATGTGTGGAACACTCTGACAGGCATCTACAAGCACCTTTGCTCCAACATCATGAGCCCAGTGAGCAATATCTCTAATAGGAAGTACAGAAGCTGTACAAATATGAAAAACTCATTGTTTGAACTACAAACTCTAAAAGTGAGTAACAAGTACTATCATTGCGGAAAAGAAGAGTCTAAAGATTGAAAAAAAAAACAGAAGAAGGGCTTAGTTAGGACATTGTTGTAGTTCATATATGATGTATGCACCAAGATTTAATCTTATTAAGGTCGTAGTGGGCCTGAGTAATATGTCCAGGCATTACTTATGGGCTCAATATTAATAGGAAGATTTTAACTTATAGAAGAACAACTTAAGTGTTTCAATTATTGGGAAAAAAAAAAGAACAACTTAAGCGCAACCCATTCTAGAATAAGTTTTGGATAGCCTCTTCATTTGGATGTAACATTTTCTATCTAGTAATGATCACTTTACAAATTTATTTAGAAAATGAACTCTCTGCTCTTACAAGTGTGATTAACCCAACACTACACACAATGCTGATACAAGCATCCCTTATCAGCTCGTGAGACACAGAACTCCCATTAAAAGTAGAGGCTCACCCACTGTTAATAGCCTGGCTATGGAGTACAATCTCTTCTATGTTATTGTTAAGTGGCATCAAGACCTAGTTTGTCCACCTTGGGTGGATGGGATGGATTGATATTTCCAATCTAATGGGATTGACACAGGAGTGCAAGTCCCATATGAGCTGGGTGTGAAATATGAAACTACCATTTAAAGTAGAGGCTCTTCCCTCTTAGCAGCCTGGCCCTTTTGGAATTGGATCTCCTCTACATCAAATGCCTAAGGAAAAGTAAGCGTGAAGATAGGTATTTTCTTTTACCTTTTCATATCTGAATTTTTTTTTTTTTGGGGAAGGAATGCTAGTTTGAAAGGTTTAATGCTAAGTCATACCTAATATGAAATGTTTAATACTAGTATCATGAACCATTTCTCTCAAATACTTAAGTTGTTGGATAGAGATACATGAATGGTTTTATACCTTAACATGTCTCCTCACGCAAGAGCCTCTTTGGGCTTGAAGCGTGAACAATGCACAGACCCATCCTACCTTGTGCTGAAATTTAACTTTTATTTAAAAGAATGGCAGCAAACAAGGATGCTTCGGTCGTAGAAGCTCTGATACCATATCATGAACTATCTCTTCCCAAAATGCTTAGATTATTAGGTAGAGGCGTATGAATGATTTCATATCTTAACAACTAGAATTCCAAAAATACCCGTTCCTACAAGTTCTTCAAGAATGGATGCTAATTTGAAACTTTCCACATGAAGAACTTAATCATTCAAAAAGAAAAATGGGTTTTACATTCAAGGTGGGTAAACATATAGATGTTTATAAGACATCATAGCATTCAGCATAAGGTCAGTTTGTAGAGCAGTATGACTTCAACATGAAAGAACATTGAATAATGCAGTATAGCAAGCTTTGAAACCTATGACCTTTTTGTGAAAGAAGGATTTTATGAAGCTGCTAATAAACCAGCAGATCATCAACATTAAGAAACTACAAAATTAATCCAGGAGGGTCATGGTCTTTGACAGCATATATTCAAAGCATCATTCAAAAAATTAGAATTATCAAAGTTAAGAATCATAATAAGAAACATACCAAGTACATTTGAAACATGATGAACAACAACTAATTTGGTCTTCCTCGACAACATTTCTTTCAATTTGTCTATATCTGGAATTTCATCTTGATTTAAATTCACAAATTTCAAAACAGCCCCAACTTTTTGAGCTACTAGTTGCCAAGGAACAATTGCACTGTGATGTTCAGCAACTGTAAGTATGATCTGCAAGAATATATAAAACAGTAGATATGATAAGGGCATGAAATGGAGATAATGGCACTATAAACAAAAACCAGGATGCTAAATCTAGGCAAAAAGAATTAAGTGATCAAAAACATCCAATGTCTACTGATATTCAAATTTATATTTTGAAATTCCTTTGACAAAATTCAAATTAAACCTTAATACTCTCTTCAACACTTAAAAAGATGCACAGAATAATCTCAGGTTCTTTTTGAACAGTTAAGTGATTTGAGATTCATAAAAATATTGATCCATAATGAAATACCTCATCTTCTGGTTTTAAATTTGACAAGCCCCAAGAATAAGCCACTAGATTGATAGCTTCGGTAGCATTTCTTGTAAATACAATTTCTTTGGAGTCAGAAGCATTTATAAAAGTTGCAACCTTCCTTCTAGCCGATTCATACTCATCTGTGGCCTTTGCACTATATCCAACAAAAATTATGCATGATAAAGAACTTAACCATTTAAGCAATTAGCAATATCATTACTAATATTATATGATATGTACCTCAAGAAATGTATGCCCCGATGCACATTCGAATTGTAAGCTTCATAATAGTTTTGCAGCATCTTCAAAACAACAGTGGGCTTCTGAGAAGTTGCTGCATTGTCTAAGTAAACAAGTTTTGAGCCATTTACTTCCTGTGAATTGAGTTTAAAAGTATCATAACTTTATAATAATATGTTGAAGAATAACATACCAAATGCCTTTTTTCCATGAAGAAAAACATTAGAACCACATTTTTGTGCATTAAAATTGGGAAATGGAAAACCTTATTTTTATTAGTAAAAGCCAATTCTCAGCAACGGCATTACAGATAGATTAGTTACAAATGACTCAAGGGACCTAAACCTTGGTTGTGAATTGCACCATATGTGGATTGATTTGATTCTTGACACATCAAAATAGTCCAGTCATATACATAAACCCCGGAAATAATGGGATAATCAAGATAAGCTATTTTACTGTATATGCTGGAAGGTTCTCAATGAAGCTTATCCTCAAGCTTGTATGTAGATGCTTATTGGGATACAATTCATGCACTCTATATATTATTTGCATAGAGATATCAAGGTAAACAATTTCATTGCAGCATTGTGTGATATGAGGTTTAGGTGTTTAATCATTGACTTTGGTTTGGCGAAAAGTTGTAGACTTCATCCAATAAACCAACACATTGCTCTCATATAAACCAAGAGTTACACCAGAACAGTAAGATAGCTAGCGAGAATAGCAACTTTGACATTGAGCAAAGACAAAGAGATTAATTAGAATTAGAACTCGAGTGTCTATGACTGAGTGGTCAAGAGTTCAATGATTGCTGTCCTTAACGTTATTTCAGAACGTTCAAGCGGGCCTATGCTTTGTCCACGCATCAAGTAGGATTAAATTTGCAACATATCAAATTAAAAATCTAACCCCTGGTTATCTGAATATTTCTAATCATTAACAAGCTAAATTTTATGAAAAAAAAAATAAAATTGAGGATAAGATAAGAGAAAAGATACCTGGTGAAGTATAGGGAAATGCGGTCTGGTAGTGTGACCCAAAGAAGGGGACCCAAGAGATGGTTCAGCTACAGCTTCATTGACAGTTGATGCACAAACAGAGAGAGAAGACAAGCGACGGAACCCAAACCTCACACATGCTGAGCTCCTAGTAGTGATTGAACAGCAACAAATGGGGCTTGGAACCTTGAAAGATGGAAGTTTTGGCAGCAAAACTTCCATTACTCACAACCCAACAAGGGAATTGCAACACCGTAGTTATTCTAGCAAAAAGTTGAAATTTTTTGCAGCAGAAGCAAAAGGGTAGAGTTAAAAATATGTTATAAATCACAAACAAGTAATCATCGAAAAAACACTGCTTTTGGGAATTCAACCCTAAGAAACATGCGTTAATTACAAAAATAAAAATAAAGAAGGAAAATGAGACATAATATACATTTCAATGAATGATGAACCTGTCACAGAAGAAGAGGAAAATACTTTGCAGTCACCGTTGAGCTTTGGTCCTCTGGTTGTGTTGATTGGGTGTTCACGGTCGGGTTGGGTCGGGTAGGCTTCTCAAAAATTTCTGGGTCAACCCGCATCAACTCGAGTTGGACCGGGTCGGGTGGGCGGGTTGACTGAAAAAAGAACACACGCGCTCACCCGACTGTTTTGTGCACAGCACCCTCATCTGAAAATAGACGATGGGGGAAGAGGACAGAAACAGAGGGTGTCAAATTTGGTGGCTTATCTGGTATCTTCTTTTTATCATATATTTTGTGCCTTTTTTGAGTGTAATTAATAGGAAGATGACAAGTGGTATGATATATAGTGCATCTCTTATTTAGTGGGTTCATTTCAGATGTAGTCTTAAAAAGAGAAAAAAGGAAGGACGCACTACTACCACACCCCCGCCCAACTTCGACAGTAGCAATAACAGTAACACCACAGTATCGCCACACTTCCAAGACATTCCTCTCAACAACCATCTCCGTCATCACTTAGTGGCTTACGACCTCCTCCCGAGCAAGCTCCGTGATTATGCCGTCACCGAACACCATGGAATGCAGCAAGGCAGTAATTGACACGATCCACGGAGTGGGTCCTCATCTACCACCGCATGGAAGCTTCCAAAATGGTGGTTGTTGTAGCTTGCACGGTGGCTAGATGCTGCTTCGATGGCAGTGCGGTTTGCTCCCAGAGATCCGATGGTGGCAGTGCGAAGCGAATGTAGAGACGGTGGCTTGTTCAAAGATAGTGATTGCATTGGTTGAAGATGGCGGCTATGTGGGGGTTATGGATCTAGTTTGATGGAGGTGCGTGGGTTGCAGATCTGGTTCAAGAGAGGTATTGACAACCTCGTAAATGGCCATTTCTTGTGCTACAAGTGGTCATAGCCTCTTTCCTTCCATTTCCCCTTTTTTTGTCCCAAAAAAATAAAAGATTTGATTTTAATTTTTTGATATTGGGTTCAATTAGCTTTTTGCTTTTGATGATCTTCAGGTGGTTGTGCTTACATGTGGATTGGATGGTGTCAGCCTATCAGATTTTTCATCATATGGCTTAGTGAATATTCAAGCTTGTGTGTGCATTGTGGAATGATTTTTCTCTTTGGGTATCTGGGAATTATATTAACTATTACTTGGAAGTGTATGCTCTCGGGTTTTAGCCCTTTTCGTCTTGTTTATATTTTCCATTTGTAAGGATTGATTTTTCATATATTTAGTGTTGGTTAGAAAGTAGACATAGTATAACTGTAAAAAGGTTTGTGTTACATTACTCCCAATTAAGTTTGGGAGTTACTTAATCTAAACCTTTAAACTATAAAATAAAATTGTTAAAAGGGTCTCTCTTATTATTATTTGCAAATGAGAGGCCTTTCCCCTTCCAAATCCAAATCTTCGAAACTCTGAAACCCCACCATTTGGACTTCTTTGAATCCCTTTGCTCCACCCAATGGTCGCCAGTGGCATTCAAATCCACCACCAAGCAACCCCACTGTAGCATCCTCCACCGCCAATGACACCACCTCCTCCAACTGCAACAGCAGCTCCTACTCTATCCACCACCGCCATTCTTGGAGCCTCAACCACTTCTCTTTTTTTTGGTATTCATTTCCATTTTGCACAAAACGGAGCCTCAGCTTCACCCAATGGCCATCGCAACGTTCAAATCCACCACCAAGCTAACCCTTGTTGGAGCCTACTCCTTTGCCAACGACTCCGCCTCTTCCAACCACAGCAGCAGCTCCTCCTTCATCCACCACTACCGTTCTTGGAGCATCAGCCAATTCTCTTTCTTTGATGCTCATTTCCATTTTCCACAAAACAGAGGCCTTGTAGGTATTAAAAATCATATTTTGATCTATATCAACAACTTCTCTGTGTCCATGGAGTAGGAGTGGCGCTGCAAGGACGATTTGATGGAGATCTGGTTGGTTGAGGTGTGAACACAGTGGAGAGGGCTAGCGAGGGTTCCAACAGAAGATGCAAGCTGCGAGATGGATGACCGACTCATGGTGGTGTTTCGTGGGGACGATGAGGGCAATGATCCTTTTTTGGGCGACGAAGATGCCAAAGCGTGGCTTAGGGCTAAGCGGAGCAGTTTGCTGTCGTGCCCGGTGTGGTGTTGATGATGGTGGTGGCTCTGGACTCACAGTAATGGTGGCTGTGGTATTGGAGTTGTAGTCGTCTTTTTTTTTTCCCTTCTGTCGTTGCTGAGAAAATGGGAAAGGGCTTTGGTTTTGCAAATAATAAAAGAAAAGACCCTTTTAACAATTTTATTTTACATTTTAAAAGTTTGGACTAAGTTACTCCCAAACTTACCCGGAAATAACGTAACACGAGCTCTGTATAAGTGTCCACAAAGAGGCGAAGCACGGGGCTGCAAAAGTGTTGTTTGGCGATAACATTGGTTGAAGATGGTGGTTGCATTGTGAAGCTGGTGGTGAGCAACAGCCACAGTGAGTTACTGGAACAGTGGTGTTGAAGAAGGACTCTGATTTTAGTTTTGGATGGGAGTGCGTCTTTCATTTTTTTCTTTTTAAGATTACATCTAAAATGCACCTACTAGACAAAAAGTGCACTATGCATCATGCCATTTGTCAACTTCCTATTGATTACACTAAAAAAAGGCACGAAATGTATGATAAAAAGAAGGTACCAGCCACTGTCAAATTTAACTATTTATATCTTCAACAAAATAATAATAATAATAATGATAATAATTTTGATGCACTGAAAAAGAGTTTTATATTATTATCTAATCATATACTTTTATTTATAAAATTTTTAAGATAATAAATTGTTGAATTAAACACTTTTGTTGATATAGCAATATATAATTGAATGTCTATGTAAATATTTTTTTCACTGACAGTATATTAAAATTAAATTAAAAAAAAAGGAACAAAAATTAATAATTTATAGCAAACGGAGCCCACTCTTAAACTGCCACTCTTTGGTCCAATTCAATTTGATCTGGTCTGATCTAGTTTGGTTTGCTTGAATCTGATTCGGTTCGATTTGGTCTATTTCGGTTTGACTCAATTTGGTTTGGTTTGGTTTGGTTTGATCCAATTTGGTCTAGTCTAGTTCGGTTTAGTTCAATCTAGTCCGATCGAGTTTGGTTTAGTTAGGTTTGGGGTTTAAGGATTGGGATTCGGTCTAATCTGGTTTCGGGTTTATTTAAGTTCATTTTCTTACATTATTATTATCAGATTTTTAAATCAAATTTCATATCATAATTTAAAAATTGGATAATAAGGATTTAAGATATTATTATCTTTTTTTTTTAACTAAATTGTTATCTTATTTCTTAACTCTCATTATGTTTTATTAATAGTTGTCAAAACTATGTTTCTACTCATGGGGTTACTATATTGTTCGGGCTAAAAGATGTTACTGTACTATTCTCAAAAAAATAAAAAGAGTCCGATTTTAACTTAAAATCTCGGAGAGTTTGGAGTTAATATCAAAGGTTAAGAAAATCAGACCGAAAATCGAACTAGTCAAGTTATTGATTCAAAGGCTTAGAAATCCAACCGACTTAATCGGGGGTCTGATAATATATACATATTATAACTGATACAAAATAATATTTTCTATCAAGCACTTTATCAAACATCTCAAATACAAAATCTATTTACTTTAATTTTTACTTAAATTTATTTTGGGAAGTACTTACAAATGGACAGAACAACAACCATTTTCAGTAATTTACTTTTCAATCACTTTAAGAATATATAACAAATAAGCATATCAATAGAATTAAGGTTCTGAAACTTCAAAATTTAAAAACAAAGAAAAAAGAGAGCATGATGGTGGCACTACACTTGAATTGCGGTGATGGATGACTAGCGGTAGCATGGACAATGTATAGTGGTGCATTAGATGGCTGTGCAGTGAGTAGCGCTATGTTCCTTCTTTGGCAGCAAGCAACATAAAGCAATGAGGGAGATAGAAGCCAAGCCACCACCCCTTACCCCTCTTTTTCACTTTCTGATTTGGCTTTTGTTCTGAAGTTGCAAAACGATGTTTTGCCACCTTCTTTTTTTAAAAAAATAAAAATAAAAAATGACAACATTTTGATCAAATTTTTTTAAAAAAAATAACAAAATCGATCAACCAACATAATCAGTTCGATTCGGTTCACTCATTTTACTCGGCTCTAGCCGGTTTCTTACTAATTTTGAGGATAGATAATTTAAGGAAGATGACTGAATTGGCTTGGGGTCCCATTCCTAGTCGAACTGGTTCAATCGACCAGTCTAATCCAATTTTCTTAACCATGATAATAATATCAAACTTTAAGGAACGTGGATGTAATTTTTCTTATTTCTATGATTAACCTTTACTACTCTCCTTAAATTTTTTTAGTTGTTATCGATTTACTTACCAACATGACACACATGTCATAAAATAAAACAAAATAAAAAAAATAAAAAACAAAATATTCCTTAATTTGTCATTTTTATATTAACAATTCCTACAATAATTTTTATAAATTAAATAATATTGGGGTGGTAAGTACAACTTATCCAAAAAAATTATTTAAAAAAAAAAAGAAAAAGAAAATTGGAGGCGCTACTCGCAGTCATCTTCTCCTAGGCAGCGAAGGAGGACTCTGAGAAGTGACAAGAGAGAGAGAGAGGAACGTACATCGCATCGAACCAACCAAGCTCCCAAGAATGGCTGGAGCTGCAGATAACGTGCCTCCCTTCATTGCCGCGCAGCTCACCCACCTCCTCTCTCACTTCCGCCTCACGCTCAAGGCAACTATTCCCCCGCTCTCCTTACCCCCTCTTTCACTCCCATCAAAATTATTTTCCCCCCAAATTCGTAATTAGGGTTTCCTAATAGGGTCTTTGCAGGTTGAACAAATGTGGTCCGGCGACAAGTACAATTCCGGCCCCTTCGATCGATTCACCCTCCTTATTCCCTACTGCTTGGACTTCATCAAGTGTATGCATTTGATGATTTCTCTTTCATTTGCAAAAATTGTATATGCTGATTAGGGTTTCTTCTTTTGGGTTTTGGTTTCAGGGGATGTTATATACAATGCGGAGTGTCCAACGGTGGCGCCTGATGTTATTTTCGGACCCGAAGATGAAGACTTTCATCCATTTCACATGCCTTGGGCTGAAGGAACACAACCGAGTAACTGCTTAAGTGATTGGAACTACAAAGACCCTACACGCCTCCTTGCCCTTGTTCAATTCTTGAGGTAAAATTGAAAGGGGAAAAAAATAAATAAATTGTGGGTATTTGTTTTTATTGTGAAGTATTGAGTGAATGTGATTATGTTTTTTGTATTCATGTTTCAACAGGGATCAATACGCGTTGTATCAGAGGAAACGTGTTGGAGAAGTCGATGATGATAGATTGAAGTTCGAAATCAGCACCATTTTGTCCAGGGAGGTATGCATTCTTACAAGAAGTATTCACAAATTTGAGTTTGAGTTTATATGTATTTTCTTTTCTATTTATGACTTTTCCCCTGAAAATATTTTTGTATTCGTTCATATTGTACTTATGAGGGTAGGTTCTGAATCCCATGCATTGCACTGTGGTTTGAGACTTGGGAAGAGCCAAATGTTGAGAATGGTGTAAACTAGATACAGTTGGTACAGGAAGAGGTTTGCATAAGGAATTTTTCTCTGTTGCTTCATATATCGTGTGAATGGATATGATTTTTATTTTTCATCTATGTTCATTAATTGAATATGATGTTTTTTTTTGGGGGGGTGGTGCTACTGAAGGTTACACAGTAGCACACTTGACGGTGGGAAGTAAAATATAGAAAAAACAAACAAGTTTGTACTTGTATAAACCTTATCTGAGAAGCTTGAAAAAAATCAGGCAGCCATTATATTTGGAGAAAATAATTTATACTATTGTTATCACAATTATCTAAGCCGAGCTTAACCTTTTATCAATCAGAGTTCTATTATTCTCTTTTAACTCTTCTCTAGTGACGGCTATAGCAGGAAGATATAAAACTATATATCACTTTTAAATTTTATTTTATTTATCTTACAGGGCTTTGATTTTACTGGAAATTTGGTTTAATTGATAGAGCCAAACGTTGTCTAATCCATGCAGCTGACCCCATTCAGTGGGGATTGATTGTTGTTGTATAGGTCTTTGATAGTGCAAGTAGATCTTGGCTTGATTAGTGTGTTGCAGTGTATTCCCTTCTCATTTCTGTGATTTGAAAAGCACGTATTTGAATTTTGGATTGTGCTTTGTTTAATGGGTATAATTGACCCTTCACTTAATTGAACATGTCTGACTGCAAAACTCTGCTGCAGGGAATAGAAATGCATATGAGTTCTGGCGCTGAGAAGGTAATTTGTATGATCTACTCAAGGATGTTGGAACAAATTAATATAGGTTTTGGGCAATGTTCTTGACTCCTATAAGTTTGCATTTTAGTGTAGCCAGAGGAGGTTAAATTTGCTGTGCCCCTAATGGACTTGAATATAAACAAGATGGTGCCTGGTTGCCCCTGGAGATATTCCCAGAAGATACACCTACAGGTTGCTTTCTTTTCTCTCTTTAAAGCTTCTTTTTAACATCTTAAATACTTACTTGCTTTTGGCAAACAAATTATCATATGTTAAACATAGGTTGTATATCCTGTTGGGAGGAAGTATTTATCTGCTCCTTCAGCTCCTCGCTTGAAGTTGGTATCTTCTCCTGAGTTGAAAGCTGTATTTTCCATTGATGATGTCAAGCTACCTCCTTGGTTAGATGGGATGTAAGCTTTTCAATTCTTTGATTATTCTATTTGTCCCACAATGATAGATATCCAAGATTGAGATGATTCATGACAACATGTTTGTTTTTGTTTTTATTCAATTTTGCATAGGTGCTTGGCAGAATATCTTCCAAATCTGGAAGAATATCTTGAGAAACAGGTTAGCTGAAAATATCTTTGCTGTGTTGTCCGTTAGTTTGATTTGTACTTTACTTTGTTTTTGTTAAGATTGTTATAAATATATTTCAAAACTTAGGTCATGGAGGCTGTTGCGTTAATTGATGTTAGAAGGAACTTCATTGAAGCATTGGCTATTCAATTTGGAAGACCAGTTGAAGCTGATCCTGTACCTGCCCTTGACGCTTATTATCAAATTGCTGTGAATGCTTGGTTTAGTTGTTAAATATTAATTGCTAGTTCCTGTTTTCTTTGTTTCTAGGTCTTTTGCAGAAAAGCAACTTTTCTTTCTGCAACTGGCGTTTTCACATTCCTGGTAATATTTGACTCTATTACTCATGACTTGAGGTCATTGTATTTATTGCGACAGAAGCTTGCTGTTGGAAATTGATTAAAATGTTATTACATTATATTCTTGCTATAACTTATGTGATAACTTCTGTCAGTTAAAGATATAGGTAGTATTTGACTAGGTTAAGGAAGAACTTTGCTGTACGGGGCTGGCCAAGAGAGAGAGGGGGGGGGGGGATAGTAAATTTTAGAGTAAATTTCACTCCTTGAAGCTTAGATTAATAACACACGATAATGCTGTTCTTTGAGAATGACCACTTGCTCCATAGTTTTTTCACTCACATGACAAGGTCTCCTCTCTACTGTCAGCCTGGAGACCAGCAAATTTCAGCTGGGTGGTCATTAAATCTTCAACTAGTGAGACAAATTAAAATTACCTCACTTATTTTCATAACCCATTTCGGAAAAAAAGCTATCTGTGTTTATTTTCATTCACTTTGGTGCTTTGTCCAGAGGATGGACTGCCAATGTGGAGTTAGGCTGATGCTGATATCTTGTATAAATTTAGTTCTCCATTTTTTACGTCGTAGTTATATATGTTTGCACTTGACCAAATTTCTTACGGTTTTGTTTATATAGGTACACTTCCTAATTCCAACTCAGTTTCCAAAGCAGCAGCCGGCTCTTATGCTTCAAAGTTCACAGGTTATATTTGTTTTCAACATATTTGTGTTTAGAAATTTAAAGGTTTGAGCATCATTTACTTTATAGAAATGTTGGTGGCAGATAAAGAAGCTGCTTATGGTGCAATTTACTCATTTTGTTTCAAAACATCACAATGAATTCTTTCAATTACTTAGTTAATGTACAGAAGTCTGGTGACATGATTGTATGTTTGGGTTTTATGTGCCCTTCTATAGTCTTTTGCTGGAGATAGTGAGGAAAAGGTTTATCTGTATTAGATTCCTGTCCTTAGTTGATGAATTGATATGTTTACTTGAGGTTGAATGAATCTGTAGGATGTAGAACTGGAAACTATTTTGCTCTGTTGCATCAAAGAAAGTGTACATTTTAAGTTTAAATTGTTAGCATGGAAATGTTCTTTTAACCTGACAAGCAAGTGATTATTCTTCTCTTAACACAAATTATTTTGTTAGGATGATCTTTGAAACAGGCTAGTTGGATACAAATGTATACATTTCTGAATTTATCATGCTGTACTATATAAGTTGTGTTATTTTCTTACTGGGCTATAGCTCACCCATGTGGGCTCTAGGCATGTAGCTAAGCTTATTTCGTACTGGGCTGTAACTGACCTTATTCTGTACTTGTTATTTTGTAGCATTTTAATTCCCAAATGGCGCCAATTAAGTCCCGTCTTATAGCTGATTATCCGTGGAGTCCGAGATGGGAACCATCACAGATGGCTGAGCGTATTTGGTGAGTGTTTTGTATTGTTTTCTTGATTTTTGCCATTGTGCTTGGCTTTCTTTCCTTCTCCCAGCCAGCATCATCCGGCTAATGGGAGTCATTTCTATAGCGAGTTTGTGGCAGATGAGGCTTTGAACTTCAAGAGGCAATGCAGCGAGGGTCAACTTCAATAACAGCATTGTCAGAACATGTTCAGCTCAATCCTATTATTGGGGAAATCTCTGAAGTTGGTCACCGAAAAAAGTAATTTAGGTCTGCTGGGTCATGGTATTTTTTCATGTTTGAATTAAAATGAAGTTGCCATTGAACCTTTTCTTGTTACTTACGATTAACGGTTTGTATCCTAGTTGTTAGTTTTGAGTATTCCATGTGTATCTTTTTCTCAAATTGTTGTGTCTCAGGTCATACAAAGTACTAAAACTATGGTTTGTATCAATAGTCAGTAGCAAAGTACCATGGGATTCTACATATGTAGTATTGCAACAGTAACACTGCCAGAGCATGGTCACCAATCAGCTTTTGTTGTGTCGGTCTCTATAGTTTTGTTCATTAAAAGATGTTTTATATGTTTTCAAGGACAAGAATAAATTCTGACGAAGAAAAGGTCAGAATAAATTGCTGAACTTTTGTTTTTTCTGTTCCTTACTATCACTAAGGTTTGTATCAATGTCCAAATCAAAGTCGCATTGTTGAAGAGAAGAAATGCTCATAGCTTATAAGGAGCCTTCAAGCTTGTTTTGCCAATGTGGTGTTTTTTATTTTTCATGTTTTTAAATATTATTAGGGAGTTTAAGGGAGAAGTACGAGGGGAGGTTGTTCTATATCTTTGTCTCTACAAAGGCTTGTAAATTGCTGTGGTACTTAAAGATAACCTACTGACGAGGGATAACATTAGCAATTATGATTGGAACGTACGAATTTTTTGTGGACTCTGATTCTATCAATTCAGCAAATCTTTTATTTTACCACATGTTACCCAAGTGCTTTAATGTGTTGAGGGAATAAAAATGTATTGAAAGTTGTGTAATGATGTTTTGGTGTTTTATGTTAAAATTGGTTTTGGCTTCAAACACCCGTTGAACTTGAAGCAAGTATTTGTTGCTTCTGCGTTCGTTAGTTTCACGTTCAAATATATTGAAATGCATATTTTCAACCTTATCCTTATTTTACATGCGTAATTCCAGTGTCCACATGCTTAAGTTCTAGAGTGTGTTATTATATATTTGATATTTGATATTTGATATTATAAAGTCATATCAGTTATATAACATATTAAAAATATTTATATAATTTTATATATAACTTTTAAAATAGTATTTGTATAATTTTGTTTATAATAATATTGACACAATTATTTAAATATCTAAAAATAAAAATAAAATAAAATGATAGTACTAAAAGTATGTTATAAAATTTATGTTTGTTTTTAATAATTATACATACTAAAGTGATTTTAATTAACATCATCCAAACAATATGCATTTTGTCATACTCACTTTTAATATAAAAGTTTTCGAACATAAATCACGTTAATATCAACACATTTTTGATCAAAATTAATTTTGTAAAATTAAGTTGATTCAAACCCCGTTTACAAACTCTAATCCAAACGCACACTAAATCAACTTAGGAAGAAAAAACCGTTTACTCCAAGGTTGGCACATTGCTGCCAACTAGTTTTTCATCTCTCCTAATCTTTTCCATTTCCCACCAAGATTCATTCAATAGTTAATATCATATGAATATAGCATACGACAATGATAGTATATTGAAGCCGAGGAATAGCCGAAGCATCTAATTTTTTAGTGAGATTATTTTTTCAGTTGTATAAACACTTTGACGGTAGTAAATACTTACGAAATAATTTAATTGCTTTAAGATGGGCTTGTTCAGTCAACTTTTTTAGTCCATATAGGTTGTTATTATCTTTTTATTTCTTTCATTTAAAACTTCTAAGTTTTTTTTAAAGGAAAAGAAAAACTTATGCAATGACTATTTATATTTTTTGAAATTATACGAGATCATTTATTTTGCAAATCTCTTTTAAATTGTTATTCAAGCTTTTTTATTTTCCTTTTTGCTCTTTTTGGATTATTTTATTTCATTCAAGCTTTATCCAGCTAATTTTATACCAAACTTAATACATAACTTATTTAACAAACTCTAATCCAATGTTAAAATGTTTATGCAAACACACCCTCGAGCTATTTTTTCGGTAGGTTACCCTTACGCTATTATTGTGACATAAAAGCGACTCCCCATTTTTTTTCCTGGCGTTGGGAGGGGCTAATAGCCCAAAACAGGAACGAAGCCGTCAGAGAAACAAGAGGCTCTCACGCCTGCACCATACAGCCTTTCATCAAGTGTTGACCAGAACAGGACCAATTAAAAAGAAAAAGAAAAAGTGCTGACTAGGACGAAAAGAGGGGGAAAATAATTAAAGCCTTCCATCTTACCTCAAAGATCCGCTTCCGCGACCCTTCTCAAATATATTTATAATCAATTTAATATTATCACAACAAAAACTCTTCTCATTTTATTAATCACACGTATCTATTTTTGGTTGTGAAACAAAACAAAACGAAAAAAAATAAAAGTACAACATTAAAAAAAAAAATGAAGGTTTGAGAAGAATAGGAAAAAGGGAAAAAGAGTTAGATTTTTTTTTAATTTTTTCTGGAAAACAAAAAATAAAATTCCAGAAAGTAAAAATATTTGAAAAATTTTCTGTTTAGAGGGTAGGCCCGGTTCTCTTCCTTCTTTGCTCCACGAGATATTATTATTATTATTATTATTCAATACGAAGTGACTGTGGCAGAATTTGTTGCACACAAATTCTTCTCTTTTCCGAATTTCAGAATAAGTGAATTTCAAGCCACATGGATTCATACACCGCAATTGTTCCATCACGCTATTCACTTCCGCTAATTTTCTCCACTACCAAACCCCCTCCATATCTCGCTTCTCCCGTCAAAGCCTCAGTTCCATTTCCACGCCTCAACTTTTCCACCAAAGGTAATTAATTAATTATAATTACGCTAGTTTTGTAGCGGATAGTTGTTTTGAAATCTGTTACACTGTATAATGTGTTAGCTGTAATTTGTTGGTAGTTCTTTGGTGCATTGCAGGATTAGTGTAAACATTGCACTCTATCTGTTTGTATAAATTCCTGACCCAGTAATAGAAATGTGTGGACCAAAGTTTGTTTATCTTGTTTTGTTTTCTAGAGTTCAAGATATCATAGGGCTGTGAACAATTTTTGTTGGTTTATGAAGCAGGAGGAAGGTTGCAGCACTGTCTAGCCGTTAGTGAAGGGTTGTCCTCTGCCAGTTCCTCTGAAAGGATTGTTGGTGATGATGATGGTGGTGGCAATGGGGTGTTGTTGGATGAGAGCCGAATGGTTAGGGTGTGTGACAAGCTTATTGGCATTTTCATGGTTGACAAGCCCGCCCCTACTGATTGGAGGAGGTTGCTGGCTTTTAGCAGGGAGTGGAACAACATTAGGCCCCATTTCTTCAAGCGCTGTCAGGATAGGGTGGATGCCGAGGGCGATCCCGCCATGAAGGAGAGGCTGCTCCGCCTTGGAAGGAAGCTTAAAGAGGTCTGATCCCTGTGAATAAGATACTTGTGTTAATGTATTTTTCAGCTCAATTATACTGTATGCTTCATTATTTGTAAAACAAGAAGGGGAAAAAAATAAAGAAAATAGGTGTTAGGTGCAGCACTAAGCGAATTGTGCTCTTATGAGAGGACAAAGGTTTAAGCCTTGGAAACACCATATGTAGGGGCCGAACCATATCCATGTTTGTCCAAAGGGATTAGTCTCACTCTCAAAGGGTGTAGGGATACACCACTTGTGGTTAGGGCCTAACCACATTGCTATGTGAATCCAAAAGGTGTAGGGATGCCTTGGGAAACCAAAGAAAGGAGAGAAAAAACAGAAAAAATCATGCAAATATGGTGACAGAAAAAGGAATAACACTATCTCCTTGTCTTCTGGGGCCCCATTTTTTTTTTGCTAGAGTGTGAATGGGATAGGATACTTGCTGCTGTATTTATTGGTAGTGCAGGCCTAATGTAAGCTGTATTAATTTGAAAAAAAGAAAGAGAAGTAGAGATGATGCAAATTGATTAAGAAGTTCTCTTTGTGCAGATTGATGAGGATGTGCAGAGACACAATGATCTTCTTGAATTGATCATAGGGGACCCATCAGGAATTAGTGACATTGTCTCCAAGCGTCGTAAAGATTTTACGAAAGAATTCTTTTTGCACCTTCACACTGTAGCTGAATCCTACTATGACAATGCTGAAAAGCAAAAGGGTAGGACTAAATTTCACAGGCTTTTAGTAATCTATGTCAATATTTCTTAAAACAATTTTGGACTTAATTTCCAATGTGTCATCTGGATTTCTTGTATGGTAAAGCATCAAGCCATATCAAGTCCATTCAGTTCTGAACTTAAAATAAATTAATTTCTTTTATTGCTGTAAATTAAATTTTATGAGCCACAAGGAACCCAGACTATTAAATTTGTGTAAGCATTAGTACTCTTGTAATTGAAACTTAAATAGGAACATTAGGAAGAGATCATCAGAATATTGTTATGTTAGGCTGCAGGGTATTCTGATTGTTTGCCTTAGAATTCTTGCACAACCAAGATCATGTTATAGCTGTCACATGTTAAGAAATGTGTCAATTTAATGGGATAGTTCGATAATGCATCTTTAATTAGTTTGTTATTTTATAAACTATAATTATTTATTTATTTATTTTTTGGGTGGCAAGAACTTGCAAAGCTTGGAAACACTTGCTTGGCTGCTGTACAAGCCTATGATGCTGCAACTGAAAGCATGGAAAAGTTAAATGCTGCAGAGTTGAAATTCCAAGATATTATCAATTCTCCCTCACTTGAAGCTGCCTGTAAGAAGATAGACAGTTTGGCTGAAAAAAAGGAACTTGATTCCACATTGGTATTGATGATCACCAAAGCTTGGTCAGCTGCCAAGGAGTCAAACATGATGAAAGATGAGGTAAATTGACGATGACCTCAGCAATTTCCTATTGTAATCTATTTGCTGTATCTTTTTAACTTTATGAACTTGGAGGCTAAGAAATTTTGGATGATTATGCAACTAATATAGTTTCTTTAGGCTGCACTGCACTTGCACAGGGTGGGGGAAGGGCCAAGTGGATAGTGTAGGTAGTTTGTTGATTTGACTTCTTTTTTTCAATGGAAAGATAATTGGAAGTTTGGAACAGTATGGTTATCTACTTTGTCTAGCACTTGATTATGACACAATGTTTGCCAGTTTTCAAACTACTTAACTGCATTGTCTTTGATATTTCTTTCCTTCTTTTTAAGAGGAGAGATTTCATCTTTTAGTAAATATAACAAGCAAATAAGTCATACTTACATCAGTTACATGTTTACACCGAGTTTCGGGGAAATATGAAAGGGATGAATCTGTTGTTCACCAGCTACTTTTAGTAGTTAAAGTTCTTTCACATGAACAAACGATGCTTTGAAAAAAACAAACGATGCTTTGAAAAATCTTAGGCCATGTGTGATATCATCACAAAAGATGAGTATCTTGTTCATTGAAATAATTATGAGAGATCCAATTTGATCTTGTGTATATAAGAAATCTACTCACTTCATATTTATGTCCTAACTACCTAGATATTATATGTAAACTTTTGCCCATTATATGTATTTTTGTACTAGTAAAATGGAACACTCATTTTGCAGGTAAAAGATGTACTCTATCATTTATACAAGACTGCTGTGGGAAATCTTCAGAGACTTGTGCCAAAAGAGATTCGAATAATCAAATATCTAATTAGAATTGAGGATCCTGAGGAGCAACTATGTGCCCTCAAAGATGCATTTACACCCGGAGAAGAACTCGAAGGAAAGGATGTGGATAACCTGTACACGTATGTATTAGATGTCAGAATGTAAATTTATTGAAATAGAATTCTGTTGCAACTTTATCTTAACCTTTCTTAATATCATTTTTAGGACGCCAGAGAAGCTTCACACGTGGATAAAGACTGTGGTGGATGCTTATCATTTGAGCACAGAAGGTACCCTCATTAGGGAAGCTAGGGATCTGTTGAATCCGGAGGTCATCCAAAAATTGGAGATACTGAAGAATGTTGTGGAAAGGAAATTCATGTGAATATAAGCTTAAGAAACATTTTCTACTCTGAAAGTCCAAGGTTGTACTTGGAGCATGAGATTCTTGATGTCCACCATAAGCCTTGAAGTACAAGCATTGCTGCAAGGACGTGTCTAAATTATAGCCAGTGTCTAGGGGCGTAGGCATCTTTTTCAAAACAATAGAATTAGCTAAGTTAGGAAACAGCTAAACAATTCTTCATAATTATACCATCTAGAGTTAGGTCCTGGATTTTTGGTTACAATAGGATATTGAAAACTGAGGGAGAGTAGGGGAATGAACTTTGCATATGGTATATCATATGTGGGAGAGGGAAATATTACATACTGGACCCGGGGACTTTAATACAATAACTGAAGAACCTGAGCCTTGCCCTTGGTCGGGTTATTTACGTTGTTGTATGTGTAGTTGTTGCACATAAAATGCACTTCTTTCATATTTGTTTTATTATTTTGCGTTCCTCAAAGGTCGATTTCTTAATTCTAACGCCATTGTTATGTCTTCAAGGGCTCTACGATGAAGCTAAATTACATTGTACGAAATGTTACCTGAAATCGGTTGTTTTTCAATCCAATGAACTGTGGATGGAAATATTGCTCTGCCCTCTATTACATGTCACCCAAAAGCCCAATTTACTGTACTTAAATCCAAAAAATGATTGATAATTTGTTGCTCGAAAATATATCTTTGATTATTTGGTCAAATTAAGTATTTAGAAACATTTTATTAAATTTAAATTTATGTTGCATGTATTTTCCTAACCTTTTGCTTTTCATCATTGTGTCGCTGACTAACTGGCCAAGCTTGCTCATGATATTGGATGGATATACAATCTCCACTTGCTGGTTGTGGTGGTCCTCTTATGAATGACTTGTGGGGTGTCTCTTGGGGTAATCTTGTCTCCTAGAGTCTCCTCCACCCTTGTCGCTAAAAGCAACTTTTCATCATTGTAATTAGAATGATTTTATCATGGATTGGTTGAGTAGGGGCATCTTGCATTCAACGAAGATCTAAATCATTTTAAATTTCCTCCACTTATGGGTTTTAATATTACTTGTTGAATGATCTTTTTTTTTTTTTTGTTACAGAATGAATTATTTTTTTAGTCTAACCACATTTATCCTCACATTTTTTGGATGCTAAACTTATGTAAGTGAACTTGCTTAAGAGTATATATATATATATATCGGATGGCACTAAGAGCAACTGCAGCGCAGGCCCGCACCGTCCCAATTTCTGACACAGCTACAGTGGATGGAGGACATTCCACTTTTAGTTTTGTATTGGAAGAATTCATGAAAGCAGGATACATCCCACCAAAATGGGATTGAGTCCATTTTTTCCACCATCATTTAATATGTGACAAGTGATATTGTGATATCATTATACAAATTGTTGTTACGGTTGATAATGTTAAAATACAATGGTTTTATTTTATTTTTTTACTCTATAAATATTAATCTTCTTCAATATTTTTTTCAACACTTTCTTTTCAATCCTTCTTAACATATCTTTATTATTTCCATATCAATTTTACTCATTTCTTCTTCCACAAAATATGGATCAAAACCAATTTAATTTAAATTTTTTTTTCAACTACTTGCAAAATTCTAACTTCTCTCAAAATTCAAATATCCAAACTTCTCAAAATTAAATGAATGAAATTTTTTATTCGCAACTTAATTTTTAAAAAATTAATTGTTAACTAACATTTTTCATAAAACTTTTATTTTATATTATTGTTCAATCCAAAAATAAAATTATATATTAAATAATATTTATAATAAAGTATTTCATAATTGTGTTGATATTTATTTTTAATTTAAAAAAATATGTTGGACCAAAGTTAGAACTTTGCCATTGGAGATAAGAGTCCCATTTTTAAGACACTTTTGGCTTTTATGATGCATTGGGCCACAAGTGTTGATGTGGCATGTATTAGGGCCAAAAGTGGGACTCTCCACCGGAGATGCTTTAATCCCAAACTCATGTAAGTGAACTTGCCTTGCACCTTGGTGGTTGGGGTATTTTTATGACTCAAAATCCACAATCTTAGGGTGTGTTTCGATGGGTGGCAATGAAGGGAGTGGCATAGCAAAATGTAAGTGAACCATGCTTTGGAGTAATTTTAAGGGAAGGAGTGGAATGGCTAAGGAGAGACAATGTGTTTTTTCTTTGTCACCCAAAGCCCCCCTTTTTTGACTCTCTAAATTAGGGAGCCCAATGGGGGAATCACCCATATTTCTTTTTCTTTCCCTTATTAAAATTGTTAATATCTAAATTAGAGGGTGACACATCCTACTCCATTCTATTATTTGCCTTTCTCGTACATTTCATTATTAGTCATTCACTTCCATTCTTCATAATTCATACAACTCCCAAACATAATCTTAAATAAGGCTATAGAGAATTTTATAGATGATGGAATAGAGTGGCTTATAATAGAATAAGGTGAAAAGGTAAGGGATTGAATGGATTAAATGATGTCATTCTTATATTTGGATGGTTTATGAGTTTTAATGATGGAAGGGAAAGGAAATGTATTTCAATCCCTCCTTGATCTCCCAATCTGGAAAAGGTAAAAAATTGAGAGTTTTGAGTGGCAAGTTATTCTATTCCCTCCTTTTAATTTGCTTCCGAATATGGTCAAAGTTTAGCCACTTTATTCCTTGTCACTCCCTCTATTGCCACCCTTTCAAACATATCCTAAAGAAAAGTCATGAAGTCTATTCTAAGGGCACATTTTAGTGGGATGATTTTGAAGGGATAAAAAAAAAATGTCTTTTTATCTATTAGAAAATATATTTTACTTTAATGATATTTTAAAATTAAATAATAAAATAATAAATTATTATGAACTTATACATTATTTATATAAATTTATAAAAGAATCAGAATTAAGTTAAACCAGTATAACATTGATACATTTAGATTGCTCAATAATTTTTTATAAAATATAATTTTTATTAATCTAATTATTAAATTACAGTTATATATTATATTATATATCATTTGTATCAAATTTTAAAAATTTAACGTTATCAAGAATGTGATTAAATATTTTTATTTTAACACATTTTAGAGATATGCACTGTATTTATTTTAATGTTTATAAAAAGTGTATTTTAAAAAAATTTAAATTAATAATTTTTATAAATATAAGCTTCTAATTTACTAGTAAATTTTGTGAAAAAAAAAATACTTAAATAAAAAGTTATTTAATACTTCAAAAATTTTTTAAAGGATTTTGAAGTATTATTAATATAAATGAATTTTATATTATTATTAAATTATATATATTTTATTTATAAAATTTTTAGTATAATAAATAATTAAATTAAATATTTTTATTAATATAATAATATATACTTAAATATTTATATAAATTTTTTTTACAGTGTCTTTAATAAAGAAAATAATATAACCTTTTATATTTAGAAGAAAAAGAGAAATCCCTGCTTTCGTTCCTCCAAAAACCCTCTGCTCAAGTCAAGCGTAAGCAGCCACGAACGGTTTCACTCGCGAACTCATTGAAATTAAGCTTAGTAAAAGAAATCAGGAACCCTCAAATATCAATCTCAATTGGAAAAATGATGGCTTCAACCAATAATACGAATACGAATACGAACACGAATGATGTTGCTGCTGCTGATTTTGCGAAGCAACTGAGGCGCCACGAAGTTGCCATCGCTGAGCTCAACAACCTCCCTTCTTCCGCTGTAACTCACTAACTAACCTCCAATACTTCTCGGGTTAGGGTTAGGGTTGTGGCTGTGCCCTGTTTCTTTCATTCTCTGCCCTTCAATTTTCTGCAAAAACCTTTCACCTTTTTTTTTTTCTCTCATTTTTTTGTATTGTAAGCAGTTTTTGTTGTTGAGTGCAAAAATAAATAAATAAATAAATTATGCTAAGTTTCTCTATATCCTCTCTCTCTCTCTATGGTTTTGGATTCACGAGGTTTTTGCTTTTGCAATTTTATCACTTGGATTTGGAGCTGAGTGGATCCGAATTGCTTTGGATTCTAAGTTTATGAATGGTTAATTTTCCTTTTCTGTGTTGAGTTCATACCTCAATTACTTCTTCCTTAGCTTGCATTGCAATGAAATAATACTTCATTGGCTTGTTTTAGATTTTTAATTCTTTTTTATATTTCTGTAACTTTCCATTTTGGTTTGAACTGTCTAGCTGCAGAAAGCTTCTTATGAAAAACTCTATTTCATTGCCATTTTATGCATCCTGATATGTTCATCTTAATACTTGAGTTTGAGGAGAACGTGAAAATCATTTATACATGTAAAGGGCGAGGATCTAGTTGGAGAACCCTTTTTTACTGTGAATGGATACATCCAAGTCTTATTTATACTTAGTAGAAAGGGCTGTGTCCAGCGTGTAGTACAACTGTATAGTACGAAAGTATAGCTATATTCACTTAATACAAATAGATACTCATAAGTGAATACAAGTCATTGGAATAGCTATTACTTGGACACTCCCCCTTAAGTTAGAACCATGAAGTGTATGTACCTAGGTTGTTAGTTCTTACAAGCATAACTAATCTGAGAATGTTAGTAACTATGTTTGCTACTTGCTAATTGGTTATTTGAGTTGGCAAAACTAGTGGCAATGCATTCCAATGACGTATTTTCTCCAATGACATGACAATTCAGCTTCATGTGTTCACTCTTCTCATTGTATTGTTGTTTTCTGTCTTCACTTGCTATGAACAAAAATAAGGTGATTCCTTTTAGTTTTCCCCTTTTTATTCCCTTGACTTTCTCTCAACAGGGGAAACATTTAAAATGATTCTAAAAGTGTTTGGAGCACACGTTTTCTCAAAATTTCCACCGTTGAGGAGTGAAATCATCAACTGCTCAGCATAATGATGGATTAAGCTATGGCATGACGACAGCTGTTGATGATTTTACTCCTGAAACCAACGGTGCAAAATTGTAGAGAATGTGTGCTCCAAGCATCTTCAGGAGCTTCTTAAACGTTTCCTGTATATGGTTGACAAGATACGTAAAGGACTTACTTTTCTTGCTGCAGGCTGTCTATCAGAGAAATGGGAACTTATTCTTTCGCACGACCATCCAGAAAGCAACGACAATGGAGCAGAGTAAGAATTCTTCACCTTTGACTCTGTTCTTCTCACTTTTTCCTTAGAAGAAATTCTTCACCTTTGATTCTGTTCTACTCAACTTTTTCTTAGAAGAAACACATGCTTTATTGTGCCAAACAATTCTGATAATATTTTTTCCCCCAAATTTTTGTTGGATAGAGCAACTTGATTCAGTCAAAGTCAAGCTAAGAAATCTGAATCCTTCTTCATAGTCATCAGGCTTAATTCTTCTTTGCCAGAACTCCGGTGGGTTGGGAGCAACACAGCATTTTCCCGGGCACTAAAGGGCGAAAATGCAATGGGGACTAATGTTCCCACTTGGAAGTTTCATTTGTCAAAGTGCTGTGGTGTTGTTCTATTGTTGTTCCCACTAATGTCCCAATGACATTGTTCTATGCTATAAAATGAACATCTCATGAATACATTCAGATACTTCACCAATCTTTATGAATTTTGTCCTTTATGATCCTTCCACATCATGGTGGTCGAGAATTTTGTTTTGTTTGTTCTTTTTTTTTTTTTTAAAAAAAAAAAATGATTGCTTGTTGGCATTGTTATGCTAACCTATGAAGGATTGTAGCTTCGAAGAAATTGTTTTGCCCTTGGTCCACGTGATGAAGGTAGACTCTATTTTCAACTAAACATCGTGTTCAGTAAAGAGAACAGAAACTGGCCTGAAAAGCTTGAGAAGATTAATCGAAGCATCAAAGAAGTTTCGTTTTAGTCATTTGCATATCGGGAGAGGTCATAGAAGAAATTCCTCTCCTGTGCGCTTGGCCTCATGCAGGAATCAAAGATGTGATTTTGAATGGTATCCCTGTTGAATTTGGATATACTAAAGCAGCAAACATAGATGCGTGATTTTTTATGTAAGCTGGCATGAATTAAATATTTAGATGATGTGATGATGCATCATCACAAAATCAGTGAGTACATTAAAATTAGATTTATACGATAAATAAAACGACTAATTTTAATATACCATTAGTAGTATGTGTGATTTTTTGAATAATAATTATAAGTGTTAAAATACTTTCCATTATATTAATAAGGATTGAATCTAGCAGAAGCTAGTCTCCTATATGTGGCAAATCATCGATTTAAATATTAATTGGGAGAGTTATCATAATTAATACTCAACATTATTTTGAACAAGATTGTTTCTAATAAAAAATAATTGTTAAGAGATATAAAAATGCTTCTGATTGTATGATAATATGACTAATAATTTTTATATTTATATTATATCAAAATTAAGGTCACAAATAAAGATGAAATGAGCATATTAAGCATGCTATAAAGATGAAGTGCCCTGTCAAGCTGAAAGAGCAAGGCTAGTATCGTAAGGACCAAAGTTCTCCAAAATAGGAACTACAAAACTATGCCCAACGTTGGAAGGGGGAAAAAAAAAGCCTATGCTCAACGTAATCTTTGCTTGAAATTCAGTTAAAAAGTTAAAAAGGAAAGTGTTTCTGAACTTATCCTTTATAAATATTATATATTAATGTGAATATGGTAAATATTCTAATATCCGTATAACAACCTATTAAGAAGAGAGAAATGTAATGCATATTTATATAATAGTAGTGTTATATTTAGTGTTGATATATGATGTTTAAATATAACATTTAATAAGAAATATCTTCACCATAAGGCCAGCAGATAAGATCAAAGCCAGTGGTGCAGCTTTCAGCTCGGCAAAGCTTGGAACTTGCAAAATCAGAGAGCAATCAGATTCAAATACTAAGGATCCGTTTACTATACCTGATATAATAAGATTTAATAAGGTAAGGATTGATAATATAAAGTTTGATTATATAAAATTTGATAAAAATTTAAAATTATATAGTATTTGATATATCACTGTATAAGATATTATATTATATAAAATATAGTTAAAATAAAAAATTATAATAAATATAATTTTTAAATAGTTATTATAATTATTTTAGTTATTTTTTTATTATATATAAAAATAATTTTATATTAAAATTTATTTATTTATTTATTTATTCTTAATTTTTTTTATAAATATAAAAAATATAAGAGAGAGAGGAGTGAAATAGTGATGAAGTTTTTATATATCAAAATCTAAGTATGTTTAGTATTACATTCCTATATTTGATTATATTTTTTATGATATATAATTAAATTTATATTAAATATTATTATTTATATATTTTAATGATAAATTTTTATTCCTATATTTTTATTTTAATTTGAATATTTATTTTATAATTATTTTTAAAAAATATTTATTTATTATTAAATAATATTATTTTTTATTTATATATTTTTTATTTTTATTAATTATTTAATAATTAATTTTATTTTAATAAAATATATTAAAAATAAAAAAATGGAAGAACTCTTATACATTAAAAGTTAATCAGACCTAATACGATCTCTCTAGGTTAGATTAAGTTATTCATTATTATAACGTATAAAAGAGATTTAATGGATAAGTTTATACAATATGTTGACTGTATTAAACTATAAATAAGATCATAATATATTATATTACCTTATTTTATCATACCTAATATAATATGCAAAACACTCCATAAAAAGGCAAATATCTGAGTCCGCTTACAAAATCTTCTTTGATATTTTAAAATAAGAATAGTAATTTTTTAATCTATCAGTCAACCAAGAATAGCCAAGCAAGTCTTATTTAATATTTGAGTATAACAACCTTGCTGTCATCCTTGCGCCAATAATTGAGATAGTGTGTCGGCAAATTTTAACGTGTATATCAGACATCCTAATGCTTAGTGTTCCATATTTAACACCGTGAAAAATAAAAAAGTACATCCATAAATTATTTTATAATATATAATATATAAATTACTCAAATTACTCGCTACTAATATGTTAAATATGAGCATCCATGATATGTCAGATTATCAAGCTATTGTATTTATAACAAAGTAATTTTATGATTTTATGACAGCAGGTTTAGAGTAAAGTTAAACATTTATACAAGCCATTTGATTAAATAATAATTTAATTTTAACTTACTGTCATTGCAAATATTTTATATTATTATCTAATTACTTATTAATATATCATGGAAATAAGTTTTTTGGTACAAATATTATGGCAATAGTTTGATTATGAAAATAATTACATAGAAGAAAACCCTTTTGAATAGTATGTAAATACATAATTAAATTGTAATATAAAAATATAAGCAGTATATTACAATTAAACTAATTATTAAAAAAAAAAAAAAAAGTTGCATACTAACACTTGGCAGAGATGATGGGGATAACCGCAATCAGACAAGATAAGATTCAAAGATTGGTAAGTTGGGATACATATCCCATAATGGAGGCTTCTAACATGATCTGCGGTGAGTTAGGAGCCATTCTAGTCTTTGTAATCTAATAAATAAGATACAATAATGTATCGATAGATTGATTATTTATAATGTAATATAATAATTTTTTAATTTTAATCAAATTTTAAAATTATGGTTAAATATATTTAAAAAATAATTAAAATTTATTTATATAATCTTAAAATATTTTTAAAAAAATTCAATTTAATTTCATGTTTACATAGATAAATTTTGTTTAATCATGCAAATAAATTTTAAAATTATTATAATATATTACAAATGATTGATATATTGATATAACTTTGAATCTCACTCATTAAACTACAAGAATCACGATGGTTCTTAACTCACCAAAAATCTTCCATGTTATTTTATATATTATATAATATAATAATAATAACAATAATAATAATAATAATCCCTTTCCTTTTTTGTACACGAACTCACCTTTCTCTTTACCCGCTCATTACTACGCTATCTCAATTTTCATATTCTGGCAAGCAAGACCTATTAACAGGCACTATCATGCTTTTTGTCTCACTTTTTTTTTTTTTTTGAATATTACTATCTAAAATTAAAAACATGTATTTGAAGTGGATATATAGTTTCAAATGCAGGAAGTCCGTATACTACTCCCGAGGACAAAATAGGCGAAATAGTATTTTTAGGCATTAACTTGAAGTGGATATATAGTTTAGGGACAAAATAAGCAAAATTATATTTTTTGTGAAACTTTTGTTTGGACATTAACCTAAAGTGGATATATAGTTTAAAAAACCTGAAGAAGTTTACAATTTTTTGGGTATTAATGTTATATGTCATCTCGGAATTTAAACATGCAGTATTGAAAATATTAAAAACATAATATGAAGACGATATATATTATGAGAAGATTTTGTGTACCTTGAAGCAAGAGGCTTTGGATTGAGAGGTTCTAAGGAATACGAACAGAATGAGAAGGAGGATCGGAAGTAATTTTATGATAGGAATTGTTTTCCGAGTAAAAAGCATATGGAAGAAGCAATGTGAGTGTAGTGTGGGTATAAAAAGAGAGAGAATGCTAGAAAATAATGAATGGTAGATATGTATAGTGGAGAGATAAATTTTCTTCCTCTTCAAATATTCAAGAATTTTTTAGTATCGGTTACCTTTAGCCATTGTTGGTCGGGGGTAAAAACACAAAGTTATAAAAGGAGAGAAAACAAAATGATTCTATATACTTTTTGTCTCTAATTAAAATATCCCACGATATATTGTCATAGAATTAACTTCTCAAACGCGGTTACAATTTAAGAAATTCTTTTAATAGTTACTTTGTTTACAAATTGAACTTAGTTTAATTTTCTTTTTGAAGCGCAGTTCGTTTACTGATATATCTAAGCATTCTTATTAAAAAAAGGAAAAAAATCATAAAATCTATAAAAAAAAGAAAAGACGAGACTTATTTAATTTTTTTTTCCCTTTTTCCCTTCATGTGTGTGAACATGAACATGGAAACGTGATGTTCAGGCAATATATAATTTAGTCAAAATTTTTTATTTATATAATTATTTAAATTGTAAATAATTATATTAAAATTTTTTATTAATATAATAATATATAATTAAATATTTATATTGATAATATATTTAAATTAAATATAAAAAAAAAAGATAGGAAGCTTTTTACGGCTTTGGGTTATGGGAGGTGTGTTCAACCGACGTTACACAATTTACGCAAACACAGTGTGGTTTGTAATGAGCGGTGACGCAAGCCAGCCCCAGCTGGGGACGCTGACGCCATCTCTTTCGTCACCCAAACCACTTCACTCTCCTTATCGACGCATCCTACGCGTACAGTGTCTCCTCTCTCTCTCTCTCTCTCTCTGACTTTCTCTCTCTTCGTTCATCTTCTCCTTGTTTGTTCCTGTGCCTGACAACGATAAACGAACCTTCGTGGATGCTCCTCCTTTTGTTTTTTTTTTTTTTTTAATATTCGTTCACAAATCACGAAATCACAGACCCCCTTCTTTGATGTGATGTTAATGTTATCAGTATCATTGCTCTTCTTCCCATTCTGATTCTCTCTTTCCTTTTTTGTCCTTTCGGAAACTTCCTCGTTTCTCATGCTTTGACTTGTAACTCTCTCTCTCTCTCTCTTTGTCTCTCTCTGTTATTGGTGATTCCCTTTTGTCTCTGGTTTGCTTCTGGGGTTGGCAAAGTTCGAACCTTTTTGTGATTTGGATGGATCTGGTGCCAAGTTCTGGGAGTTTGCTCTTGTGGGGTGTGGAGTTTTGGAGGGTTATCAATAATACTTGAGCGATTCAAGGTGAAGGTTTTCTTCTTTTGGTTCTTCAATAGGGGGATCGGTTCTGGGTTTTGTTTGATTTTATGCTGTGTTGGTTGCTCTGGAAATTCGAACAGAGGGGCTTCTTGATCCTTTTGGGCGTTTTTGCTGTGCTAAAATTTTTGCAGATTCATTTAAAGTTGTGTTTTTCTCATTTGGGATTTTGGGTAGAGCTTTTGAAATAGATAGCTTTTTTGTCTTTGATGTCAAGGAAACTTTGTTGGGGGTGTTTTCAATTGAGGGTTGACTATTGATAACTTACATTCACAAATACTGATTTGAGTTTAAGCTGTGTACTTCTACAGTTTTGTTGTGAGTGGTTGGATGTTTTGTGACATAAGATTTTGCAGCTAACACTTGCTCAGATTAGTGTTTATCATTTACTTCGCATCTATAGTTTCTATTTATAGGTTACTTTTGTTTTTAGGTCTTTGCTGGAAAATTCAAGGCCTTAATTTGGTAGCCTATCATATCACATCCATCTGTTTGTAGTTTGAAAAGTTTTTGGGACTTCATCTGAGAGGTAACTTTGAGGTGTGGAGTTTTTTATTTCTGATATCAGAAGATATGTTCTAGCCTTCTAAGTAAGTGGAATAATGGCTCATTCAGCTGAACCCTCATCATCTTTGAGCTTTACATCATCTTCCCACTTATCGAATGGCTCAGTTAGCCACAACATATGCTCTTCCTATGGCCCTGATCCTGGACCTAACCTTGAGGTTATCAGTTTGAGTAAGCTTAGCTCTAACTTGGAGCAGCTTTTGATTGATTCTGCTTGTGATTATAGTGATGCTGACATTGTTGTGGAAGGAATTCCGGTTAGTGTCCATCGATGTATTCTGGCATCTAGGAGTAAGTTTTTCCATGAATTGTTCAAGAGGGAGAAAGGATCTTCAGAGAAAGAAGGAAAATTGAAGTACTCTATGAGTGATTTGTTGCCTTATGGAAATGTTGGATATGAAGCCTTCCAAATTTTCTTGGGCTACATATACACTGGTAAACTCAAGCCCTCTCCTATGGAGGTGTCAACATGTGTTGACAATGTGTGTGCCCATGCTGCTTGTAGACCTGCAATTAACTTTGCTGTGGAGTTGATGTATGCATCTTCCATTTTTCAAATACCGGAGCTGGTATCACTTTTCCAGGTGAATATTCTATGTATGATGATATATAAGAGAACATCACATATTTTGCATATCATTTAACTAATTGGTCTTCCATTGTAATAATATTTTACTAGAACATGATTTCATCAAACTTACCTGTTACCTGATCCCGTTTGAATTTTAAGCATTTCTTGACCTCTACTCTCTCTAATAACATTTTCTATTTGTCCATTATCTATATCTATTATAAAGTGTTTAAATATAGGGGTGAATGAAGGAAATATAATTGTCTATTAAGACACATTCCATCCCATGATGCTTATCTGGTGATTCATTTGGAGAAGTGGAGTTAAGAGATTTTTAATAAGAATTGGTATATCTTATCATCTAGATTCATGCTATAGGTGATACTTTCGCTTAGGTGATGGGCCAAGCTATAACAATAGTTCACGATCAGAATCGACATTCATGGGATTCTTCAGAACATATGCTTCATTAGCTAACAGGCCTGGCCTGAAGTCAAGAGCACCTGACTATCAGGCACATGCATGGGATCAACCTTTCATACATAAAACTCCTAAACTAAGTTTCTCATAACATAAGCGCCTCAACATACGTAAGCAAGTAGTAGGGCTCCAATGTAATTGCTTTCCTTTTCTAAAGAAAACTATTCCCCACAGGATGTTTGGGAGATGGATATATTGTGATTGTGAGATGTTTGGATTAAATTGATTATAATCTTTTTTTTTTTGGGGGGAGGGGGGCACTAAAAATTGCTTACAAACATGAGCTTCTTTCTTTTATCATTTTCATTATAGTCCGAATTTGAAGCCTTTATCAAGACTTTAACAAATCTAGTATCTTAAATTCACTTTTCAGTTAACATAAACATCAAAGTGATTTTATTATAATCAATCATAAAGGAAATCAATTATACGTATTAATTGATTATTGATACAATATTTTTTTTAACAGCTAATCCAAATACACGACTGTTTGTTAGAGTTAACTTTTATATTTGTTGACTCTGAAGGGGTATGTCAGTATGAAATTGAACTTTATAATTAACTTACCATATATATTGGTTTGTCTAGGCACATACATGCCTTGTACCTGGCATCTTGTGCATAGGCACTAAGTATTACCGTTAGCTCCATAATAGCTTTCCTAGTGTATTGAAATCCACTGGACTTTACTACTTTTGGTAATGCATGGGAAAGTACTTGCAAAGCATCTAAATTACTAGCAAATAGCAATGTGGTGTCTTACCATGCTTAAGGATCAACAAGCTAATTAATACTTTGAATTTTGGCAGCGACGTCTTCTTAACTTTGTCGGAAAGGCTCTTGTGGAAGATGTCATCCCAATCCTCATGGTTGGTTTCCATTGTAAATTGAGTCAACTTGTCACTCAATGTGTTGACAGGGTGGTGCGCTCAGACCTTGACCAGATCTCAATTGAGAAGGAGCTTCCCCATGAGCTCTCAGAAGAAGTGAAATTACTCCGCCGCAACCAACAGCAAGATGTTGAAAATGATGATTCTGTAGTGGACCCTTTGTTTCTAAAACGGGTCACTAGAATACACAAGGCATTGGACTCGGATGATGTTGAGCTTGTTAAACTTCTTTTAAATGAATCAGAGATTACTTTAGATAAAGCCAATGCTCTCCATTATGCTGCAGCCTACTGCGATCCCAAGGTTGTTTCTGAGGTACTTGGTTTGGGTCTGGCTGATGTTAATCTTCGGAATTCTCGGGGATATACGGTGCTTCATATTGCTGCCATGCGTAAGGTGCCTTCCATTATAGTATCACTTCTATCGAAAGGGGCTTGTGCATCAGATTTGACTTTGGATGGCCAGAGTGCTGTTAGTATTTGCAGGAGATTGACAAGGCCAAAGGATTATCATGCAAAAACAGAACAAGGGAAGGAAACAAACAAAGATAGGATATGCATCGATGTTCTTGAAAGAGAAATGCGGAGGAATCCATTAGCTGGGGATTCTGCTACGTCAAATCACACAATGGCTGACGATCTTCACATGAAGCTACTATACCTTGAGAACAGAGGTATGGTATCATGGGTATCTTTGCTTGTCTTCTATGCATTCTCTTCATGTATGTTTCAAAACAGTTTATTTACATTCCTTGGAATGAAAATTTTCCAAAAGTGAGCCACTTTTATAACTAGAGATAGTTTTGATATAGTCAGCTCATATTAAGATTATGCTCTTCTTTCTATATATAATTTTTTGCCTTTTTTTTTTTTGGGGTTCCCTGACTTGTTATTGATGAGGAACCTTGCTTCTTCTTTTGGAGGAAAAGTTTTTGTGGAAAACCCTACTTGAAAGGACCATTGTTATGAATTTCTGGGGTTTAGATTGAGTCCTTTTGAGAGTGGACATCAGGTCTGATTAGCTGGACTACCAGCTTTATTAATTTAAGTTGTCTAAAAGTTTGCATCGGTACCAACTCTATTTAAGTAGGGCTGATAGAATTTAGACAATACAGTGAAAATATAGGGCTGACTTTATGTGATGTAAATTGAGTTGGAAGTTGGAGACGGAACGGTTCAAGGGTTACCTATAATCTCCACATCAAGGTATATAGGTTTATAAAATCTAAAGATTCTGCATTTTGGATTTTGAAGCAAAGAATTATTTTTCATTCTTTGGCAAATGAATTATGGCTGGAAATTTGAGGTTCAAAAGCCAATTATTATTTGTTAAAGGACTTATAGTGGGGTTAAGGGATCTAAAGTTGTATCTTGTAAGTTTTGTTAACTGCAACAAGAAAGTAGAAAAATAAATTAGGAAAAGAATTAGTCAGTAGTAATGGACTACTGATGCACCAAAACTTGAGATTGGACAGGTCCCATGGGAACATAGAGCAAAACCAGAAAGTTGGACATGCAGAAAAAAATGAAAGTATATATAATATTGATGAGTTTTATGGCTTCAAACACGGCTGTGTGTATTAGTTTACTGTTTATTTTTAGTAGGATGTATTAGTTAAGGTTTATATCTTGGTTAGGCTGAGTCACGTTGATTAATGTTTCGTAAACTCTTAGTTTTATATTTGTAGCTAAAATGTGTTGGACTTGGACGGATATTCATGTTGACATGAACATTTTCTATTTTCCAGCTTTAAGGCAAGCACTATTTATGAGAAAAGTTTGATAAGCTTTAAATGCATAAGCACTGAGACCCCCTCCTTATTGTGGCTGAAAGAAAAGCGAGGGTGTTTATCAGATTTTTTTTTTTACTTTTGAGATCTGTCTTACTTGATGCTGCTTATTGAATTCTCGTAAGAGATCTGATATACAGCTTCTTTTTTTAATGATGTTTTCAAGTGATTTTACTATGTTCATGAGTTATTTTATGCTCAAGCCATCAAATATTAAGTATTGCTGCCTACTGCAGTGGCATTTGCAAGACTATTTTTCCCTTCAGAAGCCAAACTAGCCATGGACATTGCTCATGCTGAGACAACATCTGAGTTTGCTGGTCTTTCTGCATCAAAAGGTTCAAATGGCAACTTAAGGCAAGTTGATCTCAATGAGACTCCAATAATGCAAAACAAAAGACTTCATTCTAGGATGGAAGCCCTTATGAAAACAGGTAATTGCTCTTTATAAAACTAAACATTTTAATTTCATGTAAGTTTTATCTCTCTCTCTCTCTCTATCTTTCTGTGGCATGCACACATGTCAAACACTAATGCATGCATGTTACCTTGCTAATCCGTTGATGAGGTGATGTGTGATGCGTATGGGAGCAATGAAAGAGAAAAGGAATAGAGGGAGAAAGAGAGAGAGAGGCAGAAAAGGGAAGAAAGAGAGGAAAAGGAGTAAACTTAGGAGGGACAAACAGAAATTTAGAAACAGTTTCAATTATGAAGTGCTCAAGTCTGTTGCTTGTTCTGAAGATAATTTGCTGGGCTACAAATACAAAGTCTTCATTTCTTCTTTTTCCCTTTTTTCCCGGGAGCTTTGAGTTGTTTACCTTACCTTTCCTTAATTTTGGATCCATTGTTTCTTTATAATCTTGCACTTCTCATTTATTAAAATTCATTGTTATTCTTGGTAAGAACTGAAATATGTGCAAAGGCTCGATAACACGGGAAACTACATAAAATCATGCAAGTGTATCGTAGATGGCATATATCATTCTTTTAATTCTGGGATCGAGTAGCTATCCATTCTTTTGCTGGGTGTATGCTGTTGAACTTTTTCTCTTGTATGCTCTTGCTCTGAATACAATTCTGACACCAAAATATCTTGTACCTTGTGGTTATGGCAGTCGAGATGGGGCGGCGCTATTTTCCGCATTGCTCAGAAGTGCTAGACAAGTTCATGGAGGATGACCTTCCTGACCTGTTTTACCTTGAGAAGGGCACCCAAGAAGAGCAGAGAATCAAGAGGATGCGCTTCATGGAGCTCAAGGATGATGTCCACAAGGCTTTCAGCAAGGACAAGGCTGAGTTTAGCCGCTCTGGAATTTCATCTTCTTCATCCTCATCATCCCTCAGAGATTCTGTACATTACAAGGCTAGAAAAGTGTGAAATAGCATAGTTTCTTTTCTTTTTGTTTATGACTTTGCAATATGATACATAGTGCAAATTTTAAGGGTGATGCCCCCACCATGTCATCTGTAAAATTGTCATAGCAGGAAAGTTGATCCCTTACTATCTATATGTAATCAGCATGCGCAAAGTGTTTTGAAAAATAATTTCCTGCCTCCCTCGTGAGAAATTTAGGGTATAAATTTTGTAACAGAAAATGTATTAGATCTACCATTAATTCTGTGGAGTCTACTAATTGTATGGCTATTTACTGTACATTGTGTTTTTCCAAGAAACTGACGACTCAAAACTTTGATGGTTGCTTGCATATCATTATGAATCCCCGCTCTATTTAGGCGAATAAAAGTTGAAATGCATACCGATTTTAAGCAACTTGACATTCGTTCCCTCAACTTCAGGTCTCTAGTTTAAGTGCATTGAAAGAGTTTTATCTTTATAGTAATTAATTTAATTTGAGTCAGATTAGTTAAAGGGTTTTTGATGATATTAATGGTTTAGATAAAAAAAAAAGGTTGAAATATATAAGTGGAAAGTAATGCAAGTAAATATATATAGTAAGCGCTATGTTAATATTTACCATGGTAAAACAACTTGTGTCTTAAGGAGCTAGGGGTGCTACTTTGCTGTCAAAATATATTCCTAGGGAGTTCCAGCGAAAGAGAAAAAGACAATTAGTAAAAGATTTAAATCTGGTAAAGTAACTTTTGGGCTTCATAGGTGCCACTAGCCTTTGGATCTATAGAGATTCATTAATAATTCATTAATCAGGGATTACTGACAAGAATTGAGTGTAAGTTTTTAACTACAACTATTGAATTTCATTAGTTGAGATAATCATTGTTCCCAATCATATGTATTAATTTACCGAACATACACTTACCCAATGGCCAATCTGTTAACGTTGTGATTTATCCCGTAAAAAAATCGTTGTGATTTATCGTCCTCCATCAATAAATGAAAAATCTCTGCTAAAATATGTTTTAAAGGTCAGCAATTAAGTGGAGTCTGGGATATGAAGCGAAAGAATTTTAGAAATAAAGATAGTTTGTTTGGATTAGTTTATTTTGAATTTAAAATGACTCATAATTAAAAAATAAAATAAAATTTTGAGACAGCTTTTGAAAAATATAATTATTGTCTCATAATAAGCTATTATTTGGTAAGATTTTGGTTTCTACTTTTAAGACGCTATTTCCTTGAGTCTATGTTTATTCAAAAACCATTAGAAGTTAATGTTGGGAGTTAGCTAATCAAATATGACTCACTTGGTCGATCTTATAATTATATGACTTGGGTTTGATTTATAAATTTTATGTCGGCAGACAATTTTCTATCTTATTATAAACTTTTGTTGTAATTTGTGGTTTGTTTGTTATTCTTCTCATTATAAACTTTTAATAATAAAAAAAGTATAGTATCATCAATTTAATAAAAGATAAAAGTGGTTGCAGATCATATATTGCTCACATCTCTTTACAAGAGAGATATGCGCAGAACATAAAGTAGAATCAATTATAATCAGATTATAAAAACTGTATTGAAGAGTGATAATATGCATATAGACAAGCATATGTAACAAGCATATTTTCGCACCAAAACATAAAAAGTACTGTTTTAATATCAGTTGTGCAAAGTTTAATAAAAAGCACTGTTTTGTCATTATAAAAAATGACAATCAAAGTACTGTTTTAAAAATAAACTACACTTTTTTTTTTTATTGCAATAGTTTAATGACATAAACGTACATTTTTATAAGCTGATTAAAATATGAATGCTTTGACTGTTTATAAAATGTGGCGGCAATTTCACTGGCTAAACATGTTGGTCCAAAAAGTTGTTTTGGCCTTCAACAGAAGAGAACCTCACAAATTTATAAAAATATAGATTAAAAGATTCACCATGCAGCATTCACCATTCACCATTCACCAAACCCAACCCTTTTCTTTGTCTTCATTGTTGTGCCCTCTATTCTTCTACAGCTAAGCTAGCTGTCCCTGTGGTTATCTTTATTGGTTTTGAGTCCTAAGAATGTCATTGAAGCTCCTCTTGTTTCAAACTTCTCTTTCAACAACAAACCATATCCCATTCACCAACAAATGCCTTCCTTTGGAGAACTTCCCTTAGATGGAGGCTCACACCATACAATCTCAGCACAATATCCAAACCGAGAGAGGCAAAAACACAGAGATTCAGCACAAGAGAAGAAGCCACTCCCTTCATACATATGTCATGATCCTAGAAGCCTTGGTTCCTCAAAGCACAAGGCAGAGAAGGCCACAATAAGAAGTGGTTCTTCTTCATCTCAATTCAAGAGGCCTGGTTTAGCTTCAGAGAGGTCACACTCCAAGTCTTTGGTGTCAGCAGATTCAAGAGTGGCAGGACCCCTTATGGATGAAGCTGCCATTAGAGCAGTGATTGCTGTCCTCTGTGGCTACATTGGAAGATATGTAAAGGATGGACTTTTCAGGAAAACAATCAGGGACAAGTGCAATTCTGTGTTGGAGAAAAGACGAGAAGACTCAGGTGATGAGGTTTTTGAGAACATGGAACTGGGTATGGAGAAAGTTGATAGATTGGTAGAAGATCAAGGAAAAAAGAAACAGGTGATGGTGATCAAAAGCTTGAAGAATTCCATTGAGATTTTAAGCATAGTTGCTTCTTTGAATGCTAAAAAGTCCAAGGACGCTTCAACTTGTGGTGTACCAAATTCTCATCTATCTGCTTGTGCTCAACTATACTTGGCAATAGCTTATAAGCTGCTGAAAAATGAAAGGGTTTCCACTAAGCATTTGCTGCAAGTGTTTTGTGATTCTCCATCTTTGGCTAGAACATACCTGCTTCCTGACCTTTGGGAGCATTTGTTTCTTCCCCATCTTCTCCATCTCAAAGTTTGGTATAGCAATGAGCTTGAGTTCCTTTCAAATGAAGATCATGGTGAGAAGAAAAAGAAAATGAAGGTGTTGAGCAAAGTATACAATGAAAAAATGGATGCTGGAACTAGTCTGTTTGCTTTGTACTACAAGCAATGGCTTAAAGTTGGAGCTACTGAGCCCCCTCTTCCTGTTGTCTCATTGCCATCAATACCAAGTTGCAGATCATCAAGAAGAAAATCTTCAGATTCTTACATTTCAAATTCCTTAATCAACCCAAACTTGTAAGTAATATGGACATCTTATTCTTGCATTCACCAGAAGAGCCATCTTTTTACAAGAAACAAATGTATGTATGTGATAGTTATGTACTTTTATGTTTTGTTTCCCTACATAACAGATATAAGGCAGTGTTTGGCCCCAAACTAGAGCAGCAACATACTGGTCTTGGAGACCAAAATGGAGTTTTGACAAATAGAAAGGGCACAGATATTGGTGAAAAATTGTATGGAGATGAATTCAAGTGCAGCTCAGTTCAGGTTAGTTTCTGTGCCTTCATTTTATAGATGAAAATCTTTTGATTTATATTATAGAATTGCAGCTCAGATACATGATCTATTTTCTTACTGTTGACAGAAAGAAGACAAGATATATCTGGGAAGATCTTCAATCCAAATTAACAAGAATCATGCTCAATCATGGCCTGAGTCACAGAGATTGGACTATTTCCAGTGCTTTTCTTGCAGGAATATACCTTCAGAAGGCTTGGAAAACAGCAACTATAGATCCAAGAATGCTTCAGTTAGAAAGGGAACAACTGCTCTTTCAGGTTATTTGGTTGGAGCTATTGCAACTATATGTTCATCAGATATTCTAAGCGATTGCGAATCAGCTATCCGTGTGGTTACCAGAGCTTGGTTGAGATCTCCTGGTGATCCTCTCGTTGAAGAAGCATTGACACAACCAAGTGTAATTGAAGCCATCCTAGAGGTGTTATTCGCCTCGACTGAAGATGAAATTCTAGAATTGATTATATCAATTTTAGCAGAATTAGTAGAAAGGAATGATGCAATTGGACAAATTATACTGAACTCTGATCCACAACTAGAAGTGTTTGTGAGACTTCTGAAAAGCACTAGCTTGTTTCTAAAAGCTGCAGCTCTGCTTTATCTGTCAAAGCCTCAGGCAAAGCAGATGTTATCATCAGAATGGGTGCCATTAGTACTTAGAGTGTTAGAGTTTGGAGACAAATTGCAGACCCTCTTCACAGTACAATGCAGTCCTCAAGTTGCAGCATTTTACTTTTTGGATCAGCTTCTCACTGGTTTTGATGAAGATAAGAACTTAGAGAATGCAAGGCAAGTTCTATCAGTTGGGGGATTGACCCTGCTAATGAGAAGAATTGAAGAAGGAGAGGTCCATGAGAGAAATAAAGCTGCCTTGATAATTTCCTGTTGTATCCGTGCTGAAGGAAGCTGTAGATGTTTTTTAGCTGACAATATAAAGAAGACTTCTTTGCTAGAACTCATTGTTCTTGGGAATAAACAAAATTCTAGCGGGTGTGCCTTTGCTGTGCTAGTTGAGTTGCTGTGCCTAGATAGGTATGTATTGTTCTTTTCTTTTTATTGTTTCTCGGTCTGCTTTTTCCTTAATCAGAAAATGCTGATAATCTTTTGGAATCATACCAGAAGAACAAATGTTTTAAACTTCTTAAGAGGACTTAAAGATGGATGGGGTGGCTTAAACATCATGCACATTTTATACATTTACCTTCAGAAAGCTCCACCAGAAGAATGCCCTTTAGTTGCAGTGATATTATTGCTGCTTGATCTTATGGTAATTCTTTCAACTTACCTGTTCATCTACAGAATCATTGGTTTATGTCGGCTATATAAGTTCTATGACTTTTTATCATTTTCATGAAAATTTTACACCAATTAACCATTAGTCTGCATTAAACGGATTTCAATATCTTGAAGAGTTCACAAATGCAATAGCAGTTGTGTTGCAGGAAGATGCTTTCAAAGGCAGCTTATATAGGACAGAAGCGATCGAGGCACTTATAGCTGCTTTAAATTGTCAAATATGCAATGATAGAGTTCAAGATCAATCAGCCCGAGCTCTACATTTATTAGGAGGCCACTTTTCTTACACAGGGGAATCCTTAATGGAAAAATCGCTTTTACATAAAGCAGGCTTCCGAGAAATTTGCTTAGAAGATTCTTTCATTGGCAAGGAAATTGTTGTTTATGATTCAATTCACAAGGTAATCTTTGGTTAAAAATGTGTTATGTCATGTTTAAATCACATGTCTTTAGTTCTCACAATAGAACATGCTTCTAGTACTTGTGTTTTTCTCCTTTTAGCCCTTCAAAATATTGATTGGTTGTGTGTCCCTGACCAGAACAAGGAGGAAGAAGAAGTTGAGAGTTGGCAACAAAGAGCAGCTTGTGTCTTGTTCAAAAGTGGAAACAAGAATTTGTTATCAGCACTTGCAGATTCCATGGCCGATGGTACCTCAAGCTTAGCAAGAGCAAGCCTTATAACTATTTCATGGATGAGCAGCTACCTCCACTTAGTTGAAGACAGAAATTTGCCACCAATGGCTTTCTCAATCATAACACCACAGTTACTACAATCCTTGAATTATGATAAAGATGTTGAGGAAAGAGTGCTGGCTTCATATTCATTACTTTGCCTTATAAAAATTTCAGGTACTATTTCCACCAAAAGAGCTATGCCAAACTTTAACTTTTGTCCTGAAAGCATAGTTGCCTTACTTATGCTTTGAAATTTTATATTTGTCTTCACAGAGCAGATCCCAATTAAAAAAAAAAAACCTCTAGATCAGATTCTTATTTTAAATTTGAATGGCAATGTTATATCCTTGTATAACTTTTTATGCATTTTCATTAATTTTTCCTTAATTTTGACACATTACTTAGTAGGATGTGTATCTGTCCTTCCATCACTGGATAAGGACTCGCTCAGACATCTTCGAAATCTCTCCCTAGTGACGTGGACTGCCAGTGAGCTCATCTCAATCTTCTCAAGAGGCAGCTTGCAATCAAGACAATGATAAGCATGCTTCATATTATTTTGAATCTTTTCAATGTTCTTAATCAACCCTTAGAGGATGAACTTTGTCATAATGGTAAGATTGCTACCTTTAACTTGGAGGTCATAAGTTCAAATTTTAGAAACAAGTTGTCCGGTTGTAGGGATAAGGCTGTATACATCTATCCTTCCTAGACTCTATTATGTGGAAGACTCATGCACTGGGTTGCCTTTTTTTATTTCTTCCTTTCAATGTTCTTTCTCTTCATATAACTGTGATTGCAATCAATCACCCTTGAGTTTTGTATAGTTGACTAGGTAGAAATTGAAAGGGAATATTTCCACCAAAAGCAACGGAATCTTTGTTTCCTTTATGATAGCTTATGATTTCATTATTTGGAATGGTTTTAGCCAAAGAAAGAAACTACAAAAGAAAAGGAGGTGAAGGGGACAGTAAAACTGACTTCAGCGCTAGAACATGTCCAATATTATCATTGTTCCTAGATTACAAAATTTGTACTAATGTTACACTGTCTAGCTATATTCACTCCCTCAGAACAGAAAGGAAAGAGAAAAAATAATAGAAGACAAAAGGGAAACTTCAATTTTATTTTATTTTATTTTATTTTTCCGATTTTCACATGGATAACAACTTATCTCTTACGTGGTCCTGCATGTGCAACTGTTTGGTCGCGACTGTGACAGCGTGAGCATCCACCTCTTCATCATACAACAGAATCTTTTGAATAAAAAAAAATCTGCATTTCTTGTCAACAATAGCAGACAAACTGTACCGAACAATTTGGGAGCTAATAATTGAATAATTATGTGAATATGATGCGAGCTTGAAACCAATATGAGAAGAGCAGGTCCTTGTAAGCTCAAACCTTAAAACTTAAGCCTTTAAAGCTAACATTATTCTAAATAATTAAGTGGTAGCTTGCGATTATTTTTTTGTACATATAGTGGTGGCTTGTGATTTATACATAAAAATATAGGTTAAAATATAATTTTTGTTGCTCTATTTGTTATCAATCTTGAATATAGTTCTTAAAGAAAAAGTTTTTAAATCAGTCTCTACATATATAATTATTTGTAAAAATGTTCCTACCATCAATTGGAGTTATAACTCTGAATGTGTCATCCTTTGTGGCTAACTAAGGATGATTTAATTATTTCACTTAGATATTTACATGGTAAATAACAGGTGAGAACACATACAAAGACTAAGTCATTTCTCTCCGACGAAAATGTAACAAAACCTAACACAGGTCCCGCACATAGCTATCTCATCTACATATAAACAGAGTTATAGCTCGAGTTGACGTTAGGGACATCTTTATAAACTATTGTAGGTAAAGGAATTGGCTTAAAAACCTTTTTGTATGGAGATTAAATTCAAAATCATTGATATATATGGGAATCAAAATTATATTTTAACCAAAAATATAATTTTAAAATATTAAAATCATTTTATTATAAATCAGAATAATAACCTCTATCCACCAATAATGGTATTGGCATAATGATATAAGCACATTACGATCTTAGAGAGAATTTTAGTTCACTTATTGAAAGAAAAATCAATTGAGAGGATAAGCTTGATTATATTCGAAGGAAATTAGTCTCCTTCCTTAATAATAGGAGGGAGATACTTTTAAAAAACCAAAAAGAATCATAACCTCTATCTATTATATTGGTGCGGTTTCCTTTTTAAAAGAAAAGACCAAAAATTCCTACTTATGCTCTTCACTTGTGTGATTTTTTTTCAATGGAAGAATAATGCTACCGTGTACTAATGGTGGTAAACACATAAAGAGTTATGAATCATTCTTTAATCATGGTGCCCTTGCCCTCATGAAGAGGACAAATATAACTTGAATACAAGGACTCAATCAGCTTGGTATTATCCTTGATAGTAGTAGATATGCCCTCCTCGCAAAGGGCACTCTAGCCGAGATTTTCATTGTCCAGTAGCAATCTTTCCTTGCTATGATAACCCCTCCTCGTCCTCAGACCTCAACCTTCATCCAACAGGTGTGGGCCAAATGAATTTTGCCAAGTGAACATGTCTTGGTTGAACATGCAAATTTTGGTAACAAACGAATCCACAGTCTGTTATGTGTGACTTGCGTTGATTTTTGGTAAAAAGTTTGGCAGCTATTTAAGATTCTGGCCAACCCCACCTTTGTTTCCTCCACTGTCCTTTATATGCATTCCCAAGATAACGGTAAAAATAGCAGCATACAGACAGCAATCTAAGCTCAAAATTTGGATGAAGTACATGACCAACCTGGATGGTCCCTGGCTCCCCTAGTCTGCGCTGTTCACGTGCAAGTCTCTGTTACTTCTTTTTTATGCAATATATGTAGGAATAATGTATTACGTAATTAAGCATATTATATATATGAACCTTAAGTTATGTTATTTGTACGCAAATTTTATAATATGATTTGAATATATCAAAAACTATGCATTAATAATTTAGAATTTTAGTTATATTATTAGTAAATTTATTGATGAAAAAATACAAAAAAGGTATACATTAATAATTGGAAATTTTAATTATCTTAGTGGCATAAAAAAAATTTGTATCTATTATTTGATATCTTACTACAACTACCACAGTTGAAAGTAATACAATTGAAACCAAATCATGTCTAAGAAAACTTAGTAAAAAAAAAAAAAATTCCAATGAATTATAGTTCAAATTTTATATCTGCTCAAGAAATTGGTAGCCAAGAGAATCTGAGCGAGGGACCACACGACGACATTTCCAATGGTTAAGACAACAAGACATTCGTGAAAACTGGATAAGGAAGTATAAATTTAAACTCAAATGTAAGATTCCATTTGAAATCACATAATCCAACATGACCCGTTGTATAGGTGAAGTACAATTGTTGAGCCATTTAAAATTCTTGTATATTTTGGTGTTGTGATAATTTAATTTGAATGTATTACACTGTCAGTTAATAGAATTAGTAGAAAGTGTCAACTTATACACATAATCACCCATAATAACGAGAGATCTGCTATAATTTCTCACTTTTCAATATTTCTATTAGTTGATAATGTAAAACTGTTTTACATTAACAGTGTATACTAATTAAACTCTTAAGTAATTAGTGCAAAGGTTAATCTACACAATGTAGTTTTGAAAAAAAAAATGGTTAAAGGAAGTTCATCAATATTAAGATAAGTGAATTCTTTTTTTGACAGTTAGGAAGATAAGTGAATTCGCATCAAAAGAATTCATTAAAAGAAGTTCTTAGTTATATTTCACTTGTAGTTAATATTTTATATCATTTAGATTAATGGATTTTGTATCCTCTAAATGAGATTCATTGTAAAATGCATAAAGTGATGAGTTATTCATCTTATTTATTCTTGATTCTTTAATCAGTATCTTAGCAAAATTCAATACTAATTTCAGTTCTCATTATTAGTATATATTGTCAAACAAGGTTTTTTTTTTTTTTGTCTTGAGAGGAGCGGTGTTAAGAAACAAGATTTAAACAGTGAGTTATGTGTATATAAAAATAGAGTTCAATTTATAGGTATTAATAATATAAAATAACTTTATATTGTTAGCCAGTAGAAATATAAAAAAATATTAAATCACACTAAGTAACTACCCACTATGTTAAAGTACCCACCATAATTTGACACATTCTTATATTTTTATTGGCTGATAATATAAAATTATTTTATACTGTTAATACATATAAATTAATATTGTGGTGAGCTCGTTCTATGTTAATTAATGGTAACTCGTAAACAATTAGTTTTATTTTTGAGAAGTGTAAAAATACGCGTAATTGGAAAAAAATAATTAAAAAAAAAATAGAGTAAGTGAGATGTATTAACTGCAAAATAACGGATACAAAGCTCGCACAATGCACGATACTTGTGGGTACTAATGCCCAAAACGTTCACTGATTGAGTGGGTTCAACTACGAGCTAGCTCATTATCCACTCAAGCCCAACCCACCTACTACATCGGTTTTTTGGAGAAGCTAACCTATTTCCTAGATTCATAAAAACTCATTTCCTAGAGAAACACACATTAACCACCCATATCCATCTTACATTCTGAGCCCACTGGACCAGCCCATTTAATAGCTGCAATAATCACCCTCGCTCACTCTTACGCAACCTTTGCAAAGGGAGGAAAAAAGGAAAAAAGGGAAAATACTCTTCATAATGTTTGGCATACTGCAGCGGACATAATAAAATAATTTAATACAATACATTAAAATTTTATCAGTTATTTAATAGAAATAATATTGTATATAAATTTATCTATTAAAACTCTTTTATACAAAACAAAATAGCAGATAACTTAAAATCATTTGTTATACGCGATAAGATAAATTATTTTTGGTTTGTCGAGAGGATCCCCCTCTCTATTATTAGGAAAGGATGCTATAATATTCATTCATAATAAAGTTAATAATATAAAATATTATACAAGAAATTCTAAGTTGAATATTAATGTGCATAAATACACTGGAGTATTCATGAGGTAAAATAAAATTCTGCTAGTCATAGGTTAAATATTTTTAAGCCAAATAAAAAAATTATAGTTTATTTAATTATAATTCCATATATTCCTCACAGCTAGAGGAGTCAGTCTTTCTGTAGGACTTTACTTGATTAATAAAGAGTTCTAAAGCATTTGAATTATGATGGTTTCAACTATGTCTTAACATGATAATTCACATAACAATTATATTATAATCACATCACATTAATTATAAGCAAATAATATTTCATAATACCATAACCAGTGAAAGCTAAAAAAAAATGTTATGAAATTCCAAAATACTGCAAGCCTTATTGAGGATGTAGTGTTTCTACTGATACCATATTTTCCATACGACAGTTATGGCCATGGTTTAAATTTTCTTACAATTATCATCATGCTCCATTTTGAACTCTCCTTTGTTTCTTTTTTTTTTTTTTTAGTGTCCTTGCAATACTAGAATGGGAAATCGGAAAACTCTAAAATTGAAATTTTTGATTTTCACATTCCACTACATGTGCTCTATTGCCGCATGTAGAGCAATAATGCAACACTTAAATCAAAAATTAGGGACCAATTATACAACACTTAAATTGAAAATTGAAAATCAAAAATTATGAAATCATAAATTAGAGAAAGTGAGCTCCTAGAATACTCCGCGTTAACCAACATCACAAGTTCCCCTTCCTTTCATTTAATCCATTTTGAAGACATGATGCCATTTCTACTGCCAGTACTTATTACATATGACTTTACGATCACCTTGGTTAAAAATTTCCACAATTGCATGACTTTATGGTCATTTAGATGTGGATCATCTACGGTGTTTGCATATCCTTTATATTTTACTTTCTTATCTACTTATATTAATAGTTTACATACATGTTTTTCTACAAAAGACTTGACTTCAAGTCTTCATCAACGTAATCAATTATTAGTATTTTGTTATATTAGTATTATCATAATTGTTATTATTATAGACTAATATATTTTGAATGTTATAGTCTTACATTAGAAAGTAAATATCTATGATTTAACTATCTGATCAATAAATTATTATCACAAAAATTAACTTAAATAAATCAACTAAAATATTTCAATAAATTTGATTAATTAGATGTACAAAATATTTTATGAAGATGAAAGATGTTACAGAGGCTAATCCCTTTCGAGCATATTTTGGCTTGCTCTCCCAACCAGTGTCTTCTTCAAAAATCAAATCGAAGTTCTCCTTGGAGTCATACTATACCTTTATCACTATGCCAACATTCTTATTGGTACGTGAAAAAATAAATCTGATTCTATAAAACCTAATAAAACATAAGTCTAATTAGTTTTTAATATATAATACCTTTTTTACTCATTATTTTTTAATAATTTATTAAAGTAAAAATAATTATGACATATACGATAATAGATAGAAAATCATATAAAAAATAATATTTTTTTAATAAAAATATTTAGCAATAGATATTTTATAATGAATAATATTAAATATAAAAATAATGATTTATAATAATATAAAATATATAAATAACTTATTAAAAATATTTAAATAAATAATAGTTAATATAATTCACAATTTTATATAGTAAAAATTAAAAATAACTTATACTAATTATAATTAAAAATAATAAAAATTTAAATAATAATATCTAATTTTAATTTATTATTATTTTATTACAAATTAATTTTTTTTTTGTTAAAATTAGTTTTTTGTTGCTCTTACATCACTAGGTCACCTCGATACATGTTCTGCTGCCAGGCTTTGTTGTTTTGTGGTTTATCATCATCTTGCATTTCTTCATCAGGGTCTAAGAGCCTTGCATGATGATTCTTGATTGTGGGACCCTAATTTCATTACCAGCTGGCTGATTTCTTGTTTGTTTTGGCTCCGTAGGTACTGTTCCTTCGTAATACATGTGTTTTCTTTCTTTTAGAGGTGAAAGTAGGGTAAGTGATTCATGGTGATCTTCAGCCTAATTTACATTCAGCTTAATTTGGTAAATAAATTAAATTCAAACTGTTTTTAAAAAAATTTCTAACCAAAAAAATTAGGCCATAGATTATGAGAAAAGCTTAATATGTTTAACAAGTTGGTTTATAATATATTATTATTATTATTATTAGTTTACAAATTTTAATAATAATCAAAATCTTATAATCTATTTTGAATAGAATTTTTGACTTATTTAGGAAGTCTTTTAACTTATTTAAGAGTAGATTTTTTAGTCTATTTAAAAATTTTATGATCAAATAAATTTTTAAACAAACTTTTGGATTAGGTCAAACTTTAAAAAAATTAGGGTAAGGCCATAAAAAAAGCTTATATCAAATTATAAATCCAAACTCACTATATATTTGTAATCTAAACCAAACCTAATTAAATTAAAACCTAACCTAACCTAATTTACTTCTATCCCCACTTTCTACTTCCCATTCTGCAAGATAGATAATCTCGAGAGGTTTAAACTTGTTATAGGTCGAATTTTCTATTGACTCCCCAACATTTAGTCCGCCGGCCTCATGAAGAATTAACTTCTTATAATATTTTATACAATAACTTAAAAGAATTAATATAATATTAAAATTTTAATAAATCTTACACTGTCATATCTTATTATGTCATATGCACATCAATCCAGCATTTATACAACCTTTTGCAAATTTCTTGATAATCAACAACTTAAAATAAATTCTATATTTATCAATATCACAAAACTAAAGTAATAATAATAAAATAAAAAGACCAATGAGATTGATACAAATGGTAAGAAACGAGTTTAAATTCTACAAAAATCTAAATTTGATTTCTACTGCTAATGTGAGGACCTTATTGGTGGGCAATTTTGTAAGTCCTCTCTAAGAGCATCTCCTATGATAAGTCCCAATTTAGATCTCATTTTTTACCCACTACATGCCACATCAACAATGTGTCATAAAAAATAAAATTGGGAAAAAGTGGGATTTTCTCTCTAATGGAGGTCCCAACTTTGGTCTCAATATTAATAAATAACATAAAAATACAACATATATATTACAATAGAAAAAGAAAAAACAAATAAAAAAATAAAGTGGCATAAGTGTGCCAAACTCGTCCTAATTCTTGGCATTGCTCCAATGAAGCTTCTGTAACATCCGTCCCATTTTAGTTCCACTTTGTGAATCCATATGATGAAATGGGACTGGAGTTGTCTCGTGCTGGGGATGCTCTAAGTGTACCCCCAATGCCAAGTCCCATTTTGGATCCTACTGTTAGCTTTATTACTTGTCATATTAATAATATATCATAAAAAGTAAAATTGGGTTGAAATTAGGATATTCTCTATAAGAGAAGGTTCCAACTTTAATTCCAATTTTGGTTCTACATATTTTTCAAATTTAAAAAAGATATCAATATATTTATTAAATATTTTATTATAAATATAAAATTTTATTTTTAGACAAGATAAAATTATAAAATTATATTTTTTTGAATAATTTTTATTAAAATTTAAATTTAAAAATATAAATTATAGATAAAAATTTTGCACATTTATTTTTTAAGAGGTAGGAGGAAATATAGTGAGTGCATATAAGATTTAAAATTTTTAACCGAAAGAGGAGAACAAAATATTATAAATAAATGCGGAAGTGGTGCTCCATATTTATAAGCTAGTTTTTAAAATATTAAATTTAAATTTAAATTTAAATTTATTAGAATAATTTTTTATTAAAAATTTATTTTTTAAAAATTATATGGCAAATAAAAATTTAAACCAATTTTCTCTTTAATTACAACAAATATTCAAAATACTGAAATAATATTACATGATTTAATTGGTATGTATTATCAATATAAAACTCTTTCATATTGATATCCAATCATATATTGCTATATAGGTAAAGATAGTTAACTCCCACACCTACTACCTCAAAAGAAAATTACATTTACTTATGTGATAGTATATAATTAAATGTCAGTATAAAATTTTTTTATATTAATAATACACATCAATTAATCTCTAATAATAATATTTGCATAATATTATATCTAAAAATATATATATGAAAAGGTGGCTGCAGCAAAAACTACCATTACCACATGTTTATCAAATATTAAGGATGACAAAATTGGACTCGGTCCCTCAAACGTGGGACGAGTCCCAATTTTTGTTTCTGCTCCAATGGTGTGGTTGGGGTATCAGTCCCACTTTGTGGGCATAGCTGATGAAATGGGACGGGAGATGTCCTGCGCCGGAGATACTGTAACAGCAACTATGGCGCAGTGGGATACGGTCTTAATTCCTGACACATGCAAGGTTGTTTGGACGACCCATTTTTTATTTTGCATTGGATTAACTTGCACAGATGGGATGCGTCCCACTAAGCCGATATGAGCCCATTTTTCTCTTCACCCTTTAATAAATGACAAGTGGCATTATAGTCTCATTATATAAATTTTTGTTATCGTTGACTGTAACATTAAAATATAACGATTGTTTTTATTTTTTAATATTTTTTACTCTATAAATATCAATCTTCTTCAATCTTTTTCTAACACTTTCTATAAAATCCTTCTCAATACTTCTTCATTCTTTTTATACCAATTTTACTCATTTTTTCTTCCATAAAAAATGGATCCAAATCAATTTAATTTAAATTCCTTTCTCAACTACTTGCAAAATTCTAGCTTCCCTCAAAATCCAAATATCCAAAATTCTCAATTTTCAAATCCTCAAAATCTAAATCAAAATCACAATTTTCAAATTCCAAACTTTTTCCTAAATCCAAACATTTAAAATTCTAATGCTCAAATTTTTTCTAATTTTCAAGTTCTTTCAAATTTTTAAGTCCCTTTTTTTTTTTCAAGCAATCAAAATCCACAAACATTTCAATTTTCATTTCTTTCTATCTTTAATCCACCAGTCGAAAATACAAGTACACTGTCTTTCCTGTTTCAAACCCAATTTGAGGATTTGAGATCAGTATCTACTAGTGCTGGGGGATCATTAGACCCATCTCCCCAAACTCCCATAGATTTGACTCCGACTTCATAATATTCTCAATTTTCCAGCCACGATGAGCTAGATGCTATCAACTTCAACAATGAGGAAATTGAATATGGCAGGCAAGATAGTGGTCATTGACAATGGAAAGAGGATAAGTTGCTAATAAGTGCATGGTTGAATGTGTCAATGGATCCTGTGGTCAGTACAGATAAAAAAGGTGATGTATTTTGGAAGCGGGTCTGTGAGTATTATGAGGAAAACAACCATGGTTTGATTAAAAGAGGAGCAGTTGCTATGAAGAAGCGGTGGCATAAGATTAACGTCAGGGCTCAAAGATTCGGTGCTTGCCACGGTTAAGCATCTCGAAGAGTAAGGAGTGGTTCGAACGATAATAATATAATAGAGTTGGCTCATAAACTCTTTGAAGCCATGGAAAAGAAGAAATGCAATATTGTGAGGCATTGGAGTGAGTTTCATAGGGAACAAAATTGGAGATCTCAATCAACTCAAAGTGGAGGTTCCAAAAGAACGAAGATAAGTGCTTCTCGAGCATACTCATCTTCATCAAACCTAGGAACACTAGCGAGTGAAGAAGTTGGTGTAGAGTCTCCAATCCGTGCCCGAGGTACTAAGGCATCGAAGGGGAAGGGGAAGGAAAAATCAAAAGCATGCAAGAGTGGAAATGCTTTGGAAGAAGAGATTGGTATGCTCAAATTTGCTACAATTAGCAGATTATCTCTAATAGAAGATTTTAAAATCATAGAAGAAAGGAAATTGACACTAAAAGAAAAGGTGGTAGCCATAAAGGAAATAAAAACAGAAATGACAATCCTTAATGTAGACACCTCTTCGATGATTGAAGAACAATGATCCATTCATGCTAAGAGTGTAGAGAAAATTAAGGCAAAGTATTTTTAATTTAAAAGATTGTTGTATTTTTAATTTAGGTGTTCATTGTACTTTTAATTTATTTAATATTTCAATTATATAATGTTAGTGGTCATGTACTGTATTTTGTAATATAATTTTTAAAATTATGCAAGGCTATTTAAATTTAAACTATCAATAAATAAATGCAAGAAATACTAACCGTTATAAAAACTAGTCATTACAAAAATTAGCCGTTACAAAACCAGCGGTTAAAAAATTAGCCGTTATAAAACTAGCTTATAAATATGGAGTACCACTCTTTTACATTTGCTCACAACATCTTTTCCTGCACTAACTATCTTTTCTCAAACGCCTTTTCACTCTCAACCACCACTAAAATCTTTATCGTTATATGTGGTTGGAAACTATAATGATCCTAATAACATGTCTTTGGATGACTTGGTTAGGGATATTATATTCAGTGATTCAAATAAATCTGATATCATGTCTTCAAGTGACTGGATTAAGGATTCTCTATTCAATGATTCAGATGAACGTCAACTTGAACTCATTCTGTAATTACACAGGGAAAGCTCTTCCTTTAGATCTTGTAGGAGAATAGATAGAGATCGCGAAGCAGGGCATGAACGTCTTTTTAGGGACTACTTTGCCCCTAATTCAGTATACCCTCTTAATACATTTCGGCGAAGATTTCGAATGGGAAGACATGTTTTTCTTCACATTGTCGAAACCCTCTTAAATATTGATCCATATTTCTAGCAAAGGGTCGATGCTATAGGCAAGAAAGGTTTATCCCCATTGTAAAAATGCACAGTTGCCATGCGTATGTTAGCGTACAAAGTAGCACCTGATGCCATTGATAATTTTGTGCGGATAGGCAAAAGCACTGCAATTGAGTGTTTAGAAAAGTTTGTTGAATATGTAATTTTGGCATTTGAGTTTGAATACTTGCGATCGTCGAACTGAAATGATATCTAACGCCTACTAAAGATGGGGGAGGACTAGGGCTTCCCAGGCATGATGAGCAGCATTGATTGCATGCATCGGCAATGGAAAAATTGCCCAAAAGTATGGAAAGGTATGTTCTTAAGTGGTTACCGTGAGGTTTCAACTATAGTACTTGAAGTCATGGCTTCTTTTGACATTTGGATATGGCATGCATTTTTTGGAGTTGCGTGTTTGAACAATTATATCAGCGTCTTAAACTGTTTACCAGTGTTTGATGAAGTTTTGGAAGGTTGTGCTCCAGAGATAAATTACACTATAAATAGTACCAATTATACTATTGGATATTATTTAACAATTGATATATATCCTGAATGGACAATATTTATCAAAACAATATCCCGACCGCATGGAGATAAACGGAAATTTTTTGCAAAATATCAAGAAGGACAACGAAAGGATGTGGAACGAGCATTTGGAGTGCTGCAAGATCGCTTTGCAATTATACGTGGTCTAACACGATTCTAGGATAAAGAGAAGCTTGGAAGAATAATGAGAGCTTGCATAATATTGCATAATATGATTGTTGAAGATGAGAGAGACACGTATGCAGAAAAACTTTGATAAGCTCCCCTTTTATGACGATGTGGACAATGGTATATCACAACCGGAGTTGGGAGAGGAAACTTTTGCTCCGTATGAGAATTATCTCCAAAATAACATCCAACTTCACGATAGCATCGGCAACTACAAACAAACTTATGTATTTTATAATGTAATTTTTAAAATTAAGCAATTGTATTGTTGTTGATTATGTGATATTTCTTCGATATTTTTAAGATTTTGTTTAGTTCATTAATAATTTTAGTTTGAATTTTCATAGTTTAATGTTCAAAATAAAGCCATGGTTGACCATAATTATATTATCTCAACATTGAAGACTTATTTTAGTTTCTAAATAATTTTTTTTCAAATTTTTATATTTTAAATTTAAAACAATAAATGAATGAAAATTTTTTTGCAGCTTAATTTTTAAAAATTTATTTGTTAACTAATATTATTTAAAAAATTTTAATTTTGTATTTTTGTTCAATTCAAAAATAAAATTGTATATTAAATAATATTTATAATAAAATATTTAATAATTATGTTGATATTTATTTTTAATTTAAAAAATATATGGAACTAAAGTTGAGACTATATCATTGAAGAGAAGAATCTCATTTTTAAGACACTTTTACATTTTATGATATATTAGCCCATAAGTACTATGTGACATGTAATGGAGAAATATTTATATAATTTAAAAATACTATATAATTATGTTCCTGAATAATCCTATAAAAATATTTTATATAAAATTATATTAATAATAAACCTATATAAAATATAATTATATAATTAATTTCAAAGTACAATTATATAATATTTTTAAACCATACAAATATTTCTCCATGTAGTAGAGCTAAAGATAGGGCTCAAAGTGGGACTCTCCGCTCGAGACGCTCTAAATACTCTATGAGGTTAGGAGTTGTGCCGTAATTTTAATGGGATAATTGATATTGAGTCTACCTGAACTTCTGTTAATAAAAAATGATAAAATAAAATAATTTCCGTCTCGCCGGTCAGTGTCAGTCAAACACACATCATCACAGCCACTTTTTCGGACAAGCACAACAGGCGCAGGCCATTTCTTTCGTCTTTCCGTTAACCCTCGTTATTCAATTACTGATCACTTCTTCCCTGTGATGGAAACCGGCAGCGGTGGTCACGGAAGAGGACAACCCGGAGGTTACGGCGGAAGAGCACGTCAGCAACCACCGCCAGAGCTCATTCTCCAACCGGAATGGGGACGTCCCTCAACCTCAACGCCACCACCAACCGCCTCACACTCACACCTCGTTCTCCAACCCGAATGGCGGCGACCGAGGCCAACAACAACCGCTTCTCCTTCTCATCCTTCCAATCCCAGTAGTGGCGCGGTGAAGAACCGCGCGAGCTGCTTCTCCAACCTGAATGGCGGCGGTCGAGGCCACCAACAACTGCTGCCTCCGTTCCGAGGCCCACTGCCTCGTTCTGGAACCAAAATCAGGGTGCTCGGAGAGCACATGGTTCGAGTTCCGGTGGAGTTGAAAGAGATAGACAGAGAGGAGGCGGAGAATGTTCTAGAACCCCTAGTGCTGATGATGCTGTGTTTTGGCGACCTCCTCCAGGTATTTCAACGGTCGAAACTCCCATGTTTCTCAGCATTCGTGTTTTAGGGATTAGGGATCAAGAGTATCTTCTGAATTGCGATCGTTGATACTTGATTACTCGTTAATTGAAAATAAGAGTGATGAGTAAACTCTAAACTTCGTCCATGATAAATTTTGCGGCTCTAATGTTAGTAATTGAGTAATGAAAGCTCCTGACATGGTCCAAAAACTGAATAAATATCAAGTAAACCCCCAAACTCATCTTGAATAAAACGACGTCAAACATATCACTTTTTGAGAAATACAAACCTTGTATTAGTCATGTTTGGTCCTTAACCACCGGACAGATTAGTCCGTAATAAGGATTGAAAATGACTAATATGATCGAAGGAGTAATGCGCTTGTGGTTAACTAAAAGATATTGTCATATTTTTAGTTATTAGGCACATTAGTGCTAAGAAGGAATAATATGGTTTAGATTTATAATTTTTCGGGACCGTGATAGATATATATATATTTTTTTAAAAAATCAGGATTACTATGTCGGATGCTGATTTTCTCAAAGATGAACTGGGAATTTACTCAAAATTAATGGTTTATTTTTGATAAAATAAAGGAACATAGATAACAAGCTAGGATTATGTCTTTTCCGTGTTGACATTGCTTGTATGCATCACCAATAGAACATTTGACTTGTCAAAAAGTCGTGTGATAATTATTGTGCCAATTTTTTTTTATAGCTGTAGTTTTTTGGTTGTGGGCAGCAATACTAGTATGCATAAAGTTCATTTTCCTTGCAGATTCTGAAGTTCCCAAACTAGAAAGACTACAAATATCGAAACAGTTAGCCATGCAATCTTGTACCCTCAAGAAAAGGGATAAGCTTTCACCTATTCTGAGACCCGACGATGGTGGCACATTAGAAATTCTAACTAGCAGACTTCGTGTCAATCATTTCCCTGTTAAGTTAAATCCGGAGAGTACAATAATGCATTATAATGTTGGTGTGAAACCAAAGTTTTCCTCAAAGCACGGCCGGCCTCAGAAAATATCAAAGTCTGATATGGCCATTATTAGAGATAAATTGTTTTCTGATAATCCTGAGAGATTACCCTTGGATATGACTGCATATGACAGTGCAAAAAATATCTTTAGTGCAATACAATTACCAGAAGAAACCTTTACTGTGGACATCTCTGAAGGAGAGGATGAAAAGACCCTTACGTATAGTGTTATGTTAACACTTCTTAATAAATTCAAGCTTTGCAAGTTAATGGACTATCTTAGTGGTCACAGCCTCTCAATTCCTAGGGATATTTTACAAGGTTTGGATGTGGTGGTGAAAGAGAATCCAGCTAGGTGCACTGTTGCAGTGGGACGAAACTTTTATCCCACAAATCCTCCTTTGGAAATGAAGGATCTTCACCGTGGCATAATTGCTGTTGGGGGGTTTCAGCACAGTTTAAAGCCTACATCTCAGGGTCTGTCCTTATGTGTAGACTACTCAGTGTTGGCTTCCGAAAGCGAATGTCAGTCTTGGATTTCTTGCATGAGAATGTTGATAATTTTAAGTTGGATGAATTTGAGTACTTCAGGAAATATGTCGAGGAGGCACTTATTGGATTGAAAGTTAGAATGACTCATCGTAAATCCAAACAGAAGTACACTATTGTGAGATTAACACCTGAGAATACAAGGTATGTCACTTTCCCCATTGACAATGCTGAGGGGTGGAATCTCTCAAAGAATGTTAGTCTTCTTAGCTTTTTTAGAGACAAATATGGCAAGGACATTGTATACAAAGATATTCCCTCTTTGGATTTAGGGAAAGGCAACAAGAAGAACTATGTACCTATGGAATTCTGTGTTTTGGTTGAGGGCCAAAAATATCCCAAAGAGCGTTTGGATGGGGTTTCTGCAAAGACATTGAAAGCACTGTCACTAGCTCACCCAAATGAGAGGGAGTGTGCAATACAAAAGATGGTGCAATCAAGTGATGGACCTTGCGGGTAAGGGGAATATTATTTCAATTGTATCATTTCTGACTGTTTATGCCTTATGGTACTTGTATAATTACCTTTCCTTTATTCCTAGTTACAGCTGCATGAAATGGCAATGATGGATTTAGATCATAATACTTAAGTGTAATTGCAGGTTAAACCGTTCAATTTTGGCTCATGTGTGGCACTAGGCCATAATGTTTTAAGAGGTGCAAATGACCCCTAAGCCTCACATTTTGTGCAGAAAACACCTTTTGTCAATCAAACTGTTAAATTTCTACCCATTCTTATTGCAAGTCACTGAACAAATTTTGTCCATGTGCTTTGATGCTAACCTTTTTAGTCCTTTATCAGGGTGTCTCTGCAGACGTTACTACAAGACTAACCCCTCAAGCACTATCACGACTAGGAGGTTCTTCTAAGTTCTAACAATTGTTTTGATGCCAACTGACAACGTGGAAGTTGTTAAACCTTTGGATCATCTAAATAAGAGATTAGTCAAAAGAAGTTTAATAATAGGACAGAAAAGCATAATTGCCAATAGCAAAGGACTAATATTTTCTCTCTACAGTTATCTTAAACTAGGATAACAAAGCCTCAGCTTTCCTTGGAAGATGAGGAATGAACATTATATTTGATTGGGTTCCTATCAAAATAAGCAAAATGACAGCTACTAGACTCCTAGTTAACTAGTTGAATCATACTACTTGACTCCTAATAAACAACAATGACGACTAACCTATTTTCACTAGGTGGGGTTGACTACATATATCAAATGATGCATTATATATGTGATGACTGAACTGTGTAAAGATTGCTATAGCTTAGCACATAAGTAGAAACCTGCACATGTTTTGCATTTATTACTTTCTCATGGTTGGATGTTCAACTTCATGATCCTTTTATCTTTCTCATGTGACTATTGAGTGATAAGTTGGAATATATGTATGAATATAAGAATGTCTAAAATCTTTACTGGTTTATTCATTCAATGTATGTGGATATATGTGTGATTTTGATCCACTATCTTTTGATTATTAATTTATTGGAGATAAATTTCATTTACAATGTCTATATTGGCAGCGGTGGTCTTATTACAAATTTTGGAATGAGTGTAGACATGACCATGACAACCATTCTAGGGCGTGTCATTGGCCCCCCGGAATTAAAGTTAGGCGATCCAAATGGCAAGATTATCAAGATAGCAGTGGATCTAGAGAAATGTAACTGGAACCTGGTTGGAAGATCAATGGTAGAAGGCAAACTGGTTAAGCGTTGGGGCATTCTTGATTTCACATGTTCTGGGTCTTATAAGCGCAAATTAAAAGTCAATGGATTCATTCAAAGGCTTATTGGTAAATACAAAAAAATGGGTATAGACATGCAGGAGCCCATTTGGTATGAAGAATCTTCAATGAAGATACTCACAAGTTATGATTTGCTATCTGAATTACTTGCAAAAATTAGCAACACTTGTAAATATAACCATGGTCGCCTGCAATTTCTTCTCTGTGTGATGACTAGAAAAAGTCCAGGTTACAAGTACCTCAAGTGGATTTCCGAGACCAAAGTTGGTATAGTGACACAATGCTGCTTGTCTCATAGTGCTAATGAAGGGGACGACCTATTTTTTACTAATCTGGCTCTCAAGATCAATGCCAAGCTTGGAGGCAGTAACGTGGAGCTCAGTAATAGGATCCCTTACTTTGAGGGCGATGGACATGTTATGTTTGTTGGGGCTGATGTCAATCATCCTGGTTGTCAGGACACCAGGAGTCCATCAATTGCTGCTGTGGTTGCAACTGTTAATTGGCCTGCTGCAAATCGTTATGCAGCACGTGTTTACCCTCAGTACAATCGGAGTGAGAAAATACTGAACTTTGGGGATGTTTGCTTTGAGCTTGTTGCATGTTACAGAAGGATGAATGGAGTCGGGCCAGAAAAAATTGTTATTTTTCGTGATGGGGTGAGTGAGTACCAGTTTGATATGGTTCTTAATGAAGAGCTACTGGATTTGAGGAGAGAATTCCAAAGATTAAATTACTTCCCGACAATCACTCTTATCGTAGCACAAAAACGACATCAAACTCGATTCTTTCCAGAGGGTTGGAGGGATGGGTCTTCCAGTGGCAATATTTTGCCGGGAACAGTTGTTGACACAAAAGTTACACACCCTTTTGAGTTTGACTTTTACCTTTGTAGTTACTATGGAAGCATAGGTACAAGCAAGCCCACTCACTACCATGTCTTATGGGATGAAAACGAATTTACATCTGATGAATTGCAGAAGCTCATATATGACATGTGCTTCACCTTTGCAAAGTGCACTAAACCCGTGTCTTTAGTCCCTCCTGTGTACTATGCTGACCTTGCTGCTTATAGAGGACGATTATACCATGAAGCAAGGATTGGGATGGAATTTCCAAAATCAACAGTATCTTCATCTTCTAAGGCTTCTTCATCGGCTTCACCGACAGCTTCATTTGAGCAGGGATTTTACAGGTTGCATCCTGACCTGGAAAACATAATGTTCTTCATCTGAAAGACCTATCCTCCACTATTTGAGAAGCTGGGGAAAAAGCTTAGAACTTCTTTCTACAGTCCAAACTGATATTTGTCCAACTGCTTTTTCTGCTATAAGTAGAGAAGTTTGTGCGCGAATCTAATGGTTCATGAGTCTAACCATCGTCTGTTTTCAATGTTATGGTTAGTACCTTTACTTCGGGAGAATTTTTTTTCCAGGCACATTAGTAGGCTTTAAAGGTCAACCGGACTATCCGGAGCTCTAAGCTAGGTCTTTAAGTGATATTTTTTAATCTTCTATTGAGCTCGTATTCAGTATTGACGTGCTCCTTTTCTCTTCCTGCACCCTGAGATTATACCTTATAGCATTTTGACTATACACTTACAGGATTAACACCAATGATTTTGTTGAAGTCTAAAAGATGTTAAGCTATGTTGCACAGGTACGAATATTGGATATGGTACGATACGTAAATACGATAAATTTATGTTAAAAAGATACGGGTATAGTAATATATATTAAATAAAATGTTATAATTACATAAATAAAAAATAAACATTAATAAAATATTTATCTAAAATGAGAACATAATTAGAGAAAAATGATTGATATAGATAAAATTTTAATTTTTATCTTAAGTTTTTCAAATAACAAAACTTTAACATAGTAAATTCACTAAAAGGAAAAATATTTAGAGATACATCAAAAATATGAATGCTGTAGTGTAATATGAGTATTGAAACGGGTATGTCAGCAATTTTGAAGAATTTGTGCACCATAGATGTTAAGGCCTCCAAAGGATCATTCTCCTGATATTCGTGTTATTTTCTATGAATGGTCTGTAACAATTTACTGGCTCAAGAGATTTCAAAACGACTAGCAAAGTAGAAAGACGGAAAGGATTAGTGCCAGCAATGATTAACACTTATTGGTCTGCTGCTGTGTCGTGTGCGGGTCTATAATGTCCCGCAAAATTAAAAAGATTGATGTTACTTGGAGCCATTGTGAAAGCATCCCTCCACGCAGACTTTAGTTAATTGCAAATATTGTTCACATAGTTAGAACTTGAGAATGTGATTGAAGAGATTATTGACGATAGGAAAGAAGAGGAAGAGGAAGAGCTTTTGATAATGGTAGTTACGGAGGAACTAAGTGACATATTTTTGGAATGATGATCGAGATGATGTACTTGTATATTAGAAAATTCTGCTTTGTCTCTTCATTTTTAATTTTTTTCGGAGGATAGATGATGTTCTTAAAATTAAATATATTTTGTCTTCGATATATGACTCGAATCTCGATTTATTGTCAAGTACAGATTTCTATTCATTACTTACGTAATGAGTTATTTGACTTTAAAATGTTAATATTTAGATGTTCGTTATGTTTCATTATATAAAATTATATATTTCATTCTCCATTCGGAAAATAGGTCTCCCATTCGCCATTGGATCTAGTATTTGACAAAAAGAACGTTAATGACTTATGATGCCCCATGATGCAACCATCGGCTGAAAACCATGAACCGAAAAATACAATTATACCTCGAGAGGGTGAAATTCTGTGGGGAATTCTGTTATTTTCTAGCATTAAGCGATTATAGGGCTGACTATGGGAGTTGCTTTCAGATGAACTAGCAGGTTAAATCACATTAATTCTACCTACATTCTTGATTTCTAGCATTGCACATAATTCTGAACAATATGCCTTTCACTGCCACATCTTAAATTTCAATGAGATGGAAAGTAACATATATAAACACTAATCTTCAAGCGATAGAAAATTATGGCAGAACAGACTGAGCATATCCAAAGCTAGGCTGAGTGGCAAGTTCATCCATGGACATAGACGGCATAAAAACACATATCAAAATGTCTAAAAGATATTGAATATAACCAAAGTTTCTTTCGGTCATTGAAAGTCCCTTGGTTAAACTAAAGCCAAAGCCATGTTAATGAGCCTTTCTGCTTTGCCGAGAATAGTCTCAAAGCAGAGGTGAACAAATTAATTAAGACAAAGAAACCAGGAACTCAGGAAGAACCCAAGTGTTTTTTTTTTTTTTTAAAAAGGAAAAAATTAAAAAAAAATAATTTTAAATGCTAGAGTAGAGATCAACAAGAAGGAGTTTACTTTGTTTTCTTTTTTTTTTCTTTTTTTTTTGGGGGGTGGGGGGATAATTAGAGAGAAAAGAGGAAAAGTACAACTAGCAGGAGTACAAAAGATGCTTCAAGACAATAAGGTCTACATACAACAAAAATATCCATGCTAAGTTGTATTTTCATATTTGGAGAAATATTAAATAGTATGAATTTCTTATCAACAACATTGGCAGCAATGGGTTGTGGCTTCATGGGAGAATGCTTATGGAATGTTGTCAGTTTTCGGCTGAGAAAAAAAGATACCATATTATTTGAAAATTTAGATAAAAAACACAGTTTTTTTCTTCTTCTGTGAAATGGTATTAATTACTCTACCATATTTATCATATATACATGCATGGTTTAAACTTTAAAGGAAGATAAAGCCACCCAAAAATAAAAAATAAAAATAAAAAATAAAAAGATAATGAATATCCTTGTTCACACACAAGTGCCAAGAAGATAACCTTTTTTTACTATGATTAACACTATACATACAGTTTTTTATGCGTGGAGAAACCCCATCTACATCCCTACAGTATACATATAAGAATTTATCGCTCCTAATATAAAACAACTCGGGATTTTACAGACCTGAAGAAGCTTCATCAAAATCAGTCATATTCAGTTTCATTTTCATCTTCACTTTCAATTTCACTCTCAACTTCACTTTCAACTCCAGAATTTTCTTCTGAGTTAAATGTGAATTTCATCTCTTGGCTAACTAACTCAGCGAGGTCCTTCCTATTGCAAACTTTGTAAGCATCTATAATAGCCTTGAACAAAGATTCAGTCGGCTCAATCTCTCCATATCTTAATAGGCTAAATATCCGTTTCACACCTTCAACCATGCCAGCTTTTCCATAACAAACAAGAAGATTAATCTGAGTTACAATGTCTGGTTTCAAATGCTCATCCTGCATTTTCATATATATATTCAAGGCTTTGTCAATATCTCCAGCTGAAGCGTATGCATAGATCGCCACATTAAATGCAGAGGAGTCAAGATCAACCTCAGATTCTATGAATGTTTGAACAGATTCAAGTGCCAAATCGTGCATACCAACTAAAGAGTACAACGCAGTGATGGCCGCTTGTCGAGCATAAGGTTTTCCCTCTCTGAGAGATGACTCTAACTGTGCCACTGCTTCAATGGGAAACCCTCCCTTCTTTAATACAGTAAATAAAACTTTGAAAGTTCCATCATTTGGCAAGAGCTTCTGAGATATCATTTGATTTATTAGTTCACCACACTCATAAAGTTGCCCATGAGTAGCATAGCACACCAGTACCTTATTATATGAAACACAATCCCTCAGTAAACCTGAATGTTTCATCTCCTCCGCAATCTCAATGGCCTCATCGATCAGTCCCATGTCTTTATAAAGATACATCATTGTTGCATATGAAATTGCATCTGCCCAGCCCTTTTCTCTCAAATTTTCAAAAGCCATCTTGGCTTCAGATACCAAGCCAAGATCTGCAAAAAGACTGATCATACTATTACACGCAACTAAATCAAGACCCCCTTCCAATTTCTGCATTCGCTCATAGATGGCTTTTACTCCTTCCAAGTTCCCAACCTTACAATAAGACTTCAGCAAGGATGTTAACACAACTAAATTGGCTGATAATCCAGATTTTTCTATCATGTGGAAGTATTGAAGTGCCTCTTCAAGACTACCATATTCTGCAAATCCATTTATTAAAGATCCATACACAACCTCATTTGGCTTTACTCCAGCTCGTAGCATTTCCTGGTACACGATGACTGCATCAGAAAGCTGACCAAGGCGAGCATAGCATGCAATAACAGCAGAAAAAGTTTGACAATATGGCTTAAACCCCATCCCTTGCATTTCAACCAGGAGGTCTCTTGCTTGGTCCACTAAATCTGCACCAGATAACATTTGAATGAGAGAATTATAAGTGCAATCATCAGGCCAAGTCCCATTATTTTTCATTCCCCTAAAGAGAGAAAGAGCTTTGTCATGAAGTTTTCCTTTGCCATATGCTTTGATCATGACATTGTATTCTACAACATCCCTTGTCTGTCCTGGCAAGTCTCTTTCCCTATAAAACACATTCTCCGCTTCAGCCCAATGTCCCTTTTCAGCAAAAGCATCCATAATTGCAGCACATATATTTGATGATGGTTCCCCATTCATTTGAAACTTCTGAAGCAAGTCATTTGCCTTATCAAGAGCTCCTTCATTAATATACATCTCGATAATACCAGGAAGAGAATGCTCATCAACAGAAACAGAAGATTTCTCCATTTCATCAATTAAAGCTTCCACATCTTGAACCATATTCTTTGTGCATAATGCACTGAGGAGAGCTCTGTGAGTTACATCATCTGGGAAGAGCCCAACCTCTCTAATCCTTCTATAACAACAAAGAGCAGCATCAATGTTGCCCGCATTAGCATACAAAGATAGTAGGATATTATAAGTTTTCGTATCAGGGGATATACCCTTTTCTTCCATTTTATTAAGCAAAGATTCAGCTTCCAACAAATTACCATGACTTCCACAAATAAAGATCATAGTATTAAAAGTGATTGTATCCATTGCCACTCCAGATTTCAACATATCAGCAAAGACATCAGCAGCATCCTTTAGCCGCCCGGCCTTGCCATACAAATCTATCAAGGTATTGAAAGTGGAAGTAAGCCGAGGTCTCCGGGGAGCAGTCTCTGTATCCGACGAATTCATAGTATTTCTCCCACCTGTCTTAAACAGCTCAGTGGAAAGGAAATGCTTGAAACTAATAGGCATCGATCTAGAGCCATTCGTAGAAACTGCCAAAGAATCCAAATCAAGATCATCCAACTCAACCCTCCCATCACACCAATCCTTGTAAAATCTATCTGCCCTATCGAACTCTCCCACATCCTTCAAGACCTTAACAACAGTACTCATGGTAACTTCATCAGGGAAAAACCCCCTCAACCTCATATGCTTAATCCACAAAAGGGCCTCTTTCACAAGACCTGCTTTACCATACACATCAACAAGCATACTATAAGTATTATTCGTAGGCGAAACACCGTTCTTCGCCATCTCTACCCAAAAAAGCCTCAATTGGTCCCACCTCTGAGCCTTACCAAGAGCTCGAAGCACCACATTATAGTGAATTACATTTGGAACATACTCCTTCTGTGACTTGAACCACTCAAAAACCTTAACAACACGCTCCCACCTACTCTGTTCCCTAAGAATAACAGTCATCTCTTTAGGACCCAGATTCTCACAGAAGGAATCAAGGGTCGTTTCAACATCATCAGAATACTCCAAAGACCTCAAAATTGAAGGCAAAACACCACCATACCTCTTCTTCTTCTTCCTACCCCTTATGGAAGAAGAAGAAGAAGAAGAAGAAGAAGAAGGGAAGTTGGTGGGCAAAGATAGAGTCTTTGAATGGCAATGAATACGAGGAAAGTGCCACCTTGTGTTGGGGGGTGGTAACTGACCCCAGTAGTGAGGTTTAGTGAAAACGTTGGTGACAAAGTTAGAAGACAAGGAAGAAGATGAAGAAGAAGATGGACTTACAAAGAATATATCTGAACATGACATGTTAACTGTTTGGTGTAGAAACGAACCCAAAAGTGGAATTGGAAGAAGAGGAAGAGAAGAGAAGACAGGCGGTCGGTGAAGCTACAAGGGGAAAACGGCGACACCAGCAAGATTTTTTTCTAAGGGGTACGGGGTATGCTGTATGCACCAAGAAAACGTTATGTAGTAATTCAATATAGGGTTTTTTTTTTTTTTTGAAAAAAAAAAACAAAAAAGAGTGGGGCGGAAAAGGTTTCATTACTTGATAGAGTAAATTTCCAAATAGTTCCTATCAATTTTTATGTCGAGTAAATTAATTTTTAATAAAAATAAATTAATAAATTGATCTTTAATTTTTTTTTAAAATTAAATAATTTATTCTCTTTAGGAAGTCTCTTTATTAAATATTATTTTAAAATATTAGGGGTTAATTTGTTTGATATTTTAAAATATTAGAGATTAATTTATCAGTTTATTTTTGTTAGAGACTTGTCGACATAAAAATTGGTAGGGACCACTTTGGAGGTTTTCTTTTATTTGAGATCATATTTTTGATATTAAATATACAATTACTCTCAAATGTAGTATTAGTGTCAAGTCTAGATCAATAGTATTTAGAATGACTAAAAATAGAAATTAATTTGATTTATTGATATGAGTTTATTTTATTTATAAATGAAATCTCGTATTTAAAATTAATTATATAAAAATAAGGCTTAAATTAATTTATAAATCAATTATTGTATGTAAAATTCATTAAAATAAGAATTAATTTGATTTAAATTTACTATTTTATATTTTTAACCCTTGTTATGTCATAGAGTTTGCAAAAAAAAAAATTTAAAAAGGTAAAATAGGCTTTTTAAAAAATTCAAGCTCAAAAATCAAATCAATTCATGCTAAATCATATCAAATTTGATAAAATTTTAAGATTAAAACAATCTAATCTCATGAAACTTATCAAATCAAATTATTTATTATTTTTAAAAGTTGAGATCTTTATATGGAACCCTTGCATAACTAATAGGTTCTAAAACCATTGCATACATGGACTAACAAAAAACATCATATAGATTTATAATAATGGCAAATATATTGTGTTTATATTAATATTTAATTTTACAAAATAGTAGTTGAAAAAATAATGTTTATAAAATATGCGTCTTAATTTTTTTTTTATTAAAAGTATCATCTTAAATTAGGGTTGCTAACAAAGATATCAAAATGAGTCAAGTCTGACATCTTGGCCTAAGTAATACAACAAAATAGGTGGGCAAACCAATAAATTTGAAGTAAGAATAACTTTAGCCTCACTTAACTCAATTTGTTTTAACTTGCCCTAATGTAAGTTGACTCATGATAAGTTTGATTGATCCATAAGACCATTATATAGGCTAGCCTAACCCATTTAATTTAGACCCAACCCATTTAGGCTCTCAAGTTAAATAAGTTGGGTCAACCTATAATAAAACTTAACAAACCAACATAATTTAAAATTGGCCCATCTAAGGCTAGCCAACAAACTTAAATAGTCTAGCACATGTAGGCCTAGCTCATTGAGATTCGTGAGTTAAATGGGTTGGACCAACTTATAACAAGTGTTAACAAGCCAACATAATGTCAGGTTGACATATTTAAGGTTGGCTTATGGGCTTAAATAGGCTAGTCCAATCCATTCAAACCTAGCCTATTTAGGCTTAGCTTATTTAGACCTACGGATTAAATGGGTTAGCATAATCTATGGTAAACGTTAATAAGTCAGCATAATGTCAGCTTAGTTCATTTAAGGCTAGCTCGCATGGCTTAAAGAGGCGAGCGTGGGCTTAAATTTAATTTATAATGTGTTGAACTTTGACACTTTAGGCTTTGAAATTGGATTTTGTTATTTAATTTGTTTTAAATTTTTGTAATTTGATATGTAATGTATTGAAATTTAAGTTTAGACTTACGTTTGATTATATTTGGGTTGTAATAGTGTTTAAAAATTCAAATTTCAAAAAATTAGTCCATTTAAGCCTATGGACAAGCCTTAAACTGGTCGAATTGACATTATACGGACAAGTTAATACTTGCTATAGGTTGACCTAATTTATTTATCTCATGGCCTAAATAGACTAAGCCTAAACAGGCAAGGCCTAAATGAGTTAAGTCGACATTATACTGACTTGTTAATATTGGCTTTAAGTTGGTTGGGCCTTATGGACCTAAATAGGTTAGGTTGGATTGTTTAATTGTCCTATGGGTCAGTCTGACCTATTGTGGGTCAACCTACAACAGGGCAAGTCAAACCATATTAGGTCAAGTGAGGCTAAAATTATTTTTACTTCAAAATTATTAGTTCAACCCACCCTTTTTGTCAGACTATTCACGCCAACATGTTAAGCTTGACTCATTTTGATATCATTACTAGCAAGCCTAATCTAGTGTGATATTTTTTTTAAAATGTAAATATTAAGATTTTTTTTATAAATGTTATTTTTTCAATTATTATTTTACAAAATTAAATATTAACATAAACACAATTTATATGTCATTGTTATAAATCCGTATGAATGTTTTTTTATTGGTAATGATCTATGTATTCAAGGGTTTTTATCCATTCTAAATACAACCAAAGTGTCTCATTTGTTATTCACTTTTTATAGCCAAAACTATTAAAAAAAGGCGCTTGTTGCCATGCACCTCCCAAGTTTAGGAGTGTGATGTACTTTATAATCTAAGAGTCAAATCTAAAGATGTATGAGTGCAACCAAACACATATGATATACTATAATTTCTTTTCTCTTCTCTTTTTCTCCCACCCCTGCTACTCCTTCATCTCTCTCCCTGCTTCCCACTACCAATCGACACACCCACCCAATATCGTTGCTGCCTCTTAGCCACCCAACACCACTGCCATTGTCACTTAGCCACCTAGCACCGCCACCCCAATAGATGGATATAACAAAGTGCGTTTCCTAGTTGACTTGAGGGTACTTTGGTTGGTTTTGTAACATTCTTTCTTTTCATCAACCTATTAACCTTTAGGTGGGTGGTGTACTCTTTTGAACATTTAGTTTTCTGACTAAATTGAAGTTACAATGCTGCTTGACACATGCTTGATTTCAAAAACTATAATGTTTGCTTTTTTTTTCTTCTTCTTGCTGATTGCTTGGTCAACATGAATTTGTGGCCCATCTTATTTTTTAGTAGCTTGAATGTTGAAATATGTACACGGCAATGCTACACTATGTGGTGATGTTGGGTGGCTTAGGTAGTGGTGCTTGGTGGCGTGTAGGCTGGTGGTGACAAGTAGGGAGAGAAGTAGGAGGCACAAGGGTTGGGAAAAGAAGTAAGAGAGGGAAAAAATTATACTCATACACTCTCAAATCTAATTTTGAGATTAAGAAGGTGCATCACACTCCCAAACTTGGGAGGTGTATAGCAGCAAGCACCTTAAAAAAAAAAAATCTTTCAATAGTCTTGCAAGTGTTTTTTTTTTTTTTAAAGAAAAAACAAATTATTTAAATTAAAGTCAAGTTATGTAATCATTTTTTTCCCCTTAAAGCAAAAGATGAGAAATTGACCTTTAAGGTATGTTTGATTAGGGGTAAAAATAAGGTAGAAATTGTTATGGATGAGTTTCATGTGTAATTTTTATACACGAAGTTCATCCATAAAAATTTTCACCCTATTTTTATCTTTTAACCAAACACACCCTTATTGTTAACTTTTATTTTGACTAAAAAAAGGTGCTTAAAATTAAGGTTCTGAAAAATTAATTCACTCTATATAAATATAGTCAATTATAGAATCATACATAGCTTTTGTATTTGCATCATTATGATGACAATCATATGCACCAAGGACTCTTACGAAATTTGCAAGTTCCATGTTGCTACAGCTTCAATGATAAAACCAGTTGAGGCTTTTATTATACTTAATTGAGTTTAATTGAAATGTACTTACACTGTCATCCAATCAAAATCTTTTATTTACATTACTATTCAAGTAGTGGGTGATTATATAAAGACTTTTGCTAATATGACAATACATGATTGGATGTCTATATAAAAGTTTTTTATACTGATAATGCATTCAAATTAAATTCTACTTAATTTAGCTTTAAAAATGATATTTATCATTTAAAAAAAAAAAGACCACCATCAAAGAGAAAAAATACATAGTATGAAAAATGAGATATTACACAAATGAAAATAAAAATACAAACAAAATGGAAAAGAACTCGAAGCAAAAGTGTACCAATGAGAAGCTCATTTGCAGCGACTGGATGGTGGTATAAGCAGGCGAATGAATGGTCAGACAGATAGATGAATGCTTTTTGGTTCAACTAATTAAACTAACTACTTCAGTGTAGTTTTCATCAATATGCTTAGAACTTGTATTCTGATGTTGAAGAGGGTAGAGAAAAACAGACTTTGCAAAAATTAAAACCTGTGGTGATAGAGTTGATAAAAAATCTCAATAAATCGCTAGGGTTAGGATTTAGCATGTCAGTTCCATTGCTTTGAATTTGGCAATAAAGTACGGGTATCAAACATTGACTTAGCTTTCTTTGTCTTTGCATTTGTCTTAAAGCCAACAGGTTGTTTAGAGGAATGAATTTATTATTTGCCTCTCTTAAAAGTGTATGGGTTGTTGTGTGAACGTTAGTTATCAGCAAAAGTAACTTAAATCAGACAAATTTTGGTGAAAAAATAATTATAGGAAATTTATCTTAAGCAAATATAAATTTTTTTAAAGATATTTTTACAATTATTGCCATATGATTAAATCTTTAAATACCATTATAATTAATAGGCTCTCCCAATAATTATTTTTTAAAAAACTTGAACCTTAGTCCCTATATAAAAGTTTATATATGAGTCCTTATAACAGTGATTTAACAAAATTTCTAACTCTAAAGATTAAAGACCCAATTATAAAACTTCAAATTAAATTTTCTAAACAATATAAAGAGCTATGGAGTAATTAAATTTTCTTCGTACCAACATACATGATACTTCTTTAGTAGAAAACTTTTATTAAAAAAGTTAATAAAAGATTAAAAAATAATCAATGTCTAATTATTTCAAATGATTCAATATTTATTTTTTTTAAGTAGAATTTTAAATTTAAGTCTTATGAATTAAAAATAAAAAGATAATATTGGAAGAATTTTTTTTCTATAAAAAGCAACTTTAAAAATTTAGACAAATAAAAATATTAGAGAAATAACTTAAATATATAATTCAATAAATAAAAAATATTGCATTTTTCACAGATTATCACTAATTAGTAATTCGTGATGATGCGGTGAACGGTAACAGCCTTTCCCGCATCCACTCTCAAACAAGGCCTCGCTTCTTTTGGCTGTGTTTATATAGCGCGACAAAGGGCACAGCATTCTCCCTGCTGCGTCAAATCTCGCTTGTCCTTTTGCTTCCACCCTCTTTCTTTCATTGTTTTTTTCTTTTTAAAGGAATATTATTTATATATATCAAAATTTTTGATATTTTAATATTTTTTTTAATTTTTTCTTTTTTTATTAATTATTTTATTATTTTATTTTTTTTATAATTTTTTTTTTTATCTTTAGATATCCAAAATATCTATTTATTTTCCGTGATACAAAAAATATTTTTTTTTTTATTTTTACTTTTTGATTCTTTCAAAACCCCGAAAGCTCTTATTCTTGTTTTTATTTTATTTTGACTCTTCAAACACCAAAAGCTTTTTCTGCTTTTTCTTTCTTTCTTTACCCTTCTCTGATTCCTTCCTCCTTTGTGACGCTTTTTTTCTCCGTCTCCTCTGTTCCCTCTTCCCAGCGTCATCCCCACCTTTTTCTCCTTTCATCTCTATCCATTTTTTTTTTCTCCAGCCCCATCTTCACGTGCTCTCAAATATACACTCTTTGGTGTACGCAAGGTGGTTCCTTTTGCACTGATCATCACACCCATTTTGCTTATTCTCTCGGTTGCTTTCTGGGTTTCTCTCATAATCCTCGGTGATTCAGAATCTTTCCAAAGGTGAAAAAGTCAACATGCAAACGCTATTATGGCTCTAGAGCCAAACGGAATCATCAATAAATGTTGTTTGATGTTTTTATCGTCGTGTTCATAGCCATAGGATACGTTCTTATTAGCTTTTCTTTGTATTTTTGTTAGCCTTTCAGAATTCTGGGTTCTGATAGGGATAGGCTATGATGGTGTTTGTCACAGAGATTCACATGTGTGTCATTGCTTTGGCGTATTCTGAATGGTTTTTTTTTTTCCTCCCCTTTCTTGTAATGCAGTTACAGTGACACAAGGTTATGAGCATCGAAGGTATCGCCATGAATAAGAATTAAAAAAAAAAAATCTTTCACATTGCAATTACATAGTGTGTTTTGTGTGAGCTGATTCGGATGAATTTTAGAATTTTATTTTGTTTTTGAATTTGTGGAGTGTGGTTATGTAGATATTCATCGTTGGTGGGGGAGCTCTCTGTGTTGGAAATTTGTTGCTTTTCTCATTACTCCTTCTGCAACACTCTTTCAGGTTGTGGGGTCCTTCAAAATTGGATCTTGGCATGTTGCTTATGTGCATGGATTTTATGCATAGACGTTGATCCTTTGTAAGTGATACTATTGTCTGAGTTCTTAAATCAAAACAAAGTTGATGCTTTGCATGGGAGTGAGTCTTACATGGAAGTGTTATCAAAGTTCTTTGGTGGCACTCTAAATTCAATAACTTGCAAATGCATGGTTTTGCTTGTTACTGTTTTGATCCTTAGATTACTGCTGCTTCCTTCCTTCCCTGACTTTGATGGGATTGAATGGAGCAACCTTGTGTATATCCGCAACCGTCCTCCATTGTTAGGTTCTGACTTTCGAATTAGGCAAGATAAGTTTTTGGAAGTTCCTCAGATTGTGTGGGGATTGAACAACCAGAAGATCGCATTTGCCAGGGCTTGCCTTACTGCTAGAATGTTGAATAGAACTCTTTTGATGCCTAGCCTTAGTGCCTCCTTGTTTTACAAAGAGATTGACCTCCTGCAACCCATTTCCTTTGACAAGGTGTTCCAATTTGACAAGTTTAATGCACTATGCAGCGGTTTTGTCAGGTTAGGTCGGTACTCGGATGTGTTAAATAGAACACAAGTGCTTGAAATGCAGAAAGGAAGTGGAAGGAAGTGGACATTGGAGAGAGATCTATCACAATTGAGGAAGCATAGCCAGGGGGCATTCGATGATTATGAGGTGATTCGGATTGTAGGGAAGAATCCATTTTTGTGGCATGATCATTGGCCTGTGAAGGACTATGCAAAGGTTTTTGAGTGCTTGGATTTGATAGATGAGATTGCTGAAGAAGCAGATAGAGTTGTGTCTAGGAGTAGAGCAGTTGCAAGAGAGGCAAGAGGCAGCACTGAATCAGCAAAACTGAAAAACAGTATCACTTCCGATAGTTCTTCTTTTCAGCCTCTGCCATATGTAGCTGTCCACATGAGGATAGAAATTGACTGGATGATTCACTGCAAAAAGTTAGAGCAAAGACTGAACACAAACCAAATTTGTAGTAGCAGGGAAGAGATAATGGAAAGAGTTAGGAACATTGCTGGTTTGAAGGCTCCGGTTGTTGTTTATCTTGCAGTAGCTGATAACCTCCTTAACAATTCTTCCATACTGGAAGATTGGGAAGAAGGCTTTCTTCCTTTTGAGAAGAAGAAGCTTGGTGTTGATGGAATTTATAAGAAGTATCCATATCTTATTCAGTCTGCAATTGACTATGAAGTGTGTTTAAGGGCTGATATCTTTGTGGGAAACAGTTTCTCTACATTCTCAAGTCTAATAGTTCTTGAAAGAACACAGAAGATGATCAAAATGAGTGCCACCAGCATGTGTGGAAGTGATGCAAGATGGCCTTCTTATGCTTATAATATACCAGGAGAATCAAATGGCCCTAGGAGATGGACTACAAATTTGTCTGACTCTAGTCTTAAAGCAATCAGCTATGGCACCAATCACGTCTCTTGTTGACAGTGCTGTATATAATTTCTGTTGCAAATCTAAAATTTTAGAGTAGATTAGGAGCCCCCTTTCTCTTCTCTCAAAATTTTCGCTTCTGGAGTTTGATTAACTCACTTCCGAAAAAAAAAAAAAAAAGATGTAGAGAATACAACAATGGAATATAGTTGTTTACACTCAGATACGATTTCTCTTTATGTAAATCATGCCTCTTAATTTGAAACATATTCTGATTGAGTCATGTCAGTGTTGGAAAAATACTTGTATGGTCTAGGAATACTACGTGATTGTACTTATGGATCAATCATGTATTAGTATTTTATATGAGATCCACTACTAATACACAATTCCATACAAAATGCACTTATATGATTGGCCGGGAGCATAGTCACATGATGTTCTCGGACCATGCAAGTATTTCTCGTGAGTGTTGGTGGTATTTTATTCCATTGCTATTTTCTTAGATATTGTTTAATTTATTGTATGATTGGTTAAGAAACAAAGTCCCTTCAAAAGGGCTTTATTTTTTTGGTATCTTTGTTTATATTTTTTGTTATAATTTGGGTTCACATGTCAGGATAGCAAAAGGCGCGGAGAGAAGACACCTGAACCTGTCTGCTGGTCTTGTCTATTTGTTGAACATTTGAGAGAACACAAAGTGGACCCTCTTTTATTTCCTTTACATTACACATGAATTTCAAGTTCTCTTCCATAATGTTGTAAGGAACGCTGCAGTGAAAATTCCATCTTTGGAAGCGATTTTCAGGATGCATAACTGCAACGGGGTCTTTTACATTTGCATACCCGAAAAATCTTTAGATAGGTAGAAGTTTAATAACTCTTATTTAGATACACTCAGAATAAAGTTAGTGGAATCTAAAAGCAAGTGAATGTGTCACAAAAAAATTATTGAAACCTACTTTTATTATAAATGTGCTAAAATGAGATGTTAAAATCATATCCATATTTGTACCTGTACAAGAATGTCTCTACCTACCCTTGTACCCAACCATGCCTCACTTAGATAAAGTCTTCTTAGAATAAAGATTACAAAAGATGGTAATTAGTTAAAGTCTTCTCAAAGTGAGGATTTTAATATTAAATTTAATTTGTATATATTATAGTATAATAAAATTTTATATAAATTTTTAATTATATATTATTATATCAATAAAAGTATTTAATTTAATTATTTATATTAATTAGATATTAGTATAAATTGTTTTTACACTCTTAAGACATCAATTAAACTCATGAGATATTTATATTACGTTTAATGTTCGTTTAGAGCCACATTATTTATATTGCAACTACTTTTAAGTATTCATGTCTCACTTATAACTTTCTCCTGGGTATAATCAAGTATATCATAAATAATGCCGATAAATGATTTCTCCTTCCTTATCTAGACAAAGGTAATGACTAGGGGGCCCATCACATCCTAGGATGGGGATCCAAACAACTATGTTAAGAGTAGGAGAAATTATTTTCATTTCAGGTCCATTGTCACCACAGTATTCATTTAATGCCTAACTTTTCGGTTCAAAATGTCTCTTCTGCGTGCCCATTTAAGCCAGTCGCTTTTGTGTATAATTAAATATTTTTGGTAAGATGTCATTGTTTGTTTCTCGATCTGCATGTGAATGGTAATGAGCTGTGTCTGACGTAAGTAAAGATAGCTTACCCCTTCAAATGATGGGTTTAAAGAAAGACGAATAGATTTGATGCAAGTGGTGTTTTCTTTCAAGCCTAAAGATTAGAAGTAATGAAAATATCGATTTGGGTTTATTATGAAACTAAATTTATATTATATCTTAATCATTAAAAATATATTTTAAAATTATAAATATATAAATATTAAGGAATCAATGGTTGAGATATAATATAGACTTAAGATCATGATGAATCCAATCCGAATTTATATTATCATTTCTCAAAGATAAGGGATCCATTTTCTCTGTCAACCTGTTTTACATGTTCTGTACGGCTTATACTTCTTTTGTCATTCATTCTCCATTTCTCTGTCTATTTCTTCTTTTCTGGTTTGGAGATGAGGTGCGATGGCTTTAATCATAGAAATAGAAACAAGTACTTTAAACTAGTACGATCTTATTGAGATGTGTGGAGTTCAATATAACTGATTATTTAGCACCAAAAAAATTTAACTGATTTGCTATCACATGGATATGATAAGAAACATCACATCCATTGCCATGATAATAACACTTGTGTTTAGTAGTCTTAAAAGATTATGAGTCTAATTTTTAAGATTATGAGTCTAATTTCATCCAGAAAATTATTTTAGAAGAAAGAATTATCCAAGTAATTATAGAAACTATCAAGCTTAGAGCTAAACTTTTGGAACATGAAATTTGTAAAATTAGATATCAGTGAGTAGTTTTGCATAAAATATGAAATAGACTCTAATACTATTTTAAGATTATTAAACTATTTTTACTAACTTAAATTGTCCAAATAATTATAAAAGAGAAATACTAAACAATGCGAAGTCAAATTGGTAAAATGGCACACAAAAACAATGTTGCAACTGTGTATTTTGTATTTTGGGTGAAAAGAGTTTTCTCTCTCCTCACTTGATATTTTCAATCCCACAATGATTGGTTTTAAATGGCCTTCTTAACAATTGTACGAAAATCAATTCGTATTGAGTACCATCGCTCATTATAAATACTACCTACAAGGCTACAACGTATATGATATCTAACGAATGTGGGACACAACAAATAGTAGTGCGTCACCGCTCGCTCGCCTAGTCACCTTGGCCCAGGACCCAGTTACAGAATGATTTGTCCCGCGACTAGCTTGTCACACGCTAGGAATTTCTCTCAATGTCATGCTGAATATCCCAGAGTTCTCGGAAAAGATTAAGTGCATGTCCAATATTGGGAGCATGAAAATGTGGGCATGCATTCACTTTGAATTTGTTGCCCTATTTCTTCTGTTTTTCTATTTCTTCTGTTTTTTAATAGCTAGGTGACAGGGACATGCGCATGCTGAAGGAATTATAATGCTTTTGAATCAAGATTTGATTTCGATTATAGTATGAAAATTAAAAACAAAATTAAGAACAAAATGGATGAAAAAGAACCTGATTTGATTAAGGAAAAACGATCGATTCGAAATTGTTTTTCGATACTTGATCTTGGATAAATAAGAAAGGAACTGACCAAGGGAGACCAGAGGAAGAAAAGAGCTCCTCCTATTCCCCAGAGAGTCAAAAGGACATTTTGTTTCATTAGGATCACAACGCCTATATATAGAGTTAGGAGGAGGGGTCTATTCCTGTGTTAGAAAAGTAATGTGCCAAACCACCTATTATATATAGGGACTATATCTGGTAGAGATTAATAACAATATCCACTAATAAGCGGTCATGGTAAATAACAATAATAATTACAATAATTTGGACTTTAACAATTGACATTAATTAATTTTGACATTTAGTTAATCCATATTCAAAATTAAATGTAATTTGATTTATGTTAGTCTATAAAATTTTCCAACACATGCGTGTCATGAAACCTTCCTCATCATTCTAGTAAATTTTGCATAAAATACAATTTTGAAGTTCTAAACAAAAATTTAAACATGCACTAATTAAAAGTCAAGAGGAGGATTGATAATAAGAACATTTGTTTTATAGGAAAGATAGAGGAGAAACTTTCTACGATAATTTTTGCAACTACAAGGTTGTTATTTTCATATACTGATACAGTAATGCTTTTAGTAAGGGGCATAAGAATAGAGAAATGCTACAGAAAGCACTTCCGCCTAGCGGACAAATGCTCGTGCTTACCATTGGCTGAAATGTGAAAAAAAAAAAAAATTTTTTTATTTTAAAATAAGAAATCTGCTGCTCTTTTGTTAAAGTAAAAGCTAATGTTTACGCTTGAATATCTTGTCAAATACACTTTAAGATAAAATTTAAACAATAACGTCATTGTTTTCAAAGCATGCAAGCATCTCCTAAGGATAAAAATACAACTATTCTTTGATTTTTCATCTTTAAATAACGAGAAAAATAAGAAGATAATAATGGGAAGTTTAATAAGAATGATAAAAGAGTGAATTACCAAACGTATGTTTATTGTAGAAATAGAAAGTGTAATCAATCCATTTATTTTGTGCTTCTCCTTATATTGCTATTATTGTGGAAATGTGAAGGGAAGCTGTGATGTGCGCAGGAAATGAACAAACAAACTAGGGAAAAAACCCGTTTTGTTTGACTTGGAGGAAGAGTAAGATGAATTGGTTTACTTATGTGATCAGCCATTCGTTGATTTGGTTCAATTATTAATTATTAATTTGTTCAAAAATAACTAGCATTTAATCAAGATCATGATTAATTGTGAATAACTTGTTAACTAAATTATTTTGGAAACTAATGAATTAAAAGTGATGTTAATATAGATTATATAAAGAAGTTAGACTCACGATGAACTTTATATATGATAATATATCTATTATTCAAAGTATAACTTAAACTTATAAATGTGTATATATTGTAGATTACTAAATAGCAAATATGTTGTCGCCTCTATGATTTACAAAGAACTCAAATCTATAGTGACAGAATTCATTAAGTAAATGTGCACACCAAGAGGTCTCCTTTTCTAAGACAAGCATTACTGTCTTTTATTTTTTCGCTTGGACTGAGGGATTTTTCTTTTGGGTCGTAGAAGTTTTTTTTTTGGTAGTGAAAGGGATGGTTATTTAAGTTGATTATTGGAGGAGTGAAAATTGGATACTTAATTTGGGCTTACCTTCGGACCAAAAAAAATTGTGGTCTTCCCTCGTAAGAGTGTGGACTCAGGAGCCTCGCTCTAGCCTTTTATGCGCTTTCTCTTTCTGTATGTGCGGATAGGTGTAAAAGCTTACTTTTTCTTTCCAAAAAACAAAAAGCCCATTTATAAGAAGATACATAACAAGAGGGTTTACTGCATGTCGACGTCTGGAAACATTTATGTCCCATTTACCATTTATTGATATATTAAATTTTTATCTGAAAAGTTTTCGAAATAAATTGCTCGAATGCTCCTCACTAGAAGGCGGGAAAAAAAAGGGCTCGAATTGCTGATTCTTCTGAAGTTGTACGAGATTCTGAGAATGAAAATGGCAAATGATTATTTTAGAAAAATCACATGCATTAAATATTAGCTGGCTCAGTTGGTGATATCTCACTCATATAATTTATATTTTTTGATTCTTCTATTATTAAGCAATTTATAAGTACTCAATTAATTTAGTGAAATTTCTTCTCAACCTAAACTTTAATGTATAAAAAAGAAATATCACATGTCACCTTTGAATATTTGATATATAATACTTACAACATGTCATCTATTTTTGTTTTGTTTTGTTTTGTTTTCTTTAGCTCAAATTACAAAAGTAAATAAATTTTGTTTAATAATAATGGTAATATAATCTCGAATGTGATAATATATTTATGTTGAAATTATAACCTAAAATTATATATATATATATATCTATATATATATATATATATATATATATATATATATTGATTTTGCTAATTTCCTCCCATTATTTTTTGTATTGATAGAGTTAGCAACTTTTATTATATTATGATTAGATAAAAATATTTTCTTTTTTATTTATTAAAAACTTAATTTTACGGATATTATTATAATTTTCACCTATCTTGATAAATGTAAACCTAAAATATTTTTCTCTCCTCTCTTCTCAATTCTTTTTTGATAAATAATCAATTTTTGTGAGATTAATTATACATAAGAAGAAATGAGACAAAAACATTTTTTAAATTTACTTTTATCAAAAGAAATGATAAGTTATGATGATATCCTTAAAAATAAATTATCTAATAAATAAAAGGGGGATTTTTTTGTTTAATCATATGTGGTGATGTATCATCAATTGTAAAATTCATTATAAACCCACTATATTTTCATCTCTCTTTTAATGACATTGTTCCGTTTAATGTGAGGCACCGTAATTACGGAACCGTATATGATAATGCAAGACCTTTTTGTTTTTTTTTCCCGGTCAACAATGCAAGACTTAATTTGCCAGCAAAGCAAGGCGCTGTGATCTCATTTTTTCGTTAGCCCATTAACAACAACAGTAACGAAAGATCCTATTTTCTCTGTCCACATCCAAATCTTAATTATCTCAGTAAATAAAGGTTGTTAAGCCACAAAAGTCGTTGCTTTACATTATATTAATTAGGGTTTTTCTTCTGTTGCACAGACAACAGTGTTTGAGAATCACAGCTTAAAAGAATAATAATTACCAAATTCCAACATGATAAGGTGAAGCCTCCATAGTCCATGGTATGGAAGCTTCACTTCTTTTACTTCGCACCCTTTTCCTTTCTCTCTCTTCACTTATTGTTTATGTATAGTTACCTGCTGTCTGAGTCAATGAAGTTTGTGGATCTTGTTTTGATTTGTTTATTGCACCAAAAAAATTGATCTGTTTTGGGTTTCATAGTCACATCTCTGCTTTTGCAATACTGGGGTGAAATATTTTATTTTTAGGGGAGGAATGAGATGAGATTTGTGAAATCACATTGTGGGAATATTCACTTCTATTAGTGGATTTTGATTCATCAACAGGAGCCAAAAGGGTTATCTTTTTGCTGTGAAAGTTGTGATTTTGTGCTTGGGAATTGAACTTGCCGGAAAATAAAATTGTTTTTTCAGACCGATTTGTTTGATGGGTTATGCTGAGATTTTGTTCGTGAAGGCTAATTGAAATTCTGTTGCTGGAAATCTCAGGTAGTGTTGGGGAAAAAAAAAATGGATGACCAGGTTGTTGTAGGTGGTGGAGCATGTGTTAGTGTTGGAAAAGAGGAAGAGGAAGATGAGTTTTGCAGTTGTTGTGAGGATGAAGATGAAGAAATAGAAGTGTGGAAAGAAACTGAGGAGCCTGTGGTGGCGGAAGAGTTGAAGAAGGATGAGCTTGATGAGTTCTCAGTAAACATGTTCTTTAAGGGATTGTCAGTGGCTGGTGTCGAGAATTCAATTTCTGGGTTATCTGGGATTGGAGTGTTCATGGAAAGATCATCATGTCTTCCCGCTATTCGGGTGCAGAAAAGGCTTGAATTTTATGCTGAGGAGCCAGTAGTTGACTACTTGGCTCTCATGGATGGTTTGCAGGAAGCTATGCAGAACAAGATCCGCAGGGTTTATGCTTTCACAGATTCTGAATTGCTGTATGATCAGGTTAGCAAGTAGTTTCAATCCAAACGTTTGTTTGTTTTATGATCACTATTGACTACATGAATTGATGAAGTTTCACTAGAAAAACACTCGGATTGAAAATCAGTTGTACTGAAATTTCAATTTATTAGCTGTATGTCTGTTGAAGTTGAAGTATTGCCTTGTTTCTTTTCCTAGCAATTGTTCGGGTATGCTTCATAGTGTTTGAGTTTCCTTTTGTGGATGAACACAGAAAAGCATATTCGTCTATTACTTGCATTAAGCCTTCTGCAATTTGTAGATGTCCACGACCACCAACATCATTTGATGTTTTCATTTCTTCATTTTTATTTCTTATTTCTTCTAGTATGTGCATGGTTTACTTCTCTATATCCTTCATCTGAATTTTTCCCTTTCTGGGTCCTTTTTTTGTTTATTTAGTTTTTGTATTTGAGGTTTGTGTTCTAGCAGCCACATGACCGCACTATGATTCAATTTGAATTTGAACAGCACGATTACTATTTTATATACAAGCAGAAGGGTTGACATTGCTATTTATCATGTATGTATAAACATTTTTCTTGATCATAATGAGAATGCTTGCGGACTAAGAAGATTGAGTTTACTGTTTAAAAATTGATGGATAGCCTACATTCCATATTTGTTTTAAGTATACATTAATTGACATTATATTGACATGTGCCACCACTAGCTTCTAATAATTCGTCCATGCGAATTTTGTGTGTTTCCTGGTCACCTGTCTTTAACTGTGTTTTTGTTTGAATGTGGATATTTTCACAGATAACATCTGAGAAAAATCTGGAGATGCCGCTCTTGATGGCATTGAGAGAAAGGATTCTGGAACATGCCAATAACTTTGAAGCTTTTGTTCTGAAGCATATACCCAGTGCCGATCTTGAGCAGCCACTGCAATTGGCCAAAGTAGCTATTGGTCTTGTCACTTTCCCTGTCAATGGTGAGAGATCACTTGAGAACTGTTCTATTTGTTGTGAGGACAAGCCACTGCCATTTATGATCACCATGAAATGTTCACACAAGTTCTGTTCACATTGCCTGAGGTCTTATGCTGATCGAATAGTACAATCTTGTCAAATCCCTATAAGATGTCCTCAACCAGGGTGCAGATACTGCATCTCTGCAACTGAATGCAGGTCTTTTCTTCCATTCAGCTCCTTTGAATCTTTGGAGCAAACGCTTGCAGAATCGAATTTTCTGCATTCCGATAGAATTTATTGTCCATTTCCAGATTGTTCTGTTCTTCTTGATTGTAGTGAATGTTTATCAGCTAGGGCCAGTTCATCTAGCCAGTCAAACAATTCTTGTGTTGAGTGTCCTGTTTGTCGGAGGTTTGTCTGCATGGACTGTGAGGTTCCTTGGCATTCTGTTATGAGCTGTGAAGAATACCAGAATCTCTCAGAGGAGAGTGATGATTCTGACATTACCTTGCATCATCTTGCTCAGAATAAAAGGTGGAAGCGTTGTCGGCAGTGTCATAGAATGATTGAGCTTACTCAAGGATGTTACCACATGACATGCTGGTAAGATACAACTGCTATTTATTTGAAATGAAAAAAAAAAATGTTGATTAATTTTTTATCCATTTCATTATGTGGTCTATAATTAATTGCAGACCTGAAAGCTACTTAGACATAGGCACTCCAAATATATAATGATAGCTTATAAAAGTTTACACGAATAGAAGTGGGAGTTCTGAGTATTTAATACCAGTGTCAGTGTCACATGAAAGTTCTTTTTTCTCCTTGTTTGTTTAGATATCTTATTTCCTTCTTATGATTAAAGAACTTGAATGCCTCCAAAATATAACTTGAAACTGTCTCTATACTTTAATTTCTGTTCAAGAGTTAGAATTTTTGAAATTTGAATATATTGTAGCATTGCTTAAACTAAATAAAGACACTGACATGTTTCTAAGTGATAATACCATTGCCATAATCCTCCAGTTTTTGAATTGTGTGTATGAGTATGAGTATGAGTGTGATATAATCTTGCTGAAATGATATTAGATCAGACTTGGGAGATCAGAGAAGATAAAACATACAGAATTGCTTGGCCCAAACATTCATCTTGATTCCCTAGTTGTGTCTGCATAACTTCCAGATTGTATTCTATAGTCTGATGCTGCAGATATGAACTGATTTGTTTCTTTAAGTACTGGCCAGTATATATCTTTTTAGCAAGGGTATTAGAATGATATAGTTCTCTACCCTCTTTAATAATTGTGAAAAGAGGATAGAGTTCTATAACAACCAAAGCAAAATCCTTAGAAATGAAAATTTCTCTCTGTTGTATAAATTTGCTCCTGTTGAAACAATAGAATTGCCGATGACAGATGAGTATTTATTTTGCCATGTGGCAAGACAGAGGCAAAGAGAAATTATTTTAATATAAATCAAGGACAAAACCTGGGTCCAATTCCTTATATCCTTGTCATTCAATTTTTAAATCAAGCAAGGACACGTTGATACCTTTTCAAATTAACAATTACTCTCTTATAGTTGTTTCTGGGTTGGAAAAATTCCACGTCATTGCTTGATTTGAGAACTGGATGGTAAGGATATAATATCCAAGCTTTGTCTATTATCAGAAAATGGCTTTGCCTATTACTAAATTTGTATATAGTTGGGCATGAGTAAGACCCCATTAAATGGATATTTTTGTTGGTAGAGGGGATTGATGTGGGGAGAGAGGATGTTTGATTATGAAATAGTATTCTGATTCAAAGAACCTAATGATATGAGGGCATGGGAAAAAACCAAGGGGAGTTCTGCAATGAATTTGTAGAACGGAAGTGTTCTGCGATAATCTGTCATTTGGGTTAAACATTGATTTTTTGGAAATTTTAGCAGTGATATAAATGCGGGTTTGGTGGTGGGCTCTAGGCTTCAGAGTTGTAAGTTTTTTGTTTTAGACGTACTTAAGTAAGAAAAGGGACTTGTAGACAAGTGACTTGAGGATTGTAAGTTGAATCATGGTAATATGATTAAGATGCAAAGTCCAAAAATTGTTAGGCTGGCTGCAATTAAAGCAATTGATTTCAAAGTATGTAGGCAGCAGAGGATGGTTAGGGATTGAAGATGGCTAGGGCTCGGATTATGTGGGACCAATGTCAAGGAAAATATTCTAAAGTTGTAGTATAGTTGCAAAGAGCTAAAGTTGTTCATTTTGTAGCTTTTCCTGTGGCTATAAGCAATATTTCTATTCAAGATTGCAGGGTGGGATTCTATGGGGCGACAAAATAATTTCATGGTATGAGTTTAGGGCAGCAATAAAGACAACAGTATTTGAAACTGTTTAAGTGGATATGACTTGTACTGATATCCACTAGCAGCGAGGAAAGAAGTGGAGCAAAGGATCATAGAACACTTAGTATTTGTGCCTGCTGGGCACTTTCTTTATCAAGTTAAGGCTTTTAATCATCTGAAATTGCTCTAGTACATTAGTAAAGTTTTATTAACGCTATTTAACATGAGAAAGTGAGATACCAATGCAAATAAAGGGACATTTACAAAATCCAAAATGGAATGAAATCACTTAAATTTGGCTCAACCCTTGACTGTAAGATTGAGCCTTCCTTTCTGTTTAATGAGAACTTGGAGAAACCTTAGGGTGTGTTTGTAAGTTGAGGCTTTGGAGAGGAAAGAAGGGAACGGAAGGGTTTAAAGAGTAAAATGGACTCATAGTTACTCTTTAAACCCTTCCTTTCCTTCCCTTCCTCTTCAAAACCTCAACTCACAAACACACACTTAGAGAACATTAGACTTTGTGCTCAAAAGTGGATCAAATTTGACCTTGCCCTATGGCATTGCTCTTGATCTTTTTCTAGATCTTTCTTCCAGTACTAACTCATCTTACATTCCCATCCACTTTGAAAGTTATGGCCGTATGATGCTGGTCTGTCAATTAAGTGTGACTGTGTACCCTCTCCTCTTTGATGTTAATGATCAAACCTAACCCATGGGTTTTCTAGTGTCCACTTCATTGCAAAGAAAAGTGATAATTGGAGAATATGTTTGAATAGCTGTCTGATCAATAAAATAACTGTAACTGGCCAAATAAAAATGAATAGATGTTGGAATTGTCTAGTATCAACTATCGCAAAAGTTTAATCTGTTAGGCAAAGACTCATAAAATGGTTTTGTATCTGACACGCCTCCTCATATAATAGTCTTTTGGGCTAGAAATATGGTCAATACGTAGACCTACCTTTTTTGAGGCTGAAATTCAATTTTTTATGTGTAATAATGAGCAGCAAAGATCAAACTCTTAATCACTTGGCCATAGCGGCTCTTATACCAGGAACCAACTAGCCCAAAAGTTTAAGTTGTTAGACAAAGGTTCACAAAATGGTTTTGTATCGGACATGCTTCCTCACATAATAGTCTTTTGGGCTTGAAGCATGGTCAATATGTAGACCCAACTTTTTTGGTGCTGAAATTCAATTTTTTATGTGCAATAATGGGCAACAAAGATCAAACTCTTAATCACCTGGTCCTAGGCTCTTACACCAAGAACCAACTATCCCAAAAAATGTAAGCTGATAAGTGAAAGCTCATGAATTAATTGGGGTTTCTAGAAGGACATACTCAAGTCCCGGGGGAAAGTTAAAGACCAGTGAAAATTCCCTACAGCTCAGCTTTGGTAGAACTGGCTGTATCCAAATGATGTGCAAATCCTTTCATCAATTGCGCATGTCTCCATGGAAATACTGTGTTGTTACCAAATTGTTAATAGAATATAACGTGCCATATTTGATACTAATATGGTTAATTTTTGCTTAGAATCACGAGTATTTTCATTTCATTGGTATATATTTCTTTTACTTTATAATTTTTAAGCTGTTTATCCATTTGATATCATATTTACAATTGGATGCGATACAAGAAACAGCCTTGCTATATGTGATTTTATATGCGATCAACTAAGTTCTTAGATTTAAAATATGTTGTTGTATGCTTGATAATGATGTGATATTGTTAAAGTCTTGGTTGAATATCATTAGTATAACATGAGCAGTTACTTATAACATCTGTTCCACTTTAGTTTTTCTTCTCTTGAAGTTTTCAGTTCTTGTGTCAGGTGTGGTCATGAGTTCTGCTATTCTTGCGGAGCAGAGTACAGGAATGGCCAGCAGACATGTCAGTGTGCATTTTGGGATGAAGACAGCTACGAAGACTCAGTGACAAACTCTCTTCAAGAATCCGAGCAATCGGCATGGGAGGCTTTCAATTCTCTCTCTATGATCATGGATGCATACTCAGAGGAAGAACGGTCTCAGCTCGCACATTTACAAAGGTTCCTAGCTGGGGATTCTAGTTTGAGTGACCACCATGCATACCAATCCCCTCCGCGCCGCACCGACTCTTACGCAGACACCATGAAGGATCTTCATCAGCTTCCATGGCTAGAGAGGTTTGTGTCCGTGATAAGTGACAACTACTATGAAGATTATTTTCAGTGAAGGCTGTGCTACATCTTAGGCTACCTAATAAATTAGTTCCTCAACTTTTACTCCCAACAAAGCATTGAAGGGATGCATAAAGAGTTTCTCACTCTATCCACTTTTCATCAAGAGGGGTAGCAACCTAGCTTTACATCATGTAATTTCTTTCATTTTCCCTGGTAGGGTACATCTTTGACCTAAGGTCATTTGGATACTGTAACATGGTGAAGAATCGGTTTATGATGATTCTCTTTAAAGAAAGAAAATACAAGACAAAAGAAAATTGAAAAAGAAAATAGTTTGCTTGTGATTGGGAAGAAATCTAAGGTTTAGTCAATTGGGGGCAAAAAAATTCATGACTTTGTCTGAGGCCATGCATGTGGGCTACATAAGAGCTCCTGAGTGTTTTTCCTGCCATGCAGCTCATGTATAATATTTTAACAAATAGAATTGACCAAAATTTAAAAAAAAAAAAAAGGGAAATTAGTTTTTCAATTGTGGGTTCTATGATAAAGGAGGCTTAGTTTAGTTACTTTCTTAGATTATGAATACTAACCCCATGATGAGGCAGTTCTCTATTAATTTTGGGCATGAACTGAGTTCCTCTAGAAATACGGATACAATGTTCGATTCTTACTTGGAATATTAATGTATTGAGGCTATGTTTGAATGGAGGAGTTTGGAGAATGAAAATAATGAAATATTTTTTTTATTCGTACATATATTACTGATTAACCATTTGAAATGAAGGTAACAATTATGTAAATTATCTAAAAATAATGATTTGAAGAAATAATTTTTAAAATGAAATAAATATAATGTGTAATTATCAAGTAACTTAAAATTGTTCTTTATTTATTATATAAATATTTTACAATTTTCTTCATTCAAAAAAAAAAAAAAAATTCACTTACCATTACCTTTCTCTCCAAGTTCTTTTATTCGAACGTAAATTGTGTTTAGTATTTTGACCGTAAGGCCTAATAAGTAGGATTTTTTTTTTTTTTTGGGGTAGTGAACACAAATTAGGTGGGTAAATGTATTGATTAATTTTTTTTGTGGTTGTTTTTTTTATGGATATTTTTTTTTCGTTACTATACCTTGAATATAGCAGAAAAGTGAATGATTACTGAAAAGAAGTAAATCTAGAACATATCACTTTAATTTCTATTCAATCTTCAAACGTTTCTTTCGAAAAAGAATATTTAAACGTTTGAAGATATAATGATTCTATATTAAAAACGTAACACAATGGCACAACGGAAAACATTTTATATGCCCTTACAGTAAAATTCCCCTTCTTTTATATTATTGAATCTGTATTATTTCATGTATAAAAAGTATGTATTACCTCAACTACTCGAATAATGAAGAGATAGTAACAAAATCGTAGAGTATCAAAATATAATATACTTTCAATTGTATATATTACAAGAAAAATCACCCAAAAAAATTCTTGCACGCAAGTGTCAAAATACAAAGTCAATGTGTGGGAGTACATCACATCACTATCAAACTTCCAGTTTTAACGAATAATATAATACACCAATCCTTGGTATGGCATTGCATAAAAGTGTTAAGTAGTGGGATGTCACCTGTGCGGGGCGGGGAGTGGGGAGGCTACCCCAAATGCTCCTTGTCCCTGATTCCCGCTATGGGTGGTGTTTTCCTTCCATCCTTGTTTCTCGTTTCCCCGTCGGTCCCCAAACTAAATAATTTTTTCTTTCTTACAACAACAATAAATCTATCAACAACAGAAACAACAACAGCTGGTCTTAGAAAAGGGCATCATAGATCTAAGAAAGATGGCATTTTTATTGCGCCATTGAAAGGGGAAATAAAAAAAAAAAATAACAATAGATCTCAGATCAACACCAATAGCAAGATCAAGCTCTAATTACAATCCCTCAACAACAACACCTACAGAAAAAACAACAACAAATAGGATAGATCTAAGAAAAGAGTAGCACAAATTTGGTCGCAGAAGAGGAACAAGCTATCATGGAGGCGGACAAGAGGCGACGTCGTGATTGCCATTTGCAATGGCGACGCTAAGCTATTGCGGCGGTGAGTGGACGCTATCACGGATGGATGGTGGTGCTTTGTTGGTCGCGGCTACTAGAGTTGTAGGTGGCTGAGGCTTGTTCGCTAGCGGCAACATGGCTACTCGGCGCTGTGATGTTAACGCAGAAGGAGAGGGGAGAGAGCTTCCAATCTGTCTCTTCACAAAGCTTAAAAGGAAAGTAGGGTTAAGTTTGGGATATTTTAAATTTTTATATTAATATATATGATAATTTTTATATTTATATATAAGAAATGTCATAAAAGTATATACATGTATATATGTATGGTGAGATTCATTAACGGTAATATTGTGTTTTTATTTATACGGGTCCCCACGAAGCGGGGAGAGTGATCCCCGCCCTTGTCTCCGAATCTATCATGGGGCGACTTTTGGCCCCATCCCTGTCCCCACGGTAATCCCCGGTAGATGGGGAATTTTGACATCTCTAGTTTTAACGAACCAGCCTCAAGGCCTATAACGATATGGGCTTGAAGGCACAGCTCAAGAAACCAGCCCAAACATATAAGCAAGTAAGAAAATGACCAAACCTTAAGGAATTTGATCATGTCCCAGAAAGCGGTTACCCATTTCATTCCAGCATCAAGAAAAGCCAAATCAAATCCCCCTAAAATGAAACTATCATCTCAAGCTACCTACTATAAATACTGAGTTAAAAGCTCAAATAAGTCACTTAATCCTACACATTGTAGTATCTTTTGACTCTTACTGACTTAAGTATTGGAATCCTTGCAGGTATAACATAGGTAACTCCATTCTATGATCAAGCCTACAATATAGCTAACTCAAATTCCATCTTGTTACTTCCAAACAAATGGGTATTGACTTGAGTAATTATGAGATTAGTGTTTATTATATGCAACCATTTTTTTGTTTTGAAAAAAAAAATTGCATTTAACATTGAAACGTTTCAGTAGCTTTGGCGGAAAAGCTCCTTTTGATTGACATTGTTTGGGCTCGTCCATTTGTTTTTATTTTTAACAACAAATGTAGGGAGAGGAGGAATGAGAGTCGAATACAGAGCATCTCAAACTCAGTAAGATATATAGGAGACAATCACTAAACTGTGGCTCAAATACTGGGCCTTGTCCATCTAAACATTTCCATAACCAGCCATTCATATGAGAAATGCTTTATGGCCCTAATACCAATCAAATATGCTACAAAAAAAGAAAAATCAAATACATTATAGACATAGGGTGTTTAGTATTAGTTAAAAATTGGGGGGCGGGGGATTTTTGCTTCATAGTTGTAGCATCATTCCACAAACTTTCAACAAGCTTCTACTACAAATGGGAAACTAAATAGCTAATAGTATGTTTGATTTTGATTTGAAACTCTAAAATTGTGATTTAGACAAAAAGTATTATAGGTACTTGCCCTCAAATATTCCTTCTCCATTACAAAACGGACTGTGATGCTATGTTTCATCAAAGTCAAACAAATCATTTCAAAAGTAAATCAAAGCTTAGGAAATTTGAAGATTCAGAATTAAGAAATATTTAAGAGAATGACGAGTGCTCATTAAGAAACAAGAAAGCAATTAAACTATGTGGTTTTACTGTGTATGTCAAGCTATGATTTAGAATATATATAAATCTTTTTTTGGTAAGCAAAAATTTAGATGAGTTTGGCACTAGTTATCCCATCAAGGTCGTGGCATAGCCTTCGAGCTCAGAAAATATTTATAAGTTACTGATGAGATCACCTACTAACATGATTATTATATTGATAACGGGAATCGAATTTGCGTTTTTATGATATACGAGTTCGTTCCTTACCATTTGTACCAACCCTTTTTGATAGACAATATATAAATTTGATTGTGTAATATGCATGATATTAGGGATTTGAACTTTATTATTGCTGATGTGAAAAAAAAAAAAATTTAATCCGCCAACTAACTCTAATATCCCGTGTAAAAATTAAAGGGAAAAAAGCAGAGTAAAAAGAGCAATTTATCCGAGCGATTTCCCTTAGTCTTCCAAAGTATGGGGTTGTTTAAACGGATTCACATTGGCTTGGACTAAAATCAAATAAAGGACAAAACAGAGGGTACAGAGGAAGTAGATGCTCATGCATCTGGTTAATCTTCAAACGAGATGTTAACGTTGAAGCCGCGTCTGATGGTAAAAGAAGTGGGTCTCAAAATAGAGAATGGAAGAAACGTGGTGGAAGCATGATATGACCCAACTTTCCAATTAGCAGCAGGACAAGATTGCTACACTGTTGAAAATGTTGATTGCTTGCTTGACAAGGTCAACTTTTCAATGACTCGGTTTTCTACTCCTTTTTCTATTTAAATTTAAAGATTCTGTGTCATGTGGCATTGATTGAGTTTTTCCCTGTACCTTTTTTATTTGTTATTATATTTCTTCATGTTAATTTATATTTAAATATATTAATTTAATAATATATCAAATTATCTTAATTGATAGATAAATTAAAATAGAGGAAATATTTTTTTTTGTTTTCCTTTCTCTCATTTTAAGAGTGGGTATTGTTACTTTTTCATCCTTAACTTACACCTAAAATCCACCAACACATGGATTCCTGGTTCAAAAAACATTGTAATTGTAATTTAGTAGACTTTCGATAATATAGTGAGCCTTTTTTTATGAACATATAGTGAAGTAAGTTACTTAATTCAGTTAAAGGTTCACTTTCCCTTTTCCCTTTACACTCCATATACCACTAATTGTAAATTGTAGTGTTATGAAAAAGACAAAACCTAAATTCTATGTAATAAAATAGTTATATCATTTAACCAAAAAAAAATCATCAATAGCTGTTATGGCGTTAATCTTTCAACAAATTTAGATCATAAATGTTTATATATTTATAACATTCTAATATTTGTCAAGTTTTTCTACCTTTCACCACATGCACATAAAATTCTAATTAATATCCGTTTTCTTTTTATTCTTAAGGTTATCTTTGTGGCATTAATTATCAATGAAAGGGAAAGAAGAGGGGAACAACAACCATCTATTTGGTGTGGGCCTGAGGGTGGTGCTGGCCAGTGGGGACAAACAAACGCGGGCACTGTTGTTATTTGGATTTGGTAGGGACAGTGTTTTATGAGAGGGACACAGAAAAACCAACCCCACTGGGCGACACTTTCAAAACAATAACTCATGGTAGCAGTACTATGGCAACAGATTATTATTGTCATGATGATGGTGTCGTGGCCCTTTCTGCTTTAAATCCAAAAGAAAACCCAATCCCGAAGACACAGTGAATATGGTAAATAAAAAATGTAACCCTCCAGGGTCCAGCCCCCTTAGCCCTACAATTTTTGTCCACATTGAAAACTTTATATATTATAATAATGCATGTCATATATATGTGTGACTGTGCCCCCTGCCATATGCCATGGTCTTTGATTCATCATATTTCGGATTACCCCAACGTAACTTTCATAACCCTGACACAACTTGCTAACGTACCCTTTCCGCTAATCTTCCCCTTTGTTTTTTTCTGCCCCTCCACAGCTCCAACTTCCCAATGCCTGCGTGGTCCTCAGATGTTGCCATTTCACGTTGCCTTCTGACTATTCCCATTTACCCACTCTCTTTTCCATAAACATGAGTTGGTGTCTTCAATTGAATCACAGTCTGACCATATATCATATTATATTATATTATAATACAATGTAATATTATATTGTAATATTATATAGTTAAATAAATGTTTTCGAGAGTTCGTAAGTTACGGAAAAGTTTCAAATTACCACTTACCACAAATGAAAAACACTGAATAGGCCACGTGTGAATAGTGTAAAAGTTGGGAGTGGCTCCATTCAGCCACTGCCAATGATTCTGATGACGTTATAATGATCTCCCATTGCAAATCAGGCCAGAATATTTTTTTGCATTTTAGATGAGTGCTAGATATTCAATTTGAATGAATGCACATTTTAATTGAATTTGTGATTTTAACTATAATTTTTTAAAATTTAATTTATATATATAAATAGTATAAAATTATTTTATATTATTATTTAATTATATTTTTTTATTTACATAATTCTTAAACTAATAAGAATAAGAATAATGTATATTTACTTATATAATAACATATAATTGGATAATAATATTAAAAAAATTTATACTATTAATATATATAAATTAAACTCATTTTTTTATTTGAAGTCAAAAATTAATTCAATAAATTTGAATGTGCTATATAAATCGTACAAAAATATAATACTAATAAACAAAAAAGTGTTAGGATTGCTGAAACTGTTACAAAGCAAAATAATCGTATACTAATAAATACCCCCTTTATTTTATTTTAATTGTCCTTTAAAGCAGCATATTTGCCATCCTACCTAAACTCCATCCACAGTATGCAAGGTTGAATCAACATTAATCTCATATTTCATTTTTATAACAGTATAAAACTTTAATCTCATATCTCATATTCGTCATAATTTTGATTGCATATATTGTAAATTTTCTTTGGTCAACAGTGCATTATAATTCGCAGTTATTTTTTTTTTCCTGGTCAACAGTGTATTAGTCATAAATGACAGTTCTTTTTTGGGTCATGTCATTAATGACAGTTGAAACAGTGGAGATATCAGATAGATTTTGGGCCCAACCTCGCATCAAGCCCAACCACTTCGTTAACCCTAGGAGGCCCACTTTCTCCTTTTCTTTCTTCGTCTTTCCTCCAAAACGGGTCCCACCCCTTTCATTTGGTCAGCGGTGGTTAGACACCGCAGCCCCTCCTGTTAAGCACAATAACACAAAGGACATAGCTTCTTTTGGGCGGCATAGGGGGCACCTGTCCCCCCAGAATTTTAGTGCTCAACTTTTCAAGTAGTTAAATATGCTTCAACTATCTAATACTCTTGTTATTTGCATCCATTCTTGTTGAAACATACTTAGGCTTACATAGACTTTTCAATGTTCTAGACAAATTTAAATTAATGAGAGCTTTGCTTGCTTAGAAATAATATTTGGTGATGTTCACCACGTGCCTAACTCAATGCTCTGTTTATATTTTGGTTAAAATTGCTCATCCTTTGCTCCATGGACTTTCTATTATCTCTTGCTCCTCCATCAATTTGGGTGAGCTTCGCCACTTATATCCCCCTGCCACATATATATGTCCAATTAAACACTCTAAGTCAGGGCCTACATTCTATATTAATAATAAAAACCTATGCATAATAAACTCATCTAAAATTTTCACATTAGATAATTTATTCCACATTATACTAATCACACGTCAAGTCTAAAAACACAATCCTATGTATATAAGGGAAGTTCCCGTAACTTTTCTTTTTAAAAAATCTTAAGTATGAATCAAATATTAACTAGTTTAAATATTAAAATATATTTTAGTCTTTCATCATTGTATTTTTATAAGCGTTATTATGATACTTTTTTCTGAGAATTATTACAATTAAAAGAATTTTTTAAATTTAAGCATTAACTATCCCTATAAAAATATAGTTTATTCACCACCGCATTCAATCCTAATTATATATAAGAGCAATTTTGTAAATACATAAGGCTCGTGGAAGAATAACTACATTAATAGAACAGTATCCATGATATGAACAAGATAAAAATTTGTTACAATCTCAATTCCTTAATATAAACCTCCTCTTCATATATCTCGCACGGGTGAAACCACAACTAGTTCAACAATTCAGCTTTGAATTTTTTAATTTTGCAAAACTGTTCATTCATTTTCCATTATAGTTACTCCTTGAACCCAACATCATGCAGACTTATTCTCTAGGGAGCATCTTGGCAATAATAGCTGTGATTTGAGGTGAAGTGATTTTTTTTTTATTTTATTTTACACATTTTCAGTGTCTAATTTCTAGCTCACAAAGAGTTAGAGTCTTGGTTTATAGTTTGGGCCAAAAGATCTTTTATTAGCATAAGAATATAAATGCACAATAATTAATATATTTAAATATATAAAAAAATTTTTTTAAACTTATTTTTGAAGTTTCATAAGACGTTTTAGAAGAAGTATTTTTTAAATTATTTTTCATTCTAAAAAAAAATATCTTTTGAGAAGGAATTTTATTTTTATTCTCACATCAACAATAAAAAATAATTTTATTTAATCATATCCAAATAAAAATTATTTTGTTAAATTTACTTTTAATATACTCAAATCAAATATAAATTAATTTTTCTAAAAGTAATTTTTTTAAAAAAAAAATTTTAAAAATTTTTTTTTAAAAGTTAAACCAAATATATCTTTAATTATCATGATAAATAACCTTGATTTCTTAAAAAGAAGATATAAATTTAATTAGTAAAATAACAACTCTTGTAACAATTAATTTTTAAAAAAAAAAAGATTGCCTAGTCTCTAACATTGGGCATCTCAAATTCATTGTTTATGACTATGTGTACTTTGTCTATGAATTCGGGCATTCAGTTGTTGTTTTCATTTCTCCTCCTATTTATTATTGTTTGGTTTCCAGTGGGGAGAAAGAAACATGAAAGGCAAGGCATTGTAGATAGTGACCCATTTTCAATTCTTTCAATATAAATCTCTTCCTTATTCATGCATGCATGTCCATTATTTCTATTTTTCTTTTTTTCTATTTCTTCGATAATCACAATTTCTTCTCTGGTGGGTGATGAATCAGTCCCTTTCTCTCTTATCTGTGATTTCTTTGTAGTGTACTGCGTGACAGGTCGCTGAATTGGTGTGGTGTTTTGGAATGAAGGTAGCTGTGAAGGGAAACTATTAGCTACAATAATGAGCCATCAATTTCTGTTCACACATAGTGGGACTACTGAAATTCTGTCAGTGTCTGTCCTGTGAAGTGTGAAGGGGGTCTGATTCTGATGTGTCAGTGCTCTCTCTACTTGTTGGCACATGCTGACGTTAATGCCCAACAACACATGCAGATGTACCCATTCTCATTAACCCCCCCCCCCCTCCCTTTTTTTTTCCCTTGCCTTATTAGTAGTGTTTATATTTTATAGTGGATTGGACACTAGCCCAGCATTTACCTAACACCTAATTGGAGCCATCCCAGCAATTCATAGAAAGTTGAAAAATATACCTCCCCTTGTGGGAAAAAGGTATTATCATTAATAAAGGGAGCAGGAAAATGTTAAAATATATGGGGATCATCATGGCTCACTCAGAATTAGTCATTTTATAATAAAATAAAAATGGGAAGACTTGATGCTGTGATAAAAACTAAAAGAATTGATTTTTTATTGTTAGAACAAATTTTTAAATTAGTCCTTTCAAAATTGTGATATTATTGTATTAGTTATTTGAAGAAATTTTCATCAAATCATTTTTTTCAAGATTTAAAATATTATCACATTGAAATTTATGAAAAAATTTAAAGTGATAAAAATAAATTCATCAGTCATTGTTTTATATTTATAAGGGATGATATGATACATTAATCGTTAAAGAATCGATGTAAAGACTTATATAATTTTTTCTGCTTAAATTACATATTTTATCTAAATTATTTGAAATCACTTATTGTGCTCATTACATGTGGATAATATTTATTTGATTATAAATATAGAATATTCTGTTCATATAAAACTTAAAAGAAACTGTAATTATTTACTAAATCCTTAAAAATGAAAAAAGATATCGAGACGAGTGAGGGCATCTGAATGAGTTGGAGAATTCCTGTTACTTCATCAGAAAATAGCGTCTTTTATTTACTCCTTTGCACAAGAATGGATTGGATTTCATTCCAAAAGCATAAAGATAGTGGTGGACTTGAGGAGAAAAAGAAAATAGAAAAGAATCAAAAGGTAATTGAATGGGAAAGGAGAAAAGGGATATAGATCAATGAGGAGGATATGTGAACATGTCAATCATTCCATCCCAAATTGAGAAGAGAAGTACAACTAAAATTATACTTTCCTTTTCTTTTTGGTGACAGACAAGTCACAAGACAAGATTTTGTGTATTGGGAAAAGATAAAAGATAAAGTTAGGAAAGACTGAAATAGATGGCTCGCCCTGGATCTTTGGTTTATCAATTTACATGTGGGTCACTGAACCCACATTAAGCAAGAACTTTAATAATAATAGCAATAATAAAAGTTTTGACAAAATAAAAGACAAGGTAGTGGGAACGGTATCAGTATCAGAGGCGATGTTATTTTTATACAGAAAAAAAAAATCTTGTAAAACATGGGGGTGCTTTTTGCATTCCATTACTGTTTTATCATACAACCGTTTATGTTTAATCAATATTCTCTTTATTTCATAATCAATATCGTTTAAAATAATAGTATTAGAACTAAAAAAGTAATATAATAATTTTAATTTTAAAAATAATTATAAAAGAAACTACTTTTAGTACTTTTGACTTATTTAATGTTTTTTCAAAGATCATATTAATTAAATTATATATTAGTTAAAAAATTATGATAATCCAAAAAAATTTAATAAGAGAGAGAAAAATTATATAAATAAATGTTAAAAAGTTTCAAGTCAAATAATTAATGAAGACAATAATAAAAATTAATACAAAATAATCAATTATTTGTTAGAATTTTCATCTTGCAATCACTTCCTAAGTAAATAATATACTTTATTTTATTTGTTAATAACTTATTGTTTTAAGTTGATAAGTATTTTTTACAAATAAAGAAATTTATTAACAATTTGAGATTTATCAAAATTTTAGGTATATATAAGATATAAAACATGGTGTAAAAATAGAATCAATTTTTTTCATTTAAATTCCATTAAAAAAAAAGAACAATCTTCAATTTGTGATACAGCAGGTTTGGGAAAATATTTACTAAGTCTTTTCTAGATTCGATCACTATCCATCCACCAATATCTCTTGCTATATAATCTAATAGATTTGATCATCGATGCCCAAACACAATATAAATATGAAATTAAATTTTTGCCTAATTATTGTTGTATGTTTGATGATTCTTTTTAATTCAAATATAATAAATCAGTCATTACCTTAGGTTTAAACAATTAATGCTTATATTTTTCTAAACAAAGTAGGTATAATTAATTATCAATTGTTATTCTATTAATTATGTTCAATATTAAATTTTTACAAAAAAAAAAATGTAATGCTAAAGAATAGTATTTATCTCATTTATACCAAGCAATTAAAAATTTCCCCATAATGCTCGATTGGAACTTATGTAATGGGAGAATAAAAGCTTCTTATTATTGGCATGGTGGTGCAAGCAATACGCAACTTTTGGGGTGGGGACAAAGAAATTATAGAAAGAAAAAGGGATCTGAGGTAAAATGAGTCGGTAACAAAAAAATATGAAAGATAAAATAAAAGTGCAAGCAAGGGGGAGGAAGCATCCCATTCCCATAATGATGCAGGGTCAGTGGTACAAGAAACAATGATGCCGATTTGACATGGGGAAAAATTTAAAAAACTTTATCCCTTTGCCCATGCTAATGATGGCTTTCTACATAATACTCACCTCCACTACGAGGCAACCAACAGGGACTTATGCTTTTTTCTTTTTTCTTTTTTAATTTTTTTTTAACCCTGTTGGCTTATATAACTTTTATGAGGATTTTAGGTCTGTCTCAACTTTTAAGACCCTTGCCGCCTCTCCGAAGACCCCAAAAATAATGAAAGCAAACAAAAGGGAGACCACTCACCACAGCCGTTTCCAGAATTGATGCCCACTTATGGCCATATTCACATCACACACAGCACCCTTCAATGCCCTGTACCGTTCATTCATTCATTCATGCCCACCACCGCCTCATCACCTACTTTCCAAAAACTCAGATTTTTCTTTCTCTTTTATCCCTTCCAACGACGATTCACTCAAAAACGCTCACTAAATGGGGGACACATTCCTCTTGCGCTTTCCTTCTTTGCTAAGAGATATTAATAATAATGTGCATATCATAGTCATACTTGATCACAAATTTTGAAGGCTTTTTCTTTTCATCTCAACCACCCATTGCACACAATACTATACTTTTTTCATACGGATATGAAAGTTAAAGGAAAGAATATTACTTAGGACATATCAAATATATATTACTATGGTAAAATATAATTTCACCCTTCTCTTCAGTTATATCAATCATCTAGCACCGACAAATTCGATAGATAAATCTATACACTAAAAAAAAGTTAGGAAATATTATGTTTGCAGATGGAAACATAGTTATGCATTAAATCGTAAATATTAAATATTTATATTCAATTCCATTTCAGTAAGATAATATTCTGTAAAATTATATGGAAACTTCCTTTTCCTCTGTCACAATAGAAGTGATAGGCACAGGCATTGCCGCATTGGCATTAATAATGCATATATTCTACCTTCTAATGATCGTATAAGATAAACTTTAGTAATTGATATATCACTAACTCCATATTTAAAGATAAAAAAAAATCAAAAAATTATATCAATGAGATAGCAGGGGAAAAAAAAAAAAAAACTTCATATAAACAAAAGAATTCTAAGCTTTATTTTTTTTCTCTTTTTTTTTTTCCCCTCTTCTTTTGCTCTCTAACTCTGTCCTTTTGACAAAACAAAAAAAAAATCTATCCATTTAATTTTCAACGATCTAAACAGCTAAAAATCTATGACAACAGATTAGCAGCTGAAAATTTTATCTATGACAGATTAACATGCACACTAGCATCCATGCCAGAGTCACACACAGGGCAATTACGAACAGTGGACCCACACATTGTGCAAAGGCACAGGTGCCTGCATGGCAGTAACAGCACTATTGACTCCCTTACCCCACAACTCTTACACATCCTCACCCCTTCACCACCACCGCGAACCACGGGCGTCGCCGCCGAGTCCTCTTCACCCTCCGCCGCCGCAGCACCACTGTTATCATTGCTCCCGCAGCACGATTCCACGTCATCAGCCACCGCACCGGCGCCGCCGTTACGGTCCTCTCCGACATGCGCAAGAACCTGTTCCAAATTGCTTCGTAGGTAGTTGGCTGTCGTTTCGTTGTTCTGTGCTAGCTCCCTCCAAAACTGGTTCTCCACGCAGAGGCTCTTAACCCTTTCTTGCAACGCCATGTTCAGCTTCTCCATTCGCTGAATCTCTTCATCTTTTTCCTTCAGCTTCTTCGCCATTGTTTCCTGAAGCACGCTCAGAAGCACCCTCGATTGCCTCATCTTCTGTTCCTCCAGCTCCATTCTCACCTTCTCAGTCTGCACAAATCAACACAAAAAATTAACAAAAATTGTAACCCCCATAATTTTTTTAAGGCAAAGTTTGAAAATTTAGCACACCCTTTATCAGTTACACACTTGAACGGTTACTTTTTCTAAAAGGGTGTTCTTAGGAAGTTTCAAAAATAAAAATTGAAAAAAAAATTAAAAAAAAATTTGATTTGAAGTGGAGGGAATGGAGAATTTACGTGATGTTGAAGGACACGGTCGATCTCGGATTGTGTTTGGTTCTGGAATTGGAAGAGAACGTCCTGGTTGATGAAGGGTTGTTGTTGTTGTTGTTGTTGAGGGGAGAGCTTGTTCTTCTGTGGAGCCGGGAGAGAGGTGAATAATTCGGCTGTTAAGTCTCTGGATCGCTTCCTTTGGAGGGGGATATGGCTGTTGTGGTGGTAGGTGAGGCCACTATCAGCCTTGTTTGGATCACATACATTATTGGAATTGTAGAATGGCATGAGGGATTGTTGATTGTTAGGCATTAATGCTGTGGTTGTCGAAGGTTGATGAGGAGGCATAGCTGAATTCATCTGAGGAGCATTGTACATAGCTGAGTTTAAGAGCTGTTGTTGTTGGTGATGATTAATATTGGGTCTGATGATTTCCCTGCACAACAAAAAAAGGGACCAAACCCCTTATCAGCAAAAATGGTGACACAATCTAGAAAATTAAAATGGAAAAGAAAGAATTAATACTTTTGGTATATGGAGATTATTATTATTATTATTATTTTTTTTGGGGTACCTGTTAGTGAGTAACTGAGAAGGCAAGAGATTATTCATGTAAGTGGCATCAACTGCCATGGTGGTTGTTTGGCCAGAGATTTTCTGTGACTCTGTTGTTGTTGGCGCTCTCTGAGGTGCTGCGGAAGAAGAAGATATGAGGGGAGGATAAGAAGGGGATGAGGCAGAGCATGCAATAGATGTGTGGCTGAGTGCTAGAGACGGTGAAGGTATGAAACTATGTATGAATGAATGAATGAATGAATGAGAGTGGGTGAATGATTTCAAGGTTTTTATCTTGAGGCTCGTTGGTCTTTTGTGGGCGTCTTTAAGAGGCACAAAGTCAAACGCAACTCTTCTAGACAGGAAAGTTTTCAGCAAAATTTTAAGGAGGATAGAATATATAAAATAATGTTGTGGGGCGATTAAATTATTAATTAAATTTAATTCACTTGCCTTTTGCCACCCAAATTTGAGAAGTAAACATGGGTTTGTCAGATTTTGGTTTACATGTGGATGGGATTCGCATTGACGTTTTTTCCACTTTCACTCGTTTTGGAATTTTGGGTCTCTACCTTTTTCTTTATTTTATATATTTTTTAATGAAGCAGATCAATGAACATGCATTATATAATGATAATATAACAATAATGCCATTACATAATAATTGCAGGGTATTCCTAACCAAGAAAATTACCCTTTATTTACTTTCCATATTTCCTTGACAGCTTCCTCATGCCAAAATCATGTAGTTATTGCCTCTTTGCATTAGGAGCAATTCTGGATGCACAACTTCATCATTCAAATTTCAAGCTGTCTAGGTTTCGGTCTGTCTACCCAACAAGATAGTTAAAAAATTACGATTCAATTTGTATAAATTTTATCATCATCAACATTTTGCATGTGCTCATGTAAATTATTAGATAGTATATTGGTCTCATTGTAACTTTTTTGCGTGGTCAAATAAATCTACCTTGAAGGTCATAAAAAATTATAAAATAAAATATGTGTAAATTTTCAATTCGAATTAGTTCAAATCCACTTAATTTAAAAATAAAAAAATCAAATATTTATGATATATTTATTTTATTTGTTGCAAACGTAATGAGAAGGTACTCTTTGGTAACAGTTAATTTCTGACAAGCGCGTAATTGCGTTACTTTGCAGTTGACATAAATAAGTTTTAGACTAGTGTTGATATTATATTATAAGAATAAATATTAAATACGGTTATTAAAATAATATAATCTAAGCTTCAAATATTCAAATCTCATAGCTTTGCATTGGATTATTGTACACTAAAATAGTCATTTGTGATATTTAAATATCGTATTTCAAAATACATTTTATCTGCAATATTGCAATTTGAATTCTAAAATTGCCACTTGAGAAAAGTTCTACTTAAACGCCATCCTCTACCGAGTAATTCTTAAAACAAAAGAAAATGTGATTATGTTATTGAATTACATGAAGTTTACATTAAAAGATTTGACTATTAACGTTTAGAATTTGATTATGTTTAAATATATTTTTAATTTTTATAAATATAAATCATTTTGATTTTAATTTTTCTAAAATTTTTGTGTTTGTTTTAATCCCTCTATTTTCCTTTTTTTTTGTTTTATTTTTTGTCCTTGTTGTTTTAAACTTTGATTCTTATAAGTATTTTAGAATATATTTATTTCTTACAAATATTAAAAATTTTATTTTTATTCTTATAAATATTTTCTGAATCTTCTTTTAAACCTTATAAATATAATCACTTAACATTAAATCTAAATGATAGGAACCAAAAACTTAATAATAGAAAAATTAAAAAAGAGACCAAAGTCAAAATAAAAATTTTAGAGGAATCAAAACTAAAACCACTTATATTTGTAAAAACTAAAAATATATTTAAACCTATATGGTTTAATTTTTGACATACGCATACGTGTGTTACTTAACAGTTGACATAAATAACATTTTGATGTTTTTTTTCAAAACCTTTTGATGAATGTTGATATTACACTATAAAAATTAAATATTAAATAAGGTTAATTAAATAATTTATTTTAAACTTCAAATATTCAAATTGCACAACTTTACATTGGAGTGTTACGCGCTAAAATACTCATGTGATATTTAAAATTTTTTTTTTCTTGAGAATTTGCCATACAATTTTCCGTCGAGGGTAGTAGATAGACGAAGTCCTTTTTAAGATGATTATTCTGGAACTTTAACCCCCCCTAAAATTGAAGATAAATTTCATTATAATTTATTTTTATTGTGACCGATCACTTTTGAGTTCAAAAATTGTATTTCAAAATACACAAAATAATGTTAATATTTAAATAAGTGATCATAATATTGGATTACATAAAGTTTACATTAAAACATGTAAATATCAATCTTTGGGATTTGATTATCCTGATTACACATCAGTATTTTATTATTAGTATTAGATTGAAAGATTAAATTATTCAAAACTTAAATTTAAGAAATTAACTTAATAAAATTAATGTTGAACAACTAAATTGATGACAAACTTTTAATCAACTAAAAGTGAATTTTACTGTGACAAAAAGTAAAAAACTAGTTATTCAAAAGTTACATAATATTAATAAAATTATGGTTCAATATATATATATATATATATATATATGATACATTTATTTTACATGTAGCCAAACATAAATGAGAGGATGCCATTACGTAAAAAAAAATAAAACCAAATAATTTCACAAATGCATATATTTTCCTTGGTCTTAAAAATTGACATGTAAGTTTTGGGGGGGGGTGGTACTAAATAAAGCCCTTCTCAAAATAACAATTCCAAGAATTAAACCTTTGATATTGGAGATAAAATTTGTCTAGATCATAAATCCACTTCTCCTGAAGCTAATTACTATTAAGTTCATATATTGTATTTCAAAACACAAAACTAATGTTAATATTTAAATGAGTGATCATAATATTAGGTTACATAAAGTTTACATTAAAATATTTGAATATCAATCTTTAACATCTGATTATTATGATATCATGTTTGTACTTTATTCCTACCATTAGATTGAAATAAGATTAAAACTTAAATTAAAGGAAGTAAATTAATAAAATAATTGCTATATAATTAAATTAATGAAAAAAAACTAACACTTAATTAGTTTAAATGTATCAACATTTGTTTCTTATAAATAAAGTTTTAGATTTAAGTACTACAAATAAAAAAAATTAATCCTAAATAAACTTTACCCCATTATAAATTGATTTAACTTAAATTATATTAATTGAAGTACAATAAATTTCGGAATTCAAACATTGCACCGTTATTTATAATATGAAAAAGGTAAGTGGGAGGTTGTCCTTACGTAATCAAATATTTATGATATATTTATCTTATTTGTAGTCAAACATAAATGAGAGGTTACTCTTACGTAACACAGTTCATCCAACAAACGCATACTTGTGTTACTCTATAGTTTGATATAAATAGGATTTAATTCGTACATATTGTCATTATAAAAAAATTTATATATGTATCTAATCATATATTACTATATTAATAATAATAATTAATTTAATTATCTACTATCTTAAAAATTTTACAATCATAAATATTTGATTGGATGATAGTATAAAACTCTTTTATATTATCAGTACATAACAATTAAACTCATATAAATAACCCTTTAATGAGTGCTATATTACCTTATAATAATCAAATATTTAAATAACGTTATTTAAGTGATACAATCTAAACTTCAAATATTCAAATCTCATTTTAATAATAATAAAAAAAATCAAATCTCATAACTTTGCGTTGGATTGTTGCGCATACAAATACTCGTACGTGATATTCAAATATTGTATTTCAAAATACACAAAATAATACTGATATTTAAAAAAAATGATCATAGTAGTGGGTTACATAAAGTTTACTTTAAAATATTTGAGGTGGTAAATTCAATATCCCCTCTATAAAAGGTAGTATACAACAATATTTTCAAAAATTTACATCTTTGATTATATATATAAGTTACAATTTGAAATAAAAAATTACGATATTAAAAATATTTGCTTTAGTATATATAGATTGCAGCGTGCACGATGAGATAGACATTTTTGAAAAGCACATGACGGAACTCAACCCATGCCACAACATCGTAACTTTTGATACCATGGCTACAGCTTTTTAATCATTTGTTATAACTTTTCTATTTTAAACCATAAATTATAAAAACTTTGCAGCATACTACCTCTAAGAGGTAGTACCAAAGTAGACGCCAATATTTGAATGTCAATTTTTAACCTTAAATTATTATGATTTCGCATTAGTACTGTATTACCAGCATTAGATTTAAAGATTAAATTATTCAAAACTTAAATTTTAAAAAGTGGATTAATAAAATTAATTCCACACAACTAAATTGATGACAAATCTTTCATGAACTAAAAGTGAATTTTACTATGAAAAAAAGTAAACACCAGTTATAAAAAGTTATATAATATGCTAAAAAAAATTTTAAAAAAATAAAAAAAGGTATTTATGGCATATTTATTTTATCTATGAAAAAATATAGAATTTAATTTATATGCACTATCAGTATAATATTTTTTTATATAGATATCTAATCATATACTGTCATATTAGTAAAAATGTTTAACTTAACCTTCTACTATCTTAAAATTCTTATATATACAAATATTTGATTGAATGACAGTGTAAAATACTTTTAGATTATCAGTACATAGCAGTTAAATTCAAAAACATAAATATACAGTTATAATTATAAAATTGAATTAATGTAAATAAATTAATGCTTGTGTTTTTAAACAACTAAAGTAAACAAGCTTTTAATTTATTTCAATTGAAGGGATTTTGACCTTTAACTAAAATATTCTGACAAATATTATTATGAAAGTAACTTTCAAGTATTATTGTGACCAAAAAAACTTTCTTATAATTGTCTTCTTTAAAGATTGGACTTTGATAATCTTTTTCGAGAATACAACTCAGTTATTACCGTGACAAAATCTTATCGGTGAAATTGTTAGAGATATTACCTTCACAATTTTGGATATTGGCATTGTCCATATTTTTCCATAGCTCCAAAGATCAAACACTTGACCAACAGGTTTTGGCTTTACTAATCAGCCTTCAGATCATATTTTGTAATGACTTAGGTTTGATTATTTTATTTGTAAGCACTTGATACATTAACCCTAAATTAAGGCAAGAGTTTCTCTTAACTTAATTTTTTATATATATAATACCAAAAATAATAACCCCTTATGAAAAACAAATATAAAGTTAAAGTTATAATTTATTTTTGGTATATAATTTTATGGAGTACTCAAGAATCTTGAAGAGAAGTTTATCTTTGTAAATATTTAAGGTAGCTAAGGGCTTAGGAAGTTTTCGAGAAATATTCTATGTAAATATCTAAGATATTTTGAAGAAATTTTCCAAAGGTCAGATGTTATGAGTTTTGTAACGTCCTCTTTTGTACAGTACTATATTTAAGTTATAGTATCATACCCTAGAGTTATTCTTATTCTTGAGTGGGCCTTATCGGACAAAGAACTTCAAAGTCTTTGAAAACTTCTTGAAATATCTGGAGATAACACAGAAATAAACATAGGAGTGAGAATTATAAATTCTCAGTAGGATTCCTTAAACTACCATATGCCGTGTCATTGTTATTATCTCCAGCTGCTTCGATTTATTATGAAAACTGTGAGCATGTTTACTAGGCTGTTCAGTTTTATAGTTTAAAAATATATTATCCGAAGCAAAGTTTATTTTATTCACGCATTTGAGTCACAGTGGCAATATTTCATATTTGGAATAATAATCACAGCATAAATAGATAGAACAGCCTTAGCATCAATAAGACATGGGGTATAATTATGCAAATACTCATACTTGAATTTATACAAATGTATTGGTATTTTTCTTTAACTTTCTTTATTTTATTTTCTTGTGTGCTTAGGCATTACGTATCGTAGTCCCAGAATCTTGTATATATTTTAATCTTTAGTCTTTGCTGCCCTTAGGTAGTCTGATCTAGGAGGGAGCTCAACTCGTGACCGTCGTCACACGGTACTGACCCGCAAGGGAACCCACGTGCCTCTAATCTTGGAGGGATCTCTTTTTGGCCACGTGCCTCTAAATTGAAGGGATTTCTCTTGGTCACGTGCCTCAAGAATAAAGAGATCTCAGCTGACTACTTGCCTTCAATGTAGAGGGATCTCATCTGATCACGTGCCTCCAAGGTAGAGAGGTCCATATTTAATATGTTCATATCCTTTCATTCTCATACATATTCATGCATGGATATGCGGAATATGCTCATACATATGCTTCATCATTTACTTTCATATACCTCATCTCATACTTAAATCATTCTTGCATATAAAATTTCCACATACATATTCATAATATATAAATGCTCATAACTTCCTTACTATTCTATCGAAAATTTGGCAACATAACAGATCATGTCTGCTTCTTCATGAATAGTGTCAGGCAGCCAGGAAACTTAAATCAAACAGCAAACTCAAGATTATAATCATACCAAGAATATAACAATATCATAAGTGCTAGTTTTAAAATCTTCAGTCTAAATTTATCTTGCAAGCTTTTAACTTTTACTGAAGTTCCCGAGTTTGAGCTCAGGACCGACTTCCGAGTTCCGGGATCGTATCAGTTCCAACTTCCACAGTTATGTATATAAGGTCAATGTCCCGACTTCCGTGGTTATGTTTAAATTCGATTTCCAAGTTTATGTTGAAGGACCTCGACTTTCAGGTGTCACAACGTGCCCGGAGGGCGTCGCAACGAGAGGCAACAAAAATATTGAAAAAATAATTTCAATGGAGTCGCCACCAATTTTTATTTATGGAAAAAATCGGAAAAACCTTTTAGTTTTGCAAAACTGGTCTTTTTAAAGAAATTGGGTTCGGGAGTCTATTTATGTATAGGGAAGGGTGGAAACTTAATCCCACTGCACCCCTAATACATCCATTTTGCAATGGTTACCCTAGGGCTTATCATGCAAATTAATAACTTTAATAATATTGATTTTTCCCCTTTAGGACATAATAATTATTCACAAATAAAATAAAGCAAAATTAGTACCACAACTATTTACAAAAAAGAAGATAAAATAAAATTAATATGATAATTATTTATAAAAGGAAAGAAAAGCTAAATTGATATAATAATTATTTACAAATAAAATAAAGTTAGATTAGTGCAACAATTATTTACAAAAGGAAAAAAAAAATTAATATGATAATCATTTATAAAAGGAAAGAAAAACAAGATTGATATAGTAATTATTTACAAATAAAATAAAATAAAGTTAGATTAGTACAACAATTATTTACAAAAAGAAAAGAAAAATAAAATTAATATGATAATCATTTATAAAAGGAAAGAAAAACAAGATTGAGATAGTAATTATTTAAAATAAAATAAAGTTAGATTAGTACAACAATTATTTACAAAAGAAAAATAAAATTAATATGATAATCATTTATAAAAGGAAAGAAAAGCAAGATTGAGATAGTAATTATTTAAAATAAAATAAAGTTAGATTAGTACAATAATTATTTACAAAAAAAAAAAGAAAAATAAAATTAATATGATAGTTATAAAAAGAAAGAAAAGCAAAATTGATATGATAATTATTCCCAAAAAATGAGATTAATATACAATTATTCACAAAAGAAAAGGAAAGTACAATTAATGTTATGATTATTTACAAAAAAAAATAAAAATTGATTTAACAATTATTTACAAATGAAAAAGGAAGTGAAATTAATGTTACAATTATTTAAGGAATTAAAATTGAACCAAATTTAAGAAAATTTAATTTTTTCTGATTTGACGGAGATTAACCGCTCCTACGTATCCCCTGGTGCAATGAGGAATTCAAAATCACGTAGTTCTTCTAGAAAATATTTGTAGGTTGGATTGATTTTATTTATAAAAAGAATTTATTTAAAAAAAAAAAGAAAGAAAACAAATCCACTCTTGCAAGATTCGTGATAACTGAAATTTATACAATAAACCCTTACAATTCTTATAACCCTTGAGGATGGCTAAACCATACATCAATATCATAAGTTTGTTACATGGATAAAAAAAAAGTTTAATTAAAAAATGATTTTTATTTTTTTATTTTATCAGAAAAGAAAAGATTATTGCTAAAAAATTAAAAATGGATGATAAGCTTTTTTAATTTTTTTTGTATTTTCTCATTTTTGTCTTTCTTTTAAAAAAAAAAATTACTAAAACTGAAGACATTATTTCTTTTATCATTAAAAAACTGAAAACGCTCTAAATCTAAGATATACTTGCTAAAAGGAGACGACCTAAAATCAATGGGAAAAATATGAGAGTATCAAAATTAAGTAAGTAAATAAATAAATAAGATGACAAAAAGAAAAGAGAAAGAAGTTTAGAAAAGAAAAAGAAAACAAAGACACGCGCACAAAGACTAAAGATGCTATCAAAGGAAAAAGGAGCTGGACATCACATGATTAAGGGATATGAATGACGACAACATAGTGCAACACTGGTAGATGATAGCAGGATGGCCTCGCAGTAGTGATAGCGGGACAAGCCTGTGCTGATGGTAGCAATGCAGGTTGTGTCGTGGCGGACAGACCACGGTACATCGTGGACTCGTGGTCATACGGGAGGTATGATGCAGGCAATGTGAAGGATTCCAGTGGGTGGCTATTTGCAGTGGTAGCAACTGGTGGTAGCTTGGTTTGCTGATGATGTGGCTGTGGTGAAGGTCACTAAGGAGAACAGGTGATGATGATGGGAATAGCTATGATGAGGGGATTACAGGTCGCGATGGCAGCTAGCGGTGATTGCAGGTCGTGTATGGCGGTTTATTGGGCATTGATGGTGGTTGTGTAGGTTGAGGGAAGGCTGTCTAGAAGAATTCATGGTGGTTGAGGGTGGCTATAGGAGAGGGGGTTGATCTTAGTGTTGATGGTGGTGAGTTTGAGTATGGTGATGCTAAGGTGTCTGATCTCCGCCTTTGTTTCTCAAAAAAAGAACCCCCCTTTTTCTTTGAATTGCTTGGTCTATTTATATGTGTTGAAGGGGATTGCATGAAATTAAATGTGATTGATTATGATTGGAAACAAATTGATTTGATTGATTGCAAGATTTGATTTAATTGAAAATGCTAATTGATGCTAATTGTGAAATTTGATTTGATTGATATAAATTAAAACCAATTAAAAGATGCTGATGACTGATTAAGGGATACTAATTGACGCTAATTGACAAATTAAGATATGCTTATTGATACTAATTGACAATTTAAAAGATGCTGATTTATACTAATTAATACTAAATGGATGCAATTTTTATTTTTTGATTTTTTTATTTTTATATTCATTAATTTTTGGGACTAAGATGCTACTTGGATTTGGACCAAAAGATTGGTCTTTATTATTATATTTTTTATTTTTGAAAAATAATTCGGACAAAATATGGTGTTCACACCAGGTTCATGCATTTTGGGTCTTATATTCTTGTCCCTGACTTTCGATTTCAAAGTGTTTTATATGCCTATGATTCCGATTTCCGACTTTAATCCATAATTGGTCTTCCAAGACTCTTATATATGTTTCCTAAGTCCCGCATTCCGATATTAACCATACCCCGTCTTCACTAATTTCCGAGTTACGACATTAACTGTACCCGACTAGTTTCTTATTTGCTTAGTCCCAAGTTTAACATTAAGTATGCCCGATTAGTTCTTTGTCTGCTAATTCCCGAGTTCTGATCTTAACTAAACTCGATTTAATATTCATACATGTCTCTAACAAGAATTGTACTCTTATAAGAGAAAATTCCCAAAAATAGAAATCTGGGTGAAATTATACGAAATTTATATTACTATAAAGTTAACAGAGCAAGCTTTCAAATGAAATAAGTTACATTTTATTTAAATGAGTATAATTCGATATATAAGCCCTGAAACTTGACCTTCATGCACTGCCCTATTTTGGCCCCGTTTGGATAGAGGGCAATTTTCTCGAGCCACTAGGAGCAAACGGGACCTTATCTAACTCTAAAATTTTTATGGGATATTCTCCTATGTGTAAGCTTCTAACAAAGTTAATTTCATTCAATTCCAAGTCGTATAGGGCAAGTTTTGCCCTAAACAACCCAGTCTGCCCAGAATCAAACTCAAAAACCTAGGTTAAACTTCCAAAATTCATATATCTCCCAATACTAATCCAATGGCCTTCTATGATATATGTATGGAAAGCCCTAAATGTCTAGTTTCATATAAAAATAGATTCATAGAAGTTAAATGGCTGTAGGTGGAGCTGTATACTCCACCGTACGGACAGCTGAGAAAAAATCCTACCAGCTTCTTGAGTTTCCTCTTTTCTTCAAGTTCATTCATACCAATTCTAATTCTAATCATAACATACATGCATAATCAACTATAATTCATCATCATCACTTCAAATCTCATCAGTATCATAAGATATCCAAGACTCCCATACAGGCCCAAGAAGAGAAGTATGATTCCTACTTTACCTAGTTGAAATCTTGTTGATGTGACGTCTTAGATGGAAGCAACTTTTGATGAAACTTGAAGAGGGGATGAGGATGGAGTGAAGAGGAGAGTGAATAGAAGAGAAATGAGGGGAGTCCCAGCAGCTAGGTTGGCCGAAAGTTTCAAGAGAGAAGGAAAGAAAAAGGTGAAGATTTTTGAAGCAAGTTTCACTTTGATTGGTGGATTTCACCTTGCCTTCCAATTTGGCTTGACTTCCTACTCTTCATGGTTGAAAGTGGCGCCACATGTGGGGGTATCTTGGCTAAATCTTGGCCATCCATTCTAGGGCTATCACAGTATAACTTTTATTGATCCGATTCCGAAAGTCTTAAATACCAAAATCTTACTGATTTCTCTTAAATCGGTAGACCGATTTTAGAAGAATCCTATAAAGTTTTCTATGATTTTAATCTAATTTAATTATAGCTAATCATTTTAAATCACATTTAATTAGGTTTAAGTGAATATTAAATCGAATCCTAATTAATCACACTTATTTACTAAAAATTGAGCAACTCGGTTAAAAATGATTAAAAAATTTTTCGGACGTTGCAAGTTTCATATTGAACAAATAAGTAAGTTTAATGTGGTACTTGAGTAATGGGCTCCCATACTCAATAGATTAGTCTTTTAGGTTGAGCTCTCTTCATAGACTTAGATCATAACAATTTGATACTCTCGTTGAGAGTTGGACTATGGATAGGGCTACCTATAAGTTGGATTAAAGTACAATAGTGATAATATTGTATTAAATACTGATAGATGAGTGAAGCTGTTAACAAAGAAAGAGCTACCACTGGAAAAGTGTCAATAGAGTGAAGTTGTCATGAATGTTGGCTCTTAAAGGGAGCAGCAATGTTATAAGTTCTACATTAAGCAAATAAGTAAGTTCAATATGATATTTAAGTTATGAAGCTTTTCCATATAATAAGTTAGTCGTTTAAGTTGGACTCTCTTCGTGAACTTAGGTTATAACATTAGAGTATAATCGTATATTTGAATCAATCTTCATTGCCCATAGTAGTGACGGATTATTATAAATAGAATCCTTTAATCTTTGTAGAAAAACTTTAAACAGTATTTATAAGTGGACAAAGAAATTATACATGAAATCTTAAACATTAAATACTTTATATTTAATTTCATTGATTTTTGGTGAGAAATTAAAAACCTCCTATTTTATTCGTCGCAATAGAGGTGAAAGGCAAAAATTTTTGTTCTCCAGTTGGACGCATTAGCATTATAATGTATATATTCTTTTTTCTAATAATCATTTTGAAATTATATTCAATGCCACGTAATCATGCGGGCGTGGCACTGTTCAAAAGCTACCACGTAGTTCGACCCATACCCTGCGATCAATTTAAATGAATTTAATTTAAATATATTAATAATAAAAAATAATTTTATATTATTAATCAATAAAAATAATAAAAAATACTAATTTATATAAATAATTATTTATTATAATAAAAAATTTATTATGATTTCTCACATTTTTTTATTTATATTAATTGACATATTATCTATACATATCAATTAAATTCTTTCTCTTTTTATATATATATATATTATTATTATTTTTTCAAATAAACTCGTTGCTATTATAAAGAAGAAGAGAAAAATGTGAACGTGATTGATGACTCTTGAGGGTTAACAATGAACATGGGATAGAAATGAATAAGTGGGGTCCAGCGACGTTGCACGTGCGCGGTGCGTGGTATGGGTCTCTCTCGGACAATAAAGCTGACCCACGCAGGTGGGACCCACGACCGGGCCGTGGGGTTGGGTTGTGTGGGACCCGCTTATGTTGGGTTGCGGTTTCCCCGTTTTTCGCTAACTTTGTCACTGTTTGTTGTTGTGTCTGCGTACGGACAAATCAGGAGGGGCGAGTGATGCAGTGCGGGGAAGGTGCACCGCATGTGGTGTGGGTGCATGGTCAACAATGGATACTCAATAATAATAATTACTCGTAATGGAACAGTTTCTGACTTTCTGACTTTCCCCCTCATCCATGGTCCAGTCAATGTTTCATGCCCGATGGACAGCTTCAATTATTATTATTATTATTATTATTTGGAAAAAAAAAATGTGTTAGAAATTTTGCAGCTTCACTGGTGTGCACGCTAGGTTACATTTTTAATTGCACTGAAAAAAGGGTATTTCCAATGAAGGACACGGTTTTCGGTCAACATTTATTTCATATCTGTCACTCCCCCTCCCCCACCCCAATGTGGATTCCATTTGGCAAACATTGTTTTGATTCCCATTTAAAATAAAACAAACGAAAGAGAAAGAATTTAAGGTTGTTATTATTCTTTTTACTAGTGTTGATTCCTTTATTCTTATTTTTATGTCCATTTGTTTTTATCTCCATCTATTTATTTTATGCATGTCACGGTAAACAATTCTTTGATAAAATTATTAATTATTGTTAAGCAATAGTTGCTTTGAAATTGTTCATTCGGTCAAGAAATAGTATAAATTAAAGAACATGGATTTGGATCAAACAATGTCACATATAGCTGTCCCACTTGCTTCTTACTCCTACGTATGAATATATAGTAAATCATAAACTAGTTATCCTATTAATTAAATAAAAGTAATTGCTCAAATAATAGAGATTCTATTATATAAAACCTCGAATAGCATAGAAAAAAATATATTTTTCCAGATAAAATACATATACCTAACCTCACATGCAGTTTCATTTTCCTTCATAATTTCAATTGGAGTATCTATCCCGTTGTTCCTATTAATAAATCTGACATGCATGGGGTATTCCTCATTGAGGAATTATTTTGAATATAATAATGAGGGAGGTGAGCCAAAATGATGAATGGTTCTTAATAAAGATCTGTTGCTTAGTTATCACAGTTGTATATGTTTTGTTTTTATTTCAAAATTCAACTTTAGTGATTCTTCAAGCAAAGAAAGTTGGGCACTTGTTAAACACTGCTACTGCATCCATATCTCTTTTTTCTTTTACGTTAGCAAGCGGGTTTCATGATGTGCTACAATTTGTCATAATTAAATTAATTGAGATGCTCATGTTTGGCTTTACCTTGAAATATGCTCGGCATATAGGCCACTCTACTAAGGAGAATCACTTAGATGTTATAAAAAGAAAGCATAGAGTAAATTCACTTTATAAAGTCTACAAATTTTAAAAAAGAAAAAGTACATAATCTTATATGTGCTTATTCTCTCACTCACCCCACTTATTTGAGTGATATGTTATTAGGTTAGGTCAGTTACCTCTAAAAGCAGCTAATTAAGAAGGAAGTAAGCTCCCACGTCCCACCCATTGAATTTTTCTATGTTTGAGTTTTCATGTGGTTCAAGCATCAAGGTAACTTGGCTGCGCAAGCCGAAAACGTATACAAGCTAACTACAGGGACCATTATGAAAGTGATGGAAGTATTATAGAATGCAAACAAAGTCAGTTAATTGGTATTTGAACATATACACGATACAGGCAGAAAGCTTACATTTTAACTAAAGGCGTGATAAAAGTTTGGTCGAGTTTTTCATTTCTAGATGGCTGATGCTGAAAATTATATTTTCCATTCGATGCACGACAAATATACTAAGTTATTAACTTCTTAGTTTTTTAGTATTATTATAACATGTTTTAATAAAAAAATTAATAATTAAAAATTATTGAAGAAAATTCATAATAAAGTGTAATGTGTGTGTATATAATGATCAACGGATGAACATTTTAGTGATGAACTTAATTTTAAAAAATCACGTTAGTAGCTTCCCTCTGAATTATTAACTCATAATTTCAACAGGGTATAAATTAACTCTTAAACTTCTAAAGAAAACGATACTAAGACTGATGCTAGTTTTTTAAGGTTTTATTCCTGAATAGGAAAGAAGTTGAACGTATTGAAAGATTAAGGATTTGAAATTTTGGTATTCATTGAAACCTGGAATTTTCAAACACCTAACGTGCATTTATTCCAGTCGCATACTTTCCGGGCTAACTAATCAATGTTTGAATAATAAATTAAATGCATTAAGATTTTAAAGCAAAATCCTTCAATGAGCTAAATGTCAAAGTAATTAGTAGTCACCTAAAATATAGTTTGAATCAATAAGAGAGGTAGACTTCTAAAAAATGAAATGCTACCTGATTGCTTGTCGTCGTATAACCTCTTTTTTCGGCCGAGATGTCATTGTATAATCCAATTGTCAAAAATAAGTCACGTTCATTTGCTAAATTGGTCAAACACAAAAATCCATCATAATGGCAAAGTTATTGGCGGGAAAATCCCAACAAGTTTTATTTCTCACCATTAAATCAACTTCAATATTCCCCGCTTGATGGCGTGTTTCTCACGATATTTTTTCATTTTAAAAAAAATAAATTAAAAGTTATTCAATCCAGTACAATGCACAAGTTATACAAGTCAAGTATTTATTATTTTAAATTTTTTAATGCATAAATTCTTAATATATACTTAAATTTATTAAATTTCTTTAAAAATAATCTATAATTAAAATATTTCAATAAAAATGCTAATTTAAAAGTTTTATTTAGCATTAAATAAATTAATCTAAATATAATTATAATATTATAAAGTATAATAATTAAAAAATAAGTATAACTCTAAACCCTAAACCAAAAAAAGGTATATTTGATTGTTATTTCTAAAAAATAAAAAATAAAAAATCTCAATTACTATAAAAAGGTAAAAGTCAATAAAAAATATCCGTGAGCATTAGGAAATCTAAAAGGAATCTAAAATTTTTTTAAACAATGGCATATAATAATTATAGTGGAAAGATTTTTATATTATTTTATAAATGCGTTACAATAAAAAATATTGTATTGCAAAATTTTCCAATTAACAAATTGAAATGTGATATATAAATTTGTAGATATTTGGTATTTTTGCTCACTTGTTTAGAGGATAAACTTTTATATGATCTAAGTATACATCATTTCATTAATAATATAACACATACCACATATATAATAAGTTATATTAAAAATTAAGTATTATTAAAGTATTAAATTATATATGAATAGTTACTAAATTATCTAAAGTATTACTCTAAAGAATATTTTAAATTTTCTCTCCATTCAAAGAGATATCAACAAATAAACATTTCTTTTATTTTTTTTCTTGTAAATTTACTCCCATATTTCACGCTATTACGTATCTTAGGTATATGTAACAAAATTCTAAATATAATTCTTCTAATGTGATCTAAGTTTCGAATTACATTTTCATGTGAGATATTATATATATAGACAAGGGTGCCTATTGAATTGTCCTTTTCACGGAAACAAACAATGAACACCTCTCCCATCCCATGCATGGATCGACATCACGAAACTTTCAATTCTCAACTAACATGGAACCTACATATCATATTCATGCCTGCAAAATTGATTGCTTTTGTAAGGTATTTTCCAATAAATAATTTTCAATATCAAATTTGTTGACGAGTGTATAGGTTGAATAAAAAGGAACACTCACCCACCTTGTCCGAAGTCATCTAACATTTCCAATTCTTAAATTCCCTCACAAGCTAGCACAATGAATGAAAAGGTGTGTAGAGGATAAAAGAAGAGAAAAGAGAAAAGGAGTGGCCAACAAAAAAGAGAGAACATAAATGTGGACAGGTGGATTCCCATATCGACCTCTCCCATCATCCTTCTTTCTTTTCCATGTCCTCTTTTATTGCTTTCTTCCATCATCAAAATACATCATAGATAGATCCCTTCAAAACACTATACTTAAACTTTAACCACCTTGGAAGTAAACAAAGGTATCATGAACAATAAAAGAATCTCAGTATTTTTTAATTAGAAAAAGAAAGCATAAAAAGTTCATGTACTTCAAAAGAAAGCACACAACTAGATAAAGTATATTACTATAGATAATGACCCTTATCAAAACACTGATTTTTTTTTATTTTTCTATCTGATTGATGCTACATATGTTGTTCAGTTGATTACCACAAAGTAAGCCAAATACTAGTGTCCTAGAAATCCGAAGATATTATTAAATTGCAATATAAAATTTCTTAAAAGTATCAAAGTGTGAGTTCGAACATTGAAATAATGTGTGGGTGGGCACAAGATGCTTTAAGTAGCTGAAGTAAACTTGTCGTTTACAATGTCAGCTCAAAAACCTAACTGCAGAGACAAAGTTTGGTTGCATTTGCTTATTACATGTGAGCCTGAAAACACATACATAGATATGACACAAAATGTCGAGTGTATCCAAATTAATTTATAGGTTCTTTATTTTGGATCGTCGTCATTTCATCATTAACATGGAAAGAGCACTAGCAAGTTTTACCAATTGACCATAAAATATTCTGACTTTCCATTTAGCTTCCAATGACACAAATTTCTAAAATATGATGTAAATTTTGCCTTTAAAGAAGCATCAATTGCTACTGATCAACAGTTGTACGTTATTTCACTCTTTATTTTATTTCTTCAAATTAAGTTTGGATTTACATGCCAACCAATTTGGAAGATCCTGTGGTGTTTCAAAAAGTATTCAAAGTTGTGAACCGCGTACAAGAAAAGACATGCATGTGATTTTGATGTTGAAAAGAGGTGAAGGAGAGGTGGGTGGAATTTTCATGTGTTTGATCATAGTCTTGAAGTAGGCTTTATATTCTCTTCTTTTACTCTCTTTCTTTGTAATTTTCTTTTTTTTTTTTCCGCGTGTTTCTAATCGAAAGAGTAAATAAAGTGATATCATTCACTATAAAAATTGGCCATTAAATCGACCACAAACTAACTATTTATGATAGATTTGTAACGGCCCATAAACTACTAATCAGAAACGGCGTTCCGGTCTCCCTCTAATATTAGCGGCTGTCTGTTTTCTCACATAAACTCTAATAAAATTTTGACTGTTCATCATCAGATATTGTAACATTTAGGATCTCCTCTAACATTTCAGAAACAATAAATGCATTGTTTTAAAATTTTTAAATTGCTATTATATATAGTGGGAAGTGGTAAAACCCACCTGTACTTTTAGATATAAAACTGCATAGAACAACATTCTAAAACTACATCGGATCTTGTGAGCTAGCATAGGGGTGAAAGAGGACCACTTTATTTGGTGCAAATTGAGAGTGGATTTGAAGTGGGTAGCTAAATCATAATTAAATGGGAGCAATATTGATAAAGTGCCTATGCTTTTACATCAAAAGTAAAAGGAGAGCACAGCCTCCCCAAAAACCAGATTTGGACTTTTGATTAATTGGATGATTATCAACCTAATAGAAAAGAAGAAAGATCTGATTATTTTAATTTCAATACCTGATCTAGATTAAGTGATTAACTGATTTGACCCCATTGTGTCTTATTTTTTGACGCTGCCTTAACCAACATAGCGATTACTTTAATCTAAAGTTAATGTTATACTATTGCAAATCTTTGCTGTTTTAGGTACACAAATCTTCATCGCTTTCATATGATCGAACCTGGCCAAGTTAACTTGATCTCACGAGTAATTAAATTGTTCACGATTGATTGGTTATTAAAATACTCGGAAAAGTTTGCTGTGCTCATGTGCGTATCTTCTGCAAATAAAATAATAAGCAAATAAGCTGAGTATGAGGAAGTCAAGAAAACTATTTCAGAAAAAAAGAAATAAAGAAAGAAGGAAAGAAACACTATCTTTAAAATGAATGATGCAATTGATGATTTGTTAGGTATTTTGTTTCGCTGTCATGCTTCAGAAATAAGATCAGATCTCATTAATTAATCGTGGCCTCCTTTTATGTTTAGTCCTTTTTTTTAAGAGGTGTTATAGGAAAGGGACATGTGATCCAATAATTGTCAACATAAAACAATCCAGTATACTTGTGTTATATGAATCTTTTCAGATGTAATAAGACGACTTTTCATTTATAGATAATAATATTAAGCTAGCTATATCCTTCCCAGCTAGTTCCTGCCTCTAACTGGATAGTTACTAGAATCAACCCAAGCTTATATTTCAAGGAATCTGCCTCCAAGCAACACTATCTTAAAAGTTTACATTTTAATTTTAAGGTGATTTTAGGGATGAATTGTATTCCAACAGAAACTTTTATGGGAAAATAAAATCTTGTGGATTGGTGAAAAAAGTGCTGACTTACCTAAATTTTGTATCAGAGTTTCAACTTAATTGATTAATTGATCATGAAAAACGAGAGAGAAAAAGTTACCTGATTATAAAGGTCAGTGCATGTCACATATCTTAGTAAAAAACTTATATTAATATTTAAAAATTGCTTCCTAATAAAAAATCATCAACAAAAATTGAACGAAAGATATCTTGTTGATGCTATTTATTTTTACTATATAATTGAAATTTTGACAATAACAATTAGATGTATAATTTAATAGATTAGGACTTGTGATCAAATTGAAAAACTATGTGGGTTAAAATCCTCCTCCGGAGGGCAAAAAAGACCACTTTGAATTAAAGATGCTTTGATGCAGTGATGGAAAAACAATGAAAAGGTTTTTTTTTTTTTTTTTGACTTGGAAAAATTATTATTTACAACCCCTTGCTATGTGCAGAAGAATAGGAACATTTATTTAAGAAGGGGAGGACAATTGAATCTCTTGCATATTGTTCAGAACCGGTGTGCGGACACACCATGCATGAGTCATTATTAATGCTGCAGGACTAAGCTAAAGTCCAAACAAGAAAAAAGGAAAAGAACAAAATGCTCGGTAACATATCAATCACATATATATTCTCTTTCAACACAGTCATAAATTGCTTTAATGCAAACTTGAAGGGTTGTACACAACCCCCATGTGACAAGTTCTTCTCCCTAAATTAAACAAAGATGGCAGCTAGTTCCTTCACGTACATTGAGAGCTATCACAATATTGTTGTGGGGTGCGCAGAAGATTGAAGCTCCCTATTATCAGCATTATGTGTTTAGTTGCTTATGAATTGTAATTTTCTATATATCAATTATTTCAAATCATGGTCTAATGATCCATGATTGTCCTTGTTTACAAAAGAATTAATTAATTTTATTGAAGCATTAGTCTAGACCTTTAATGATGAAAAGTGAAAACCATGATGAATAACCTCCTTTTTCCCAGAAGTTTCCTGCAGAGATGACCTTATGTAGATCGAGCAAACGAATCCAACTTAGTGGCACTACATGAACAAGAATGATTAGACATTTGAAAAACCATTGGACAATTATCATATTTGGACGCATTCTTTACAAGGATAATAACAAATCAATATCGGTCCTTGACGAGTATAGCTTCAATGTCAAAACTGCCGTATATATAAATTATTAAAAAAATTGATTACAATGATTTATATCGTGAGAAATTTTTGTTCTAAGATATAGTTTTGCAAAAACATTATGCTTCCTATGATTTTTTTTTTTAGTATATTAAGGTCATTTTTTTATACGAAGATTTATTTTATTTGATAAAAACTTTTTAAATCAGAATACGTATATAGCACCTTAACCAACAAAATTTTATATCAAATTAGCATTAATTAATGAATTAACGATCATTTTTAAATCGCAGTTACATGAGTAATTATTAAGACTAAAAAATATTTAACGATTATTAGTATTATTAACATTTTTATATTTGAATAAAGATTTTATGAAACTGTACCGATACTTAATTACATGGTTGCATTATAATTAAATATACTTAATGCAAGCTTACAGCAAGAATATAATTATATGTATCTATCATATATAAATATGAACAGCAGTATGTACGTTGCATATACGTTTGAAACTTGAAATTTGCACAGGCATAATTAATTAATTGTATATCCCAAGCAGTGCCCATTGACACAGAAGAGCAGATTCAACTGAAACCACAATTGAGTTGGCCAAGACAGACAATATATCGCAAAAGTTAACAAGAAATAAGAACCAAACTGATGGAGATTGGTGTGCGTCACTTTCTTGGAATTTCTCTTTTGGAGGCTGCTGGATGAGCACGATAGCGAGGAATTTGTGCGCGTTATAAACAATTTTAACATATAGTAATAATAATTCTTAGTGTTGTCATGAGTCACGTACTTTAATGAAACTATTATATTGGACCCCATGAAGGGGGTAGGCTGTGGACCAATTTTAACATCAATCTCTTGTAGTGACATAGATGGATGATTGCTTTTTTGTTTCCTTCCTGAGTTTCAAAATCAATTTCTCAACTCATGGTAGAGTACTTGTTTGGCTTTATTGACGAAGTTGATGTGATTATTTAAGCACAAGTGGAAACCCATGAAAAATGCACCTCCCTGATTTTTGCAAGAGTTGGCTCAATTTGAACTATTGTTGTAGGTCTCTTTCGTAGACTAAGCACAAGGGCTAACTTCTTATCTTCTTTTTTTTTTTCTCTTAAGAAAAAAGAAAAACATGATTCATTTGTTTAATTGACACTATATATGGTTTCTTTTTCTTTTCTTTTCTTTTTTAATGGATGAACTAATTGATTATGTAATCAGCATTAGTAGCGTGCAGAGTGCAACCACATGGCACGTACGCATGCGTTAGAGTAACATCAATAAGTTTCATAAATAAAGAAAGTTGACGGTTCTTACAACATATAACATCTTATGCTAATGCCATCCATTTTCTTCCCACATATAGGTATAAGTTAAAATGTCATGAACATCGTCTACTTGTACGAATTTTCAATTGTCTTTCTTTTTATGTGGGGTTTTCAACCGTCATAAATAAGTTATATATAATGAGCAGGATGCAACTGTGTAAGAAATTCGTTATTGTACAAAGTAGATATTCAAAATCATTTTTGATTACATTATATTGGAGGTTGGAAGTGAAAATTGTTAGGCCAAATAATAGAAAGAGGAAGATATTTTTCATTATCCAGAAACTTCGTCATTTTCCCTAATTTTAATTTTTATATTTTCGCTATTGTCACAAAACTGATTACAAAAATAAACATTTTAATAGAAGCAGCAAATTCTTCGCATGATATCAGCAGCGAACTATATATATATATATACAACTTTTCGTTCCGAAAAGAGTTATTGCAAAAGTGTACCTAAATTCTTTTAATTTTTTTTGTTGTGAGGGCAAATAACATACTTTATGGTATCATCCGCTTGTCCTCAATAAGAGCAAAAAAATATAAAAATTTGTTTGATTCCCTTTTTATTTTTTTATAATGGGCTAAAGAAATCTCAAATCCTTACCTATACATTTATTTTAAGCCTATTAAGATAATGTTAAATAGTATATTTAGTAAAAGAAAGGGTCCATCTTAAATGTAGCTTGTAAAGTATGGTGCATGATGCACTTGCTAATGCACCGTATAACTGCGTTTAGCTGCATTCAAAAGATGTGACTAAGTGAATATCGTAATGTGGTTAAAAGATATTATGAATGTGATTAAACAACATCTCCTTAACTCTTTTCTCTCCCTCCTTGACCTTGACCTTATGCTCCACTCCTTCTCCCACCATCAGTAACCACCACCACTATCACCCATCACTGCCAATGCTCCCTGTGCCACTACACACTCTATCGCTGCAGTTAATCCCTGGGTTTTGGCAAATTTGTTACTTTATTCTACAACCAATTCAAGAAACCAAGGGCAGAACATGGTGACCGAGTGGTGCTCATCTTCGAGCCATGGCAGAGATGTTGGGGTATTGATGGTGGCATGAGGGTGAGCGGTCTTGGTGTGGCATGGCCTCTTGACTTTCAAGCTCGTGCGAGACATGGCAGGAAACCAGATATAGTGTAGCGTTTGTATAATGGTGGAGGCTCGACCGTGGTGGGTCGCGGTCACATTGTTCAACCGAGTGGCAGAGAGGAAAAAGACTCGATGACGGCGGTGATGGCAAAATGGGGGTTAGGATTATGCTGTTGGAGATGGAGTTTTTTTGTTGGGGCCGGAGGAGAGAGGCAAGTCGCCGGAATAGCAAAGTTTTTGTTTTCTGGGGGGAAGAAAGTTGCCAGAATAGTGCTTTTTCTTTGGTGGTTGGTTTTTTGTTTGTGAGAGTGTAGTGATGGATAAAATAGGAATTTACATTAACCAGTCCACAATGCACCCTATTCTACCTAGAACGACCCTAAAAGAAAAAGGTGGTTGCTACTTGCCAATGACAAATCAGACTAAAGAATTTAATGGCTGAAAGAAGACACGTTTCATAATTTAATCTGTTCGATTCATGACAATTAGATTTGGTCCTACAAGCACCTTTGGTCGCAAAGTACTTTTAACCCAACAACCGCCTGATTAATTTTGGCTTGTCTGTCTGCCTTTAATTTTCAACTAGAATCAAGATTAAATTAGAAAATAAATCTAAAACCGACTATATATATGTAATCAAGTACACATTGCAATGGACCTGTCTCTTCAGGAAGACAATGAAAAGATTGAACAGTTTAGGGGGACATGTATGGGTATGCAATTGTGTCATTTTCAGTAACTGCACCCATTTATTTAAAGGTGATTTAGACCATTTCATGTGCTTGACCCTTCCCACAGGTTGTGTACATATTTTATAGTGGTTCTCATCCATAACAGGGTCAGTCTAACTTAGAAGCAAGGAATCAAATTATACACATCTGGATCAAAAACCATTGTAGTGTTAGGTGAAACGTTGATTGTGAGGACAGTGACCATTAATAAACTCTATCCTGATCCAATGAGCCTTATAAATTGCCGCCTGAATTGATTTATATATTTCTTCTTTTTTTTTTCTTCTTATGTGTGAAATTATTTGTCAATTATAACTATAAGTTTAGATAAGTCTATTATTTCCTGCTAACGTCTCTCAGAATGTCAACTATTTTCAGTTTTTCTTCTTAGCGTGACTTGACCCGTGAAGCAGCCAACGTGAACAAAACAACTTGACTCTCTCAAAATCATGTTTTTCATCCATCATGCAAAAACAAAATAGATAACATATATGTGCATAAATCTCCTCGTATTGTCTTAATCTGATTAAAATAATTTATACGTCCATTTCTTTACTAACTAAAAATTATTGCAAAAAGCTATTTGATAACTTATGCTGATGGTGTGAGTTGTTGAATTGTTTAAAATGAAAGTAAACCATTACAAAGTTTCTATATATATAGTTAGAAATTAATTTTGATATACTGTCAGCATAAAAAAATTTTGCACAAATATTTAATTATATATTACTATATAAGTAAAAATATTTGATTCAAATATCCATTACTTTAGAAGTCTTATAAATAGAAGTATGTGATTAAATATATATCTTAATTTTGATGTATTCAATAGCAAGAGTATGTTAGAAGTCATTTTTCACAAGTCACCATGACAAATTTACTTGTACGTCTTGTTCCTATTGTTTTCTTCTCCTAATGTGTTGTTAGACATAAACAAATGGAGGGTCATATTTGAATGTTGAATTGCCCTTGATTGAAGGGGATACCTTGCGTCATTTGATTACAAACCTGGGCTATGACAATAGTATCAGAAATATCTGGCTAACCTAGACTTTGACTTCTGAGGGTGAATTATTAACAGAGATGATACTAAAATGATTTGCATGCGTTTGGTTTTCTTTCCATTTTCAACAATTGAAATTTCAGGGTTTCCTGGTGGAAACCGTTCTTAATTAGCAACGAACCACAGATGTATCGGACGTACCCTTTGAATGGATTGGGCCATTGAACGTAAGAGCCCATGTAACTATCGTTGAATTTTGTGAAATACAACGTTCCAGATTATTGTGAACGAGTTTGAAATTTGCCTAGTTGACCAATGGCCCTTGCAAATGTAGCACGTCTAAAACTGTTGATAAAAAGCGTACTTTTTTTTTGGGGTCTATAAAGCGTACTTTATTTTACAAATTTTATCTTAGAACACGGTTGCTTTGTCACACACAATTGTTCATTTTTGTTCATCTGGAACCTTTGGGAAATTGCTACTTACTGCTAGGGAGAAAACGGATGATTTTTGTTGAGTTTGATCCTTATTTTTTCTAAAAACTTTGAGCTCTATTGATACTAAATATACGTAATTTTAATTAAAAAAATAAATATTTGTACTTATTAAGTAAACATTTATCATGTAAGTTATAAATATTTATATTGGAAAATTATTTGAGTGAGCTGGTTTTGTGCGAGAAATAATGCAAAGGAACACGGGGTTTGGGGCATGTGTTGGATTCATCACAGGAGATGGTGTGGCTAGGTCTCCCCTCCCTTTTTTCCTGTTGGGCTGCACTTGGGATTGGGCTCCTTAATTAGGTCTTCCAAACACCTCGTGAAGTTGTTCCCTTCTTGACCAAAAAACGTTTTGTTGCCTTCATCCACAAATGTTGTTTTGGATAACATAGTTTTGATTGATATCCGAAAAAAGTTTGCATGGTCAATAAGCGCTTAGCTGAACTGGGCTCCCATCCGATTATAGAGTAATATTTCAGCATTAGTTGTAATAGAACTCACATTTTTATTTAAAATATCACTTTATTTTTGGATGAAATACAATCCATCTAATTGATTTATGACCCAACCATACAATAATTTCTCGTTTTGATGAGAAAGGTATTAATTATTAGCTTTTTTTTTTCTTAACAAAGGTAGAGGGGAGAGAAAATGATAGTTAAACACAAAATATCCCAAGTTCAATGAGATATGTAGAAAATAATCACTAAATTATGGGCTCAACTGCTATTAACATTACAACTTAACAACAAATACAACATTTTTTCACAAAAATGTTAATAACACATATTTTGATGCTTAGCCAGACTCACATTAATAAATAGTATCTATATTTGATAAATTTATACATAGAATCTATATGATATCTATATAATATGGATTTAAAAAAAACAGTTCCCTGACTATTTGAGCATGTGAAGTTTCGTTTGAAGTTTCATGATTATGGGCAAGTGCTTGAGTGTTCAAATATCCTTTTGTAGACCAAGTTAGTGATTTATTTGAACATGTGCCTAATGTAATCATTCAACTGATGATATTGGACTACGATTGATTGCTTTATTGCTTGACTAATCATAAAGTATATCTTTCATTAAGACACTTAACCCTTTGTAAGTGGTTGATTAGGTGTCAAGAGTGATGAAAATCCCAGCACGATAATTTACTATAGTAGTTGTGCTACGTTTATTGTAGAAGATTTGAACTTCAGTTGATCATGTTTATAAAGTTTTTTCGTACCAAATACCAACGAGAAAGAGTGCATAGTTTGGGTGACTACTTATATATTTGCACGTTGTACACATTTAAAGCTTAAAACTATTATTTCTCATGACTTCCAAGTCTTCAGCCACTCAAATGATTAGCAAAATGTTAAGGGAAGATACGTTAATTACAAAAGAAAGACAATTTTTAATAATCAAACAAGCTACGCGAAGTCAATGAAAATTCGTTCAATTGATAGGATTAAAGATTGTCAACAAAATGGTATGGAAGCCAAAATTTCAAATCTTTCTGGCATCAAATAGGCTAATTTTCTCTCCTCCTAAACTTTTGTTAAAAAAAAAAGCCATTTTCAAGAGAATTGTCGAATAATGTCGCGCGTTGTAATTATTGAATCAAAATAAATCAGCTATGCACTTTTCTATTTCATATCTCTTTTAATTTTACACATTCATAATTAATTGTTCATTTGCATAAAATAACGTCTTATTGTGTTAAATCTCTATTTTCTATCACTGATCAACCAATTCTCCCCTCTTGCCTCTTGCTCTATCAAATATAACTGATATTGGGCGAATTAGGACTTTCTTCAATCTTGAACTTTACAAAAACTTTAATTACTTCAATCTAAACTTTGATAGAAACGATACTATTATATGTATTAGTGTAAAAGTAGTGTACTTTTATATTTGTGTAAATACTATATTTTTAATTAAAATTTACTATATTTTATTGAATGAAATTCGTAGTACATAATATTTTGGTGAGCCTTTCTATTCGAAAAATTACGAATAATATGTCAAATTTGTAAAAGTTAGTAATGCAGAAAATTCTCAGATATAAAGACAATTTCCGATTCAAAAAAATTCGGAAACTATTTGTGAGCTATTGTTTAACATATAATCTAGAATAATTCGAAGTATATAATAGTATGAAGTCCGGGGTACCTTTTGATGCACACAATACAATAAAATCACCTGGAGCATAACTTGTCTAATAAGCTAGACAACTAATTTTGAATTATGGACAAGATTATATGTTTAAGCTGCATATGTGTGTGTCTTTTATAATTACATTAACTAGCAATTATATTGACATAATCATAAAAATGTGATAGTGTGGTTACACATTTTACCAGAGAGAGAAAGGAGGAGTAATACAACTAAGAATCAGAAGGAGAACGAATAAGCAATGGCATTGTGAGATTCACATGCAGGATAAGTGGACGATGCTTCAAGAGGCAGAACTGAGTTAAGGAATGAGAATCCAGCTTGGCCAAATAATCTGCGCAACAATTCCCTTCGTATTTGAATTGTTCTTATCATGATCTCCCACGAAATTAGTACATCTCCTCTAGGAGAAAGATATAATTCGTTTCTTGGGAAAACTAAAAACCTCACCACGACAACAAAGTTTATATGTCAAAGGTAATTCATGATATCAAAAGTAATCAATATAATGTCCCACCTAATAATGCAAAATTATCAATAATAATATTATCAACTATGATTTCTTTTTTTTTTTTTTTTTTTTTTTTTTTTTGGGGGTTAAGTCTCCCGGTTTTCTAGTATGGGTGGACTGCCCATTATTAGATGGTGTTGTTTTCAAAAAAAAAAAAGAGTGGACGAGGCTTACCTGCACACCCACATTGCCTTGTAAAGATAGATTAGGGAACAAGTTGGATTTTCCATGGGCACCCCCACGCCCCTCTTTCATCCCCCATTCCCCTACCCCCAACACGGATTAAATTTTTCTCGTCTCAATAAATTCAACACCTTTATAAATTTTATTAATGCTTAGTATAAATAGAACACTTCAATTGAGTTAGTTTAAGTAGAAGAACAGGTGTCAAAATTTAATTGAGGGACAGGAAAGAGAACAAGCAATTAGGACAGAATTGAAAAGAAATGGGGGCCAACAGAAGAAGGAGATTCTGAACAATTTCTTTCTTCCTTGCCCTGACTTGTTAATGGTTTTATTTTTTTTGGTCAATATGGTCCTGATCTATTGTATTTGTTGATACTGCAGAATTGTTACGGGCAGACATTCATTCTGTTGGTTTGGGCCTTTGAGGTCCAAGTCGGGCCTGTAAAAACCAACAAAAAAGCCTTGAGGAATGAGTTTGGCAACGATAGAATTTTTATTTCTGACAGACAAAAAAAGTATTTGAATTAGTTGTTTTTTATCCTAAAAGTTTTACAAATATAAGTATTTGATTGAATAATAGTGTAAAACACTTTTACAATATTAGTGTATAGCAATTAAACTCTATTATTTTATATTCAAAAACCCATTTCCTTATTATTTCATTTACTAAATAATGCATTCTTTTACAATTTTGTTGAGAAAATCTAAGACAAAAAATTAAAGATTTTATTCTTTTCATGAGTAGTAAATATATTTTTGAATGATTACATACTTAAATTGGTCCTCAGAATATTAGTGTGTTGGCATATTAGTCCTTAAAAAAAAAATCGTAAAATGGTTACTAAATTAGTGTGTTGGCATATTAGTACTCAAAAGATTTTTTTTTTTTTTTCAAAAAATGGCTACTAAGTTGGTCATTATAAGGGACCAAAGTGGATAATGAAGAATGATTTTGGTAATTATTTCGTATCTTTAAGAAATTAATTTGGTGACAAATTTTCAAAATACTAATGTAATAACACGAGAATTTTTGGAGAATTTCTTTAGGGGGTGTACTCAAATTTGAATTTATAATTTAACATCGGAGTCAAATATAAGTAGAAGCATATAGTACTGTAGTATCCTATCAATGGTTTTGTAGGTAACACAGCTTTGTTAAAAAGACTAATTTTTTGATGCATTCTAGTGTAAAATGTTCGCACTCTCATCTAATTTTGTTTTTCCATATCATGTAATGAATTTTACATGTTATATAATTGTTAATATAATCAAATTCATTAAATACCCACAAGGACTATATCTAGTACAAGTAAATACCCTTATGGTGTTTGGTTGTATCTCAAAGCAAATTCTCATAGGAGAGAGAGAGAGAGAGAGAGAGAAACATTTGTAAATTCTCTCGCACTTGAATTGCCCTAACTACCACCCCTTTCCTCAACAACCCTCCTCCCTCTTTTCAGATGGGGGGAGCTGCCCCATAGAGGAGGTTCATCCACTTTATGGTGATTGGTTATCCCCTTCCATTTTAGGTTTAGTTTTTTTTTCCCTTCTTTTTTCTATTTTCTTTCTCCTATCTTTTATTGCCCACTCTCTATATAGTTGGTGGTGTGTTTGATCATGTCTAGTGAGTTGTTTTAATAGCAAGATGTTTGGATCAGAGACATATGCTTTGGAGTCTTGTGGTTGCAGTTAACTCCGGAATCAGATGACTTTGCTTGTGACAATAATAGATTGGCAATCTCTACTTATAGATGTTGGTTGGGGCTTTTTCTGAGGTAGTTGGCCTCTTTCTACTGCATAAATTTGTTGTGGACCACAGAACAAGGTACTGGAATAAAGATTTGACTACAACCGTGTTTGATAAACTAGATGTTATCATGTTTAGGTACCTAATTCTAAGAAGTTACAATTGCTATGTTTTGCTTCTTTCCAGCTAGAAAATGATGGTTTTATGATGTTATGTTTATGGATATCTATAGTATGATGCGATAGCATCCATATTCTAAGGTATCTATTAAAGTTGTATAATTCTCATTGGTTAATGATAAAAACTTTGGGAAAATCACAACGCAAAAGTTAACTATTATAATGGGAGAGGCCAAGGCCTTATAAACCCCCCATCGGAATCCTATACTTTGGATATGGGACTCAAATCCCATACCTTACAATTGAGTCCTAAAATCCCACCACGCTCTGTAACCCTGATGCCCATGCAGGCTAGCTATACATTAACCCCTTTGACTAGTCCCGAGTGAACACTACAATGCCAATGTCACCACTCGCACTACTTGATTGTAGTTGAGAGACATGATGGAAGACTCTGATACCAATTGCTAGAACTAGTATCAGTGTAGAAAATAAAATGCCGAAAATACTCTATCTATTGATATGAGACTGAGATCCCAAGGTGGATTCTAGTCCAAATGGGTATACTAGTTTGGTATAGAAACTAAAAATGTAGAAAACAAAAGAAATAGTGTATGAATACTCTTGGGTAGCATAGGGACCCTTCACCCTCCCAATTCTTTCCTCACAAGTTGTCTAAACCCCCAGCCCTTTACCTCTCACACATATAGTGACTCACTCAATCCCCTTTCCAAATCTTCTAGAATATGATATTCTCTCTCCTAATCAGTAAATAACAAGCTCCACTACTAACTACTACACTTTTGTCATGTTCCCCTCTCTATTGTAGCTGTTACATATCCAATTCCCTCCTTCTTCCTTACATACACAATTACATAGTATATTTGGGCTTATTGAGCCTGCTCTTGGGTTTGGGGTCTCCATCAATTAATTTCTTAATGTTGGGCTTTTTGTGTCAACAAATTCTAAAGTATTGCACTCAAACTTAACATTTGTTAATTAATCAATGAAGCTATTTTGACCCAAAAAAAAAAAGCAATTTCTCAAATTTGAGTTTTATGAATGAAAAAAATTAATATTAAAAAAACTTTATCTTTATAGTAAACCAACCCAACTTAAACTTGGTTGGTTGGAATGCAATGAACTCTAAGTAGTTTAGACCCAAAAAAAAAAAACCATTAAATAAAATATTAACAAAAGATTAGTGATAATGCAAAAGAAAAAAACCATGCAAACAATACATCAAACAAAATTCTTAAAGTAATTGATGCCAAACTCGTGGACTAAATACTCAACTAGTCCCTATGCTCAAACTTCAAAAATTTCACAGCCTGGTTGATTCAACTAATAATGATCGAAGCACTTTGTTAGAATAGCTTAGATCAAATCACTGTTCTTTGGTAAGCAATTTGTGAGTAACACCGTGAATCTTTTTCGACCACACTTGTAACAATGTCCTATAGTACATGTAGTTTTGCTTTTGAAGAGTCCCAAACCATGATTTGAGCAAGAACTTACCTCCAATAACTTTTACCCAAATCATGATTTTTGAGTTCCAAAAGCAATACCAAACATGCCACTAATCTTTATCTGAGATAATCTCTTCGTCTTAACTTTTTTTAATAAAAAATTAATCCCGCTAAAACGCCACAACCACCATGATGTGGGGGAGAACCACGAGGTTCATGAATTCTAAGGTTTAACAATGAGAAATGTTGAACTGGAAACATTAGAGAATAAGAGATTGAAACAAGGAACTCAATTTGCATGATTGATGACACATGAATAACGAGAATGGAAATCGATCGAACTTAATAGACAACCAAATATATATTCTCAAAAGCAATCCTATAAGTAGAACAAAGCGATCAGCATACGGAATGTTATCTTACATACAAAGTCATGCCATATATTGATATCTTTCCTCTCATAATCACAAGAAGGCTGAAATAACATAATTAAATGCGTCGGAGAATGGTGCTTATTTTCCACAGTGGCTGAACCCACGACACACAGAGAGGACTATTATGAGAATGAGTGCTATCAAAATTCCCAATACAATCAGCTTTATCTTCATGTTTTGCAGCCACATTTTTCGACGGATTTTGGTTCCGGAATTCCTGAAATCTTGTGCCTGAAAGAAAATAATTCTTTCCTCAGAAAATGGAAAAATTAAATATTCATGCTTCCATAATCATAGCTAAAATTGGAAACAGGCATAATCTTGGTTATGCAAACTATTACTAGGAGGCAGGTGTTTTAAACAGTAAAGTTTTTTTGGATAAAAAAAAAGCAGAGAAAATTCAACATACGATAACTTTTTTCAGAAAGAAAAATGTTAAAATTAAATATGTATTGATTTAAAAATTTAATATATAAAAAAATCCTTTAGAAATAAAAGTGGATGTAAGTGACGGGTCTCAGATAATAAAGACGCCAGAAGAGATGGTCTACATAGAATTTCGTTACTTATATTCACTTTAAAAATAATAAAGACACCAAAAGAAAGGAATCTCCTTTTTATAGTATAGATAAGAATGTTTCAAAAATTCCAGTCCTTCAATGCATACTATACTATAAAGGACTAACAGGCAGATGCACATATATTAACCTGGTGATGAAGGTTCTCAGTCTTGTCCACTAGCAGCTCTATCTTTTCCCCCCTGTCCAGAACCTACATCAAATTATAAACGTGTCAATATAATCTGATTAAAAGTCCTTATGCATTACATATCTCGGTCCAATTGAAGGTATAAGAGTGCCAAAAATTTGACTACACTTTTTTTTTATCTTCTCCCGATTTGTAAAACTGGTGTAATCTCTGCTTATGTATGGCATAAATAGATAATAATGAATATGATAATGGCAGAAAGAAGAAACCAAGAAACTTGCTGTTTTATACATCATTGAACTGCGCAAAATTTCTATTGCCTTCTAAAATGCAGAGAAATTAACATTTGGTAGATGTAGAACAATTAACTGCCACAGACACATATTGCTTAAAATAAGTAACAATGATGTATCATGTGTGATAAAACCCATTTGTGCATCACATTAACGTATAGAGATCAGAAGAAAGAAGACTATAGACATGTACATACAACTCTGTAGAAAGCTTCATTTAAGTTATGGAGAGAGAACTAAACCTATGGTGCAAGATATATCAAATTGCCATGCAACCACAATCAATGAATTTATGAACCATGGTGATGATATCAAGGCTTGCATTTTCATTTTAATGCTATGGGCATGTGGTTAATTGGTTGTAGTGCAGACTAATGCTATACGCACAGAGCATGATCTTTATAAAATACGAGCCAGAATAATTTAAAGTTCTCGTGTATTAGGTTTACCGTGTTATGTTCAGTTTTGCTCAGAGAACCTCTCTGTTCTTTGTTATTTTGGGAATTCAAAACATAATCAATTTATATTTTTCATTCATCAAAAATGATTCTTGTAGTTAATTACACAATTTGTTCTCTTCAGCTTCTGTGTTATCATCTTCTTAAACTAATGCATCTAAATAGTGCATCTGTACCTTTTCTATATTCTCCATCATCACACCTTTAACTTCAGAAACCTGAGCTTTCACCTTAGCAAGCTTGCTTATCTCTTCAGGATGATCAACACAGTACTGCATATGCTCCCTCAACTTTGGCCTGCAGCAAAAAGCATAATATCTTAAAAAATCCACCACCTTAAACTTTACAAGCTTAGAAGAGAAAGTTAGTACCCAAATTCCTTGCTAAGGCTGTTGGCAGGAGCTGTAGCAGCCTTTCCACCACCATATTTTGAGACAAAATCATCCTTGATCCGCTCTAGAAATGCCATGGGCACCTGTCTTCCAATTGATTCATCCGCAACAACACAATATGCTACAAAATCCCAAAAATCAGACATTTTTTAACACTAACAATCTTCCAAAATTTTAAATATTAGCCCCTAAAACATGCAGTATTGGTTGAAATAATCAGAAGTTAAAGGGAAACCACTAAAAACAGAAATCCGGGAATATTACCCGAGTATAATTTTACCTCTATTGAGTACAAATATATCCTTAAAGTAGCATAGATTGATATTATTCTCTTGTTTCCTGGCACGTTCATAAATTTATATGTTGGAATTCCGATCATTCAGAAAATTTTCAGGGTTCCAACTCAAAACTTAAACCCCCGACCTCCCAGCCTTAAAACAAAATAACAAGACTTAAAGGAATGCATGAAACGATTACGGGAAAATAGGGATTTCCACTGACCCAAATAAAACACGTCTACGTAACAAGTAAGATAAGCATAGCCATGAATTTAAAAAAAAAAAAAAAATCACTAATCACCAAAAGCGAACGCGTTCAATTCTATACCCATCATCAGATCAAGGTGTTTTCAACCTCACTGTTAATTTAACAACAACATCTTCCTTATGATCACAGTGATAACAAACAACAACAAGACCACACACGATATATCATCCATCATGTCACTCCTACGGAAAAAATTTCAATTCCATTTGATTTCAGCCAAAACGACGCAGTATCATGCACAGTATATATACAGTTAGAAAGTTTGAACATACTGTAGCCATTGTCAACGAGGTAATTGAAGGTGTGGTTATCGCAGTTGTAGGTGAACTTGTTGTTTGTTGCGGGTAGCTTCTGGAGGCACTGGAACGCTATGGAGTTGAAGTTCCCGGAGAATTCGGTGTACTCGGCGAGAATCACGGTCCCCCGAGAAACGAACGCGTAGATCAGCGACCTCTGGTTTTGCCCCATCAATTGATAGTTCCAATTTCAAATTGGCAGATTGAGGGATTTAGGGATTTCAAAGTGAGAGAGAGATCTGGCAACAGTGTTGGTGTTGGTGTTGGTGGTGTTGATGAAATCGAAAACCCTTTCTCTCTCTCTCTCTTTGGCTTTACGTGCAGAGAGAGAAAGAAGAGAGAGAGTACAAAAGAAGAAAAAAAGGAAAGGGAAAAGGAAAGGGAAAGGGGATAAGTATAAGAGAGGGTTGAGAGAATTCCAAAGTTTGGTTTGAAAGTGAGGTTTTAACTTGTAATTTGCGGGTTTTAGCGAGAATGTGAGAGGAGAGACATCACCGATAAAGCTAAATTCGGACAAATTTTTGTTAATAATCATGAATTTAAACTAATTTACGCGTAATCAGCTGGGGAATTGTTAATAGGTGACGTATTAAAGTTAGCCACCGTAATTTAATTTGATCCTAATTTTATTCTTCTCTAAACACTTGTGTATAAAAACAAAGGGTCATTCTGTGATGGATTGTTAAAAAAATTTCTACCCATGTGCATGTGAGTTGGCCTTTCATATTAAGTCATGTATGTGACAAAAAAGCCTAGGGTGGAATTTATTTTTTGTGTTTTACGGTGGACACTCCTCTGCCAATGGGACGCACCCTCGTCGCCAAGCTCACCGTCTGTCATCCATGTTAGGTTCGCGGCAGTCATATGTCCCCAGCAGCAGGATCACCTGTAACATACACACCACATATTAACCAACCAATCAAATCAAAATCCCAAAAACATCACAATTTTTCCCAAGAGGAGAACAATTGAGGCTAGTCTTCAATCTCGCTGTATTTTCCTAACCACGACAATTGGGATGTAGGTGGTGGTGCCCCATTCGAGGCCATGGATGAAGATCTTTCGGTGGGCAGGGTCCACGTTTGCTAGTTAGTGAACGTTGTCGGTGAAATCGAGGTGCTTCTTGGTGGCTTGTTTAATTTGACAAGAGAGTGGAGCTGCTCCTTTGTGAAGATTCTAGAAGCTTCTTGAGGGGCTTTTCATCCAAATTGAGGTTTTCCTCTTCCTATTCCACATTGTTTGCTTCTACCTAAATCGGTTTCGAACCAGAAGCCTGGTCCGGAAGGTGAACTTTAAACCAAGGAAGCGAACAATCTCAACGGTGCTTCCACCGTCGTCCGAAATGAGGAGAATGGGGCAACGCAAGTGGTGAAGCTCTCCAGTTCTTGGACGATGCCTGTGAAGGCGGTGTTGCTAGAGAAGACGATGGAAGCTAAAGGAGAAGGTGGCACTAACACAAAGGAGAAGGTGAAGGAGAAGTGGGGGTGAATGATGGGTGAAACACAAAAAAAACTTTGCCCTAGGCTTTACCTCATATATTCATGGGTGAATGTTTTTTAACTATCCATCATAGAATGAACCAAAATTTAATGGACATTAATTAATCTAGTTTAAGTCTAATTAGTTCACTATGAAGATGAAGCATTGAAAGCTTCGGTAGCATTGATTTTTTTTTTTTTTCATCCACAAAATTCGAACTTAGAATGTTACTTAAAAAAATTAAATATCAAATCATTTAAATTAATTAAATTAATTGATCATAATAATATGAATGTAATTTTGATTTATTATTTGTAGATTTTTTTTTTAAGTATGCATCTAATCATTTATTTCTATATCATTAAAAGTGATTAACTTTTATAACAATCTCCAAAGTCATAATTAATACAATATTAATTTTTCATATAATCTTATTATATGTTATGTTTTATCATTAATTCTCTTATATAATTAGTTGAAAGTATAAAACACTTTACAAATAGGGTATTAAAATTAATCTCAAACATATATGCTTTGAAAATGAACTTGGATTTAATTTTGATATATTGTTGATTTTTTTTTATAAAAATATCTAATTATGTATAACCATATCATCCATTAAATTTTAATATGTTATCTGCATAAAGAACTTTTTGATAAAGACAAAATCCGAAATGAGAAAGATTATATAGGTTTTTTTCTTTTTACAAAGTAATTATTGTGTAACAAATCATAAATATAACCAGTAATGTATGGCAAAGTTTTTATAATAGTTTATAAAAATATTAATGAATTCTTATGTTAAAATAGATTATGAGTCCTGCCGGTTACATATAATGTGCAAAACACATAACAAGGTGAGCCGGTAATTTTAATGAATAGACTCCAAAAAGAAAAAGGAAAAATATAATACAGAAATGATGTTGAAGATCGTCATGTGAAATAAAAAAATTTTAATTAATAATATTTTCCCTTCATTATAAGCCTAAAAATAAATTTTTTAACATAAAAATAATTTTAAAATCATGAAGTGAACTAAACAAGTATTTAAAAACCCTCAATATATGACCATTGGGAGTTGTTTAATGGAGAGCAATTTTGGTAGTTTATACAAGATCCTAAGTTCAAATTTATTACAGTTAATGTATCAAAAAAAAAAAAACAGTCAACATAATCGGTGATGTTGTAATTCAATTAACATTAGCATAAATATGTAATTATTCATGGTTTTCTTCCTTTGCTACCACACTTACACTTTTTTTAATACAAGTATAGACCCTATATTTTAAAGTGTTTACTTTATCCATCAAATAATAACAAATGAATTTAATCATTTTCCTCTAACTCTTTAATTTTTTCATTATCCTAAATTTTATTCTTATGAGAAGAGATTTATCATCATAGTCATAATGTTTGACGTTTATCGTAAATTTATCTGAATTCGGTAGAAGAATTGTTCTTTTAAAAAATATATATATATATATAATGCTCTTTTAAATGTGAATATAGAATGCATGTTCCTCAGCTAATTTAAACCATACGGCACGCATACAGAAAAGGATGAAATGAAAACACTATAAAGTGACAAAGTATTACACTTCCACCTTTTATTTTTACCCCATCCCATAAAACCCATTAGATAAGTAAGGGGAGGTTAAGATTTAAGAAAGGTTAAAAATTGCCAAAATTTAATTAAATAGACGAACTAGACACTCAAATTTAGAACAGAACTGCAATTTCTGCTTAAATAAGCATGAATCAAATGAACAATAACAACAATCAAATATTTTTTATTAAACGGAGTGGATCATAGAGATCAAATAATATTATAATGTCCTGTTATAATATCATTATATAGCTAATTCATATCACAAAGATTCAATAAACTTTTACGTTAGTTATCGATCCTCTCTCACAATTCTCCTCCTTATTTGCACTTGAGATCGTATATGTAAAAAATTGTAATAAAATATAACATAGATAGAGTTATCATGAATCCAATGAAATATATACAAAATGACTGTTTAATAGTTTTTGCCGGTAATAGTTGTTTAATAGCTAATGGAGGATAAATAAAGGATCAACATTAGAGGTTGACTTGTTTCACCAACAGTTGTTGCAGAGTCTCTGTAATTGACCCATTTTTCATTCTCTTTGGGGACAGCTAAGTTAACCCTTCCCTCTGAAGTTTGAACGCCTATAAAATTTCGTAATTCCACGATTTATTACTCGAGCTCCAACTACGTAGTTTACTCAAATCTCAACACGCATATATTTTATTTGGTATTATGTTTTTTTCAACTTTAAATGAAATTAACATTGTATATTGGATGTCCGTTCTGGATTTAAAAATGACAGATGACTTTTTTTTTCATCCTTAACAAAATGAGGCCCAGATTTTAGACATCAACGTATAATATTTTGAAAGTCGTACTAAAGGAAAACACAATGAGCACACCGGATAAAAGCAACACTGTTAACTAGCTATTAATTGGAGGGGAGTTATTGAATGCTGACATTCTAAAAGTTGGATTTGGATTTTTTAAAATAAGTGAAGTTGTAAAATAATTTAATAATAAATAATTTTTTATTTATTTATTTTATAATTTTTTTTTATTTTAGAGGATCAAAATTTTTAAAAATTAATAATTAATATTTACCTATTTATATATCATTGACCTAAAATTACCTATAAATCCAACAATAAAGATTGATAAAATAAATTTAATGTTGTAAAAGATGTAGTTAGAGAAAATATAGTCCATCAGGTAGCAAGTTTATTTGAATACAATTTTAAATATTAATAAAAAAATAAAAGTAAATTTCCTATAAGGGACAACCATAAACAATGTTTCATTGGCTTTACCATTGAGCAACCTCCAGAACCTTCGCGACTATGGATGAACGGTCTCATCCAACGATCTCGAGATGATGAGGCTGGACTAGGGTTGAAGTTAACACAGAAGACAATATCGGAGTGACCCCAGAGCATCTTGAAGCAATCGCCGGCGGTGGCGTCCCAGATGGGTAGCGTCCAGATGTCGGAGGTGGAGCAGATGTAGTGGGAGTTCGACGACCACGTGAGGAAGAGGAGGATTAGATCCAAGGCACTCTCGAGCTATAAGACCTCGACAGGAACAGGGCGATCTCGACAAGTGAGCTGCACATAGTGATGACGACCAGACCAGTGGTGGCACGGCGGCGTTGGTGGTGGTAGAGGCAAGGCGCTGCGAGACCAATGGCGATGTAACTTGGGCGTTGGGGCGTTGAGGGACGGTGGTTCTTTGATTTCTTGCTTCATTATATATTTATTTATTTTTAAAAAAAGTTTTGGTTGGATTGAACTTGGCTATGTAATTGCTACCCCATTTCTGAACTTGACTAGAATGCGAGTTTAGTTTGAACATTAATGTGATAATTCTGGTTATTGCTATGAATGGTTTTCTTTGTATTATTACTACAGCCAGTTTTAAAGGCATCGCTCTATCACTTATTCTTTCTCGATCCCGAAGTGGGTGTGAACGAGAAATTAATATGGCTTGAATTGTTGGCTAATTGTCACTTATTTCGCAAGCAAGTTTACTCTCTGTACAAATATTGATGTTGACGAGCACAATCAATGCTTGGTTTTGAAATGAAAATTTGATTTAGAACAAAGGATAAAATAGTTTTTTTTAAGGATAAAATAGTCTTTTCACAATTATTAAATAAACAAATAAAAAAAATTTGTTATAACAAATCTCTTTAGGTTAAAATTCAATGTACATTTTTATAGGGTGGGCATTCTATACTCTTCCATGAAGGAGATTATAGCTCCTATCTACTATGTATTGGCGACAGAGAGCAGAGAAAGCATTTGACATGTACTGTTTAAAGCTTTAGAAGTAGCAGAGACTAAAAACGAGGGCCTCTCTTCACTACAATTAACTCATAAGGAGTATTGCTATATAATAAGAAAAAAAAATCAATATTTAAAAAAAAAGAATAATTGGTATATAGAATAAAATAATATAACTAATTAGGGTGCGAATTCAATTATTTTTTGCTGATGAGAAGATCCCATTAATAGATAATTTCGTAAATCTGTTATAGATATTTTTTGAATTTGGATGCCATTTCATGACCTCGATGTAATAATGGGCGATCTGAATCCATCTAAATTTTATGTGTATAAAAAAAAATGGCTAATTTGTCTATCAAAGGGTCAACATGAGTATTATATCATTCTAAAAAATAATTTTAAGTAAAATTTTGAATTTTTAGAATTTTTTATTTTGACAATATTGTATTAATTTTCTTTTTTTAGAAATTTTGAGTAATTTTGAGTTGAATATCATAATAAAATAAATTCTCCATAAAATGATGACTTAAATACATTAGCATCAATTATAACTTTTTTTTTCCCATATTTAGGATATCGCTTGTTATATAAAAGCATATTATTAGATAAATCTTATTAGATCCTTTTATATCGTAAATATAAATATTTCGTGGGGGAAATTATTAGTCTACGCCAAATAAAAAAAACACGTACAAAATTTAGCTTACGATATTACTTATGCGATAAAGACAATTTGAAATCAACAGTTTTAACAAGACAACCAATATTATAATCGTTGTGGAATTTGTTAAATATGCCCCTTTTATCAAGCACGGCATCGTAAGAGGATCCCCTGGACTTTTTCTGTTTTTCATTCCTATCTTGGATATGGGTTCTTCGTTCGAATAAAATCTATTTTAAATTTTAAAAATGGTTAATACAACCAATATTTTTTATGACTTCGAAAACATATATATATGAAATTGAAGGGGAGAGCAGAGAAAGCTTTGTGTTTAATTTGTATAATTTTTAAACCCAACGCAATAGTTTTGCCATAATACTTATGTCTCATTTGGTATTTGGAATTGAACATAGAATTTAAACTTGAAATAAAATTATTTTTTTAATTTTTATATTTAGAATAATGTGTACAATTATATTATAGTTTTATAAATTAATTCTATTCAATTAAAAACAAATTGCATGATATCATTTGGTCTCCAGAATTAACTATAGAATTAAATATTGAAATTGGAATTGGACATCTCAATTCTAGTTTTTATATTTAAAATAATATATAAAATTAGAATTACAACTTTACAAACCAATACTATGAAATTGAAAGATGAACACATATTAATTCACTTTATGGTTCTAATGAGCCGTTAGTGGGGAAATGGGGAGGGGTGAGTAAATAAGAATCGAACATTGACACAAAGCCTCATCAATTTCTTGAACACAAAAATAAGATGTGTCACTTGAACTAAGCTTATGAGCAGTAAGTCCTTAATTATACTCCAAGTACCCGTTTAGTATCTATAATTGGGCATGAAATTAGAGTGTTGAATTGGAATTGGGTTCCTCGATTTCAATTTTCATGTTTGCAGTAATGTATAGAATTTGATTTATAATTTCATAATCTAATTTCATGGAATTAAAAAATAACTAAGATGAGCTCTTCCTAATTCTTAACTTATATTATATGAATTATTAATTCTAAGACTTATTAAATATTTCTCTCCTCATTAAAGACTATATGATTTTCTCCTTTTCTCCATTTATATGCTATCTATCTTATTTATTAAAACCATAATACATTTATAAAAAATAATAATATAAAAATTTTCCTAAATTTTAACTTATTATTTTATATATCCAAATCCAAAAAAAATTATATATAAATAAATTTTATAAAAAATTAATATAGTACAAAATTGTTGTTTATTAGTATTTTTATTAATTTTAAATTTTGAATCACATATTTAAATAATAAAACTAAAATTGAACTCAAAATTATAATTTATGTTCTAATTCTTTAGCTAACCCAAACATTAAATTTAAAATTCTAAATCAATTCCAATTCCAAAAGAATTGAAATTCTATATTATAATTCCAATTCTAGTATCCAAATGGATCATAAGTATTACAAATTTAAAAATTTAAAAATTAAATATCTTTCTCCTCATTAAATGTATCACTTAATATTTATCGGCTAGCAATCACAAAAAAAATATTTATAATAAAAAATATTTCTATAGTGTTATAAAATGTTTCATTGTAATAATATTTTTTATTAGTTTTAATTTTGAATCGTACCTTTAAATAATAATATTAAAACTAATTTTAAGATTACAATTTATATTTTAATTCTTTAGCAAATACAAATATAAAATTTAAGCTTCCTTGACAATTTTAACTCTAAAAGAATTGCAATGAAAATTAAAATTGTATATTACAATTCAAATTTCAACGTTTAAACGGTTGGATTGGATCCGCTCTTTTCTTTTCATGTAACTATGCATCACAGCTTTGGATTTCTTGCCTTAATAAATGGAGGATTGATTGGGTGATACCGGCGTATTCTAGAAGCGCTTTTGATTCATGGATTGGTATTAAACTATCTAAAAACCAGGAGAGACATTGGTGTGTTTGCTTCTTTGCAGTGTGGTGTGGTCTATCTCGGAAGCTCGCAACAAAATCATTTTTCACAAGGAAGCTTTTAGTTTTGATTGATGCAAATTAGTCATGTGGCATAGATGGCAATTATGGACAAAAACTTGGTGCAGCTAACTGCAAGTATTTGCGGAATGGTCAGGGTTATTGCTGTTCTCAACTACGTGATCAGGGAAAGACTAATTGAAGGTGTCCAAGTTTGGAGTTATATAGGCGTTTGGTTTTGTTTACCCTGTTTTTTTTGTTTTTCTTTGCTTTGTTTTGTGTTTTGTGCAAGTGCTGCCTTCCTTTTTGGGAATAGCCTTTTAAACTCATCGAAACAAATTTTGTAACCCATACCGTAAGAATTAGCAATATAAAACTTAAAAATTGAAGGTCTCTTTTTCCTCATTAAAGTTGTTTTCTTATATATATATATACTAGCAATCATATTTATTAAAAAATTGCTTTGACTCTAATTTATTATTCAATTCAAACAATTTTCAAAAATAATTATAATAAAAAGTTATTACCATAGTATTAAAATATTACTATTGTATTCTCGTTTTTATTAATTTAAATTTTGTATCATCCGTTTAAATAATAAAATAAAAAACAAATTTAAAATTATCATTCATATTTTAATCCTTTCACAAATTCAAACTTCAAACTAAAAATTTTAAATAAATTTTAATTTTTTTAAAAAATAAATTTAAAAACAAGTTTCTATATTACAATTCTACTTCCAACATCCAAAGAAAAGTATATGGGTTTTAATTGACATCTATACTATGTACCCTACCCAGGACGTTAGGAGCAGGGTCAAGGAAAAAAAAAGGAAAATCAACTATCTCTATAAACTAACGAACTTCATTTTAAAAAGAAAAGATATTTGAACCATTCATTTTTGTGGATACCCCCAATACTTAGAGACAAAAAGGTATGGGATTCATTATCTATTTTCTTTCTTTTTTCTTTTTCTCTCTCTACATGTCTCCCTTCCTTCTCTTTGTGGGTGTTGGCCAACACCCTTTTAAGAGAGTTCAAATAATAGGTCTCTATTATAATATACTATAAAAAGTTTTTTATATAAATATCTGATATATTATTATGTCATAAAAAATATTTAATTTTTATAATAATTATCTTAAAAATTATATATGTCATATTATATAATTAATTAATAATATAAAATATTTTATACTAATAATATATTAAAAATAATCTCAAATCTAAAATCAATGTTATATATTGAAAATTCTATCAATCGAGACATAGGTCAAGCTAAAGGGTAAACCATGTCACAAAAAATGGAGAATTGATAGGGGGACGTACAAATAGTGAACGCATATATGATGCATACTGAAAAGTGAGAGAAATAATAAAAATATTTAGATGTTGAGTCGTATATAATGATTGCTACATTTTTTTTTTTCAAAACTTACCAACGTGAACAGTACATACGCCGGTAAGTTTTATGTAATATACACAAAACTTACCAGCGTGTGCACTGTTTACGCTGGTAAATTTTATATATAAAATGTAAAATTTACTAGCATATTGTTGAAAAATGCTGGTAAGTTTTTGGATTAAAAAAATTAAATAAAAATAACAATGATTATGTGGAATCCATCATCTACATATTTTTGTCATTTTATTCACTTTTTCTGTATGCGTCTTGTACTGCACCACAAAAGATATGTCTCCCAATCATTTTTTCCAAAAAAGTTAAAAGGTAAACAGAGACAACTAATTTAACATTATAATAGCAAATCGGGAATAAAAAAAATCATATGATCATTACTATTTATAAATCATTTAGAATAGCCAAAATTTTTGAATAATTTTTAAATTGAGAATGTTTGGTATCTTTAAAACTAATATAAACAAAATATAAAATAACATGTTATGAAACAAATTTTAAATAACCTCTTATTTATTTTTATTATTATTTAACACTTTTTAATTTAAAAATAAATAAATAAATAAATATAAATATAAATAAATATATATATATATATATATATATATATATATATATATTTGTACCCTTTCAAGGCTCCATCCAATCCAAGCATACTTTTATCGATTAACAACCTGTAGGCCATAACATTTAGGGTGCATTTGGTTAAGTTATTTTAAAAAATATTATAAAATTTAAATTTTATATATAAATAAAAAAATTTTAAAAATTAATTTTTTAAGAAGTTATTTTTTACCATTTTTACAAAAAAAGTTGAAAACTTATTTTTTTAATATTTTGATTCTTTTTAAAATATTATCTAAATATACAAAAAATAATTTTTTTAATAAAAAAAGTAATTTTTTATTCAAATAATCACAAATAAACACACCCTTATACTAAATGTTTGAGAATTTTTTTAACAAAAAATAGTCACTTTTTTAAAAGAAAAGTTATTTTAGAAAGTTTTTGACTATAAGTAATTTAAAACTCAACATAACTAAATAAATAAATGTACGCACCAGATAACTCAACATAAATATACTTATATTTGTTGGAATTTCTTTTTCAAATATAATAATGAAAAACACAATCTTTAGTCAACTAAAACCGTAACTGAAAAACGCAATGAGGCATAGCTAAGCGTTAGCAATTAAATGCCATTTCACTAGCAGAATTAAAGATGTGGTTCGACAAAGAAAAGAAATGAAATAAACAAGGACTATATATATTTTATATCTAGTTGTGTATACGTTTTTGGCATCTAGCTCAATTGGTTTTTTCTTGATTATCAACAATTCATGGGATGTTCTGTTTAACTGTTAAAACTCATCAAATTAGGAGTTGAGCACAAGCTTGTTTTCTTTTTTGACTTTTTGCTTAAAACCATTATTCTAGATTTTTTTTTTAATTATTAACAGAAGTTTTGCTGTTTCGATGTCCGTTATCCCACTAAGGTCAGAGTATAGCCCATGGGCCCAAAGAGTACCTACAGAAGACTTATAAAATCACTTATCAATCGGGTGCTCATGTCAGCCATAAAAATCAAATTAGCGTTCTTGTGGAATATAAATTCATTCTTTACCAATTGTTTTAACCCTCATTAGCACTATTATTCTAAAGCTTTCAAAAGCTAAACGAAACTTACTATCATAAAATTCTCAAAGTACTTCAATGTAATTGTTGTGTCAATATTGAATGTCACACAATAAATAATTTTTTTCTCATCCTGAAAACATCTAAATATTTCTTCATATTACTAATATCGACGCTCGAACTTGCGAGCCCAAATGTCCTTTCCATTAACTCGAAACTTGGCAATGCAACTTCCATTCAAAATCCGATCCACCATGGCCACTCCATCCACAACCATTGTTGCAAACATAGGTTGGTTATTCGCATTAGCATTTCCCATAACTAGATCCCTCACACAATCCCCATATAACCTTGTAAATAAATGCCTCACCTCTTCTTCAGACACAGGGAATCCCCTAGAAAATGTTAGGAACATAGTCTTATCTTCTTCGGTAAGATGATCAGAGGGTCGTCCAATAGTCCATATCCTCTCATTAGACAAATCTAGATCCTCAATCTCTGGTGGCACATTGAAAGCACCAAATAATGGATGTGGGAAACCAGGTACAACAAGAGGCCTAGAGTTAGCTCGTGATGTGCTAGCAATATTGGTGTTATTAGTGCTTCTCAAAATGATTTGCAATATATCAGTGAAAATTCGAGCACAAATGTTGTTGAGGACACTTCTAATACCAGTTATTGCTGTGAATCTTTTCTCAATGAAGAGCATAAGAGATATGTCCCTTTGCACTAGGATTCGTGTCAAAGGCAAATCACCATCAATTGGAATGTGGGGGTTTTCTACCTCTAAGAAATTCAAGCAAGTAGCAGCTTCTTTGGCTAGTGACTTGACCATAGAGTCAGATGGCCTCATCATTGTGGTAATGATGTTAGGGTATCCTGTGTTTTCTAGCCAAAGCCACAAGCCCATGACTAGAAGGGATTGTGTGATACCCAATTTTTGCTCGAAGATCAATCGACAAAAGAGCTCACGGTCAATGCTGTGGAATAGATGAAACTCTTCAGTGGTAATGGGTGCCATTTTGAGTGATGTGGGTATGGGAGAAATGGAAACCACACTGGATTATTAGGTGGAAGAAAAGATGGCCTTAAATTAGTACATAAACCCACTCTTTAAGCAACTCAAAAAGGATATTAATGTGTTTATTAAGTGTGTATTAACTCATGAAACATTACAGATAAGGATGTCAAGAAAGAGAATGTGTGCAATTTATTAGAAGGATGATTATTTATTGTATGGGTAGAGTTAGAAAAGTGTACTAGTGGTGGGGGTTTATGTAGTTTTCATGAGATCATAGATTTAAATCTTAGTGTTACCAATATACTTTTAAAAAAAAAATAGAAAAGTTTAGGTTGTGTTGCTATACAATAGAGTTTTTGAAGAGAGGCATAGATTAACTCTTAAAGAGGGGGTGTTTCTTTAAAGAACTACATATAAGGAGTTTTTTGGCTTTGGAGTAGTAGGGTTTTAGTGCAGCTCACTAAGTGTAATATATGAAAATTTAAAGGATGGAAGGTTAGTTCAATTTAAAATTATTGCATAATGTCAATGAAGATTGAATTAATTGGTCAACCTTCCATTCATATTTGCTTATAACTTTAGTTTCATTGAATTATTCTATTAATAAGTTATTAATGAGATTAAAAGCATGCTTTGACCTTGAAGTGAAAGGAACTATTCTCTCAATTTATTTTTTATTTTTTTTATTTTCTAAGGATATCCCCCATCTATATTATTAGGAAAGGAGAATAATCCACTCAGAATATAGTCAGACTTGCCATTCCAACTAGTTTTTTCTCCAGGAATTAAATTGATTTTTTTCCTGGAGCTGGAGTGTTACTCTAATACTATGCCAACACCCTCGTTGGTTCTCAACTTAAAACTTAATTACACCAAAACAAGTACTGCATGCTATAAATCTTAATAAGCACCTTCAAAACACCTATAGTATACTAAATACTATTGAAAACAAAAATCAAATATAAATCCTAAAGTAAAAAAAATGTGATTCAATTCTAATCAATTAAACCACTCTAGCTAACTTTGATTTGAATTTACATATTCCAATCAACACTTGATTTTGCTAGCACCTATTCACTCTCTATTCATCATGTGAATTCATGAATATTTTTGTTGTTGTCCTCATTAAAAGCTCAAAAGAAATATATTTAACGCTAAGCAAACGAAACTCGGATGCATTGTTATAAAACTTGGATCAGATCGGTTGGTCTGACCAGTAAACTGGTGAACTGGCCAGGTAACGAGTTCGACTAGTACAACAAATCGGACTTGCATAAGAACTGGTGTGAACCGGTCTAACTTGGTGGTTTTTCGAAAGAACCGGCGACCCACTAGGTTGCCGATTTGCATGGTTTAGTTATCTCAGAAAAAAAAAAAAGAAATCATGTGAGTCGCGCCCGTTGCCTTGCAAGGAAAGGGGAGATGTAACATGCCGCCACTTTAGATCCACTATAGTTGCGGTTGCCACTTGATCACAATGATGGATTTGCCACTCGCGTTCAACCTATGCACCGCGTTGTGTTGCCATGCCATGCTGCCGCCACATCTCGCACCATTGCCATGTTCGCAGTGAGGAGGGGCATGAATGAGAGAAGAATTGAGCAAGTAAGAAGGGAAGAGAGAGAGACAGAGGGGGAGTTAAGGAAGAAGAAAGGACTCAGGAAGGGGATGGGTTTATGCAGCTATGTGAGAGAGAGAGAGCTGAGATTGTAATGTGAATTTTTTTTTGGTCTACACACACACTCAGGGGGAGGGGTTCCACGGTCTCTGACCGGGGTCAAACACGCGACCTTGGCCCCAAGATGCACTTTTTGCAAGGATCCATATATGAGCCACTAAACCAAACCTCGCCGTGTGATTGCAATGTGAATTATTAGGTAGGGATTTTAACTTCTTGTTGTTACATTTTAAAATTAGAAAAAAAAAAAAAACTCTTCAATGCTAACAAGCTTATGGAAACAGGCTGTCTTCTGACTCCACCCAGACAAGCCTCAACTCAAAGTGGGTGAATTATTTTCGTATTGCATTTGACTCTCTCTTGAGTGGGATTAAAAAAAAATATTGTCTTAGATGTATGTATTTTATAATTTGCATGTATTAATTATTAATTGCATATATGCTCATATATATAAGTTTTTAAAGTGTATTAAATTGTTAATTACTTATGTTAATTGACTATATTTATATAAATTTTAATATATTTTTGTGTGTTTATTTAATTATATCCAATTCAACCGGTTGAACCAGTGACCCATTAACCCTGTGCTTTGGCTGGGTCGATCACCAAGCCAAGTTTTATATCTACTCATTGGATATGTTAAATGTAGCGTTCATAATGTATATATGCTTCGTATAATTTCAATGTGCTTTTAAAAAGATAGCTACTGTCACTTTAGCTAATGAGGGTTGGCATAATTGGTAAATAATCGACTTGCATCCCACAAGAATATGAGTTTGATTTTCACTACTGATATAAGGACCTTGTTGAAAGATAATCGGTGCCAAACCCACATAAACTTTTTGAGTATAAAAAAAAAGCTATCGTCACTTTATCATCAATCCTTTGATACATCTTGCACATACGGATGTTAATATTGTTGATATGTTAATAGTAGTATGAGTTGACCACCCTCGTTATCCACGTCACACATTACATGTAATTTGCACATGATCGAAACCTAGCCCCCAATTTGTTGTCTATTACATATCACCAGCTAATCTTAAATGATAAAGACCCCATGAATCATGCATGGAAACTCAAATTAAAGCAAAACCTCAAAGGATAAAGACACAAACATGAACTCCAAGTCGAAACAAACAACAAACAAATTGCAGCCATTTACAAATCATTTATGTTTAAATATATTAACTTAAAAGTAATTTGCATTCAGATGTATTAATTTTAAAGTAATTTTAAAATATTACGTTCTACTTATACCTAAAAATTTCAAAAAATTACTTAATTCTAAGCTATTTTTTAGCTTAAAATTATAATTTTTACTTATAATCAATTTGTTTCTTTGTACCTATACATAACAACTTATTTCAAAACAATTTTATTCCAAACGAAAAAAGCTGATTTAGCTTATAATCTAATTTCCCAAACATGCATTTAGGATTGAAAGTTTTTAAATATAATTTTAATTCCTATATGTGTCATCAACTTTGAATTAGTCCTTATACAATAAAAGTTTTTAAATTGGTCCTACGCACGTAATTGTTTATTAAAAGTCTGTAAAAAGTCCCTATTGCCAATCGGAGTTATAGTTTAATGAATCTTACATTGTTAACAAAATATGATCTGACTATTTTACCTATTTAGTTGGCTATTATATGATAAATGCCAAATAATAGAACACATATTAAGGCTGGATAATACTCTATTAACAACATAGAATTCGCAAAATTATAACTCTAGTTGACAGTAGAGATTGTTTTAAAAACAATTATATGTGTAGGGATAGTTTAAAATTTTTTTTCTTTTTTTTTGTATAGGACTAAATTTAAAATTAATGACACATATATGGATCACAATTATATTTTAACCTTACATTTATGTATCATTTGGTATATAAAATAAAATTGATTATGAAATTAAAGATTGGAATTAGAGTTCAACTTTTTAATTATAATTTTTATTTTTAAAGTAACACTTTTTTTGGTACAGTTTGAATTTTTTTTATTGTGTTTGAAGTTATATATAAAATTATAATTATATTTTCATAAATTAATTCTATAAAATTGAAAAAAATAACTAAGATGAGTCTCTTTTTAGTTGTAACCCAGACCCTAAATATTATTAATTACAAAACTTATTAAATGCCTCTATCCTCATAAGTTTATATGATTGTATCTTTTTCTTCATTTATTTGCTAACAATTATATTTAATGAAATTTAATATTTTTATCAAACATTTATAATATTAAAAATTCTCAGATTTTAATTTAATATTTTTATATAAATTATATAAATTATGTTCCCCAAAAAATTTATAATAAAAAACATTATTAAAGTATAACCATTGTTATTGTATTAATATTTTTATTAATTTTAAATATTAAATCACAAATTTAAATAATAAATTAAATTTAAATTTAAAATTATAATTCATGTCTTAATTCCTTAATAAACTTTAATATAAAATTTTATATTACAATTTTAATTCTAATGTCTATACCTACCCTCATTTATTAATTATTTAGCAAATTCAAATACAAGAGTATTTATTACAAATGTGCAATAACTCGTGCCTATGTTCTTAAAGTATGTTATGTGAAAATACTTCTTTCCTAGTAATTTTTAGAATTTAATTGTAATGTATTATTAATATAAAAATATTTTATATAGCCATTAAATTATGTTTTACTACATTAAGATAAATTTTTATCTTTTATAAAATCTTTGTTTTTTTGGTAGTGCCAAGGGGTCCAAACCCTAAGCCAAAAGCACACAAAAACTAACCAACATGTCTAGGAAAAGCTACGTCCATAAGCCTCTTTAAATTGATAATATATGAAAATCAATTTTTAATTTTTTATATCATAGATATAATCTTTTAATACTAGAAAACAATATGAGTTTAATTTTGATTCGTATTATTTAATTATACATTAATACATTAATAAATAAATTTAACTCTCTGACCGACTACTTCAAAAATTTTGCGTTGAATATTTTTAACTCTATATATAGCATTCTGATTTTTCGTGCTAACATATATATATATATATATATATATATATATTTATTCTAAAGGGGAAGCACAGTAGAAATATCGAAGTGAACCACCAAAAGGGCAAGAAATATCGAAGTGAAGTCCAAAATTTAGCAAAATTTAAAAGACAATCAAATACCTAGAAAAATAAAATAAAAAATAAAAAAAAGAATAAAAAAAATTGGACGGTGAGAGAAAAGCAGTCGGGGAAAGCTTGAGAAGGGGTTTTTGGCTTTTGGTTTTTTGGTTCAGTGCAAAGCTGCGCTTCCCAGAGAGAGAGAGAGAGAGAGAGAAAGAGAGAGAGAGTGAGAGAGAAGAGAGTTGTTGGCGCGCGCTCGGCGGAACCCTAGAATAGAGGGCAAGCGAGCCCTGTCGGGGGCGTTCGCAGATCACAGAGAGAGAGAGAGAGAGAGGATGAGCGGGAAGGGGATGAATTCGGTTCCGGCGTCGTCGAGGAAGATGGTGCAGAGCTTGAAGGAGGTTGTCTCCAATTTCCCCGACCACGAGATCTACGCCACCCTCAAGGACTGTAACATGGACCCCAACGAAGCTGTCACCCGCCTCCTCTCTCAAGGTAAGGTCCCGAACTACTTCTTCTTCTTCCCCCTCACGCTTCTATGGAACTGAACTCAACTGAACTGAACCGAACTTGTTCAATCACTTTGGAGGTTCTGCGTTTGTTTGAATCTCTCTGTGTTCCTTTCTCTCTGTTTTTGAGGTTCCTTTTCTACCTTCCTTCAGTTGGAGCTAAAAACGAGTTTGTTCAATAGGGGATTCACGTGACATTTGGATTTGGTTGAGGGCTTCTTTTGATCTTCTTCTTGTTGTTGAATGTTGATGATGTTGGAATGGAGATATACATATTTGGTGCGCAGTGCATTAGAGATATCAGATGCGCATATACTAGCTGGATGCTCAATTTTTTATTTTTTTTTTCTGGCTAATAAGTTTATTAACTGTGTACTGTAGATCCTTTTCATGAGGTGAAGAGCAAAAGAGAGAAGAAAAAAGAGGTGCGTTTATGTGGGAAAGCATGCATACTGTTTCCGCCTATTCGGAGTTTGATTTTTATGTTTGGGAATTCTCTTTCTTCTTTACTGAGTGTGTTTTAAATATAATTTTTTTGTGTTTTGGGGGGGGGGGGGTGGGGTTGTTTTTGTTTGCATGGCTTGTGTCTTTATTGTTTATATTTTTGTATAGGGCTATTGGCATTTACATGTGCCTAGGTTTATAATTTGACAGTAGATTTACTGTTATGCTAATTTGGTACGTGGGTTTGGAGGGTTAGTTTAATGCTTTAACTTAGGATGTGTTTGTGAGTTTGAGATTTTGGAGGGGAGGGGATGGAAGGGAAGAGATTGAAGAGTAACTATGAGTCCATTTTACTTTTCCCTCCCTTCCCCTTCAAAATCTCAACTCACAAATACACCCTTATCCGTTTGCTTCTGCTAACTATTCCCGACCCATTTTGCCATTATTGCTTCAGAGTAAGGACCCAATGGATTACAGGTCTCGTGGGACAAATAACATGTCTAGTCGTGGTGGTGCTAGGGCTGGCACAGATCGACATGGCGGACGTGGTGGCACAAACCAATTCAGCAGCAGTGGTATGGTGATGATGGCTGTTATTTTTTGTACTAGTGTTTGAACCAATATGCTTTTAGTCTAAAATTGCTCTGGACTTTGTATAACTTGTCTTATATGCCGCTGCTATTTATTTATTTATTTTTCATTTTCTACACTGTTTTTGGAGATCAGATGCTGGTCTGCTGGGAAAACCTGTATACAAGAAGGAAAATGGAACACCTGCTTATGGAGGCTTTACATCATCTGCATCTGGTGTGCTGGGAAATAACGGGAGCAGGCAACCCCCATCCTACAGGTATCTTTTCATTCATACTTATGCACAATTAAATTCTAAATTTCTAATGATTGGAGTAGAGAAGATGTATCACCATGGTTAAAGGGATTCTTATGGTTATGATATGTTTGCATATTAGGCCTATTTATAAAGTAAAATGAATCTGAGCCTGACCAGTGACCACCTACAAGGGTTAATATAGTGTGAAATTCAGTTGTACTGTGCGATGAGTCCTCCATTGAGCAGATAAGGAAGTTCATTATGTTACTTAAGCCATGAGTCTCTCCTTCCCAAAAGGCTAGTCTTTTAGGGTGGGTTTTCCTCATGGGCTTAAATCATAACAGATTCATTTACCGGCTGACATATGTTGAAATTGAAGTAGGTTGTCAAACCATCCAATTCTTACAATCTATTTTCGGTATAGATTTACTCTCATTCATTTCTCAAACAATAGGTGCATCCTATCCCATTTATTCTGTGGATTGGTGTAGGGCTATATGTTTATCTCTCTAAGCTGAGTTTTAGGAGTATTGAATATTTTTATTTTTATTTTATGTTCTGTTCTCACTACTTTTATTTGTTACATTCAACTATAAATAGAAATGGATGGTTATATGGATATTACTGCTTTTAGCTATCTTTAGTGGCATAAACTTTGATTTGTCTTTTTATATTGTGCTTGCAAGCACTTGGATACGTTATTAATAAGTAGCCAAGGTCGAGTTCCCACTTCCCATGTGTAACATATGTTTAAAATTGTTGCAGTGATTTTACGACTACTGAAAATAAAACATCTGCATCAGACATTGGTGATGGACTATCTTCATCATCACAACAGGGTGGATTGCAATCTGCATGGATGGGGAATGCAGGTCAAGTATCAATGGCTGACATTGTTAAGATGGGTATGCCACAAGCCAACGTGTCTATGCATAACTCTTCCATCCACAGTGGTAATCATCAGAATGCTGTGGCACCTCCAGCAGTGTCAGATCACAATTTCCATTCATTGCAAGGTCATGCTTCCAAGGTTTCAGAGACAAATAGTGATCAAGGCTATGCTATTAGCTGCAGCGTTCCACGGAATGATGAATGGCCTTGTATTGAGAACCAACAAGATGTTAGTGTATCCACTGTTGTTGACGCTGATGCAAATTCTGAGTACTTTGGTGATGCTAATTGGCAGCAGAAGACTCACTTAGAAGAACATGTAACTGAAGTTGGTTCTGTTGAGAATGCAGACAATGTTGAATCTGCTTCTATATCTACTAAAAGTACAACAGAGGATAATACAGGAGGTATATCTTGTAGCTTGTATGAGGACATAAGTACCTACAGACATTCATAATTGTTTGTTAGACTTAGTTCTTAATGGCTTGTCTGCAGACATCACCTTGATTCCTGTAGCCAACCCCACCTAGTGGGAAGAGGCTTAGTTGTTGTTGTATAAATATATGTTAGACGTGTGCTAATGTACAGTCTCTAAGGCATAACTCTCAATTTCCTCCTTTCAGCTGAAGATGGTGTTTCATCAGTGGCTGCAAACTTAGAGCGGCTAAATTTACAGAGAGATGGTCAGGGAACAGAACCAGAGGAGGACAATCTTTCCGTAGTAATTCCAAATCACCTGCAGCTCCATACTCCAGAATGCTTGAATCTGAGCTTTGGAAGTTTTGGATCTGCAAACAATGCTTCTCTTTCTGGACCTGGGCCATATACATCTAGGCCCCTGAAAAGTAACTTGGAGGATACATCTATGGCAACAGATGTTTCAACCAATGGATCCTCAGAAGCTAGGTATGTTTCTTATATAATATTCTACTTTTTTCAAACTACAATATTCTAGTCATTCATGGTTTCCTTAAGGATATTTTCCTTGCAGAAATCCAGAGTATTACGGGGATGAGCATCTTACTACTACCTCAGATGAAAATTTAGTTCATGGAACTGGTGTGAGTGCTGGGACCTATGAACAGGCTTCTGTTTCACAAGAGGCTTTAAAATCTGAACCCTCTGAATCTGCACAGGAAAATCAATATTCATTTCCTTCATCCTCACATGGGTTTACTTATGAAAACGCCCAACAAGTGGAGGACACATTTCCTAAATCACAGACAAGCTCTCAGATGCAAAACCTTGCTCCCTTCTCTAATGTAATGGTAATGCATAGAGTTGTTGGGTTTTGGATATGTAAATAGAACATATTTCATGGCTGGATCTTATTTTGGATCTTCAATGAATTAGAGTAGCTTATTAGATGACCTAATAAAATATCTTTTTGAGTTTAAACTTGTGACAGGCAATACTGTGCCTTTGTTCACTCCTTGGACAGTAAATCAAAACCTTTAGTTGAGAGTAGGGCAGAGGGTCAATTATACAAATGAATTTCAATTTTGTTGGATCAATTTCAATTTTTCCAAACCTTTAGTTGAGACCTAGAATCTAAATGGCTTTTCTGAACAAAATCCCATATAGTGTGAAAAGGCTTTTGTTGTCATTGTAATATTCTTGTATTCGTTGAGGGGATTGGGAATCTGGGTACATAAATGTTTTCCTCCATTGCTTTACACTTTTCCTTTTTTTTTTTTTTTTTGGTTTGTGGGGGAGGAGGGGGATGAACCATACCATTACTAATACTATAATATCATATGGAGGGGGGGATGAACCATACCATTACTAATACTATAATATCATATTTGTTCCCATGGAACTATATTGTGATGCAGACCATCTATTGCTTTAATACAGTTATAACTGTTATTGCCTTAGTTTCTCTCTTTTGTTGTAGTACTATACAGCAATTCTGCCATCCACCTCTAAATTTCCATTTGATATTTTAGCAGGCATATACAAATTCGTTGCCCAGTGCTCTGTTGGCTTCGACAGTTCAAACAGCAAGGGATGACATCCCATACTCACCCTTCCCTGCAGCAACACAATCAATGCCTGCAAAATATAGCAATATAACTTCTTCAATTGGTGGTCCCACCATATCAGAGGTGAACCTTCTACTCTAGCTAATTTTAGTGTCTTTATATACAAGCTTTTGAGAGATGTTTTGTATGAATGAAACATTGCATTATGGCTTATAGAGTATTTAGAATTTTAGATCATTCTTAGCCTGAAAAATGTGTAGTGAAAATGAAATTAAGCATTCCGGCTTATGTAATATTCAAATGCTGCAGTAGTATTCCAATGTATTCTTTAATAATCATTAACCACATCTTTGAAGGTAAGGTATGCAACAAATTTCACCACATCTATTATGTTGTGGTTATCACTTATTTGTGTATTAGTTAAAGTTGACTTACACATCATGTGGTCAACTCAAAGCAGAAGATGGTTGTGTTACCAGTACTGTTGGTCAAATACATTGTTTCCACATAAAGAAAAATGTTTGTAGAGCAGGTCATCGGTGTATTTTGCATTATAATTGTTTGTTGCTGATTACATTTGTTGTATGACTTGTATCTGTATCTTGAATTTATTGTTATAGAAAGAGGGGAAACTTAGGAATCCTGTTTTTTGATAATTTGCCTGTCAATGTGCAGGCTTTAAGAGCAAGCAGCATTTCTGCACCTCAACCTAATCCACAGACCGTGCCTGGTGGCAGTGTTGCCACTGGACCCGGGCTTCCTCAACATCTGGCTGTGCATCCGTACTCTCAACCTACTCTTCCCCTGGGACATTTTGCTAATATGATTAGCTATCCATTCTTGCCTCAAAGCTATACATATATGCCATCAGCTTTTCAGCAGGGTTTTGCCGGAAATAGTACATACCCCCAGTCTTTGGCAGCAGTACTTCCACAATATAAAAACAGCGCTTCTGTCAGCAGCTTGACGCAGTCTGCTGCTATTCCATCTGGATATGGGTTTGGAAGTTCAACAAGCATTCCCGGAGGAAATTTTCCTTTGAATCCACCTGCTGCTCCTACTGGGACAACCATTGGATATGATGATGTTATAAACTCCCAGTTTAAGGACAACAATCATATGATTGCACTACAGCAGGTACAGTGCTCTTGATTATAGGATATTTTACCAAAACTTATTTTCATTTTTCCTGTCGCAGTTCTTCTCTTTAAGAGTTGTATCAATTTGGAGTCATCATGATAATTCTATCTCAAACTGAAACGATCTCTTAACCTGGCTTTTATTTATAAAAAACCTTGTTCATTTAAAGGCTATTTAAAAAAACAATATATAAGATGTGGTTCATTTTGTTGCTTTCGAGTAACTCTCAATCCATAATTTTTTTTTGGATTTTTTTTTTGGTTTTTTTGGGTGGGGGTGGGGGGGAGGGAGGGAGGGAAAGAATATAAGAGAGAATTGTGTCGGCTTATAATTTCTCTTTTTTTTTTCCGGTCATCAATTGTGTCATGCCTTTCAGTGAAGCTAAAATGGGCTTTTGTGTTTTTTGCCAGAACGATAATTCTGCAATGTGGGTTCATGGGCCTGGATCTCGATCAATGTCGGCAGTTCCTCCCAGCACGTATTACAGCTTGCAAGGACAGAATCAACAACCAGGTGGATTTCGGCAAAGGCAGCAGCAGCTTTCACAGCATTTTGGACCCCCTGGATACCCTAATTTCTACCAGTCTCAGACTGGTATTTCTCTTGAACCTCCGCAGCAAAATCCTAGGGAAGCGTCCTTGGGTGCTTCGCAAAGCCAGCCATCTAAGCAGTCCCAACAATTATGGCAAAACAGCTACTAATCCCAATCACTTCCCGGTTTTTCAGGGTCTTGATGTGAGTTTGAAAGTGGCTAGTTAGAGGCATTTCCACGGTCTATATAGCCAAATGTATCAGTGTTTGGTCTGAAGTGGCCATGTCTGGCTGCTGCCCATTGCCACGAGGTTGTATTCTACATAATTATGTTTGTCATGTTTAACGTAGGAACAAAGTGTGCTAATTTGGTGTACTCGGTACATTTTTTTAGTATCGTCATCTGGTTATAGTGGAAAATCTCTTTGTTTGTCATCTTTCTGCGGCCCCTTGTGCTTTTGCTTTTGCTCACTTTTCTTTTCATACTGTGATAGTTGTCTTCAACATGCATGCATAAACAATTACCTGGATGAGTTAATGATCAATATTTTAGGCTTGAATAAGATGAGCTATTTTCAATTTCGAGTCGTGTGCGAGAAATCTTGCTGTGGTTTCAAACTTGTCGATACAAGTCCAACTCCCTGGGATAAATACTTGCGTGGTCTAAAAGTATTATATAATTGTGTTCATAGCTAATAATATTACAGTATTGGAGGTGAGATTTACAAATTAGTGATGAATTTTATTTTAAATACTATGATATTACTAACTGTGAGTACACGTGGTGCTCCTGGATCACACAAGAATTTCTTTCTTGATGGTGTTAAATAGTGCATATTGACTCTTTGTAGTGGGAGGGATTCGCAAGCTGCTTTGGTAACTTCAGAGAGTTGTATCCTTTTTTCTTTTTGTTCCTTTTGGTATCTTGTATCTTGCCTGATGCGCAAGGAACTGTATAAGGCAGTATTACTTGTGGTAAAACGGTAGAAGCATAAATGCTGATTGTTCTTGCGGATAAGACCTGCATGGGGCTCATTATTTAAGGATCATCATGATCCAGGTAGCCTAATGATAGATAAAAGGGAGTGTATTTATACATCTCCTTTTATATAGTGTATTGTAATTTATTTTTGGTTTAGTCAAATTAAAAAAAATGTGATTAAATTAAAGTGATCAAATCTTTTTTGTATGATTTTGAAATTAACTGAAATTTTTTAGTATCACACTAAAAAGAATTTAGTCAATAAATAAAATTTTGTTACTTTTTGAAGTGATTGATTTTTATCTGTATAATTGTGAAAATAAATAAATTTTTTTAAGATATCATATAAATAAAAAGAGAATCCAGTGAATTTTAAAATATATTTAATCAGAATTTTTAATTTAATTAAATTTAAAAAATACTGCAACGTATTCCATTAAAAAAGGTGCATCAATACAATTTTTTTATCCACCATTAGAATTTAGGGACCATCATGGTCCATACCTTAGCGAGCCCCATGGTAGAAGGTTTTCGCCGGCAGGAGCATGAGTTTTTCTTCCATTTCTAGTAGTAGGAGTTGTATAAGGGTTCAGGACAGGGGAAGAGTTTACATTGGTCCATGGACCACCAATGCTCCAATTTTTTTTTCTCTCAGCGATGTACCATAGAATTTTTTCCTAAAAGTCCATCGATACACCCTAATTGTTTCTCCAAAAAATTTTGCCAGTCACCAAGTGAGTAACTATGGTGGATCAGCGATAAAAGTGGTCCATGATGGATAAGATTTATTTGAATAAATCTAAACTGTTTATATTATTTTAATTAATATCTAATAATTATAAATATTTGATACATTATAATTTATAGTGGTCCATGAACCAATGTAAACTCTTCCTCAGGACAGTGGGTGAAATGAATCATTATCACAAAATTATAACTCGGCAAATATTTTCTTTTGTTGACTGCGATGTTAATATTGAACCGGGGTTGTTGAGATTAGGACGACTGCTGTAAAAAGCTGGAGCATTCTATCGCTTTTAGCCAGTTCTCTGGTACCTTCTATGTAGTGTATATTTTATATATTTTTTGTGGTTATCTAATGGAGTAAGGACATGTATATTGATGTGGGTACATGGTAGATAACACCTACAATGCCCTCTCTTTTTTTTGGAAAATTGTCGTATCCGTCACTAATCATATGTTTGACACATATGCTTAGTGAAAAAAAGATTTGAAAAAATAAAGCTTGAATAAAAATTTTAAATACATGCAGTTATAAATATTTTTTTAAAAAAAAAGTATTATTTTTTATATTTAACTATAAAAATATAAAAAAATGAAAAAAATTACAAATATGTTCTTATTAAAAAAATGATTAATTATATTTTATTTTCATATATTATAGGTTATGTGCATTTTACTTTTTATATTTTAAAAATACGTATTCCAACTTCCTGCATTTTATCAAACATACATTTTATCTTAAATAAGTGTACTATATTTCTTTAAAATTTAAGTAATATACGAATTGACCCTCTAAATTTTTCTAAATATGTAATATGACACCCTAAACGTGTGATATTTTTGTGAAAAACTTGATGAAAAAATTAATAGAATGGTCAAAATGCACATTTGATAAAATATAGGGGAGTGGGATGTATATTTTTAAAATATAGAGAGTAAAGTATAAATGATTTATATTACAGAGAATAAATTACAATTAACCCTTACAAAAAATAATAACACAATTATTATTCCATAAAAAAGGAAGATAACACATCCATTAAATAGGCACTAATCACAAGTAGAAAATTTATTAATCAATCAATACAAGAATACAATGCATGTAGAATTTGACAGCCACATGTGCTTTAAACTCACAAGGACTAGTAATACATGCACTAGCAATATAAAATATATGTAGGCTTTATGGCAGTAACAAGAAAGGGGAGAGAGGAAAGATGCTCTCATGCGTCATTCCTGCACTTAATAGTTTCGTCCACTTAATTATATCAGTTTTATTAATACATAATTTATGTTAGATTATTTTAAAATTTAATGATAAAATAAATCTAAGTTATTTTATTATATAGAATTTATCTGTGATTATTTTAAATCTAAATTATTGTATAATTAATTTTAAAAAATAATAACATGAGAAATAGTATCATAAAATTATTCAAAAAAAATTTATGAGAGGCTAATAATATTAACAAAGAAAACGGTTTATGTTAATTTGGATTTATTTATTTATTTATTTTTTTAAAATGAGAACTTATTTTTTATTAAAAAAAGAGTATTTATAAGTGTTTTAAAATGTGTTAGGAGTAAAAAAAAATTGGAAGAATTCAGAGTTAGAAAATAGTAATTTATTTTAGAAGCTAATGGTTCTTGAATAAGTCTACAACAAGAAAAAAAATGATTTTTTAAGATTAATATTTCTAGTAAAAAATGTCTTTTAAACATATATTTAAATATAAAATAATATTTTTTTAAAATATTTAAAAATAATTTTTTATAAATATCTTCGAATGATTCATAGATAGTTGTTAACATTATCATTAAAATCAATAAAAAAGAGACAAGTTACACTTTTTTGTAATTAAAAAATATACAAAGTACTAACAAAAAAAAAATAATAACAATAATAATAATAATAATAATAATAATAATAATAATAGTAATCATAATAATAATTTATTATTAACAAAACCTGACTTCCTTAACAGGTGATATGCTGCCTCCAGTACTTAAGTTTGTCTTCAATCAAATTGATTTATATTTACGTTTGTGTAGTTGTGTTTAAAAGGGCAAAAAAGAAAAAAGACAAAAGTTCACTTCTTTTAATGCCTTTAACTATCGCAAGTACTGCTCGACCAGCAAATTCATGAGCGAAGCGTGCATCATCCTCACCATCCAAAAATGAAAATGCACAAAATACACAATTGCAATAAGGTATCAAAGTATTCACCATCGCTTTTAAACCCTTTTTTTATTTTTTATAATTTTTTATAAACGCTTAGTCGCTTACAATTTCATAAATGTCGTTGTAACCAATCACAGCTCAGAGCAGACAGAGCTGATGGTAGCATGGCCCTAAAAATTGGAAGGACGTAGTGTCAGATCTAGTAAAAGTAATAAATATGACGGCAATACTGGAATAAATTTAGTAAATGCTTTTCAAATATTCCCAAATGATAAATGATTGAAGACTTTTTTTTTTTGACACTTGAAAGAAGAATGGGTAAAATTTTATTTATGTCCTTCTTCAAGTTCGAATTAGTCGCAAAGATTTTTTTTTATATATATATTTTTAATATTTTTAGAATGTTTTAATCTTATTTTTTGATAGTTGATATTTAAATTATAAATAAAAAATTTAAATAGAGATTAAATTATAATATCAGTGATATTTAAATATTACTAATTGAGATTGTTCGCTTTGAATTTTTCAAAGAAAAGTTTTGGATATAGATTTTAGTAAGAGAATGATTAATTAAACATTACAAGAATTTATATTAGAGGGAAAAATCTTTCATATCCTATAAAAATATTAGATGGATGATGTGATAGATAATATCATTCCATTTAAATAAGTAATAGATAATCTAATTTTTATATCATTTCTTTTTGTAGCTTATAATTTGGATGTAGTTTATCCAAAAGGCAAAATTGAAATATCTTAAAAATGTTTAGAACGTAAATAAAACCAAAAAAATTGGGATTAGATTGAAATTTTTATAAAATATAAGTGGCATAAATGAAGCTTTATCAAAAAATAAATAAGGTAATATATTTTCTCTATAATTATCAATTTAATAATTTTTCTAATTATTAATATTTAAAATTTATTAAATTTTAATTAATTTGGTTCAAGTTATATTGATTTATTGTAAAAGTAAAATCCTTTTTATTATTAATGTTTTTATTAAAAAAACTTGAAATTGAGATCGAAGAATTGATGTTGAACCATTTGAACAAATAAAGAGATTAATTTTGATATATTAATAATATAAAAAAATTTTATACTATTATTTAATTAAATATTTTTATTTGTAAAATTTTTAAAATAATCAATAATTGAATCAAATAATTTTGTTAATATAATAATATATTTTATATTTTACATATAAATTAAATCCATTAATAAAAGACTAGTCATTTAAATATTTTTTTAAAAAATTTAATTTTAATATATTAATAATATAAATTTTTTTTATATAATTAATTAATTTTATTCTTCTATTATTATGATCGTAAATATTTAAAATACTATTATTTTTGTGATAATATATAATTAGGTACATGTATACCTTATTTTTCATGTTGGTTGGTAATATTTTCGAATTAAATCTTTTTTAAAACCTTGCCTCGAAACTTGAGAATACACACACTCATATCATCCAGAAATTTGCTAGTAAAATTGTATGGAACATCCTCGACCTCGTTAGGTTGGAGTACCATGAATCCGTCAAATAAAGTAACAACTTGCTTGAATTAATCTGAGAACAGAGCTTTCAACAGCAAACGTAATTTGTAATCGCTCACTGATCAAATTAATGAATCAGTGGTGACAGGTCAGTAGCAAATTGTGGAAGAAGAGAAATGGGCATATGACAATGGCAACCTCGAAATGGCAATGTGGCGCACGTTAGCAGCACACGTCATTGTCAGTGTCCGTGAGCGCACTGCGCGTTTCTCTGCTTTATTATCAAATACATATATTCTCATTCTCATTCTCATTCTCATTCTGATTGTGCCCTTCTTTTAGGATTGGGAGGCAGGCTCACCCAGCATCTCCACTTTCCTCTTCTTCTTGGTATTTTCCCTTCTCATTTTCATGAAACCTTCCTTTGCTTTCTTAATTCTCTCTTTATTCATTGTTAATTATTTCCTTAATTATTAATAAATTCGTTCCTTTCTTCTCATTCCAAATTTTGTCCTTTTGTTTTTGGTGTGTTTTGTTTTGTTGTTGTTGTTGTTTGATTTCCTAGGATCACCTTCTTTGTTTGATGGCTTTTTATTTTTTTTTTATTTTTATTTTTTTGGGGTTGGGTTGTCAATTTGAAGTTGTCCTTTTTTTTTTTTTTTTTTTCACAATGGTCGTGTTATTTTGTTTTTGGTTTGAATATAGGAAGGTTCTGATCTTCTAGAGGGCTCTGTGTGCAATAATAGCTGGAAGTGTAGTTGGTGGAGCATGATTTGAATATGTAAAGTTGGGGAGTTTAGAGCAACGAGAAATAGTTGTTGCATAAATAGGTTGGTTGATTGCATTGTGCAAGCTTGAGTAGTTAAAAGACTGCTTATTCGCTCAGGAAGTTTATGCCTTTCAAAGGGGGTGATGATCAATAAGAAAAACTATAGAATCAACTAGAATTTAGGGGAACCTTTGTATGATCAATAATTATTTACTCTGCAGTTAATAAAAAAAAAAAGACTATGCAGTTTCAAGCTTGATATGCTGGAACCTAACATTTTAAGTATCTAATATCCAAGCTGCATCATCACAGTTCTGCTTATTGTTGTAATCTCGTCTGTTAGGAACAACAAGAAAAAAGCCAGTAAATTCCATTTTGATGCATGTTGAAAATTGATTTGCTTACACAATATCTTATTTTAATTAACTATCACAGTAAAATAAATCACCAGTTCTGTTTAAATTATTTTCCTTCACCTTTCTGCCTTTTCCTCTCTCTCTCTCTCTCTCTCTCTTTAAATAAAAATATCTGTACTATCCTATATTTAAAATGAACACTTTTTCCCTTCAAATTATGGGCTGCAGCATTAATTTGTGATAATCAGGGAAGCTTGCTGTTGGTTGTCAAACCCAGGCCTGTAATCAAAAGCTTTTCAAACATCATTTTTGTCTAACTTTCATCATACAAGAATGGTTTTTCCTGAGAAGGTCTAACTTAAAATCTCTACATTGGCTTCATGAAGAGCAGAAAATGAGTGATACAGAAGACCAATCACATTCCTCAGGAAAAAAGAAGAAACCAGAAAGCAATAAAACTTGTCATGTTAGAGATGCCAATCCTGGAAATGACCTTTGGACGTATGGGCTTATTTGTGCTTTTGAATTTGTTCGACGACCAAAAAAATCAATTAAAACTAGGTCCTCATCAAAGATCACAGACAGACTGAACTTGGATGGTCAATATCCCAAGAGGCATGTCTCTTCAGATGGTTTAATGGATTCTTCTTCCATGAGACTAAATAAAGACAAGCTCTCAACTCCTTCATCTGTAAATGTCTTAAGGGACAGTTCACTCGGTGCCTCTGATGATGACAAAGAGAGCCAGGTCCTTCAGGGTGGCCAATTTAGTGCCACAGCGAAGTATGAGGGTAGTCATTGGGTGCCAATTGGATGGGCAAGAATTTCAGAACTTGTTCAAACAGTTCAGGTTGATGCAGAATGGTCTTCTCAACAATTTGAATTCGAGGATCAAGAAGATGATTTCACTGTAGCCGATTTGGCAGCACCCTATTGGGAGCGTCCAGCTGGGCCTATATGGTGGTGCCATGTTTGTGCAGGTCACCCCAATGTTGAGGCTTGGCTCGGCAATGCTCAATGGCTACATCCTGCTGTTAGCTTAGCTTTGAGAGATGAAAGTAGACTAATAAGTGAGCGGATGAAACACCTTCTCTATGAGGTACAATGCATTTCCAGCATTGGTAATTGCTAGTATTAATAGTTTAATTATTGGATACTTTTGAATTACATACACTATATCAAGCACATGATGGCATAAGAGGTTGTGTATATGCAAAATCATTCAAAATGTTAGCAAAATGTCTTAAACACCTAATGCATTTGGGGATCTTACGAGGGATTGGAAATCTTTATGCTATGTTTTATCTTGTATCGTATTTATGTTGAAAATGACAGCTAATTCCTAAAAGCATGACATTTAAATTGTTGAAGACAAAACGGCATTTATCAATTTGAAATTACAAATACTCAGAGCATTAGGGCTTGTTTGGTTCAAAAAATGTTCTGTTTTCAATATTAATTATGAAAATGCCACTTTGTTTTTTTAATCACGTTTCATGTTTTTGTAATTTTGTGAAGGAATGGTGATAACAAGGCAAGATTTTTGTGATTAGTATTGAAAACAAGAAACGGAAACAAAATATTTTTTTGAAACCAAACAGGCCCTTATATTCTAGTATGTTTCTCCCTTTTAAGGTTTAAGGGGAATTTCAGGAAACAGAGGCTTTTCACTTTCTAGGGTCAATTTGGCAGCCGTATGGGTAACCCATGAGAATTTGGATTTTTGGTTGATGAGTTTTAGTGCAAATTAGACCAAGAAATTTTTAGTGATGTGATATGGTGAATTTTTCAGTTTACCAAGAAAATCAGATCTGGATGTGCTTAGAAAATGAAGAAAACAAAAGCAACTACTGCAACAACAACTAAGCCTTTTCCTTCTAAGTAATGCTGATATGTCCTATCATAAGTTATGCCTATGGACAAGCCATTTAAAACTGAGTTCTTCTTAATGACTTCATCTATAGTTAAGAAAACTAAAAGTAACCAAGAAGAGTAAAAAAATAAACCTAGGGTTCCTTTGGCATCACACTTAGGGCTTGATTGTGTCAATGTCACACAACTGGTATACAGCAGTTTGCTGAAATATCCTAAAAATGTAAAACTGATAGTTCAGTCTGAAAGAAAGCATTACAACTGTTTAAAACGGACCTTCTACGACTTATCCCACTGGCATAAGTAATGAAGTCCTCATCCAATTAAAATTTGGGCTTCCTAACTAATAAAGAAGCACTTTAACATCAAAGCAAGACTCTTTAAACGTCTAAGGAACTAAAATCCAAGCCCAAAAACAGACCAAACACTGGTCCGTACACAAAAATAAAATACTGAGGATTTTGCTAAAATACCCTTAAACTCATAGTAGTCAAACGCGGATAGCGGCGCGTAGCGGCCGACCCCAAAAACGCTATAGCGGGATAGCGGATAGCGTTCCGGCCGCTATTTGATAAAAGTGTCTATAATTATCATGCAAATTATATAACATACATAAATATTCAAAAATAAGAAATCATTCATAATTAAACTTATTCACATCAATGATAAAAATTCATAATCCATTCCATAGTCTAAAAATATGCAGTCACCATCAATCCAAAGCATAAACATCAAGTTCTAAGGGCAACAAAACCAAAAAAACAACACTATTAAGTAGTATAAGGACAACAAAATATAAAAGGCAATAACAAATCCTAATCAAACCTAAGTTTCTATTCTCTAAAACAAACAAAACATTCTACAAATCATTCATCATCATCATCATCATCTTCCTCCTCTTCCTCCATATTATTCTCTCCATCACTTTCTTCACTACTAGACTTATAGATCTCTTCTTGCCCCTCATCTGAGTCTTCCTCCTCATCAATTTCTTCTTCCTCTTGAATAGGCTCCTTCCCTCTTCTTGAACTAGAATGCTTTGATACTTTCTTCTGCAATCTAGTAGCAAGCCTTGTGTGTCTTGGAGGCTCCTCAACCCCAATTGCAGTAGAAACGTCTCCCCAAGTCAATCCATCATCACCAAAAACGAATTCTTCTTCAGCATCTTCTATGCTAGCACCCATTTCTCCTAGCAACCATTCATTACTATATCATCAATACCATTTAGGAGAATAGGATCAATTTCATCTTGGCTGTCAAAGCGCTCTTTAAGAGTTCGATTGTACTTGATGAATACCAAGTCTTGCAACTTTTGATGCTCAAGCTTGCTCCTTTTCTTAGAATGAATCTATGATATTCATGTCATAAATTAGACAAAATGTTAGTGTTAAAATCATTAAATAGAAGCATGAAATTATGCAAAGAAAAATTATTTGCATTTGCTTACATGCTCAAAAGTGCTCCAATTCCGCTCACATCCCGTTGAACTACAAGTTAGGCTCAACACTTTCACTGCAAATTGTTGCAAGTTAGGAGTGGATGCTCCATACTTCCTCCACCATTCAGCTATGATTCAATAATCAGGAAATCACTATTACTAAAAAAATATCATGAAACTAAATTTATCAAGAATTAAGTACACATTTCTTATTTCTTACCAGGAGCCACTGTGTTCCTTTGTTTTATTGCCATCCTATTTCCAAATATGCCACTAGCTCTCTCTTAAATATGTCAATCTCATTTGTAACCTTTTCTGCCAAGTCTTCATCTGGAATCAACCTATCAATAGTCTTATAAAGTCCATCCATTACTTCATGATCACTCTCAATCTTTGTTGCATTGGGATAGTAGAATTCAGGATTCAGGAAATAGCCAGCTGCATGCAATGGATGATGAAGTTGTGAGTCCCATCTCCTATCAATAATAGCAAAAACATCCTTATACTTGGCTTCATTATCCTTAAAGGATTTTTGAATGGCTTCCTTAGCCCTATCCATTGCTTCATAAATGTATCCCATTGCAGGCTTTTTCTCATTATCAACAAGCCTAAGGACATGCACAAGAGGCCCCATAAGTTTAATAGTGTACACAACATCATTCCAAAATGTTGTGTTGAGCACAATATCACCTGTCTTCTTCCCCTTAGGTTCTTTAGCCGTCTTGGAGCTCAACCACTCATCTGAAGTGAACATCCTTCTAAGATTGTTCTTCTGTTTATACAACCTTTGCAATGTAAGAAAGGTTGTAGCAAATCTTGTCACCCCATGCCTAACCAACTCCATCTTGTTGGTAAATTTTCTCATTGTGTTCAATGCCAAAGTGTGGTTGTAGATAAAGCCCACAAGATTAATGCCTCTTTGTATTGCCTTCTTAACTCGAGGAAGCTTTCCAATGTCCTCCAACATTAAGTCTACACAATGTGCAGCACATGGAGTCCAAAAGAGATTATTCCTCTTAGCTTGAAGTAGTTTGCCTAAGAAGAGCCAAATTAAATAAGATTAGATGAATAGCCAAATATTAAATGAAGTAATAGGAAATTTAAGCAATTCATAGCTTCTTACCAGCCAAGACATAATTACTTCCATTGTCAGTCACCACTTGAACAACATTTTGTTCTCCAATCTCCTCTACAAAATTATCCAATAGCTCATATACTTTCTCCCCCGTCTTCATGTATGCAGAAGCATCAACACTCTTCACAAACATTGTCCCAGCTGGACAATTTACCATGAAATTAATCAATGTCCTATTCTTCCTATCCGTCCAACCATCCGACATTATTGAGCATCCATATTTCACTCTTTCCTCCTCATGACCCTTCAACATATCTTTTGTTAGCTCTAACTCCTTTTTAAGGAGTGGAACCCTCAATTCATGATAGCTTGGAGCTTTTAGATGTGGACCATAATTTCCAACAGCTTCAAGCATTAACTTAAAGCTCTTTGATCTAGCAACATTGAAAGCAATCCCATTCATATAAAAAAATCGAGCTATGTATTGAATGGTTCTAGCCCTTGCTTCTTTATCACAAGCATCATTAATGCTTGTTTGACGGTGAGGCTTTCCCAATTTAATGGTAGCTTCAGGATCTTTTAAAAACATCAAATCCAAAGGACCTTTTATGCTTTTTCCTTTCTTGGCTTGCTTGACAATAGTTGAAGGAACAGAGCTACTCCCACTTGATGCTGATGGAGGTCTTTTCCCTCTTCTAATTTGTAGAATTTCTTCTAAATCTTCTTGTTCATCATCATCTTCTCCAATTGCACCATAATTTGCTTCCTTTTCTGCATTTTTCTTCTCATAAGCTTCTTTGAGAAGTTGCTTAACTTCATGTGGGACTGCTTTACAAGCTTTTGTATCTCCAACCACACCCATTTGGTGTCTTTTTGCTCTAGTTATTCCACCATTGGTTGTTTTGCCACAAAAATCACAAGTTACACTCTTCCTATTATTGATGTCTTTTAAACTATTCCACTGCCATGCCATATCTATGTTTTCACCGGTGGGCTTCACCAAACCAGTAGAAGAGGGAGCAACACTAGAAGCTTGAGTTGATGATGTTGCCATTGCTAAACCAATCAGACCAGAAAATTTAAAAGAAAAAAAACACGAAAAACAGAAAAGTAGTGAATAGAAGAAGGAAAAAGAAAAAACAAGGAGAAGGACAGAGAGAGCGGAACAAGCGAAGCGAATAAAGAGAGATGCAGAACAAGCGAAGCGAAACGAGAAGCGAATAAAGAGAGAAGCGGAACAAGCGAAGCGAAAAAAACAAAGGGAGAAGGACAGAGAGAAGCAGAACAAAGCGGAATAAAGAGAGAAGGAACAAGCGAAGCGAGCAGAAGCGAAAAAGAGAAGCGAGAACAAGCGAAGCGAGCAGAAGCGAGAACAAATAGAAGCGAGAATAAAGAGAGAACGAGAACAAACAGAAGCAGAACAGAGAAGCAAAATAAAGAGAGAAGCAGAACAAAGAGAGACAGAGGAAGAAGGAGGTCGAACCAGAGGAACAAGGAGGAGGAAGAAGGAAGGAGGAGTGGAGGACACGCAGACGCTGCCGGTCTCGAAGCCGCAAGACGCAGCTCGATTCTTTGTCGGTCTCGGCCGCCGATCGCCGCCACGGTGGAAGGCTCGCCGGAGAGAAGGACCGATTGAGAGAGGAGACAAGCCGAAAGTCGAAGTGCAGGCGGAAGGATGAAGAAAGGCCCTAAACGTCGAGGGCAGAAGGAAGAACCAGTTCAAGGGAGGGGGAAATGACCGCCCAACCCCTGCAGAAGGTGGTGAACGGTTCAAAAGCAGGTTAAAATCGTCCTTTCAGCGACGACGTGAATCGCGGCCGCGACAACCGCGATAGCGTCCGCGACGGCCCGCGATAGCGGGCGCAACGGACCGCGACGCCAAAACGCGACGCAACACCAGCTCTGTGGCGGCCAGCCGCCGCTCCGCACCGCGACGGCGCTATAGCGGCGCGATCGCCCGCTATTAACTACTATGCTTAAACTTATATTAAAATATCATAACAGCTTCCAATAAATGTCCCATAAGGTCAATGTGCCAAACCAATAGTTGAGAGCTGAAATTATAAAATTTCATGCTTCTTGCAAGTTTTGAAAGGCTGCTACTGGTTTGCTCCATTGAAAACACATTAGTTCTTTGAGGCCTTTTAGTAAATCCAATCTAAATAAGGTGGTTGTACTCTAGTTATTTAGGACATGTATATGCATCACATTAAAGGGAAGCGTTTACATTTGGCGTTTATAATTTATTCCGTCTTGAAAGTTTTGCAATTATCTTATGATGTAAAGAGATTAACAGCAGTAGGGACTAGAGAAGGGTTCTGTTAATGGTAAATATCATTTGCAGCAAGTCAACGATTTTCATGTTTCTGTTCAAAACTTTGTCCTGGACTCCATTCTAACTCAATTTCTGATTGGAGTTTACTCTTATATATAGGTCCCAGTCAGAGTTGCGGGAGGGCTGTTATTTGAGCTCTTGGGACAATCAGCAGGTGATCCTTTTAATGAAGAAGATGACATTCCAGTTGTCCTTAGATCTTGGCAAGCACAAAACTTCTTAGTAACTGTAATGCATATAAAAGGATCAGTGTCCAGGATAAATGTTCTGGGCATCACAGAAGTTCAGGTTGTTCTTCTTTGGCATTTACCTTCACTTGCTTCTGGTGACAAATTAATGGTTTCTTGTATGCATTCTTTTAGAAATATGTAATTCATTCAGTGCTGCACTTTGGTTAGGAGCTTCTTTCTGCTGGAGGGTATAATGTGCCGAGGACAGTGCATGACGTTATAGCACAGCTTGCATGCCGTCTTTCGCGGTGGGATGATAGGTAATGACAACATTTATTTTGATATTTGATGCCGACCTTAATTGTTTGCTCACATATGAAACAATATTTGTGTTGGGCTCATGTCTTGTTCCATATTTCTAGTCTTCAGTATGAAATCTTTAACATAAGTTTTCCTTATTTATTTTAGAAGATTAAACTGACCTATGCCGTCATATCTTAGTGAAAAAAATGTATCATGCTTGAGCAAACTGTCACGAATCTGCTTTTGTTCCTGAGAGAGATAAAGTGGTCCATATTTATAGCATCATATCAGTAAATGCATCCTTTTTTCCCTCATAGTTGCATTGATGTGACTCGGTCTAATTCCAGTGCACTTATTTTTCTCCCACTGCATTTCATTAATCTTCATGTCATCTACTTTGGTTTAACTTTTTTTGTTTTTTCAGGTTATTCCGTAAATCTATATTTGGGGCGGCGGATGAGATTGAATTGAAGTTTATGAACAGGTACTAAAAATTTGCGTTGTATGTGAATTACATTCATTCCAGTTCTATAAAATTGTCTTTACACTAAATTAACAGTTTTCCCTTTGACTAGGAGAAACCATGAAGATTTGAATCTTTTTAGCGTAATTTTAAATCAAGAAATCAGAAAGTTATCAAGACAGGTATGTTTATTCTTGCTAAGCAGAAATTACCTCTTTAGAGGACTGGCTGATTTTATGATTTGATAGTTATAGGCTGAAATGGAAACAGCTTTAGGACCTCTAATAAATAGCTTAAGCTTTTAGGCCTTCTGGTCCTCGGCAATGTTAATGGAATTTACTCGTGTTTTTTGTGTTTATTACATCAAAAGATACAAGTTAGTGATGTTAACGGAATCCCATGACCTATTTATTTTTGTAATTTAAATATTTTGCTTTTGTAAAGCACAAGCAAGTATCAAACTGAGTCAACATTTCATTTGTTTAATAATAATTCATGTTGGCCAAGTCCACAGAAAAACATCCTTACAACTTGTGTGTTTCATTGCAGGTTATCAGAGTGAAATGGTCACTCCATGCAAGAGATGAGATTGCCTTTGAGCTTCTCCAACATTTGAAAGGAAATGCAGCAAGAAGCTTGTTAGAGGGAATGAAAAAGAGCACAAGGGAAATGATTGAGGAGCAAGAAGCAGTTCGCGGCCGCTTGTTTACCATTCAAGACGTTATGCAGAGCACCGTGCGAGCTTGGCTGCAGGTATTAATGCCTCTGAACTTTCATTTAGGATGCTTTTAATTTCCAAACATTAGCTAGAACAATTTTGTATTCCCCACCCTATATTAACAGTGTGATAATTGTCCTGTATCTATCCAGGATAGAAGCCTTCGGGTGACCCATAATTTGGCTGTATTTGGTGGTGTTGGTGTTGTCCTCACCATCATTACAGGGTTATTTGGGATCAATGTTGATGGAATACCTGGGGCAGAAAAAACACCGTATGCATTTGGTATCTTCACAGCCATCCTTTCCTTTCTTGGAGCAGTGCTGATTGCAGCTGGCTTGGCTTACCTTGGGCTGAAAAAACCAATTGCTGAAGGACAGGTTGAGGTCAGGATGCTTGAGCTCCAGGAATTGGTGAAGATGTTTCAACATGAAGCAGAGACTCATGCCCAAGTCCGGAAAAGCACGTCACGGCATAACTTGCCTCCTACTGCTGGTGATGCTTTCCATCATGATGCAGACTATGTTCTCATACAATAGAGATATTAAGATTGCTCAATTGTGCTTTAGTATTACAGGCATTTGGGGGCAACAAGTTTATCCAAGTCTGAAATTGAAAAGCATGACTTGAAACTTATTCTTGAGCTTTGATTAAAGTGGGGGAATCAGCAACTATGGCTAGGTGGGACATTGGTGATAAGCTGACGGCTATTTCAGGACCTTCACTCACTGCCCCTCATCCTCAAACAAAGGCGAAATTCTTCCTAGTTTATACAAGTTCTGTAAGCTAGATCAATAAAAATTTAATACAGAGTTATTGTTCATTATATAAATAAAAATTTCATATAAATTAAATTTTTTTATGTCTTGTTAAATGATGAAGCTTTTTTAGTTGTTTTCTTTTATTGTGGTCAAGTGTATAGGATAATTTCTCGTGTCGAACACTGAATGAAAGATGTGATACTGGTGAGACTTTAAACTTTCCAATTAGTGAAATAACATTTACACCTTGTTATTGGCACCTAAACATAGATTTTCACGATTTCATCTCAAGCTCCAATCTCTTAAACGCCGAAAAAGGCATATTGTTTTGTTTTTTCCTATAAGGGGAATTTTCATTTTAAACAGTAGAAAACAATGCAAAAGGCTGCCCACTCCGCTAGTGTTGTGCTTTGTTTTTTCTTTACGGAAATTATTAGACATGGCTGCGACGACGTTTTTTATTTTCAATATGGTATTTGAGTTTAATATTTTCAATATTATGGAATTTAGATAGGATTTACAAGAATATATAGTATACAATAAAATTCAAAATTCCGATTTTGATTAAGCTAAAATAGGATCGGAAATTCCGATTTTTATTTATTTGAATTTTTATTATAAAATTGAAAATTCCAACCTTTGTTTGTACTAAAATCGAAATTTCCGATTTTAGTTGTATTAAAATTGATATAAAAATCATATCCCTATAAAATTCTCCCAAATCCCATATAATTTTAAAAAAATTATAACTTTTACGATCTCGGGGTCTTTAAAGGATTCTAGTTAGAGCTGTATGATTTAGAAACTTTAAAAGAGATAATATAAAAATTTAAAATTAGTACGTAATAAAATTGATTTAGACGAAAATCTACGAAAAATAAAAACTATATGCCATGTTATTATCATATAATCCAATGAGAAAATGAACAAAATGTCCCATGAAAAGAAGTGTTAAACAAATAAAACTATATTCTCATGTCAAAATTAATTTTCACAGAGCAGGTAGCATCATCATCCAGGTTCAAGAATGCAACATCAAGTGAGATTCTTATAAACGTTTCCAGGAAACGCCAATGCATATGTTTCCTCCATTGCCACATGCAATATGGATCATTTAAGCAGGGATCTTGCAAGATGCTCCCTGGCTGTGGCCAATGCTTGACTTAGTGTCTGCAACAGAATGAAAATCAGTTAAATAAGTAAATAATTTCTTTTCAATTTTCTTTTCTGGTAGTAAAATGAAAGATGCCAGATACCTGTTCAGACAAAGGAGCTCCAGAATCAATACTATTACTTGCCACTTTCCCAGCAATAACATTTGGATCAGTTTCAAGAATGATACTGCAGAATTTACAAAGACATAAAAGTTGAGTGAGCCGTGGGTTGGGGCCAAGACAAAAGTTAAGAACGGGAAAGAGGAGGAGTAGAGAAGCTGGAGGTGAAAATGAGGGAAAGGCGTGGTCACAACGAGTGACATTTGTAACATCACAGTGATCACACTAGATAAGGCCCTTGGTACATAATTAGTCTAGAGCTATAATTATAAAACTAAATAAGCTCAACTGATACTTGAGCATTTAGTTTATAGAAATTGAAGAGTATCATGATGAACTACGAAAGTTCCAAAATCTGGTATTCATGTTCCTTCCTAGCAGAATTACAATTAAAACCATTTAACTGCATACAAGAATTTGGCTAATTGTCTCTCTGATGTATCACATATCACTTCTGATTTTGTAGATTGGAAGGAGAGGGAAGCTAAAGAGACAAACAATTAAAAAGATAAATGTATCATGGAAAACATAAGCCTACCCGGCATCAACAATTTCATCAATGCACAACAGGATGAGATCCAAGTTCTCAAGTGCTTCTTTCTTGTCCACATTGCCTCTGGAGAAAAGGAGGGAAGAGAGTAAAATCATCAAGGAGTCTTATATGAACAGTGATAAATTGATAATAACAATACCTTTAAATACGTACATATAGATTAACAGTAAAGTATAAGAAAACAACCTGAGCAAGAGGCCAACAGAATCAAAAAATGCCTGCAGGACCGTGGCTAAGATAAGCTCGTTTTCATCGTCACCCCCAGTAACAAAGAAGTGAAGGTCTTGAACAAACTTGTAAACAACAATGTTATTCTCAAACATTGCTATTTCAGCTGTCAATTGAAAAACCCATAAAGGAAAAAAAAAAAAAAAAAAAAAGTGAGCTCAATGCATTTACAAAATGAAGTCATATACAGAGTAGTGATTAGAGATCCATTTCCAATCACAGGCAGATATTGACTAAAGGTGAAGGTGATCCTTGATCGTGAATTATGGCCAAGTCATTCACCATACTGTCACAGAACAGAAAAGAAATGTTGAGAAGGAAACATTCACTCACCCTCAGTGCGGGCATTGGTCTTCTGAGTCTTGTTGAATACAACTCGCTCAAAATTTTCCTTTGCAGCGTTTGTTGGCCAGTCATCTGAGAAGTATTTGACTGCCACACGCTTACCATCGGAATCCAAAAGAAGGATGTTCTTTACAGAAGGGCATGACTCCTAATACAAGCATACGGTACAGGATCAGAACTTTCCTTTTAAAAAACCATCTCATTTTCTCGTTTTAACCACCAGCATCTAGAGTTTTACTAGACTCCACAACTATAGTTTTTTTTCCCCCTATTCACATTACTCAAACCTAAGACTATGTTTAAGGTTTGAAAAAACTTGATCCAACTAAAAACTATCATCTTATTCACCCAGAAAAAAAAAAAAAAAAAAAAAAACAAAGAAAGAAAGAAAGAAACACATGGACAAAGTTTTTGATTCCGAAACAGATAATTGTATCCCACAATTGTAATTTCCACAAAAAGGGACAAAAAATCTTCAGAAGTTGATGCAGCATGGGGCGATGAAGAAGGAGCGAATGGAGCATGATGAACATCAATTACAATGCAAGCTATCAAATTTCCATTAAAAATACCAAATTTATGCAGCTAACAGAACCAAATCGAAATTACAACCACCCCCCCCCCCGGGCGGAAACAACAAAAGAAACAGTACACACAAAGGAAGAGTAAGAGATAAACAGATTTCTTGCGAATCAGATGATGAAAAATGAATCAAATTGCAGCTACAATTAGGTGTGTGATTGTGACTGAGCTAAAGACATAGCAAGTGGAGGAAAAGGGAGAGAGATCTGAAGTGAAACAGAGAAAATGGAGGGAAATGGAATTAATGCAAAGTGCAAGGGATGAGATCTGAATTGGCAAAGAATTTGAAACAAGAAAGAAAAAAAAAGGGGGGGGGGGTGAAAATGAATTAAAATCCAGAGAGAGAGAGAGAGAGAGAGAGAGCTTACAGAGTAAGGAAGAGGAGACATGGCGATGACTAGAGAGAGAGAGAGAGAGAAGAAGCAACCTCTTGGTTATTTTTCTCAGCCGCTGTCAACTATACTCCCCTTTTATTCTCCTCTGACAAATGCAAATACAACAATTCCATACACGTTTATTCATGAAAATTGAGAGCTTTAATATAATTTTCAAAAACATAACAAACGTTTAGAATTTTTAAAAATCATACTATAAACTTTTAACTTTAAAAACTACTGTACGCGAGGATTTTTTTTTTTTTTCCAAATAACAAGTCATGTTAGGCAGATACATACGCTGGCTTTTTTACGGATATAAAATAAAAAAATATTATTTTTTTAAATATTTTAATTTATTAAATTATTAATAAATTAATTTATCTTACATCAAATTATTATTATTTAAAAATTTTAACCAAAATATAAAAAATAATCCAACATAAATCGAATTATATATTATTCACTTGTATGATATATATAAATCAATTCGATATAAATCGATTTATGTACTATATAATAAATAGTACATAAATCGATTTGAAGATTGGACCAATATAATTAATATATTTTTTAAATATTAACAAAAAAAAGGGGCCAGTCATTTTTCATAAATGATTTTTTAGGACTTGAACTATAATTTTTTTGTTCTTGTACTATATATGTTAGCGAAAAAATTACATTTAAAATTGGAAAGTTTTTCTCAGGCTTAGGCCTTCACGCTTCTTGAATCTCCATTTAAACGAAGGATTATTTTTCTCCTAAAATGCCATTGATATCATGGGAAAATACAAAAAATAAAATAAAATAAAAGGCCAATAAAAAGTGCTTTAAAAACTTAATTTAACTCATCAAATGAAATCAGTTAAATTGTCATAGCGGTACAGGTTATAATGAAAATTAATAATAAAAAAATATTTCCTCCATTTCTACAATGATAATAATGTTGCTTTTGGGGAAAAATATTTAAAATTATTTTTTAAAATATTAATAAAGAAGTAATTACATGTAATTTTATCTATGCGACTATGTCTTTCATTAGCTACAATTTTTCTTTTTTTTTTTATTATTTACTTTGTTATTTTATCATAATATTTTAAATCATGTATAATTAATGTGATTAATTAATAATTTAAAGGGTAATTTAATTTTTTTATAATTATTTTTTTAAAACTATGCTTGTTAAATTATTTTTTAATCTTATTGTTATTACTTTAAATTATTATTATTGTTATTATTATTTTTTGGTCGGATTATTGTTATTATTATGAAAGGGAGTAGAAGTAGAAGATATCCCCTTCATCTAGGAGTGTCAATGGAGCGGGGCAGGGGCGGGGGATAGGCCTCTGTCTCCCGCCTCATGGGTAGGTACCCACCCTCATCCCCGCCCCATATCTGTACAGATACCCATATTTGGAGGCTCCCACAAATATTCATGGATACCCATATATTACTAAAAATTTTAAAAAATTAGAAAAATAAAACAAATAAAAATAATTTTAATATCATAATTTATTACTTAAAATACTCAAAATAAAAATAAAAAATATAATAGTAAAACAACTTTCACAAAAATTAAAAAAATGAAGCAGATTACTAATGATGCTTGATAACGTGTTTTTTAACTTCATATTTTGTGTTTAGTCATCTTATGGATGACATCATAGAGTTCAACTTCAACAAGCCATTCTTTCAACGTAGCGACAAAATACAAAGAAGCTAAATCATCAAAACAACTTGATATGGATCCCATTCCTACTAGCTCCAAGGAATGTAGTTGATTTTCCTCTGATAAATATTTGGTTTTTTGTACATTTTTTTTTGAAAAAAACTAAAATATACATGTGAGATATAAATCTAATATATATATAAGAATAATTTGGTAATATTATGGTGGGTATCCGCGAGTATAGGGATCATGATCTCCGCCCTCGCCCCATTTAATAAATGGGTATTTAAATTTCCCATCCCCATTATCTACTTTTAAAAATTCTCCCTATATCCACCCATCGTAGGTATTAAAGTAGATATCCGCGGATATGGGTAAAATTGACATCCTTACCTTCATCTAACATCAAACAGTTTCGAACAATAAACGAAGAATGAAAAAACGAAGGCAATTATAAATGCGTTTAATTATAGAACTTAATTTTTAAAAAAAAAGGGAATAAAATGGAAGGCAATAAAATTGATGTATGTACTATAGTGAATAGTGCATAAATCGATTTATGTCAGATCGATTTATACATTGTGAGGTGAATAGTATATAATTTGATTTATATCGGATCAATTTCCATATTTTTATTAAAATTTTTAAATAGTAATAATTCGATGTAAGGTAAATCAATTTATCAACTATCCAATAAATCAGAATATTTTAGAAAATAATGCTGAAATGGTATATTTAAGTAAATAATATTTTTTTTTATATCCGTGAAAAAGCCTACATAAACTTGAATTTACATAATAATTTTCTTTATTTTTATTGAATATATATTGTTAGTGTATGAAAATGATTTTTTTTATTTTTAATTCAAGAATTTTATGTAACTTATAGTAATTACGAAATTTAACGTGGCAAGTACATCTCGATTACAGTTTTTTTTTTCATGAGAATTATTAAATAGTTTTAATTATAAGAGAATTTAACTGTATGCCAAGAAGAATTCTACTTGATCAATATTTTGATTCGAATTTGTATAATATTTAAAATAAAAAAATAAAATATAAAAATATTGCACCTTTATCAATGTTCTTTCTTATTTTATTTCGTAAAAACATAAAAAGTAAAAATAAGATTTTAGAAAGGTTAATATTTAATAATTTTTCTAAAATGACAAATAGAAAAAAATTTCTATTAATTACGACCAACCAGGTACATAGAAGAAAGCAAGATTATACATATTAGGCTTGGGCATCATAGATCCAAATGTAATATGATTTTAGCAACTAATATAAAAACTAATATGTTGATCAAACAAAACTAATATAAGAACTTAATACTTGACTAATAAAAATTAAAGGCTAAAATATAAATTGTTCACCTCAAATTTAGAACTTTGACAAATACCTTTAAAGTTTTAATTTTTGCAATTTATCGTCTAGAAATTTTTAAACATTTAACAATTGACAACTCTTTTTGAAAAAAAATTAACATGACAGCTTCGCTTCCAAAATATGCTAGGAAGTATTTGGTTGAACCACACAAATTAAACATTATGTTGTTTTATCAACCGAAAAAAACAAGGATAATGGCGTGTTTAACAATGTAAAATAATAATGGATAGAGATAGTAAAATTATTAATCGCTTTAAGCATGATCAGTTAAACTTACAACATCTGATAATTTACCAAGCACCTAAAGTTAAAGTGATTAATTTACATTTCATGAATTTAATCAAAACTAAATTAATCTAATGAAAAAACAAATAATAATAGTAATAATTTACGTTGGTGTAATTTATACGACTTAAAAACCCATGGCATTTACTACAATTTATCTTAAATGATAAAATATAAATTATTTAATTTAAAATCTCTCTGAAATCCTAAACACATTTCAGATAGAGTATAAATAAGTAAATAACTTTACACTAAATTATTTTAGTAACTTTACACTTAATGAATTGCATATAAATAATTCTCATCTCATGTGATGAAGCAAACTACTGAACCTACCATGCCTAGTGCCTACATGACAAGGTTAACTGACACTGGTTTATCTATTTTGAACTCTTTTCTTCAAATGCCAATCTCAGGCCATTGCTGTGTAATAAGATCCAAAGGCAGCTGCATCTAATGAAATTTCATCATGAATTGCATCCCCCTGAAATTTGTTTGACTTCTTCAGAATGGAAACTGAAAAACCTTCCAGTACATTTCAGGTTAGTTAGTTTACCTGAAAGATGTCTTAAGTTTGTCTCAGTTAGCAATTATCACCTTTGTGAAGGATAAAAGTTTAAGATTTCTCCCTTGTAGCCTAAAATTTTCTTCTGGAATATGAGTGTTGGTTCTATCTATGACAACCATTGATGACCAACTATAAAATAAGGCTGCTTTCCACCCAATATGAAATAGGACTAAGGTATATATGTCTGCAAATCACAACCATAAAAATCGAACGTCTTAAAAAACAATAACGATCTAGTAATTCCTAGCACACTTCATCCAACTCAAACACAAGAATTTTCAACCAGAAAGTGTGCGCAGTATAAGGCCATACAACAACAACTCCCACTACTAAGCCTTATTACACTAAGTGAGGTTGGCTATATAGATCAAACAGCACTATATTATTCTGTTGTAAATCACAGTATAAGACCATAACTTCAAACAAAGTGCTGTGTGTCTTATTGCTTATGAGACACTGAATCTAACTCCACTCCAGCCTCATTTCTGTGCAAAAACTATTAATCTTTCACATTTATTCATATGAAATCAAATCAGTCAGTGTAAGGAATTCTTGTCTTTTAAGTGACACATGGCATGCCAAAAAGAATATATTGGAATAAACACAATCACCTTTAATAATATCCTTTGAGGTAGTTTTACTAGGATTGGTCTAATTATATGGATCCTTCTAAAAATCCAGTACTTCCATCCTTACTTACAGCCTATCATGATTTCCTGGTCACAGCCTCCTCCGGAGTTTATGAAACTTAATTTTGATGGTAACTAAATTTGTCATGAAGCATCGCAAATAAACACAGTTAACAGTGCTATATTAAATAAAAATTTGGTGCTTGTAGAGAAGATTTTTTGAAGGCATAGTGTGTTTTTTCATATCTGCCACGATGAAAAATTTATAGGAGCAACAGCAACATCAAACCTGTATCCTGGGCAGGGTTGGATGGACTTTACAGATCAGTGACCAACAGCTGTTGTTATACATTGCCCAAATCGACATGCAACAACTGTCTGGCTAGCTACCAAAAAATACATTCACATAATTTTGTGAACTTTGCCTGAACACAGCCAAGGATCCATCTGTGTGTGTAAATGCTAGGCAAACGAAGAAATGGATAAGAAATTATGCACAACATATTATTAGCATTATTCTTGATTTATTTATTCAATCTTGTCTGCTACAAGGCGGATCTTATTCAAAGACTCTTTAAATGCCTGCCAAGAAACCATATAATGATCTTGGGATATCATCCCTTCTTCAACAACTTCCATTGCACGTTTGTACAAATGATCAAAACACTGAACTGGGTTGGTAATATCAACACTATTGGAGCTAACATGAGGTACATACAATCGCTTAAAATCCTTCCTCCATCTTGGCAAAATATATTGACATGGAATTTCCTCGACACCATTATAATTAAGGATACACAAGGCATGTCTGCACAGATAGCCTTTGAGGTTAAAGCAAATACAACTGCAGCACACTTCTGCTCCAGCTTTATCATATGTGACTTCAAAATGCCTAGCATCTCGCACATGTTCTTCCCCTTGACGTTCTTTTACCATGTATGTCGCTATAGACCCATTTGTTTGAATTTGTGTGATGCTGAAACAAGAGGACATCATCACAACCTCATCTTGGAACTTCCTGAATATTGCATTTGTGTACAATTTAGAGAGCTGCAACTCATAGTAGCATCTTGTCTTAAGTATCGGGCTAGAATCTTGTGAGTCAAAATCATCAATAGCTTCAGTTTTATTCTTTTTTTGCAGAACTAATTCATAAATCTCAAAAAATTCTTTCAAAGAAGTTCGTTGATGCACATGGCCCTTAAGAAAGGGAACCACAGACTCACCCTTTTCATAATCAGATATTCCAGCAAAAAATGTGTCCTTGGTGTAAACTGGAGCCCAGTGCTCTCGTTCCTCGTGCAAGGATTGGAGCTTTTCATGATTTCTCATTCCAAAATGCTGGGTCAGATCATCCCAAGCCCTTTCAAATTCATCTGCTGTCTTAGTGTCATATATCACTCTAGTCAATGCCATCTGAAATGCCTCATATTCCTGAAACTGTACCAAACATCCAAGAATACTCTGCATGACTTGTGATAGACAAATTCTATGATGAGCTCTTGGGAAAACCTCAGCTATTGCACTTTGCATGGCCTTACACTGGTTTGTAACAATAGTTTGAGGAGGGCGACCAGACATACATGTAAGCCATGCCCTAAAAAACCAGGTGTATGTTTCAAATGTCTCATCTGCAAGCAGACCACATCCAAGCAAAATAGATTGCCCATGGTGGTTAACACCAACAAATGCAACAAGTGGAATCTCATAATTGTTTGACAAACATGTTGAGTCAAATGCAACCACATCACCAAAATAACTATATGCAGCTCTAGATCTAGAATCAATCCAAAATATGTTCCGCAGTTGTCCATCATCATTCAGATCCATGATATAGAAAAAATTGGGATTTATAAGTTGACTGCGGCAGAAGTAGTTTGAAAGAAGTTCTGCATCACCTTTCTTAAGTTTCAAATGCCTAGAAAAATTGATGTTGTTGCTAGTTCCTCCTTCATTAGAATTTGAGCTTCCATAACCTGACGCATCTACAACTGGCATACGATATAACTTGATTGTTCGTACTTCGACATCTAGAGTTGGCTCAAATTTTCTTTTGGCCCCACCGTCAGTCCTCTTATGTGATTTAGAGTTTTGTGCTCTCTCGGGATCAAATGAATGGTTATGCTCAAGCTTGACTTCGTCCACCCTCCATCTGTTAGATTCCACTAATCTCAACCTAATCATTGCTAGACAGCCTGTTCTTGTTTCTTTCCTATGGCTATTTGCATCTTTAATTGTTTTAAAACCCTCACAGTTGCAGCACAGCACAGCACCACGCTTCTCTTTGCTGTTACGTTTGGTCCATGAAGATTTAACCCGAATAGCAAATCCAATTTCCTTGGCATAGCTATTATAATAGTTGTAGGCATCATCATAAGTATCAAACTCCATACCCACAACAGGCGGAGGGTAGTCTTTCCCATGAGATTCTCCACTATGACTATCAACTACCGTTGTTTCATCCCTCCCATTTTCATGTTCGCTTCCATCAATCTCAAATAATTGACCACAGCCATTCTCAAGCCCGTTTCCGTCATCCTCAACCTCAAGTAGTTGCTCACTGTTTGGAGATCCATCATCTATCTGGAAAAAGAAAAAACAGATATAAACTTTCAAATTCAAAACAAGATATAAGAAATTTGAGAATGCATTGAAATTGACAACAGAAAATGAGATATCTTGACAACCAAGCTCATAGATGGAAATTTTTTGCTGCTGACCATCAAGTTTCTTTTATTTGCTCCCTACACAATCATGACCCTTTACCGAGCTCTTTCCCTCTCAATATATAATTATACATTCAAAGCAATAACTCAGCTAATTTACTACAGTGGATAGCCCAGATCTTGAGGAATATCCAGCAAAGCATGATATCTGTCTCAGATTTAATGATTTGTAATCCTCTAAATATTATCATTCCAAAGTAACAATGAGATCCTAACACAAATACTGACAGAAATTCAAAGCCATGGACACCATAATTAATATCCATTCATCATTCTCTTTTCTTTTTAACAGTCACCACAGGGCAGTTGATGAACTTCTTCCCTGATTCAGCTGACAAGCAATTCACCGCAGTCAGCTGGGCCAAAAGCTTGTTTCTCAAAATTGGGAGAAACCCCTTTACTTTTAACACTGATAACAACAAAAATGATAACAAGAGTTTAAACACAAGGAAGAATCAAGCTAGAACAAAAATGATAACAACAACATGACAGTTAGAGAAACAAAAAACCAGTAACCAAATCAAGCTGAAGTGAAATGGCACACTAATTTCTTGGAAAGGTTTAGATTTCACAGAAAACTAAACTTCAGAGCTTAGCACTCATCTTTTGTTTCTTTTTTTTTTTTTAATTCCCAAAATCAAGGAGAGGGTTACAGTGAAATATGCAATATATCCTTAACATTAAAAAAAAAAAAAAAAAAAAAGACGAGAGAATTTGTGTTATAGTCTAACATTAGATTGAAAAACATTTAGGCAAAGGAAGATTGAATATTGAGGGCGAAAATGTTACCCTGAGGTGGAGATTAGGAGTGAGGGATAAGGCCTTGTCGCTGGGAAAAGAACACACCGTATTATTGTTGTCACTCGTGGACATCGACATCGACATGGACACGGACATGCTTCTCTGTTCTCTGTTCTGCTCTCTGACTCCAACTATCAGATTGAATTCAGATGTTGGCTAGCCTTGCCACCAATGCCATGGCCTCCCGCATTTCACCTAATTACAAGTTTACCCCTAATATCTTGGAACCTAATACAATATCAATATTGAGACTAAGGCTTGTTTGATATGACTGATAATATAAGGTTTGGTAGGATAAGGGTTGATAGTATAAAGTCTGATTATATAAAATTTGATAAAAATTTATAAAATTTGATAAAAATTTAATATTATATAATATTTGGTATATTATTGTATAAGATATTGTATTATATAAAATATAATCAGAAGAAGATATTATAATAAATATAATTTTTAAATAGTTATTATAATTATTTTAACTATTTTTTATTATATATAAAAATAATTTTATATTAAAATTTATTTATTTATTTATTTTTAATATTTTTTTATAAGTATAAAAAATATGAGAAAGAGAGAGAGAGAGTGAAATAGAGATGGAGTTTTTATATATCAAAATTTAAATATGTTTAGTATCATATTCCTATATTTGATTGTATTTTTTATTATATATAATTAAATTTATATTAAATATTATTATTTATATATTTTAATAATAAATTTTTATCCTATATTTTTATTTCAATTTGAATAGTTATTTTACTATTTTTTAAAAAATATTTATTTATTATTAAATAATATTATTTTTTATTTATATATTTTTATTTTTTATTATTTAGTTAATAATTAATTTTTTTAATAAAATATATTAAAAAATAAAAAAGTGAAAGAACCCTTATATGTTAAAAGCTAATCAGGCCTAATATGACCTTTCTAGATTGTATTAAGTTATCCATCATTATAACGTATAAGGGATGTTTGATGGATAAACTTATACAATATATTGACTGCACTAAATAACAGATAAGATCATAATATATTGTACTACCTTATCCTATCATACCTAATACAGCATATCAAACACCCCCTAAACACCACCTCCCCCCCCCTCCCCCTCTTAATAATTGTAAAAATTGGCATCTTAGTTCCTAATTCAATTGCAATCGGTAGTGTGTTTGATGTGAAATTAAAATGATGAATACGACTTTTATAATCTTATCCTATGTAATATCCTATAAATACACTGCTGTTTATATAATTTTTTTTTTTTAAATCTCTTAAATGTACTATTTTAAAATATTTTGATAAATTAAAATAATATACTTAGAGATTTTTTTTTCTGCAAGTTATTCAAATTATGTGTTTAGAGTGTATTACGTGGATGAAATTAGGGAAATCCTAACTATTATTTTATCTAATAATCAAAGTTTTTACTGATTATAAGTGAGTCAAAGATCATAAAATTAATTATTTTTTCTCAAGGATCAATGTGCCACTAAAATTATTGTAAGGGATTGATTTATGGATTCCCTCATATTATTATTTTTGGCCTTCACCATATATTAGTAGTCTGAAGCTTAACAATGAAACATATACTATTTGTATGAATTTAATTTTTATAAATTGCAAATCTAAATTTTTTTATATAATAATTTAATTGTATATTATTGTATTAAAAATAAAATATTTAATTACTATAATCAATACTTTATAACGATATATATAATAAAATATTATTAAATAATTATATAAAATTTTTTACATTAAAAATCTTTTAAAATTAATTCTATTATTATATGTAAATGATGGTCAAACATCTCATAAAAGCATGGTTAAATAAACACTTGATCGATGATCAGCATGAATATGCGATTTTATTTTTGAAAGGGAGTATTTCTTAGAGTAAAAGAATAAGAATCTATATTTTTAAAGAAATTAATTTTAGCATATTTTTTAATTTAAAAAAAATTTATATTATCATTTAATTATATATTATTCTATATATAATTTTTGATATAATAATTGTAAAAATTAAATATATTAACTGATACGATAATATTTGTTTAAATGATCATATAAAAAGCTTTCACATTGATAGTGTATTAAAATTTAATATTTTTTAAATTATTCAAAAAATTGTAATTACAATATACCCAAAAAATTATAATTATGATGTAATTTATTGATTTAATATGTATAAAATAAGCTAATGAATAACGATTATTATCACACACTGAATTGCCAATACAATCTTCACAAATTGAAGGGAGTACAGGCACACCCAAAGGTTATATGAAAGTATTTACTGTCTATATTTCATTAATGTTGGAAGAATGATAATTAACGTTAGACATTTACGCAAATGTGTTCACAAATCCTTGATATCATGAATACTACCTTGTAGAATTAGGATTTTATTATATATAAATAGATGATTTCCACTTCCCAACCATGCTTTATGCTTGTGGCATGACACAGGAAGTGCGAAACTGAAGAACTTCATACTATGTAGCAGCGGGTTTCATTCACTTTAAAACCATACAAATTGAACGAAAAAAACTGAGAAGCTAATCAACTAATTAAGAGTTTCAATCAATGGAAGAGTGGGAACATGGAAGAGTATTCATTGTTCAACTTTCTAAGCAATACCACCACCATGTAAAGAAATTAGACTGATTAATTATTGCAGAAAATGACATGAGAAAGTTACATTGGGTTTGACCCAAAAACATCTTTAGCTATACAATTTATAGACACTGCAAGACGACCAAAGAACAACACTTGGCTAAAGCAAGTAGAAATATACAAAGTAACATTATTATTATTATTATTATTATTATTATTATTATTTTCCCAAGTACATTGAAGGTTATCTCTGTCTATATTCTACATCATGAACCTTACTCAGTGATTCTTCAATAGCCTGCAAAGCTACATTGTAATGGTCTAAAGAAATTGTCCCCTCCTCCACAACTTGCAAGGCACTTCTAAATAACTGATTAGACCATTGAGCATGGTCAATATCATCAGCAATACCAGAGCTGTGATCAGGAACATGAAGGCGCTTGTAATCTTTCTTCCACCTTGAAAGAATGTATTTGGAAGGCATCTCTTCCACACCATTAAAATTGAGCACACACAATGCGTGCCGACATAAATATCCATAAAAATTAAAGCAGCTACAGATGCAACGAACTTCACCTGCTGTCCTACTGTACAGAACTTCGAAATCCCTGATCTCCCGCCGGTTTCCCTCGCACAAAACACGCTCTTTGACCAAGAAAATTATGACTGGGCCGTCCACATGCAACTGTGTTGTACCAAAACAAGAATACATTTCTTCCACTTCAAATTGGAACTTCATGAATATTTGCCTAGTGTACATTCTAGAGAGCTGCAATTCAAAAGAACATCTGGTTTTCAGCAAGGGGCTCGAGCTTCTTGATTCAATATCTGCAAGAGATTCTTCCTTGTGCTTCTTGTGGAGAGCTAATTCATACTTATCAAGAAACTCCTTCAAAGGGGTCTGTTTGTGCACATATCTATCAAAAAATGGACTAAAGCTCTCACCAGGGCGTGCTGCAGACAATCCAGCGAAAAATGTGTCCTTCAAATATACTGGTGCCCAACAAATTCGGTCTTCATATAGAGAACGAAGCCATTCATGATCGCTAACTCCAAAATGCTGAATCATAAATCCCCATGCTGCTTCAAATTCAATCACTTTCAATGTCTCATAAACTGCTTTAATCAGTGCCTTCCTGATTGCATCATAGTTGCGCAACCCTCCCAATTTTTCTGGTACTTTTTTCATGATTAATGGCAACCCAAAACGATGATGCGATCTGGGAAAAACTTCTGCAATTGCACTCTGCAAAGCCTTGCACCTATCAGTAATAATAGTTTGGGGAGAGCATCCTGACATACATGTAATCCATGCCCGGAACAACCATACATAAGACTCTGTTGTTTCGCCTGCAAGCAGGCCACAGCCTAGTAACACTGATTGAGCATGGTGATTTATTCCGACAAAAGCCACGAGAGGGATCTCATATTTGTTTGACAAGTAAGTGTTGTCAAAGTAAATAACATCGCCAAAATAACCACACGCAGCCCTGGACCTAGCATCTACCCAGAATGCATTCCTCAAATGCCCTTCGTCATTGAAGTCCATCAAGTAAAAGAAGTTAGGATTAGTCAACTGCATACGGCAGAGGAAATTATAAATGGCTTGTGTGTCACCTTTTTTAAGGTTCAACCTATTAGAAAATTCAGGTAAAGTTCTGTCTTCTCTTGCATTGAAGTTTGAATTACAATTACCTCCTGCATCTATCACAAGTGCACGGTATAACTTAATTGTTTGCACTTCAGCATCAGAACTAGGCAATGACTTCCTTTTGGTTCCAGTTCCCGTCTTCTTAACTGATTTGCATATCTTAGCACCTAACATGTGGTTATGTTCAAGTGTAACTTCAAGTATCCTCCATCTCTGAGAGTCTGCTAACCTCATCCTTATCATTGCAGGACAACCAGTTCTTGTTTCTTTTCTCATATGGTTAACATCTTTTATTCTTTTGAAACCCTGGCTGCTACAGCAAAGCACTGCACCATATTTTTCTCTGCTGTTTCGCTTGAACCATGAATTCTTCACCCTTACACGAAATCCCACCTCCTTGGCATAGCAGATATAGTAATTGTAAGCATCATCATATGACTCAAACTCCATTCCAACAGCAGGTGCAACAAATTCCTTTCTTCCTTCAGAAAAACCATTTTGGCAATCTAATTCAATTAATGCACCATCTTCTTCTTTCTGGACCTCAATGCATTCACCATCTGGCAATTGTTCATGGCAAAAAGAGGTCTCTTCCATCTGGCATATTGTCAAACAAAATCAATAAGCTAACTCTAATCTAAAAATAAATGAAAACTAGATTCTTTGACATTAAAAGCTTGTTCAATCATATATCAGATGCTTAAAGTCTTGAACAACTTTGTAACTCATGCAAGGCAGCTCAAAAGCTGTTAAATTTCTCTAGTGTTTGTTTGTAAAGTGCAACCCAAATTGACTTTGAGATTGTAGCTCAAGCAGGACGCTATTTGAGCATATTTAACAGATATTTCTTCTGGCCAATGAGCATGTAACTTAACCGGCACTGGCTCCACTCTCTTAGCTTGGTGTGTGATGATGATGATGTTAGAGGTTCGATCTTCCACTATTCCCCTTGTGACCCCTACCCAAGTGCTTGCACCTCCCGATGAACCCAAAAGAAAAAACCCATAAATTAAATACAATACGAGATGTATCTTTCAGGTCTTCTTAACATTGGTACCAATAGTAATGTTATTCCTAATTCATATGACATACATCTATAAATCGAAGCCTCTATCAACCCTGAAAGATGATTCATACGATGGCTTAACAGCAATCCACATACAATGGCACCTAAGTTGACTCATCAATGGCAGATGACCGGAAAAAAATGTATATCAGCTAATGAAAAAGCAATAAATACAAATTCAAATGTCCAGAGATAACATATCATTTAACTTTGGGTGCTACAACTGACAGTACTGGACAAAACAGAGGAAAGACAAAAACACATCAGCAAGGCAAAATCACATTCACATTCACATTCACAATCACAATCACACCCATCTCTCTCAATTCAACCTCTCTAAAATAGCCACCAGCAAAGAGCCCAAGAGACGCTAAGAATACCGCTGACAAATCATCTTCATTACAATAAGAAAGTGTAGCCAAGTTAAAAGATGCTATATACACAAGAAATTGTTGTTGTAGACGACATTTACATTATCGTATAAGCCCATGTCTAAGGAAATTATATGCTCCCTGTCCCTGAGTAATATCAACATGAAATCCTATTGGACAACAAATCTAGGGGCAAGAAAGACAATTCAAAATAGGGGACATCTGATCTCTCTTCAACCAACCAACCAACCAAACAAACACAGTACACAACAACATAACATAAACCAACCCAATTTGCCCAAAACTGGGAGGACCCCGTTGAAATTGGATAACATAAAGATTTGGAACGAGTTAAGAGGGGGGTTGAGTAGAGTGATTATTACATACATACATACATACATACATACCGTGTCGGTGATGTCGAGGTTGAGCGTTGGAGTTGGAGTTGGAGAGAAGCTCTTATTAGTATCATCAGCGGGACAACATGTGCTGCTGTTATTGTTAATGTTATCTCCGCTCATGCTCTCTGCTCTCTGCTCTCCGCCCACACACACACACCCTTCTTCACAAAGTATGACACGCTCCGCCTCTTAAATAGATACCGAGGTAAACGACTTCTGTTCTGTATCTTCCCCTCCACTCGTGTCGCGCGCGCGTGTGTGTGTGTTGTTATTGGTTAGTTTTGGGCTATTATAGTTTATAAATTTTATTATACTATTAATATCATAATTAAGATATTGAGCTATAAATAAAAATAGAACACTACTAAAATTTCTGGTGAAATGGACCTTTTGATCCCTTAATTTATTTTTATTTTTCGTTTTGTTTTCCTAACTGTTTTTTATATTATTTTGAACCCTTCATTATTAATTTTTTGTTTATTTTGATCTCTTAACTCTTTTCTATCACAGAGTCAAAATAAACAGAAAATTAGTTAGGGAACAAAATAAACAAAAAGTTAGTTAGGAGGCCAAATGAAAAACAAAAACAAATTAAGAAACTAAAAGTCCATTTAATAAAAAATTTTCATACTTTGTTATGACCACTCCTTACATATGCAGTTTTAATAATTTAATTAATGATGAATAAATAATAAACGATAGAATGAAGTATAATAGCTCGTCAAAACGAACATTGTTCTTAATTTGAATAACAGATCAAATTATTTAACAGAAAAATATACACTATGATCAGTTCGTCCAATGTACACACTTTTTTCTTAGTTCTTCTCAATCCACAGATTGTATCAGAGAGTGAGAGCTTTGCGCCTCCGTACTCATTGGCAAGGAACTCACAGCAAACCACAAACAATTCATCTATTGCAAATTCAAAGAATCAGACTCAAAATAATGGAGATGCAATACAGAATCCCTTTAGCCCGTATTACATTCATCTGAATGAAAGTCCCTCCTTGGTGACGGTGACACGGCTAAATTACTAAGTATTGGCTCAATCTATGAAGCGAGGTTAAATTTTCAAGAATAAATTCAAGTTTGTTAATGGCTCCATTATTATGCTTGAAGAGTTTGATTCGATGCACAGTGCAAGGGAAAGGTGCAAAAATCTTGTTCATTCTTAGTTGATAAAATCGATTTCTTCTCCGATTGCAAGGAGTGAGGATTAAATTCACAGTGATGCTCATGTGTCGAGAGACCTTAGAGAAATATTTTCTAATTATTAAAAGAGATATCTGATTATTAGTCCAGTGTATAGAGTGGGTTCGAAGCATAGTTATGTATAACTCAGATCAAAAGTTGGCTTGATCAGAAAGATGGATTACCAAGTCAATAATCCGACCGCAAATTAAACGATCAACTGAAAACTTAAATAAGAATAAAAAGTTTTTAAAAAATTTTACTATGTGGAAAAGGATTTTATATTTTTAATACAACATAACTTAGTTAATAATTATAATATTTAAAGGATATTTAATTAATATTAAAATTCAATAGAATATAATAAATAAAAAAATTCTAAAGGTTCTATTAAATAATTAAATAAAAATGGAGCTTTGGTCTTAAATAATCTAGTTGGTGTATCTATGTTGAGATCGGTTATAATTAGGGGCTCTCGCCCCTCCTCAACACCAACACCCCAAAAAAAAAAAAGAATTAATATAAAAGAAAAAAAAAAGAAATAACATAAAATGAGAAAAAAAGTACTTTTCATGTAATCTTTAAAAACAAAAAATTGCTTAAGCTTTCAGGCTAGGGATATGATTTTGGAATAAGAGAACGATATTTCAAACCCCCCCCCCCCCCAAAAAAAGAAAACTCCCAACTGCAAAATTCATCTTTATGTTGATGTGCAATTTGTTCCAGTGTTTTAGAAAGGGCGAAAACAAAGACGCTGTTAAACTTTATTAAATATGAATTAAAAAAAAATCAAACATTCACTTAAACAAAATAAATATATTACATCACAGAACCATTTACATGATTTTATTTAAAATAATGATTTAACAATCAGATAATATATAAGTCATTTTAAGCGCACAAAGATAATCTTTATAACTTAACTTAAAATAATCGACATTTGACTAAGACTGAAATCTTTGTATTGGCACGTTACAAACTCTTTATTCCCTTTGCTTCACCCTATGATTTGTGTTATCAACGAATAAGTAGAAAATAGCACATGAACTAACCTCCTTCCATTTTGTTCAGGTCTTAACTTCTATAAAAATAATTTATAACTGCCCATATGTCTCAACAAACAAGAATAAACGTCTCAGACACAAGTGTTCTCAATCTAGAGCAAATCATCCTAGAAATTACACACACAAATGAAAAGATAGCACAATAACATGTATTCGTGAATTAAGATTTTAAAGAAAATAAGAGGGAAAGAAAAGATTTAAATAATAATTATAAGTCTATTTTACTTTTCAAATTCTTCCCTCCCCTCAAAAACCTCAACTCCCATAAAAGATGGAATACTCCAGTGTCAAGCCCGAACAAACAACCAATAGATTGGATCTCATTCCACTAAACCAAAAAACCAAAAGGAATTTTCACGAGCTGGAGGCCTTCTTTGCATATCCATACAAGATAGAACCGAATTAAGTCATAAGGCATCAGTGAAACGACAGGTGTCAATATTATATAAGCGAACCCCCATTCTTTAGTCTGAACACACAAAACAGTTACAAATTCAACTAGTAAAGATAGTAACTAAATGCCACTCAAACGCAAAAGGTTGTATAAATCACAAATCATAAAATACATTGGAGCAAGCGAAGCTTGTCGAAGGTGCAATAGACTTTATGCCACAATTTGGAAAATTTGAGAGTTTGAGATCATAACTAGTCAAGTTGACCATCCAACAAACTATGGATATTTCCATATGAGTAACCAAGGCTTAAGGGGAGCTCCCCATCAGAAAGCCCTACTATTCATAGTCATTTAGTTGGCACGGCTTTTGAACACATCAAGACCCATCTCAGTAGGATCAGTTGCTTGCAACTCTACTTGAATTCCATCCAGCTCCCTCTTGAATCTGTCCTTGGAGCTTGCATAAATCATCTTGCTTCTGACCCTTGATGTATCAGGGGACCTTCAAACAAAAGCAGCAAAATTAATGCATATAGAAATTAACAACAAAGCACGGACAAGGACAGCTATCGGCAGACCTAAAAGTAAACATTACCAAGCAATGAAAAAAATTCTGCTTTTGGGGACATTCCCTTCTGTCAGATACTCAAAATCATAAACAGCATAGCGACACTCGTCAGCAGGAAGGCTAGCAGTGAAATCCTCATAGCCCTGGTTTGGCTCACCAAGCTTCTCCACAATGACTTGCTTCTGGTTCTCCTCAATCTTGAAAACTATGAACCGGTATGTCCTTTTTGCCTTCAGCTCCAAAAACCTTAACTTGCAGTCATCATGGACTGCCATACCTGATGCTGCGTTTGCCTATACAATTGCAGTTGCAAACACATCATATTCATCATAAATGCCATTCACAAGCAGATCACCAACCCCATCCAATCGATTACAAACAACAATGTCAATTCTTTTTGCCATTAAAGTTGTTACTCAAGGTAAGTGACAAACAAATTATTGTTAACATAATAGTGTTGGGCTGTTGGCTAAAAGAAAATAACTAATATTATAACTTTAAGAGGTTATCGCATAAAACAGTTAATTTGTATATTGTGAATAATCAAGTGTCATAGGAACATGCCGCCAACAAGCAAAGCAAATAAATACTTTTTCTAGCATAGTATGTCCAAATCATGGGGATAGAAACAAATAGTGATTAGTGCCAAAGTAAGTAAACATCAATAAATAAAAGATCGTGTTATGTTTGATGTGTCACCTTCAAGCCAAACAAAATAATAATAATAACAATAATAATAATTTCATTAATAAATCTAATAAAAGAAACATTACCAAAATACATCAACTAAAAGAATATATTATTTAACGTATCCAAAAACAAAAAGTATTATTTAATCCACCAATAATTACCATATCAGTAAAGAAATTGAATCCGCACGTTTATCCCCAAATCACAAAAACTCATCGCTCCATAGATCAAACGCATCACAAAAATTATCATACCATGCGATCAATTAGGGAATAATTTCAATCAAAAAACACCGGAATCGAAATCGAAATCAGATCTGTAAGCAAATAACACACGAGATTTTTTTTTCTCCCAAAGAAAGAATTAAACAAACACAAAATCCACACTTCAAGTTTAGGGATCAGATCGAGCACGAATTCAGCTCGGAGTCAACTCAAGTAAACAGTAAGAGTCGAGAGGCAGCTGAATTTGAAAAAAATAATAATCGAAAAATTCGAAGATTCTTTGTTTTGATATGTAAGAATTAGAGATAACGAAAAATTAGGGAAAGGAAATAGAGGAAGGAAGAGCAAAACTAACCATGTTAGTTGCGGTTGCTGTTGTTGGAGAGTAAGGGCGATGGTGGTGGAGGAGATATAGGAATGTGTTTTGTTTTTTTTTTTTTTTCTCTCTTTTTCTGTTTTTCTTTTTCTCTCTCTCTTGGTGAGGTACCGTAGCGAGATTGTGGGTTCGCACGTCGCAGAGAGAAAGGGGGAAAGGAAGGAACTGTGCGAATGAGGAAGTGTGTGGTGGAGCGTGACACATTATTAATATCACTCGCTCTTGAGGGGCACAACGGTCCAATGGGCCCTGCCACCTGTCCTCTTTGCTTCATCCTTTTCCTCCAAATATCCGTTGAATAAAAGTTGTTGTACTGGCTGCCTTTTTTCACTTTTCTTCACCTGCCTTGTCCGGTTTCACTTGGGCTCATAAGCTTTGGGCTTGGGGCCCAACTGCTTTAATGTGAGTTTTAATGTTTATGATTTTGTATACTTTTTGATCCGTCTAATATTGGGTTATTCAATTCTGTACTACCTAATTCTGCGGGTCCCAATTTATCCGCCGACCAATTCACATCACTTTCCGACCAGTCGGCCCTCAATAAAAAAATGGACTCTTGTCACGGAGTATGTGACTATGTTTGTTGGGGCGTTGTTGTCAAAATTCTTAGCTATACCACGAGTATTGTTTCGCACTAACTATATGTTCTATAATGATGATTAGCACCAAAAGAGTCAAGTATAATAGTGATATTGAGGAATGAGCCGTGTTATTTATACATCAAAGTTTAACATTAAATACAATACTTTTTTAACATACTGCATGTGTTCTAAAGACAATTTCAACGAAGAACAATTATAACCTCCGTAACTAGGAATATACCTGAGAATTTCTCCAACTCCGAAACAAGTAGCGTAACGGAGCAGTAGCTTCACTAGATAACAACAGCATTAGTGTTAATTTTTGTACCAGTTACCAGGTGGCGTTCCCCATTTGTGGCAGATCGATCATCCTCACAAACATCTAACGAAGATTGTTGTGAACCCAACAACAAAGTTGGATTTATATTGTTGGATTGACTACTTATCATGAGACCAAATGCGACACCTCACTTCAATCCCTCTCTGACTCCTATAATCACAATTCTTAAATTTGACAGTACTTGATATCGCATTGAGTGCTTGACTGCTTGCGAACTCTACTTATAAGCGTTTATTCATCTTTATAAATATCTTACAAAAATCATGTCGCACGCATGTAATTACATAATGGTTTGTAAAATTTCATATTTCAGATTTAAATATAAGAATTCGTTCCCTCCAACAATCTCAACATTTTTCACCCAAAAGCAAGCAGAGAGAAGAGAATTCCTTTCCAACAATTTCCCTCGACACTTTCACTCTGCAACAAGTTGCTCAAGCTGAAAGGCCTCTAACACAAATAAGAGTAATTACATAAAGAAAAATGTTAAATCCTCCTAACAAACAGCCTAATACTCCTGATAATTACTGAAACAAGAAAATATTAAATGCTTTTTGCATTCCTAAACTATTACATGCTTATACTTTTCATTTAACACCTCTTTGTTTTAAGTAATTAGGAGGAAGTTAGGAGGGTCTCTTGTCCATATTGCATTTCTCTTGCAGGAAACAAGCCCGGATAACATGACATTATTCCTTATAAATGCATCAAAGCTCATCATGCACTCTTTGTTCTAGAGGAGCCTCCATATTATGAACACGATTATTTCTGACTTGAAGATTTATGTCATCTGCAACAGCTTGGGCTCCTAGTTCTGCATGCCCGACCATACCAGCCTTTATGGCCTCAGTAACTTTTCTCTGCAACGTAAGCAGGCCAATCCGCTTGGAAACAACATAAAGAACAGCAAGGGAGAACAACAAAAAGCCAACCCCAAGTATCACCCTGTAAAAAATCAAGTTAATCATTAGGAATTAAGACCAAACGAAGCTGCTGGAGAATAAAATCCATTTCCTTTTTACTGTTCCATACCTGTCTATGACATCTTGACGTTGCATTGTGGAGAGCAAATTCCGTGTTCTCATCAGCAGTGAGCGGTGCCCTTTATATTCACTTTCAGCCTTTTTTAATACTCCAGTTGATTCATCTATATATCCAACCAATTTTGCAAAACAAATATCCCAAACAGAGTTATTTCACACTCCTCATAATCATATTCCTCAAAACAATATCAGCACTTGAATTCATCAAGTCATAACAAATAGCATTCAATTAAAGTTTTAACAAGCATTCCAGCGCAAACAGTGAACAAAGAAGCAGCTGCTTTACATTACACCTCAAAGGAGATGAAAGGTAGAAGAACCAACACAAGTTAAATTGCATAAAATCATATTCCTGGAAGAGAAAGCTGTAATGTAGTATATCATCTACAGTATGAGGACCTCAAGGTAATACATAACTGTATAACTACATTAGTGTTTAATTGTTATTTGGTAGACTCAAAATCAAAAGGCCTTTCCTTGGTTACTAGTACTCAAAACTGATAAAATTGGCTGCAAATTTAAAACTTTGTAACCAGCTTATAGGTTAGCCTAATACCTTGTTCTCTAACCTGTTCTTAAAGGCCATTGGTTAATATGCAAATCTGTAATGTTACTGACATTATTGGAACCATATAAAAATATCCTCAAGCATCATACCCAACCTATGCCAAACCGTATAAAAAGCTGAACCCTATGATTGGATTGAGTGGAATGGTAGTAAAGAAAAGGTTAAAGAAAGTAAAAGTTACTAACACTGTTTTGTGAGCTTTATGTAAGTGATAATAAGTAACCCAAACCTCAAGTATCCATTTTGAGTTACTCAAAATTTGGGTGTAACAATTTACACGCTGTAACTCTCTTTTCTGCCCTTTTTTAAACATCCAAGCAAGAAAAAGAAAGTCATCTCTTATTCCTTCATTCTACTTCTTAGCTACACTCTTATACCCTTTTATTTACTCTCTTTCACTCCCACACAAAGCCTAAGAGATTCATTAGATGAGTGTTTTACCTTGTGAATTTCAAATGCAAATTATTATCCTTGTCAAAATCACCAGGAGAGAAAGTCTGACCACAGTTTTATTCCAACATATACAAATCTATAGGTACAATATCCTTAAACTTCAGTTCACTCTATAATTAGCTGCATCCCAGCATATTGTGCAATACAGTCCCCCGGATGAGGCTAATATGAGTTTACATCTTACATACAAAATGTTTTCAAATTTATCAATTCTACACCTAACAATTACTTAACACAATAAAACTTTTAAGGAAACTTTATAAACCCTAACTAGTTCAACATAATTTAATGTAACAAAAGTATAGCAGGCTTCCAAGATGTTTCCATAATTCCTTCACGTGTGTCACAAAACCTTCAAGGGTGTTTTTTGTAATTCCTGCACTTGGGCCATGGCTGGCTAGGTTCTATTCATTAAAGTTAGATCATACTTGGGTTCATGTTAAGTTACTCAATCTTTCGGAGGGGCAAGGTGGGGAAAGGGGAATATAAGGAGAAGGAGAGGAAAAGATAGTAAGCTGAAAGAAAGAAAACCACACACAGATAAAAATCATCATAGTAAGACACCAATCCCTTCGAAAGCCCCTTTCTCTCTATAAAAAGAGGCCAGGGAAGAAACTTTGAAGAGTTTGACCAAAATGCTCAGTCACAATGGATGTTGATGTCTAAAAACGGTAAGCTAATAGGCTTAAATTTCAGCTTGAACATCAAAATTGATCTTGATTCAAGCACATAGTATATTCAATCAAACAATCAGATGATGATCATGGTTTTACTCAATGCTTTCAATTCATTGACAGATAGTTTCTTTCAAGTGCTATAGTTTCCATTAGTAATAGAAAAAGAAAGATAGAAGTCCACATAAATGATAATCTCATCAATTCATATTTAAGTCTTCAAAGTATAGATAGGTTTGAGGACCTAGCGATATTGTGTGGTCAACAAGAAGACACATCTCTAGGAAAAGAGGATTTAAAGACTTATGACATTGAGCAGCCAGAAGCTATAAATGAGATAGCTGCCAGGTAACTTAAAACTCATTCTCCGCATCCTTCTTTCATTCCAATCTAACTGAATTATTTAGCCAGCTTAAAATTATTGCATACATCTTTTCTCTTTTCTTTTTCTTCATGTCAATTTTACATACACCAATAAAAAAATAATAATGCAATATAAGCGTGAAAATAAAGTTGAATTAGAAAGATAAAAGAACAATAATCAATGTAGACAGGAGGAGAAGGATGAAAATGTACCCACCAAGAGTCATAAGTGTGCTTGTGCTTCTTTCAACCTCCTACATGAAGATAGAAACACAATGAGTATGCTGATCAACCCATCATAAAAGGGTCACATTTTATGAATAAGCAAAGAACAATAATGGCGGAATAAAATATTAACCAAAAAGAGTATTAAAACTAGGGAGCACAAAAGAAAAATTAAGTTTACAAAACAAGGACACCTAACTACTAACCTGAGCCATCAATTGACGAGTTCGACGAAGGCTTTCAGTGATGCTCTCTGCAGCAGATGTCATTCCAGCTTTTGTCCTGGAAGAAAATCACAAATTTGAGAACAACAATACTTCATCCTGGTGACATGGTAACAGAACTTCCAAAGAAATGGCGCTAAATCATAAACAAAAACAACAAGCAAAGCATAATTTGACCCAAGCTGAACATAGCAACAAGGACATACTGTAAGTTGCGTCTGCGAGCCGTGGACTCTTCACCACCACCTAGAAGTAGTTCTCTCTGCATCATATAAAACCAGAACAACTCACAATGCAGTCGAAATCATCAATGTAGAGGAAAACAAATCACACATGCAATTTACAAATGATCACATTATATATTTGATACGTTCAAAAACTATATCATCTTCAATATCACAGGCACAAAGTCAGCGCGATGTTCTGAATAGCACTTCATTTTAGCACAATTTGCACAAATAACACAATCTACACTGACGTAAACAATTCAATACAAAAAATCAAACAATAAAAGCATCTAGACGAAACAGAAAATCAAACACTAGGGTTAAGGAAAATGAAGTAAGTTTATTGCCTCCGCCTGAGCAGCTTTCCTCATGTTAGCCCTTGCTTGCAGATTAGCATTCCTCAGATTCGATCGCAAACTGCCAAACAACCGAAATTTCAAACAAAAATACTTAAAAAAAAAAAAAATCGAACAGAAATTGCAAACATGCCAAATTACATAACTCACTACTGAATCAACATGCTTTGGAAATTGGAATTCAGTGCACGAAGTAGTACGTTTGGATTAGTGTTTTCCAGGATTCAAGCAATTCGCGAGCAGATTCCACCTCTGGTTCCGTAGGCAACTGCGGAGCGAGGAGATCGAGGTTGAAAATCAGCGAAGAGAGGAGCGCCAATCCATCCTGAGCGATGCCGTTCAACCTCGGAAGCGAGCTCTTCTCCTCCTCCTTCAACCTCGCCGATTTCCCGTACTCTCCGATCGCCTTGATGTGCTCTTGCGTCTTCCTGCAAGTCTGGTCCCATTCCTTCTTCACCTTTTCCACCTCTTCCACCACCTTATCCATCGCCCCGATTGTGATCGGAAAAAAAAAAAAAAGTTTCGATCGTATTTTCTCGGAAGCAAAACAGGTTTAGCACTTGGAGCTCTCTCTTCAACGCACCGAGTCGCCGATTAATGGTTGCATCGGCTTCGCGAGTTGACTCACTGAGTCAGTCCGTTCTCAGCTCGCTCCCCATAAGGCCGCCGTTTTCCCGGGGAATTCTAATTCTGCCAAAAAAAAAAAACAAGGTTATCAAATTTCAATTGGGAAGAAGCGAAAATGGGAGGCAATTTCTTTTGTTTGCTTTCGAGTGCGATAACGGAATTCAGTATCTGATCGCGCTGCTCTCGCTTTTACTTTTGTGGGGAATGCAGAATCGCATGCTGATCTGAAGCTGGACTGGGAAACGATGCCGTGTTGACTGTGATTAGGAACATAGTTAATAATTTTTAATTTTTAAATTTTTATTCGTTTAAAATAAGTAATAAAATACTTTCTTTTATTTCTCTTATATTTGTGCATTGTAATAAATTATGCTTTTCTAATTAAAATCGCATGACATTGAGGTGTCCTTTTTTTTTTTTTTTATATCGGATGAAGTAAGATTAGAAATTATTCATTGGAAAAATTTTTGAAGGGAAAGAGAATCGAATATGAGACATTCCAAACTCAAATAAAATATATAAAAGATAATTATTTAAATTGTGGATTCAATGCTTGACATATCTACTTATCTATATATAATTTATAGAAATTAATTTACATATATTGATAATATAAAATATCTTTATAATATTAGTCAATGAAAAGTTGACAAATCATCCACTTTGTACAATTTTTTAAAATTTGCAGTAGAATTAGTTTTAAAAGATATTTTGCTCTGATGATACATGTAGATTAAACTAATTTTTATATACAAACTTATCATGTTTGTGCTTATATTATTATTCTTCAAATCATTAAATTATTGATAAATAAAGATAATTTAAAAAGTTTAAAAATAAACATTGAAGAGATAATACTATAATAATAATATTTATACTACTTAATAAAGGCATTTTTATATTACTATATAAAGGCATTAAAGCATTTTAATCGTTTTTGGCCATAATTATATTTTTCATTCTACTCTTATTTATTATCTTAAATATCCAATAATAACTCCTTTAACTTTTTTTTTGTTGCTGAAATTTCTTTTATTTTCTTAAATAATCTTTTCTTTCTCAAATATTATTTACTTTGAAAAATTAAAAAATGCAAATTGATAGAGAAGGAAATGTTTTGCTAGTATTATAATAACAATTATAATCTATTACTAATAATCTGTTATTATTAATAATAATAAAGGAGATTCCTTTCAATAACTATCACATGGTGTCCAATTTTACTTTCTTTTCTTATCCATATATTTCAGTTTTTATATATCAAATAGTAATTGAAATTGTCTATTACACAATGCATGTTCTTAAGTAGTTATCAGACCATCTCTTCATAACTTGCAACAAGTTATTGTTCAAATAAATCTAAGTTTAATATCTTAAAGAAATAAATGATTTTTTTTTAAAATTGCATTTAAAAAAAAAAGTGGATTGATAGGTTCGTGCCTATCAATCTACTAGCAACAATAATTTATTATTATTATTATTATTTGTTTGGGGTATTTTAGTAAAAAATTATATTATCTAATAATATTTTTAATATATCAAATAAGGTAATATGAATTCTCAATTTGATTACTTATACATATTAAACATTACATTATAGTTTTACTAGAAATTTTGAAGGTGGTAGCCTTTCTAAGTAATGATTTAGATTATTAGTAATGTTGTTAAATATTATGTCAAACACCACCTTCGAAACATCAATTTAACACTGCAAATTTGTGCATAGATTAATTGTATATCATCTCAACAAAACACAAATAACTATTCAAAACTTTTGATTAACCTTATGTACAAAATATAATGTTATTTAATTATTGTTAAACATTTAGTGTTAACAAGTAGCTACGATAAAAATCAATGTCAATAATACTTATTTCTTTTTTTAAGGAAAAAAATACTTTATCCCCCTCAATTACTGTGCACTTTTAAATTTATATTTTAATCTTTTTATTAATTTTTTGTCTATTATTAACAAAAAATAAGTATATTATACCCCCGAAACTTTGGATTATATGTATTTTAGTCTCAGAACTAAAAATAACGTGCAATATTATACCTTAAATTTTTTTTTTGAATTTATGCTATTTTCGTTAATAATAGATGGACAAGTTAACAAAATAGTCCATTTACATATTCAAGAAAGTTTCTGAGTTGATTTGCATATTTTTAAAATGTAAAGGGTAAAATGTATATGATCTTTAATTCGAGGAAGTAAAGTGTTCTCCTCTCTTTTTTTATTAACAAAAATTTATATTAAAGGGAAGACTCACTCCACTTTAAATAAGGTTATTCTTTTGAATTTATTAAGTACTTATAAAGGTACTTTCAAATCACCAAATAACAAAAAAAACTTATGAATCAAACCCAAATTGTGGTGATATATGAGTAAAAGATTAACTAGACTAATTAACCCCTTATTAACACAAATTTCTTTTTTATTATTCATCTCTTCCTTTGCTTTTTTTTTTCCCAAGACACCCTACTTTTTTTTTGTAGGTGTTTTTATAATTTTTTTATGTTCATTTGTTAGTCACTTACTATTAACAAATGACCATTCCATAAGGAGAATTTACTATTCAAAAATTGTTGCCTAGCTTTATGCATGAAATACAATTCATTTATGTTGTTAGTCGTTCAGTTGTGACAAATAACCTCTTGACAAAAACAAATAACCATTTAAAAATTCATAACCAACTACATATATAAAATAAAATGTCTACATTGTTAATTAATGGAAATAAAGTAACATTAAAAAGACGAATGATAGACGGCGGTAAGCAGTTGTTGAACGATTATGAGCAGTAACTAAACGGATGCGAATAATAAATGAACAGAAGCGAGCAATGGTAGATTTTTAAGAGTATTATGAAAAATTTTCTAGTCGTTGATACCTCAAAATTTTGACAGAGTGAGACTGCATAGTTAAAAATTTAAAAAAACTTAAAATATTATGACCTACTTATTAAAACTATTGATTTATAATTAGTTATTCTCTTCAAATAATATTTGTTCGTTGGTTCTTAATAATTTTAATATGGTGGTTCCTTCTTCTTGAATAATTTCTTGAATAATTATGAAGGAAAGTACAAACCTGCCTGATTTTTTTTATTTTTTGTTTTGGGTGAATGAGCAAAGAAACAAAACGCAGAAAGGAAAAATTATCCGCGGAACCCCACCCCGAGCACATCCCCATACAAAGCAAGTTCAACTGATGCTGGTGGGGAGTCCCAGACAGTCCAAGAATTTGCATGAGACGAACCATACTTTGCCAATATGTCAGCCACGAAATTTCCCTCTGTGTAAACATGGTGGAGAGAGCAAGTCCATTCTCAGTTCAGCAACTTCTTCACATCCATAATGACCGAGGCAGCGAAAGCCAGATAAGAAACTGCACCTTAGCAGGAACCTCGAGCCGCCACACCCAACTCGAAGAAGAGTAAGATTGCTGGAAATCCTCCCCAACACTAAGCCACTGGTACACAGAAGAAGGTGCAAGCACACCCTTAAGCGAACCAGTCCTCCCTCTCTGCAATCAAAGGATCGGAATGGGAACCTACCTGAATTTGTAATATTAAAGTGGTACTCTACTCGTAGACTAAAAGGAAATAATAGTAAACTAACACTTCATATATATATATATATATATATATATATATATATATATATATATATATATATATATAATTTCTGTATTTTTACTCTATAATTTTGTGTTTCGCTATAAATTCTGGCTAGCCAAATGTAATTTAATGGAGGCATGCTAGAAAGTAATTCCAAGATCAGTTGATAGTCTCGGTTGGAGCGAAACACTATCAATCCCCATATTTAGGCAATATTGTTGAGAGAGAGATTTCGTCCCTAACAAATGGATCTTCAATCTACTCCAAGGAGAAATTTGAATCTCCTAAAAAAATAAAAGGTAAACGAGTAAGGTAAAAGGAAAAGAACAAAAGTAAAGCATAGAAAAGTGAATGGCTAGAAATGTAAAGTGTTAAAAATGTAAAAAGTAGAAGAATGTAAACAACAGAGTGCAAAGAAAATTTGTAAAATAAGTTCTTGTATTTAGGGTCATGTGTTTGCACAAATTGTCTCATATATATATATATATATATATACACACACAAATTCAAAATTCATCCAGTTATTAGCATAATCCTGCAAACCATATTACTTTATTATAGTTGACAATAAAATTGCTAAATAACTATCTTTATAAAAGACTTCATTGTCGGGATAGAATTGCTTGTAAACTGCTTCTAACTGTTCCCAATAACTACCTTCAACTATTCATCTTGCTTCACATTCTTTTTTCCTTTTTTTTTTTGGGTCAAAAAAACTTCATTGGTTAATATATAGAAGTAAAACCTAGGTACAATACATCATAATCTATTGATACAAACAATCTAAGTTTAGGAAATTAACCAATGAGAACTATACAATTTTAGTAGAAAACTTTGAACATGAATATTATTACATCACACCACAAACACCCATGATCGCAAAGGTTAGCACGGTAGATCTTAGATCTATTTGAAGCATCATAAAACCATCTTGCTCAGGTTGTATAAAAATAAAACATAATAGTTGCAACTTCGTAGAGTTGAGGAGCTGAACATGACGGTATCTACTTTATCAAACATGATGGTAGCCAAATCTGTATATCAATCATTCGCTCCATGGTACACATTAGATCATTGAAGCCTTCAAAGGTAGCCTTATGTTGTAGAAAGAGATCCATTATCTTAGAAAAGACCTAACTAACATCCACTAGCAGAGGTTATTAATTCATCTTTGCCACAGGCACAATCATCCAAATCAAAAGGTAAATACAACTGTAAGACTCTGAAGCATAAGTCTCTGATTTAGATATCCTGTTATCAAGATAACTCACTAGACATGAAGATTAAGCACATTATCGACTAGAGAGGGGTGGGCAACAAAAGTATAAAAAAAAAGAAAAAAAATCTAAACCTAACAAAAAAGGGGGTGGCTGACTATCATGAAGAGGGCTCTCCCTCATTAGAAAATAGGAGGAGGAGCTCTTGAAGAAAGGGAGGGTTTAGGCAATGCTAAGGTAAAGGAAAGGGGTGACTGAATTGTATCTTGCTCCACATTTGACTAGGCCTTTGTCAATTAAATTTCCTTACCTTTCAACCAAATTCTAACTTGCTTGCAAGAGAATTATATCTAGGCCCTTGTTTTTTAGCTCATCCCATCTTAGCCCATTTTTCCTTAGCAACTTCTCTAAGCTTTATAATCTCTATGGCTTTTAAATTGACTTATCCTAGTGACCAAAAAAAAAAAAAAATTGACTTACCCTCGACTAACTTTAGTTCAGATTGGCTGATTTTGGATTATTTGATGAATTCGTCTCAGTTATCAACCCAATTCAGCTACTTAACAATTATGAGTGGGGAATGAATACTCCTATACTAAATTTTTACATGATTTTATTATATATAATTTTTATCATTAATTTTTTCATATCATGTCTTTTTTTAATCCCATTTTTTTAAATTAATGATAAGAGAATGCACGAAATAAAATTATGGGAAAATTTAATATTAGAGGATGTATTCTTGAGTATTAAAATTTTGCAACCTTGGTAATATTATTATGGCATATTATGTTATGATTCAAATTTCATTAAAATTGTCACATAAAAAAAATATAATATATTATTAGTCTAAAATTTTTTTATATATTATTATATTAATAAAAATATTTAATTTAATTATTTATTATTTTAAAAATTTTATAAATAAAAATATATAATTAATATATAAAATTCTTTTATATTAATAATAGGTTAAAATTAATCTTTAAAAAAAAAAACAAAATTATGTCAAAATTGTTGTTGCGTAAAACGATGTGGATAACGCCAAAGCGGATTTCTCTAACGAACGTGTCGCTCAAATGGCATAGCCGGACAAAGTCCGCTGGTTCAAAAACAGTTGAAAACATTACTCCATAAGGGTCAAGCAAGGCATAATCAACACTCCCCCACTGCAATGCAAATCCATCACCAACTCGTAAGTACCACATAAAACGACAGCCCACCACCCGCATTCCCAACCAAACCCGCCGAACCACTTCCCAAACCTGACAACAAACACAGACGGAACTCCAACCCAACACACCATGTCCAACCAAACCACCACCGAGTCCGAGGTTGTCTGCGTCACCGGCGCCAACGGCTTCATCGGTTCCTGGCTCGTCCACACCCTCCTCCACCACCACCCTCGCTACACCATTCACGCCACCATCTTCCCAGGTTCCGACCCGTCCCACCTCTTCACCCTCCACCCGGACGCCCCCTCCCGCCTCAAACTCTTCCCGGCCGACATCCTCGACGCCGCCGCCATCTCCGCCGCAATCTCCGGCTGCTCCGGCGTCTTCCACGTGGCATCCCCCTGCACCCTCGACGACCCTGCCGACCCCGAAAACTCCCTCCTCCGCCCCGCCGTGCAAGGCACCCTCAACGTCCTCCACGCCGCGAAGCAATCCCGCGCGCGGCGCGTGGTCCTCACGTCCTCGATCTCCGCCATGGTCCCGAACCCTAACTGGCCGGAGAATAGGGTTTTCGACGAGGAGTCGTGGACGAACGTGGAGTTCTGCAAGGGGAGGGGGAAGTGGTACCCGGTGTCGAAGACGGCGGCGGAGAGGGCAGCGTGGGAGTTTAAGGAGGAGCACGGAGGCGCCGACGTGGTGGCGGTGCTTCCGGCGACGTGCCTGGGGCCGCTGCTGCAGAAGGAGCTGAACGCGAGCTCGGCGGTGCTGCAGAGGCTGATGATGGGGTCCAGGGACACGCAGGAGTATCACTGGTTGGGTGCTGTGCACGTGAGGGACGTTGCGAGGGCTCAGGTTTTGCTCTATGAGACTCCCACTGCCGCTGGTAGATACTTGTGCACCAATGGTATTTATCAGTTCTCTAGTTTCGCCAAGACTGTGTCCGAGTTGTACCCTGATTTTCCTATCTACAGGTTTGTTTCTTACTATTTTCTTCTTCTTGTTGCCAATGGTAGATACTTGTGCATCAATGGTAATTATGTGAAGTTTGAGGATGATTGGGTTGTGACTTGTGAGAGATGGTTTTTTCCAATACTCCTTCCATTTACATCTGTTAATGATTCATTAGTGTTTTTGCAAATAGATGGGATACCAGTCTATTAATAATGTACGAGGTGTAGATTTTGGATGGTGGGTTATTTCTGAGAAGTGGTTGGTAAAGGAACTATGCTATGGCTTCTCGTGGTGTGTCTATAGTATAGGGAGAGTTTAGACCCTTTTGTTTTTGTTTTGCTTAATGCTTTTGGAGCTGCACAATTCCTTTCTGTTTGGGAATATGATTTGTCATTGGTTATGCCAATTCTTTTCTTTAGTTATTGGACTTCCCCCATATGTAGAGAAGAACTGCTTTTGCCTTTTGGAGTTCTGCAGTGGTTAGTTTCATGGTTCCTTTGTGCCTTAGGTTCCAAGACATATTCCAGTTTATTTCCAATTTGGTTTGGTATGTTGCACCTTCTGCATTGCATGCTTTCTAGTGGGGCTTGTGTATGATATATAGCATAATTTGGGGAGAAATATTGAGGGATTCGTTTAATGAAAAGAATTTCGCTTCAGGTATATACCATAGGACTTAGGAGGATAGCATGTGGAAGTGCACAAAGATAATAATATCAAAATTGACCATGGATCTTTGACTTTATCGTTGATCATGAACTTCCACTAATCAGGGTTTAGATTCAACTACAGTCAATGGAGTAGGTAGTTGAATATTATGAGAAGCTAGGGTTTATCAGGGCTGGATGGGGAAAGGCCATCCATCTTCCTCTGCTTCCTTAAAGTTACCTTGCACTGTTTTGGAGAAACACAAACATAAGTTAACATCTTGAACAAAAAAGAATCTGAGATATCTTTTGTTATGATTGAGTTTGCAAAAAGTAACCTTTTTGTGCTAGTCATTTGTGAAGTATCCTTTTTTCAATACGGCTTTTAGACACATATCATGACTAGAAAAGGAATGGATTTGGTAACTCAAATAATGAAACTCACTGACATATCAGCCTGCAGCAGTTTAATTAGTTTGCATATATAGTGTAGGAGTATTGAGGAGTCAAGTGATATGTATGACATATATGTGAGCAATGTGGTGATTTCTACCATTGGAGAGGTGGATAGCCGTTCGTATTGCCTTTGGAGCATTTGTTGTGTTATATATATCGCTTCGGTTTTCATCTTTTTCTCTTTGGCTATATAATTCAGATAATTAGGAATCTAGATTTTATATATATATATTCAGAACTTTTTACTTCTTGTAGCTATAGAAATTTAAACAACACTTTCGGGTAATTTGGATCAGCAAAAATGATCCCCTTTACATGAATCATCTTATCTTAGTGAGAGTAGTTACTAGACATATCCTGTTAGCAATATTTATTCGGAAACTTGTGTTCTAGATTATATCCTCTTCCCAACTTCTTTTATTTTCTTTGCAGTATATATGAGCAAGTTTGGTTAGGAGAAAAATAATCTTATAACATACTTTATCATAAATCAATCATTCTAGGCAATTATGGATTAGATTTGATGGCAATGTAGGTCATGTAGGAAACAGGACAACCTAGATACCAAGATATTTATAAGGCAAAAATAATTGATTCATTCTCTAACTTATTTTTTGTTTTCAAATTTGCCCTGTAAGTTATAAATATTTAAAATTCGCCCTCTAACTTTTAAAAACTGAACATGTTTGTCCTCTTCGTAAACGACTTTAGTTATATTAACGAAAAAATCCTATCTGACATATGAGTTAGCTAAAATAATATACATGACATCTTATGTGGTACGTTATATTTTCAAATGATCAAATCTACCCACTAATACAACAAACAACATTTGCAAACAGATTGTGAAGAGGACAAATGTTTTTAAAAGTTAGATGGCGAATTTGGAATATTTATTACTTAGAGAATGAATTTGAAAACAGAAAATAAGTTATAGGACAAATCAATTAATTTTGCCTGTTTATAAAATCAGATCAGAACTCATATAAATTCTGTTTTTTGGTCTGCTAAATTATCATACATAGTAGTATCTGAAGAAGGACTACATGCAGGTTCCCTGAGGAAACTCAACCTGGCCTGACACCATGTAAAGATGCAGCTAAGAGGTTAAGAGATTTGGGCTTTGTCTTTGCGCCAGTTGAAGATGCTGTGCGAGAAGCAGTAGAGAGCCTTATAGCTAAAGGCTTCTTGCAGCGAACACCCTCACAGAATTAGTATTTATATTTTATTTAATTTTTGTCATAACATAAGGCGAAGTAATCATTGCTTTATTTCTTTTGTTTGTTTGACAAGTTGGAATAAGTAATAATAAATGTAAATATTCTACAATTATCTAGTAGATTAATCTCTTACTTCTTCCACTCTCTTTTTAATTTTTTTTAATTTTTCCTTTACACTTCTCCCTTCGTTACCCAAAGTAGCTTTCATTCTGCAATGGTATATCATTCATTTATGCTGTGTCAGTGTCACGTGTCAAGGCGTCATGGAGTAGCATTGTTGTCATTTTGTTAATTTTCTGAATAAGGGAAATCCACGTGCTCTCATTCGTTTTTAACTGCTCCAACCTACCAGAATGTGACATGTTGGAATTCAACTTAGTCTGCTACATCTCAGAGCATATTATATTTACGGAACAGTAGAAGATGGCTAGAATCTATGTCCCAACAAAGAAGTACTTTACTATGCAATACGAAGGAACAGGCTAGAGGTTACGGGAAATTTAGCACATGATGTCTGTTAAAGTGCTGCATTAAACCGATATTCCCAGAAGTGCTTACGTCCAAATGTCAGAAAAAATATGTAAGTACCTATCGTATTTAGTAATTGGTGCTTTTGTTTGCATTTTGGAAATTTATATAGTGGATAAGCTTTCTAAAACAAGTTTCAAACATCTGCGTTTATTCTGGTATTTGTCCTGGAATATTTTCTTCGGAACTTTAATAAACATACCGAATTATTGCAAATAGTATTACAAGACTTCGGAAATGACTACATAAATATTTTATTTTATTTTTATAAACATAAATTTAGGTGAGTTCAATGCCGGTTATCTCATTAGAGTCAGGATAAAGTTTCAGAACTTAAAGATCACTTACAAAGAACTTATAAGATTGTTGTCCATCTAAAAAGGGTTCTCGCATTGTTAGGGGAAATTAAACTTGCATCTTTGTAAAATACGATACCGCTACTTAACAACCGCCTCAACTCTTATTGGCTTAAATATCAAGAGTCTAGACAACTAATGGAAATATGGAACACATTGCCTCACAGGCGCAGGTTTCCCCTACAGAAAAAATCGTCCACAAATGGACCTCACAGAGCCGATAAACATTTGCATTCAATTGAGATGTAGCTTGTAGTTGAAATTGAAATGTTCACATGTGTTTTTGCCACATGTGGATGTGGTTTAGCATACATTGAAATCCCCTCCAGCCCTCTCCTTTTTTGGCGTAAGCATGTTGAGAATGGAAGTCTCTTTAAAGCAAATTCCAATTGATTATATGAAGTACTCGAAGGTCAACTCTTCCCTCTCCTTATCAACATAGTTTCCCCATTCTTTTAGCGGAGAAAATAACAATGACAACCAACCATTACACTTTTTTCTGATCTGACAACCAAACCATTATACTACTTGCTGTTTTCTATTACGTGTGTTAACCTTGGAGGAATCTTCAGCCATTAAAGCAAGTCGCTTCAATACAATCCATGTAAGCGTGCATTAAGAAACAAGCCCTCTTTAAAACTCGTAATTACAAAGGAGAAGAATGAGAAATATTAAACTTTTCTTCCTAAAGCTTATTTAAAGACTGAGAATACATGGAAGTTATGATATCTATAATATTTTACAAAAAATAAATGTAATAAAAAGTGAGTTATACTGCAAACATAAAAAAACTTTTGTCTTTGATAATAAACTCAAAACTTAACTAGAAAGGAAAGTAGAGTGGAAAACTGTCATTATCGATCAAATTTCTCGTGGAACTCGATTATCATTAACAAATGTGGAATCATGCAGGGGGTGATGTGCAACTCCAAGAATAATTGATGATCAATTTATAAATAATACGCGGGCTAGTTGATGAGATCCGCAGATAGTGCTAAAGTAAGCCAGTTATGAAATAATTGCATTTATGAAATAGGTACAAACCACAAGGCATTGAGATTATTAGTATCACATTTCTTGACCGTCTACACCGCCCGCGCTTCACAATTATGACTGATGTTCATGTTTATTTTATAGAATAGATAAACTAATAAACATGGACATAACATGGGATTATGTTACTTCCTTGGACTGCATATGAAAGCTTCATTAACTAGTTCCCTTATCAGTAACCTCCCAATCAACTTACACAAACATTTTCTGCCTTCTCTGCACTTCTATCCCATATTGTCCCTTTCTCTTCTAAGCCCTTTTGAGGAAGAGAGACATGGGAATTGAAGCTCAAGAACAAGACTACTCAAAAAAGCTGCAGGCTTATCATCAACAGATTCATGGTCACAACCAAAAACACAAGCTGAAGCCCCTTGTGCTAGTCATACTCACCAACCTTGTCACCATATTCATCTTCACAGGCCCATTTAGTTTCTTGTATCACCCCTCAAAGAGTCCTCATGGCTCAAACTCTATCTTGCAGGAACTCAATTCCACCAAAGCTCAACTTGCTGCTACACATGCACTCTTGTCTGAGCTGCACCACAGGCTCAACTCCACAAACTTGCTTGTCCAGGCCTTGCTCATCGATCTTACACGCCAACAAGACAAGCAATCTAGTAGTGTTGATCAGAACCCCATAAGTTTGAAGCTAGGAAATGATGACTCTACAACAAGTTTTGCATCTGAGGTGCTCAATCTTGCACTTGGCCCTCACAAACTCCCTTTTGGGTACTCTCCAAGCATAGGATCAGATCAGATTCACACACCTATTGGTGCAGCCTGCCTGAGGCTCCAAGAGGAGTTGAACCAATATATGACATATGACATTGGAGGGGAGTGCCTTGTGGATGATGTACTTGCACAAAAGCTCATGCTCAAAGGGTGTGAGCCACTCCCAAGGAGAAGGTGCCACCCCAAGTCTCCTACAAGTTATGTAGAGCCAACTCCCTTGTCAGATTGCCTTTGGACAACACCACCAGACACTAGCATTGTCTGGGACCCCTACACTTGTAAGAGTTACGAGTGCCTCATTGAAAGAAAGAATGAGCAAGGGTACAGCAAGGGTTGCTTTCATTTGCAAGGAAGGGAGAAGGGTAGGTGGATCTTTGATGATGGTGGACTTGACTTTGGAATAGACCAAGTTCTTGCAACAAAAACTTCTGGCACAATTCGTATTGGAGTTGACATTGGTAGTGGAACTGGGACATTTGCTGCCAAAATGAGGGAAAGGAATGTGACAATCATCACAAGCACAATGAATTTGGATGGTCCATTCAACAACTTCATTGCATCAAGGGGCTTGATACCAATGCATCTTAGCATCTCTCAGAGGCTTCCATTCTTTGAAAACACACTTGATATTGTGCACTCCAGGGATGTCATAAGCAATTGGATACCAGACACTGTGCTTGAGTTTCTGCTGTATGATATATATAGGGTGTTGAGGCCAGGGGGGCTTTTCTGGCTTGACCATTTCTTCTGCTTTGGGTCACAGCTCAACAAAACTTATGTGCCAATGTTTGATCGAGTTGGATTCAAGAGATTGAGATGGCATGCTGACATGAAGCTTGATCGTGGGGTTGAAAGGAATGAATGGTACATTTCAGCCTTGCTGGAAAAACCAGTGATCTGAGGTAGGCATAAGAATGCACAAGCTAAATTAATGAACAAAGATTTTGTGACAAAATTGTCAAGTGAAAAAGTGAAAGTTCTTTGACCAACTCAGATGTTAATCTCTTTCTTCTAATTAGCTATAGAATCTTCTATAAGATGCACGGTACTTTTGCTCCTCAATATTTCTTCTATTGGTGGTGGTGGTGGGCTTCTCAATCTTCCAAGTTAAGAGGAGCTAATAGTGATCATAAATAGAGTAAAATTGAATTTTATTGCAGTTAACACTGTTGTAAACGAGTTTTGTAAGCACAAATCTTCAGGTCTTTCATTGATTCAACTTCAAGAGGTCAACTACATGTGCAGCCACTTTTTCTTGAAAGGATGAATTTTATAATGATAAATCAGGAAATTGCTGTAAAACACTCAATTGTATAAACATTCAAGTATTTAGTGCCTTCTAAATGAAGTAAAACTTTATTGAAATTTGTATCATTAAATTATAAAATAAAAAAAAACTAAGTGCATGAAAGTCGTGTTTATGTGATCAATAACAGAACTAATAAATTATTGTAAGTTTTTCTTGGAATATGGTTAAGTGTCACATATCCACATATTCTAAACATAAATGACGTTGGTGGCATACTTCAATCACCCTATCAATTTCTTATCAACTTGAATACTTGATGTTGCATCGTAGATTTGGTATCAATTTTCAAATCTGCAGATCTTTAATGGGAAATGGGTTCCATTGGGAGTTACTTGCAAACCAAGCCGCTTGGACCCAGTTTGATACGTTTTGTAAAATCTAAATGTTCGGTAGTTATCTGTTACAAAATAAAATATTACAGACCTTGAGAATTACCCTTTGATATGTCAAATTAATAAATGCTTTTAGTATCTAATTTTGACTAACTGACTTACACTATTGGTTTAAGTATAGGAGTAATACTCTTAAACTTGTGGAACCACCTATAAGAAGTAAAATCCTTATTTATTATACTTTGTCGCTTAATGAAAGTGAAAAAACTAAAAAAGATTGCTCATTCATAAAGTGAGAAGTCATGTCATGAAAAACAGAACCATTTATCTTCTATAGGTTTCCTTATCAACACCCGTATCAGTTATACAAACATACTAACTTCATACAGAAAGAAAAGAAAAGTTGAAATACTATGTTACACCCTTAAGCTAACAGTTACAAACTCTTAATCTACAAGTTCCACTTTTCTCTGTTTTGGCAAATATATACTTGCTAAACAAGCTGTTTTTGACATTAAATATGAAAGGACTTACTTAACTAGTCACACTGCTTGAACGTAACTGTTCTGCAGTTGAATACAAGGACTCATTGCTGTAAGGATTATGGGAACTCTCTGTGACCTCATTATGTCTGAAGCTAGTTGAAGTGGATGCTTCCGAGTCAGCAATGGGGTCCAAACCAGCTGAGCGCAATATGACTTCAATTTCTTTCACTACATCACTCATCGAAGGCCTGTCAGCTCCTGATTCTTCAAGACAACTCATTGCAAGATCCACGAACTTCACAAAACCCTGCAGTGTTGACCCTGAGCTAATAATGGCTCGGTCAAGGAGTTCGTGAAGGCCATACAAGTCTTTAGTCTTATCAATTGCAGTCCTGACCACTTTCACAATGTATTTCCCTCGTTCTATAGGCTTTCTTGCAGTTATCAGCTCCAGCATCAGCACTCCAAAACTATAAACATCACTCTTCTCAGTCAGCTGCTGACTTGTGTAGTATTCCGGATCCAGGTAGCCCTACATCAATAATTTAAATCCATTCTCTATACTTGAGTTTTTATAACTTTCTCCAATACAAAAGATTTTGAAGATTAAATTTAATCCAGATCAGAATATGTGTTTTTCTTGTCTTCATATGAGTTGCATGTGTCTATTCCAATAAGACAGTTCTATGTGCTGAAACAGCTACACCATACCATGATTGGCTTAGATGCTTACATAATTTGATAAAAATTCTCAGCATAATACAATTTATAATGAAAATTACTTAATACTGAAACTTAAAAAGCATGTTTTATGAGTTAAACCCATGAGGAGAGTCCAGCCCAAAAGTCTAACCTTTTGTGTGGGAGAGTCTTATGACTTAAGTACCACATTAATCCTCTTTATTTGCTCATTGTGAGACTGGTATTGTCATGGCATATCTATGGTGGCTTCACTCTATTGACACTATTGTACTTTAATCCAGCCTATATAGGTAAAGCATCAATTGTTATCACTTAAGCCTATGAGGAGAGTCCAATCCAAAAGACTAGCCTATTATATAGAAATGGCTTATGATTTAGTTGCCACATTAAACTTCTTTATTTGCTCAATGTGAGACTCATAACAATATGCAATTTGACTCATTTGTAAAATGGGTTGTCATTTTCTCATTAGTGATCTTGCTGCATTTTATAGTTGTGGTAAAAAATCAGCAGATATTATACAAACCATTGTTCCTTTAACTTGAGTGGTAACATGATCTTTTCCACAATCTAACATAGGTTTGGAGAGACCAAAATCAGCAACTTTTGCATCAAGGCGTTCATCCAGCAAAATGTTGTTTGATTTGATGTCCCTGTGTATAATAGGAGGATTGGCATGTTCATGAAGATAAGCCAAACCCCTGGCAGCACCAAGAGCTACTTTTATCCTTCTACTCCAGCCCAATACAATACCTGATTTCCCTGCATAGACCATATGCATGTTTTCATTTTATCAGGTAAATAAACATGAGTTTTGAATTTGTCATATACTCATGTCTCTTTCAGTAATCACTTCCAGATTTGAAGACCATAATTACAAAACAAATATCATTTAGTGGTTTGTCAATTCCTGTGGCTAAGACAGGAAACTGAATAGTGAATACTGGCCAAAAGGTAGATGTAAATGCTAATAATCCAACAAAGTTGGTAGAAAGATCTAGACTAATATCTGTTGTAAGTATGAAGCTGGATATATATAAGTACCTGTGATAGTATCCTTCAAAGTTCCATTCGGAACATACTCATAAACCAGCATTTGTTCTTCTTGTTCAAAGCAGAATCCCACAAGGGTTACCAGATTCTTGTGGTGGACCCTTGAAAGGAGTTCAATCTCAGCTTTAAATTCTATCCCTCCCTGCTTTGATTCTCTTTGAGCTCGTTTTATGGCTATCAGTTGCCCGTCAGGCAGAGTTCCCTTATAAACCTGTGGACACTTACTTATTAGTCTGTTGTTAGAAGTATATATAGTTAAATATCTCTCACTAAATGTTACATTTATTAACATAGATGTGTCACTTATAGTTAGAAATGTGGGACAATTTGAGTTAGGAACTAGTGGAAATTTTTCAATCAGGGAAATTAACCACATTAATCACTTGTGGTGGTTAATTAACTAAATATTTGGCTACCACATTCACCACTTTTTGAATATTATTGAAAATTCGATTTGTTTAGCGTGATATCTGTTCAAGTTATTAATGCTTTTGAAAATAAAGATGTTTTTGCCAGGGGTTTCTAAATTATAATTCTCCCTAGAATATTCATTTGTGAGGTTACAATACTTACACCATTATAACAAGCATATAGGGTGAGACGCCTCTGGAGTACACTAAATTCATAAACATATAGCCAATTTATTTGTGTTTTTGGGCGTGAAAAAGCAATTAACTGACAGGAAAGGAAGTACTTAATGAACAATTGAGAGCAAAATTATTGAAATAAGATATATAGGTGAATCAAAGCAGCACACCGAAGCTAACAAGAAACATTCAAGACCTTTCCATAACCCCCTGATCCGATATCGTTGGCTTGTGAAAAGTTGTTTGTGTATTTCTTAAGTTCTTTGAAAGAGAACTGCCTTGCTGCATTTAACTGAGGGATGCCACAATTGCTTTTGTTTGGATCCCAGTTTCCTGCATTTTGTGAAACCAATAATACAATTAACACAATTCCATGAGACTGTACAGGAACTATAAGCTAGAGTTTATAGTTATTTACCAAAAGGATTGCTTCGAGAAATTGCTCTTTCTGCCCTTCGCTTCTGGCGGAAAGCATAAACACCTGCAAGGAGTAATAACGCAAGCACGACAGAAGAACCACCAACTGTCGCTCCAATTATGATTGCAGCGTTTGATGAGTTACTCGACCCCTTAGGACCTTAATTATGAGAAAGGAAGAGAGACAATAAGTACTGAAGATTTCTCTACACCAGTAAATGTAAAACAATTAGCAGGATAGTTAGTTACCATAATTGTTGTCGGGAAAAAAATCATATGCTCTATCAGTTCTGAGGTTGACAAGCACAGAACTTATGAGATAAATCTGCGTCTGGCTGAAACGATCTTCGCCTAATGGGAAGATTTGTATCACAAAATCAAAAATGCGAAATGGATCACCGTTAGGAATGCTTAAAACTGATTCCACAGGTATATTTTTCGATTGAAGAGCCAGCATAAGATCTTCCTCTATTGAAGTGTCATTTCTCCAGTCAAAACAGGAAGGTGCTCTGTAAGTTAAAGTTCCAGTGTATGGATATGCGCATTTGCACTTGGGACTGAGGAGCTGATCTGAACTGCAATCAGTTTGTGGACATTTGTTTTCTGGCTTTATATTTGGGATATTTTGCTTGCAGTAAGTCCCAGTAGTTCCAGTTTCATCACAAACAGGGTTATTCTGTAGTCTGCAGATGAAAATGCAGTTAGTAGTCAAAACTCATCCATGTACGCTAAAAACAAAAAGGAGCTGGAAATATCAACTCTTCTACATGAAAAGAAAATTATCTTGTTTGAGGTAATCAAATAACCTCCTATATGCAATGAAAGACATAAAAAGTCACAGAATCATTAACGAGTGTGGCTTACATTATGGTGATCAAACTGGCGGGTTCATTTCGTTGATCAAACTCCTCAATTGAGTTGGACTGCAAATCAATTAGTTGCAGTTTTTGGCCGTAGTTGGGGCCAATATCCAAGGTTCCACTAAGGCTGTTGTCTTTTAGCATCCTATGAACACACACATCACATGTCAGAGCATGTATCAGTTACAGCAGCGATGAAAATGTATAACCGCTTGATATTTTTATTTCTAAAAGTGGACTGTGTAAGCTTGTTCAGTGTGAATTGTCAAGACAAGAAACTCACACGTTTTGCAAAGAGGCAAGGCTAAAGAAAACAACAGGTATTTCCCCATGAAGCTTCAAATTCTCCATCTGTCTGCCATACAACAAAAGAGCAAACTGCATTGAAGTGTTGAAAACACATGGATAGAGAGCTCAAGGGTGAAACAAGTGCAAAAAGAAGGACATACAATGTCATTAAATTCTCCAGTGTCAAAAGCCATGGAGGAAAATCTGACTGATCGAAGGTATTGTTGCTCAAATCCCTTCACAATAGATTTTAAAGAATTTTCCACATTGTCACACAAGAAACATTCACCTCATCTGAGAGAGGTTAAGTAATAATAATAATGCAATTGTCACATATAAATGCTTTACTACTTACAAGTAACTTAGGCAGTTCATTCCAGTAAGATTTGGCTGGGGACCTTGCAGCTTATTGTTGGACAATATACTGAAAAGCATAAAACCAAAAATGTTGCCATGCAAATATTGAATTTCCACAAGAGATACCAACAGTGTGCATAAAGAAGAATATAAGTCTAGTTGGCACATTCTAATAATCTAATCTATGTCTGCTTACAGGTCTGTGACATTGATAAGGTTGTTGAGGTTCCTTGGCACTTCTCCACTTAATGAATTATTTTCAAAGCGCCTGCAGCCACAAAAATATGTTTGAGCCAAAAAACATCAAGCAAAAGTATACCAATGAATTTGTTTGAAGATGAAATATAGTCACTCACACCACCGTTAGACTCTTAACGAGTCCAAGTGTATCCGGAATGTTGCCAGTTAGTTGATTGTTCCCAAAAATCCTGGGTGAAGACATTCAGTTTGATTATTAGGTATGTTATTGAACTTGGCACTTGGAATGCTAAGGCAACAAAGAAATGCTGATAAGTTTAAATTTATGATCTTATAATTATGTCTCTTTGTTCACTGACACTTGTCACTTTCCCCTCTCCCCCCCGCCTTTTTTTAATTTTTAATTTTTTTCTCTAGTTTACCACTGAGAAAAGGACATCCATATCCTCACGTTTTATCACACTCTCTTTAAGTAACTTTTCCTGCACAAAATCCGCAAACATCATTGATCTCCTTGCAAGAATTAGACCAATTTCTAGACAGGGATTGGATTAGTGCAAATCTTACATAAAGTAAAGCTGTGGAAGTCTCATTTTAACTTGCAAAAGAAAAGCTAGGTACTTGAGGGATATATTCCCACAGACACTTGGACGCGCAATTTCACCATATGATAAATCATCAGAGATGTAACCATTTTTGGTGGGCTTTAAGACACATAAATTTATTCATGGGCTTTTACCTAATTGCTGAAACTATTTAAAATGTTTATTTGTTGACATATATTAAAGTTTCTATCTATAAACAAAGGTCCAGTCCAATTCAGGACATGAGTATTCTAGGGAAAGGAGACGTATTAAAAATATAAAATAGTGCATAGCTCAAGTATATTTCACAGATAAAAACAATGAAGAAAGTAATGTTACAGATTGAACCTGGTATCCCCCTTGTATTGAGTTTGCCTTTAGTTGTAAAAAATTTTGTGTTAACATTAGAAGATTTGATGTATATATATAAGAAGACTTAGTCTAAAGATGTATATGTCTGCATGTCTGTTCATGTTGCAACATGGTCGCTCATGAGCTGTTTGACAATAGCAGTTTATTATTGTTGGTTTTGTTTGACTAGAGTCACTTTTAGAGTTTGATGGATTTTCTTATTATCAACTATAACTTTTGCCTTAATTATGTGCATTTGATCAAATAAGTGATATTGAAGTACGGTCATAAGTTCGAATCCTCCTAGCCAATAATATGAGAGAGATTGTTGATTTTATTTGGTTAGTATTTTTATGAATTAACTCTCCAAAAAACTTAAATGAAATGGACAAATAGAATCATATGAATAATTTTATATTGAACAAGTGCCACCTTAGTATTCGAGATAATGAGTGCAAACTCTTATGATAGGTGCAGGTGCAACTTCGCCATCCCCTATATCTTTTGACCAAGTTTCAAACCAAAAATCTATACCTATGCTTGGTTTCTAGTATATGATATGCATAGTTTTTTGCAGACTCTACTTGCCCAATCATACTCAATGGCTCCAAATATGACTAATATTGTATTAGGACAACTCTTACGCATGTATCAGAGTCATTTCCGAGCTAAAGAGTTGAGGAGGAATTTCTCCCGAAAGCTTATTCTTCCCAAGATGACTGCAGAGAATGTTAGAAATGGGTTGGATGGATTTTGATCACATAAAGAAAAATGAATTGGTAAATGACACAGTGACGACAGAACATAAGAGCATTGACACATACAAGTGTTGTGCATTGAGCAGCGTATCAAGACCAGGGGTTACTGGAATGCGCCCATCAAGCTGATTGTCAGCTAAATCTAGCCAACTAAGGTTTGTTAGATTGCCAATAGAAGGGGGAATTCGGCCAACAAAGTTGTTGGAGTTTAAAGACCTGCAATTAGGAAGTGGTTGACTTAGAGTATCATCCAAGAATTCAGTATAGATCATAAGATAATAGGAATCTACTACTAGTAATGAAAATTTAGGGTGTGTTTGTTTGTTTTTTTTTTTTCAAAAGTAATTTATTTTTAAACTAAAAAAATTCACTTTTTATCTTATCTTTTATTTAAAAGTTAAAAAAATATATTATTTTTTAATTAAAAATATCACTTGTTATATAAGCCACTTATCTCAACTTCTACTGAAAATTTAAAAAAAAAAAAATTTAGCTTTTAAGTAGAACATGAGACAAGTAGTTTTTATAAAAAGAAAATTTAATTAAAAAATCACTTTTTAACAATGGAAAAAGGCTGAAACAAATGCTCTTACTTTATTTAATAACTTTTTATAATCATATATTTTGTTATTTCAATTGTGTAATATCGCTCATACTAGATTGGAAATCATTCAAGCATTTTCAAGTATCTACTTTGATGGTTAATATATTCATATTTTTCGAAAAACATATTATTTGATAGAATTTCATGAAATTTTGTAGTTTTAATCCATCTCATGAAAACCTTTAATTTAAAAATCGAATTGGAAAATTTTAATATCTATATAAAAAAAATTACTGAATAGTGTGATTGTTCAACAATTGCACCTGATGTAAGAAAAGAAAAAAGCTTAGCTCAAGTTTCTTATATTAATTTTATCCAAGTTTTGAATTGAATAATGAGATATAGATATTTTTCCTGTGATAAATATACATTTTTAACTTTTAAGTTACTCTTTTTTTAAAAAAAGTAGTCACATATCATTTATTTAATTTAAGAATCGAATGACATAGATATAAAAAACTTGATATGAATCTTCTCCATAGGAAAAACACCTCCACATAGACAATTAGCTAAATAGATAACAGTAAAAACTCCTTACAAAAAAATCAGTTGATGTAGAGATCCTATTTCCTCCGGAATAGAACCAGTAAAACCGCAACCAACAAGAACTCTGGAAGATAGATGAGAAAGTAACACTTTTGTTAGAATCGATTAATCAAACTTAATCATTATTGGGTAATAATCTTGACAACAATAAGTACTGCCTTACAATTTTGTTAGCTTCTTCAAATTTCCAATTTCTCTTGGAAGTGATCCTGTTAGGCCCTTATTGTAAGAGAGATCCCTATAAAAAGTTGAAAACAGTTAGGAATAAAACAGTGGCCTATTCATAAAAATAGATCTCCAATTTATTACACAAACCAAGAAAATTATGATTCCTCAGGAATTTGAATTCTCAAGTCACTTAGCCCAACATAATTAGTTTGAACAAACTCTAATTTAAAAGCAAAACATAAGGAACTATTTAGTTTCTATTTTTATTTTCTGATTTTCTGATTTCCTTTACAAAATCCTAAAAATAGAAAAACACAACAAAAACCTAAGAGACCCGAAGATTTATAAGAAGCATAAATTCGCCTGAGACAAATCCTCAGTATTTGAGGTAGAAGGCAGAGTAAGAATCCATTTGTTTTTTGTGCCTTAGTAAACTAGTCTATACCTATGGCTAATAGGATTTGAAGATGAGAATTCTTTGAGATCCTTTCAATATGTGAATTAAAAGGCTTACAGAGTATCCAATTCAGAGAGTGATCCAATAGCTCCAGGAAGCTGGCCAGTCAAACCAGTGCCTGGTAATGATCTGAAATGCTAGCAAGCAAGTTATACTCTCTCAAAAGTAAAGATTAATTCATGAGAATATTATTTAGATGGCAACTTTACCTTAAGCATGTTCCAAAGAGAACTTACATGGAAATAACACGTGAGTTATTATTGCACTTGATGCCTTGCCATCTAACACTGCAAGGATCCGAACCCACCCAACTAGGAATTGTGCTTTGCCAGGAATCCGTTAGAGACTTTAGGGCCTCAACTGCAAGAGAATTTACAATGAAAAGTAAAGTTTATATTTCAGTCATTGAAGTCTTCAATTTTAATACATAGAAATATCCAAACACGTGGATTAAACTTTGGACATGCATAAGATGAGACTCAATATAATGAAGGGCTAGTCTCTATAGCTTTATAAATAAAAAAAGAACTTACAATCATCATCGGCAGATGTTTGTGCTACAACAAACAACAAACAATTGAACAAAAGCACCAACAGTACTAGCAACTTTTCACCCATTATCAGCTTGAAGTAGGACTTAGTCTAGGCACCCTCGTAACTATGTTGAATAACAAAGCTCTATGTTATCCTTCTTTCATTGCAATCCACTCATCAGCTCAACCATTTATATAGTAAAGTTGGTGATAAGCATAAATTCGGTTGGAAGATTTTCTTTTGTTCTTCCAGTCTTGTTTCTATTAACTAGTCATTGTCCTAGTCAACGTCCCTTGACTAGATTGCTTGACGGGGACCACTCATGAATGTTCATAAAACCGGTTCAAAATGAACTAGGGAAATTTCAAGTTCAACTAGTTATAGTATGTATATTTCTCCGTTTAGAAATTCTCTGACTAAAACTTATTTGATAATTATCCTTGAGATCTAAAAGATTTTGAGTCATTTATAAAATAAAGAAAATAAGCAATAAAAAAAAATAGTAGGGCTCGAAAGAAGACAGATGACAGCTCGTCAGTCCCTTCAATAACACTCAAAAATAAAAATAAAAAATCTGAAGAAGAGAGAAAAGAAGGGTTAGGACCAACTCCTTTGAACTCAAACACACTCGTGTTAACAAACATCCAAATAGCATTGTTACATTATAATGCATTTAATGATGTAAGTATTTAGTCAATAAAACATATTTAAGTGTATATCACTATTCAACAGTGACATATTCCTAAGTCTTTAAAACCTCATGAATAAAAGAATGACCAATATGATTTCGTTTTCACATGCTAAATCATTGGTGACTAGTGGCATACAAAAAAACACATAATATTAAAAAAAATAATGAAATTGATATTCTTTTTAATGGTAGATAAAAATTTCAATTGAGAAGAAAACTCGCCCTTAGATAAGATCAAGGTATGCTTTTGGACTCAACAAATGCTTACAAAGGTACTTACAAATAACATATGAGTGGAAAAAACTCAAAATGGTGGTGGAACTGGGACATTTGCTGTCAGAATGAGGGAAAGGAATGTGACAATCATCACAAGCACAATGAATTTGGATGGTCCATTCAACAACTTCATTGAATCAAGGGGCTTGATACCAATGCATCTTAGCATCTCTCTGAGTCTTCCATTCCTTGAAAACACACTTGATATTGTACACTCCAGGGATGTCATAAGCAATTGGATACCAGACATTGTGCTTGAGTTTCTGCTGTATGATATATATAGGGTGTTGAGGCCAGGGGGGCTTTTCTGGCTTGACCATTTCTTCTGCTTTGGGTCACAGCTCAACAAAACTTATGTGCCAATGTTTGATCTAGTTGGATTCAAGAGATTGAGATGGCATGCTGGCACGAAGCTTGATCGTGGGGTTCAAAAGAATGAATGGTACATTTCAGCCTTGTTGGAAAAACCAGTGATCTGCGGTAGGCATAAGAATGCATAAGCTAAATTAATGAACAAAGATTTTGTGACAAAATTGTCATGGGAAAAAGTGAAAGTTCTTTGACCAATTCAGATGTTAATCTCTTTCTTCTAATTAGCTATAGAATCTTCCATAAGATGCACTGTACTTTTGTTCCTCAATATTTCTTCTATTGGTGGGGGTAGTGGGCTTCTCAATCTTCCAAACTAAGAGGAGCTAAGCCATCAGGAGTTGGCTAATGATGAAGGATTTTGGTAGTTTTGCAGTAAGTCACATAATTAAACCTTGTGCCGTCATTTGTAACAAAATATAAAAAGGCTGAGCCAGAAAATTTACAATGAGTAATTAATGACAGAACCTAAGTACACAACTTTCATCGGCATGAGTTTATGAACATCACCAATTCACCATGCCATATGAGTTTATGCTTATAGTGATCATAAATAGAGTAAAATTGAATTTTATTGCACTTAACACTGTCGTAAACAAGTTTTGTAAGCACAAATCTTCAGGTCTTCCAATGATCCAACTTCAGGAGGCCAACTACATGTGCAGCCACTTTTTCATGAAAGGATGAATTTTATAATGATAAATTAGGAAATTGCTGTCAAAATTTGTATAAACATTCAAGTATTTAATGCGTTCTAAATGAAGTAAAATTTTATTGAAATTCGTATCATTAAATTAGAAAAAAAAAAAAAAAAAACTAAGTGCATGAAAGTCGTGTTTATGTGATCAATAACAGAACTAATAAATTATTGTAATTTTTTCTTGGAATATGGTTAGGTGTCACATATCCGGATATCCTAGACAGTTCCTAAATTTAAAATGACGTTGGTGGCATACTTCATTCACCCTATCAATTTCTTATCAACTTGATATTTGATGTTGCATCGTAGGTTTGGTATCAATTTTCAAATCTGCTGATCTTTATTGGGAAATGGGTTCCATTGGGAGTTACTTGCAAACCAAGCCGCTTGGACCCAATTTGATAGGTTTTGTAAAATATAAAAGTTCGGTAGTTATCTGTTACAAAATAAAATATTACAGACCTTGAGAATTACCCTTTGATATGTCAAATTAATAAATGCTTTTAGTATCTAATTTTGACTAGCTGACTTACACTATTGGTTGAAGTATAGGAGTAATACTCTGAAACTTGTGGGACCACCTATTAGAAGTAAAAACCTTATTTATTATACTTATGAAAGTGTAAAAACTGGAAAAGAATGCTCATTCATAAAGTGAGAAGTCATGTCATGAAAAACAGAACCATTTATCTTCTAAAGGTTTCCTTATCAACACCCGTATCAGTTATACAAACATACTAACTTCATACAGAAAGAAAAGAAAAGTTGAAATACTATGTTACACCCTTCAGCTAACAGTGACAAACACTTGATCGACAAGTTCCACTTTTCTCTGTTTTGGCAAATATATACTTGCTAAACAAGCTGTTTTTGACATTAAATTTGAAAGGACTTACTTAAATAGTCACACTGTTTGGACGTAACTGTTCTGCACTTGAATACGAGGACTCATTGCTGTAAGGATTGTGGGAACTCTCTGTGACCTCAATATGTCTGAAGCTAGTTGAAGTGGATGCTTCCGAGTCAGCAATGGGGTCCAAACCAGCTGAGCGCAATATGACTTCAATTTCTTTCACTACATCACTCATCGAAGGCCTGTCAGCTCCTGATTCTTCAAGACAACTCATTGCAAGATCCACAAACTTCACAAAACCCTGCAGTGTTGACCCTGAGCTAATAATGGTTCGGTCAAGGAGTTCTTGAAGGCCATACAAGTCTTTAGTCCTATCAATTGCTCTCCTGACCACTTTCACAATGTATTTCCCTCGTTCTATAGGCTTTCTTGCAGTTATCAGCTCCAGCATCAGCACTCCAAAACTATAAACATCACTCTTCTCACTCAGCTGCTGACTTGTGTAGTATTCCGGATCCAGGTAGCCCTACATCAATAATTTAAATTTAAATCCATTCTCAATACTTTGAGTTCGTATAACTTTCTCCGATACAAAAGATTTTGAAGATTAGATTTTAATCCAGATCAGAATATGTGTTTTTCTTGTCTTCATATGAGTTGCATGTGTCTACACCAATAAGATAGTTCTATATGCTGAAACAGCTACACCAAGCCATGATTGGCTTAGATGCTTGCATAATTTGATAAAAATTCTTAGCATAATACAATATATAATGAAAATTACTTAATACTAAAACTTAAAAAGCATGTGTTATAAATTAAACCCACGAGGAAAGTCCAACCCAAAAGACTAACCTTTTGGGCGGGAGAGTTGTATGACTTAAGTACCACATTAAGCCTCTTTATTTGCTCAGTGTGAGACTGATTCACATTGTCATATCCATGGTGGCTTCACTCTATTGACACTATTGTACTTTAATCCAGCCTATATAGGTAAAGCATCAATTGTTAAAATTTAAGCCTATGAGGAGAGTCTAATCCAAAAAGCTACCCTATTACGTAGAAGAGATTCATGATTTAAGTGTCACATTAAGCTTCTTTATTTGCTTCATGTGAGACTCATAACAACATGCAATTCAACTCATTTGTAAAATAGGTTGCCTTTTCTCATTAGTGATCTTGCTGCATTTTATAGTTGTGGTAAAAACTCAGAAGATATTATACAAACCATTGTTCCTTTAACTTGAGTGGTAACATGATCTTTTCCACAATCTAACATAGATTTGGAGAGACCAAAATCAGCAACTTTTGCATCAAGGTGCTCATCCAGCAAAATGTTGTTTGATTTGATGTCCCTGTGTATAATAGGAGGATTGGCATGTTCATGAAGATAAGCCAAACCCCTGGCAGCACCAAGAGCTACTTTTATCCTTCTACTCCAGCCCAATACAATACCTGATTTCCCTGCATAGACCATATGCATGTTATCATTTTATCAGGTAAATAAACATGAGTTTTGAATTTGTCATATACTCATGTCTCTTTCAGTAATCACTTCCAGATTTGAATATCATAATTATAAAACAACTATCATTTAGTGGTTTGTCAATTCCTGTGGCTGAGACAGGAAACTGAATATTGATTACTGGCCAAAAGGTGGATGTAAATGCTAATAATCAAAGTTGGTAGAAAGATATAGACTAATATCTGGTGTAAGTATGAAGCTGGATATATATAAGTACCTGTGATAGTATCCTTCAAAGTTCCATTCGGAACATACTCATAAACCAGCATTTGTTCTTCTTGTTCAAAGCAGAATCCCAAAAGGGTTACCAGATTCTTGTGGTGGACCCTTGAAAGGAGTTCAATCTCAGCTTTAAATTCTGTCCCTCCCTGCTTGGATTCTCTTTGAGCTCGTTTTATGGCTATCAGTTGCCCGTCAGGAAGAGTTCCCTTATAAACCTGTGGATTCTTACTTATTAGTCTGTTGTTAGAAGTATATATAGTTAAATATCTCTCACTAAATGTTACATTTATTAACATAGATGTTATCTTGCCAATGACTAGCATGTATCTGTCTAATGGTAGCAGCCTCCATGCACCTAATGCATGGATGGTGAATGACTTCACGCATAGTTAGAAATGTGGGAGAATTTGAGTTAGGAACTAGGGGAAACTTTTCAATCGGGGAAATTAACCACATTAATCACTTGTGGTGGTTAATTAACTAGATATTTGGCTACCACATTCACCACTCTCTGAATATTATTGAAAATTCGATTTGTTTAGTATGATAACTGTTCAAGTTATCAATGCTTTTGAAAATAAAGATGTTTTTGCCAGGGGTTTCTAAATTATAATTCTCCCTAGAATTTTCATTTGTGAGGTTACAATACTTTTACACCATTATAACAAGCATATAGGGTGAGAAGCCTCTGGAGTACACTAAATTCATAAACCTATAGCCAATTTATTTATGGTTTTGGGTGTGAAAAAGCAATTAACTGACAGGAAAGGAAGTACTTAACGAACAATTGAGAACAAAATTATTGAAATAAGATATATAGGTGAATCAAAGCAGCACACCGCAGCTAACAAGAAACATTCAAGACCTTTCCATAACCCCCTGATCCGATATCGTTGGCTTGTGAAAAGTTGTTTGTGTATTTCTTAAGTTCTTTGAAAGAGAACTGCCTTGCTGCATTTAACTGAGGGATGCCACAATTGCTTTTGTTTGGATCCCAGTTTCCTGCATTTTGTGAAACCAGTAATACAATTAACACAATTCCATGAGACTGTACAGGAACTATAAGCTAGAGTTTATAGTTATTTACCAAAAGGATTGCTTCGAGAAATTGCTCTTTCTGCCCTTCGCTTCTGGCGGAAAGCATAAACACCTGCAAGGAGTAATAACGCAAGCACGACAGAGGAACCACCAACTGTCGCTCCAATTATGATTGCAGTGTTTGATGAGTTACTCGACCCCTTAGGACCTTAATTATGAGAAAGGAAGAGAGACAATAAGGACTGAAGATTTCTCTACACCAGTAAATGTAAAACAATTAGCAGGATAGTTAGTTACCATAATTGTTGTCAGGTAAAAAATCATATGCGCTATAAGTTGTGAGGTTGACAAGCACAGAACTTATGAGATAAATCTGCGTCTGGCTGAAACGATCTTCGCCTGATGGGAAGATTTGTATCACAAAATCAAAAATGCGAAATGGATCACCGTTAGGAATGCTTAAAACTGATTCCACAGGTATATTTTTCGATTGAAGAGCCAGCATAAGATCTTCCTCTATTGAAGAGTCATTTCTCCAGTCAAAATAGGAAGGTGCTCTGTAAGTTAAAGTTCCAGTGTATGGATATGCGCATTTGCACTTGGGACTGAGAATCTGATCTGAACTGCATTCAGTATGTGGACAGTTGTTTACTGGCTTTATATTTGGGATATTTTGCTTGCAGTAAGTCCCCGTAGTTCCAGTTTCATCACAAACAGGGTTATTCTGTAGTCTGCAGATGAAAATGCAGTTAGCAGTCAAAACTCATCCATGTACGCTAAAAACAAGAAGGAGCTGGAAATATCAGCTCTTCTACATGAAAAGAAAATTATCTTGTTTGAGGTAATCAAATAACCTCCTGTATGCAATGAAAGACATAAAAAGTCACAGAATCATTAACGAGTGTGGCTTACATTATGGTGATGGAACTGGGGTGTTCATTTCGTTGCTTAAAGTCCTCAATTGAGTTGGACTGCAAATCAATTAGTTGCAGCTTTTTGCTGTAGTTGGGGCCAATATCCAAGGTTCCACTAAGGCTGTTGTCTTTTAGCTTCCTATGAACACACACATCACATGTCAGAGCATGTATCAGTTACAGCAGCGATGAAAATGTACAACCGCCTGATATTTTTATTTCTAAAAGTGGACCGTGTAAGCTTGTTCAGTGTGAATTGTCAAGACAAGAAACTCACACGTTTTGCAAAGAGGCAAGGCTAAAGAAAACAAAAGGTATTTCCCCATGAAGCTTCAAATTCTCCATCTGTCTGCCATACAACAAAAGAGCAAGCTGCATTGAAGTGTTGAAAACACGGAGATAGAGAGCTCAAGGGTGAAACAAGTGCAAAACGAAAGACATACAATGTCACTAAATTCTTCAGAGTCGAAAGCCATGGAGGAAAATCTGACTGATCGAAGGTATTGTTGCTCAAGTCCCTTCGCAATAGATTTTAAAGAATTTTCCCATTGTCACACAAGAAACGTTCACTTCAACTGAGAGAGGTTAAGTAATAATAATAATGCAATTGTCACATATAAATTCTTTACTACTTACAAGTAACTTAGGCTGTTCATTCCGGTAAGATTGGGCAAGGGACCTTGCAGCTTATTGTTGGACAATATACTAAAAGCATAAAACCAAAAACGTTGTCATGCAAAAATTGAATTTCCACAAGGAAAAATTCTTATATACTCATGGAGGAAGAGCTTTTTCTTCCTCCACATATATTCTTTACCACAAAATGAGTGAAAGTATGAGAGAGAAACAATAATAAAAAATTAAATAAATAGTTAAAAAACTTTATAAAGGAAAAAACTTCTTCCTCTACAAAAGATGGAAGAATCACTCTTCCACAAGAGATACCAACAGTGTACATAAAAAAGAATATGAGTCTAGTTGGCACATTATAATCTATGTCTGCTTACAGGTCTGTGACATTGATAAGGTTGTTGAGGTTCCAAGGCACTTTTCCACTTAATGAATTATATTCAAAGCGCCTGTAGGCACAAAAATGCATTTAAGCCAAAAAGCATCAAGCAAAATTATACCAATGAATTTGTTTGAGGATGTAATATAGTACTCACACCACCGTTAGATTCTTAGCAAGTCCAAGTGTATCCGGAATGCTGCCATTTAGTTGATTGCTCTCAAAAATCCTGAGGTGAAGACATTCAGTTTGATTAATAGGTATGTTATTGAACTTGCACTTGGAATGCTAAGACGACAAATAAATGCTTATAAGTTTAAATTTATGATTTTTTTTTTAATTATGTCTCTTTGTTCACTGACACTCTTGTCATTCTTGTTTTTTTTTTTAACTTTTTTTTTCCCTCCCCTCCCTTCAGTTTAGCATTGAGAAAAGGGCATCCATATCCTCATTTTTTTTTTATGACAATCTATGCTACCTCTCCTGCACAAAATTCATAAACATCATGGATCTCCTGTGCAAGAATTAGACCAATTTCTTGACAGGGATTGGATTAATGCGGATCTTACACAAAGTAAAGCCGTGAAAGTCTCATTTTAACTTGCAAAATAAAAGCTAGGTACCTGAGGAATATATTACCGCAGACACTTGGACGGGCAATTCCACTGTATGATAAATCATCAGGGCTGTAAACATTTTTGGTGGACTTTAAGACGGATATATTTATTCATGGGCTTTCACCTAACTGCTGAAACTATTTAAAAAGTTTATTTTTGACATATATCAAAGTCTTTGTCTATGAACAAAAGTCCCGTCCAATTCAGGACATAAGTATTCTAGGCTCCAGGGTAAGCAGACGAGTTAAAAATATAAAATCAAGTGCATTGCTCAAGTATATTTCACAGATAAAAACAATGAAGAAAGTAAGGTTACAGATTGAACCTGGCATCCACCTTGAATTTTGAGTTTGCCTTCAATTATAAAAGATTTGATGTTAACGTTAAAAGATTTGATGTTGACATGGATAGCCCTGTTGACTGAAAAAGTGGTTATACTTGTATTTAGAAATACTTGTATTTAGACTATATAAAAAGGGTTGGTCTTCTTTACAGAAATCTTTTTCTATCAACTATTCTTCATTAGAAGATTTACAGTAAGAAGACTTAGTCTAAAGATGTATATGTATGCATGTCTGTTCATTTTGCAATATGGTCGCTCATGAGCTGTTTGATAATAGCACTTTATTATTGTTGGCTTTATTTGACTAGAGTCACTTTTAGAATTTGATGAATTTCTCCTATTATCAACTATAACTGTTGGCTTAATTGTATGCATTTGATCTAATAAGCGATACTAAAGTAAAGGCATGTGTTCGAATCCTCCTTACTGACAATGTGAGGGAGATTGGTTTTATTTGATTAGCGTATCATGAACCACATCTCCAAAACATTTAAGCAGGTAAATAGAGTCACGTAAATAATTTTATATCTAACAAGCGTCACTTTTGTATTCGCTAGACTCAACATGACAATCTATGACGCACATAATAAGTGCAAACTCTTATGCTAGATGAGATTGCACCTTTGTCATCCATTATAGCTTTTGACTAAGTGGCAAGCATCTGATGCAACACTTGTTGCTCCAGTTTTAAGTTGATTTGAACCTATTTTCTGAGTAAGTGCTTTTGGGGCGCTAAACCAAAACTATGAGATTCTTAGGTATGTAAACTTTAGAAGAGATGCAACAATAGTTAGGCCAGAAGGAACTACTATCTTGAGGTGATTTTTAGTAGAGAACGAGTGCAACCACCACAAAGATCCAAGAGGGATGATAAGGTTCGTGTTCCTGGTTCACCACCCGGGACGCTCCACTGGTGTAATCATTCTTTTGGTTACTTTTATTTAGAGTGATGGGAATAGCTGGATGTTTTTGGGTTCTCTAGTGAGTGCAATTTGTTGGGATATATTTGTTATCTTGGTTTGACTAGGGTTTCCTTCGTGGATATCAAGTTTGGTGGTTTTCTAAGAGTCCTAGAAGAAGACAAAGGTAGTTGGACCATGAAAATGACTTCTCAAGGGACCTTGGTCATAATGCAATGCCTTTTTATTAACTTTATTCATAGGCCCTAGAGATAACCAAGCTTGATTATGACAAAAAGATATAGGATCTTTAGGTTATCAGGAAATCATTACTTAATTGGAGTAATTCTTGGATTGATTGTTGGTTGGGGCATAAGGGGTGCAATTTTGCATCATTAGAGTGTCCTAGGGGTGAGAGGATCTTTGACCTCGCATGGATTTAGATGATGTCCATTTTAGGAAGATTCTTTCCTAAAGTAACGTTACACTTAAAATCCTACCAAATTTCATTAGAGAAGATAGTTCTTAGAGGATATTTGATTAATTTCGTGGAATACTCTTTGACCTAGTATCATCTTAACATTAGACCTCTCAAGAAAGACCAAATAACCCATTTTTTGACCGTTATCTCACTAACCACCTTCTTAATGACTGTAGTAATCCATAAATTATATCTAGGTCACCATAACAAACCAAAAATCTATACCTGTGCCCCGTGTTTAGTATATGATATGGAAAATTTTGCATACCCTACTTGCTCAATCATATTCAAAGGCTCCGAAAATGACAAATATTGTATAAGGACAACTCTTACGCATGTATCAGAGTCATTTCAGAGCTAAAAAGTCGAGAAGGAATTTCTCCTGAAAGCTTGTTCTTCCCAAGATGACTGCAGAAAATGTTGGAAATGTGTTGGATGAATTTTGATCACATAAAGAAAAATGAATTGGTAAAGGACAAAATGGCGGCAGAAGAGAGTTGACACGTACAAGTGCTGTGCATTGAGCAGTGTATCAAGACCAGGGGATACTGGAATGGGCCCCTCAAGCTGATTGTCAGTTAAGTCTAGCCATTCAAGGTTTGCTAGATTGCCAATAGAAGTGGGAATTCGTCCAGTAAATTTGTTGGAGTTTAAGGACCTACAGTTAGGAAGCGGCTGATTTAGAGTGTCACCCAGCATTTAGTATAGATCATGAGATAATAAGAATCTACCAGCGGTTATGAAAATTTAGAGTGTTTGTTTCAGTGTTTTTATTATTATTATGTGATTTTTTAATTAAAATTTTTATTTATTTATTTATTTTATTTTTTATTCAAAAATTAAAAAAATATTAATTTTTTAATTAAAAATATCACTTTTCATAAAATTTATTTATCTCAACTTTTGCTAAAAAATATAAAAAAAATATTTTAAACTTGTGAGTAAAATATGAGATAAGCAGCTTTTATAAAAAATAAATTTTTAATTAAAAAATGATTTTTTAATTAAAAAAAAAAGGTTAAGACAAACACCCTTGCTTTATTTAATAACTTTCTATAATTATGGAATTATGTTATTTCAATTGTGCAATATCGTTCATACTAGATTTGAAATCATTCAAGAATTTAGAAGTATCTACTTTGATAGTTAACATATTCATATTTTTCGAAAAACATATTATTTGCTAGAATTTCGTGAAATTTTGTAGTTTTAATCCATCTCATGAGAACCTTTAATTTAAAAATTGAATTGGAAAATTTTGATATTTATAAAACAATCATTGGATAATGTGATTGTTCAACAATTGCACCTGATGTAAGAAAATAAAAAAGTTTAGCTTAATTTCCATATATTAATTTCATCCAAGTTTTAAAATAAATAATAAATAATAATATGTGGATTTTTTTTTTTTTTTTTGGTGATGAATATACACTTTTAACTTTTAAGTTACTCATTTCACTCCATATATCATTTATTTAATTTAAGAATTAAATGGCATAGAACTTGATAAGTCTTCTCTATAAGAAAATCACCTTCTATACAGACAGGTAGTTAAATAGATAATAGTAAAAACTCCTTACAAGACTACCAGCTGATGTAGAGATCCTATTTCATCCGGAATAGAACTAGTAAAACCACAACCAACAAGAGCTCTGAAAGATAGATGAGAGAGTAACACTTTTGTTAGAATCGATTAATCATTCTTAATCAGTATTGGGTAATAATCTTGACAACAATCAATACTGCCTTACAATTTTGTTAGCTTCTTCAAATTTCCAATTTCTCTTGGAAGTGATCCTGTTAGGCCCCTGTTGTAAGAGAGATCCCTACAAAAAGTTGAAAAAAGTTAGGAATGAAGCAGTGGCCTATCCATAAAAATAGATCTCCAATTTATTACGCAAACGAAAGAAATTATGATTCCTCAGGAATTTGAGTACTCAAGTCCCTTAGCCCAACATGATTAGTTTGAACAAACTCTAATTTGGAAGCCTTTAAAAAAAAAAAAGAGCCTATTTAGTTTCCATTTTTATTTTCTGATTTTATTATTTCTTTCACAAAACCCTAAAAATAGGAAAATACAACAAAAACCGAAGAGATCCTAAGATTTATAAGAAGCACAAATTCACCTGATCAGGCAGAGTAAGAATCCATTTGTTTTTTGTGCCTTAGTAAACTAGTCTATGCCTATGGCTAATAGGATTTGAAGATGAGAATTCTTTGAGATCCTTTCAATATGTGAATTAAAAGGCTTACAGAGTATCCAATTCAGAGAGTGATCCAATAGCTCCAGGAAGCTGGCCAGTCAAACCGGTGCCTGGTAATGATCTGAAATGCTAGCAAGCAAGTTATACTCTCTCAAAAGTAAAGATTAATTCATGAGAATATTATTTAGATGGCAACTTTACCTTAAGCATGTTCAAAAGAGAACTTACATGGAAATAACACGTGAGTTATTATTGCACTTGATGCCTTGCCATCCAACACTGCAAGGATCCGAACCCACCCAACTAGGAATTGTGGTTTGCCAGGAATCCCTTAGAGACTTTAGGGCTTCAACTGCAAGAGATTTTACAATGAAAAGTAAAGTTTATATTTCAGTCATTGAAGTCTTCAATCTTAATACATAGAAATATCCAAAAACTTTGATTAAACTTTGGACATGCATAAGATGAGACTCAATATAATGAAGGGCTAGTCTCTATAGCTTTATAAATCAAAGAAGAACTTACAATCATCATTGGGAGCTGTTTGTGCTACTAACAACAAACAATTGAACAAAAGCACCAATAATACTAGCAACTTTTCACCCATTATCAACTTGAAGCAGGGCTCAAAGTCTAGCCACCCTCATAACTCTGCTATGTTGAATAACAAAGCTCTATGTTATCCTTCTTTCATTGCAACCCACTCACCACCTCAACCACTTATATAGTAAAATTGGTGATAAGCATAAACTCGGTTGGAAGATTTTCTTCTGTTCTTCTGGTCTTGTTTCTATTAGTCATTGTCCTAGTCAATGTCCCTTGACCAGATTGCTTGACGGGTACAACTCCTCATGAATGTTCATAAAACCGGTTCATAATGAACAGGCAAAACTTCAAGTTCAACCAGTTATAGTATATATAGTTTTCCGTTTAGAAACTCCCAGACCAAGCTTATTTGATAATTATCCTCAAGGTCTAAAAGATTTGAGTCATTTATTAAATAAAGAAAATAAGCAATAAAAAAGAAAAAATGGTTGGGTTCAAAAGAAGAAAAATAACAATCCCTTCAATAATACTCTCAAAAAAAAAAAAAAAAAAACAAAAAAATCAGAAGAAGAGAGGAAAGAAGAGTTAGGACCAACTCCTTTAAACTCAAACACACTCGTGTGTTAATAAGCATCCAAGTATCATTGTTACATTATAATGCATTTAATGATGTAGGTATTTAGTCATCAAAACATGTTTAAGTGTATAACACTATTCAACAGTGACATATTCCTAAGTCATTAAAACCTCTTGAATAAAAGAATGAGCAATATGATTTCATTTTCACATGCTAAATCATTGGTGACTAGTGGGATACAAATAAACACGTAATATTAAAAAAATAATGAAATTGATATTCTTTTTTATGGTAGATAAAATTTAAATTGAGAATAAAACTCCTCCCTAGATAAGATCAAGGTATACTTTCAAGTTTAGCAAATGCTTATAGATAACATATTGGCGAGAAAAACTAAAAAATTGAACATAATTATAACAATGCATGAGTAGAAAGAAATACAAGTGAGACAACCCCCTTTTTTTGAGGGTTGAAACCATGAGTATTCTCCTACCAAAGGTAATTTTGTTTGAGTATTTAAGATCTTATACGGGGCATTGGCTCTCCCAGCATCGATTACTTTATATTCAGGACTCGAATCCGATACCATAGATTAAGAAGAAGGAGCATTTACCACTCCAACTAACAATGTATTAGTAAGTGAGACAACCCTTGTTGGCAATGAAATTTGTTATTCTATGTACTCCTCGAAGTAAAGGCTTTCAATTTAAATAAAGTTTTTCATAATTAAAGTTTAAACCATTTATGATTATGAATTATTTACTTGCTTTTTCAGTTTACGAACTCAGGTGGTGCTTTTTTAATTTTGTTATTATAAATTGCCTTTATTTAAGGTGACTTCCAAAAACAATAAAAAGGTCTAAAGTAGTTCTTTTCGTCAAAAAAGTCGAATTTGAAGTGTTAAGAGTGTAAAATACTTCCCTTAAGCTTGGTTTGGTGGTGTTCTTTAAGAGAGTGCTCTTGTATATGAAAAATATAAATCAATTTTTTTCTATTTGATAAATAAAAAAGTTGGACTGCTTTTGTTTATGACTTTTAAAAGTTATGAAGTACTCTTGAGCTCTTATAGAATATTTTTTAGAATTGGCTTATATTATCTAAAATTTAAAATATTAATATAATTTAACTCTCTTTAATGACAATAAAAGTAAAGATGATTGTCTTTAATATTTATATCTATTATAGTTATTTTAAATTTTAAGAACAATTTTATCAAATATTACTATTGTAACTTCTACTTATTGATATCAATTTTTATATTATTTTATCAAATAATATTATTATAACATTTCAAAAACAGTTTTTATAAAGCTCAAAAAACTCAACTATTTTAAAAAAGTTATAGCAATATCAAATCGATCCTTACTCTATTTCATTTATTACATGACAAATCAGCTTTATGATAGTTAAAAAAGATGGTATAGACAGTTAAATAAAATAAAGACGAACGACAAAGTTGATTTCTCAAGTAATCAATGGAACGTAAATTTCCTACTCTCACAAGATGCAAAAAATTTTCATGTTTTACTTGTGTAATACCGGCAGTATCATCTTGTCCTAGTGCTGGGAGAAGACCTAGAAGTCAAGTCTTCTAACCAACTGTTAAAAAAAGAAACAAACAAACAAATGTATAGCAAACGCGTGGAAAAAGGTTAAGACCTCATTGTCTACTTAATTTTGTTTTGAATAATAATAATAATTTTTTTAAAAAAATGTTCAGGAAATAAAAAGGTTTCCTTCTTTTAGGGTCACTTTTGTATTGGATAAAATGAGAGTGAAAGATTGACTGATTAATATTTTATAGAACTATCAATAAATTTAATTTATGAATTTTTCGGTCACATATTTCCTCTTAAACCAAACTTATCCCGAAAGAGTTAAAGTTAAAACATGTCACAAAACTTTATAATAATATAATACTAATACATTATAGATGATTCGTCGATACAAAATTAGAACATGTGAATTGTACTTCAATTTATTTTAACTATACATCCTATCAGTTGAGCCAAGTACCGTTATTATATGCGTTGTTACAACTCCAAGGTCAGGTTGAATGTCTCACCACCATTCTAAATCATAATTTCGTGACATCATTTGTTAGGACCCCACTTTTGTCACATGGTTTGACTTGCACTTTCATGGAACCCTTCTTAATGGAAATTTGGGAAACAAGAACGTCAATACAATGGCGTTACTGTGGTCACTTTCTACAATTAAAGTCTTAGAGATAGCAATGTTATGATATTTTCTGATTAAGGAGATAAGAAATGAACGTTGCTAAAGCTGTTTGGTAGCTGTGATCCCTGCGCTCAAAATAGTACAAAAAAGACTTTGCAGAAATATTTGGATTAAGGGTCATAAAAGTGCGGAGGTAGGCCTGATGGACAGTGACCGGCAAAAGAAAAATAAACATCTTGAGCCTTTGAAAAGTAGAAACAACAAGATAATTACTCCAGAGAAGTGATAAGAGAATTCATCTCTTATGGGACACTATACTGATATATTATTTATTCATCATTAGATGAGATATGGATCCAATTTAAATGGGGTCCACACCCCATTCAATTATAAATAAATGATAAATCAACATGATATCCCACAAAAAATGAGTCCCTCAACATTTCTTATTACTCAAAGGTATATATGAAAAAGCAACTTCAACTAAATAGAGTCAATGTCTTTGTTTCATGAGTTTGATTATTTTTTAAAATTAATTTTAATTAGAATTTAAAAAAAAATTAAAGTTGTGATTTTGATTAAAAATTAAATATGATAATATATATATATATATATATATATATATATATAGAGAGAGAGAGAGAGAGAGAGAGAGAGAGAGAGAGAGAGAGAGAGAGAGAGAGAGAGAGAGAGAAAATTTTTAATTATTCTATACAATGAAATAGATCAAAAGTAATTATATAAGAAAATTCATTAAACATTTCATGATAATATTTTTAATATAGTTTGTGTATTTTTCATCATTTCAATTATAATAACTCTTTACTCTTTTGATAAGGTCATTCTTAACAATACAACATATAATTAATCCAAGACAAAAATACAATTTTGGCAAATGTAACCCCATATTAGAGCATTCCCTCATCTGATAAGTGAGAGACTAATCTCCCACAATATAATTAGACATCTAAGTAGGAATCTTTCCTAATAGTGTTTTTTTTTATACACTTAAATTCTAGAATTGAACCATATACTTAAAACACCAAACCCCTTCCACTAGGACTAAAATCTTGTTGCTTCAACTAATACACTGATATGCTATGATAATATATATATGGAAGGCATAACTCCCTTTTTCTAGGAACATATGTGATAAATTAGTGTAAAAAGATTTTTATTTTTTTTCCCTTTAATTTGAGGATCGAAAATGATGTGAGTGTAAGTAAAAAAAAAATCAAAATAAGAAAAAAAATATTATTATGGATTATATATTTAATGAATTAGTTTTATAGGTTATTAATTATTATCTTTAATTTTAATTATATTTCTTCTAACTTATATGTGAAAGGTTAAACATTAAATAATATAGCAATGATTTTTTATGTAGATTCTCCTACTTAAATTATAATAAAAAATAAAGGTAGAAAAGCAAATAAAGAAATAGAAGAAAGTAATACGAGAGATGACTAGGTCTTATTGGACTTGCAGACATATGTCATAAGAGCAATATTTGGTAAACTTATCTTTTCTAATATATCGTGCCGACTCGTTCCCATTATTGGATGGGGTGTGAATCCCACCTGAAAAAGTCTATTACATTAAATATTTTTTTTGGTAAGCTCTCTTTTTTTTTTAATAAGCAGTTAAATGTTACTTTTGTCTATATTACGACATGAGTAATGATGGGTGAACCATCTTTTCTTTGGATGGGATGTGAGTGGGCATGGTATCCCAGGAAATATGGTTCACCCATCATTACTCGTGTCGAAATATAGACAAAAGTAACATCTAACTGCTTACCAATAAAAAAGAGAGCTTACCAAAAAAAAAAAAAAAATCTAATGTAATAGATTTTTCTTTCCTTTTATTCCTCCTTTATCCTTTGAAGTAATGATTGGAGTAAACACCTAAATTAATCCTTTATAGATATACATGGCATCAACTTAGTCCTCTTTTTTGGTATATTAGTGATATTGATAATTGAATCTATGACTTAATACAAATTATCTAAGTCTCTCTCCACTATCCATTGGATGGGGTGTGAATTAGTACGGTATCTCAGAAAAAAAGGTTCACCCATCATTACTCATGTCGTAATATAGATAAAAGTAACATCTAATTGCTTACCAAAAAAAAGAGAGCTTACCAAAAAAAAAAAAATCTAATGTAATAGGCTTTTCTTTCCTTTTATCCCTCCTTTATCCTTTGAAGTAATGATTAGAGTAAACACCTAAATTAATCCTTTATAGATATACATGGCATCAACTTAGTCCTCTTTTTTTGGGATATTAATGGTATTGACATTTGAACCTATAACTTAATATAAACTATCTAAGTTCTTCTGCACTAACTCACTCCTGATGGCTTCATGAACGTAGTCCTCTATTTCGAACATCAATTTTGATCGTTCATTATTTAAAACAGACATCATTTTAATCCTCTAATATATAATTTTGCATCCATTTTGTTCTTAAATTGATGGATAATCTTATATTATGAAGAGCCAAATTAATGTAAAAAATTTTTGAAGGGCAAATTTGATGATCTTGTATCTTTTAAAGATCAATTTGTGCATTTACTCTAATAATTATAAAGTCAAATATTTTTGATAATGTGATAATATGTAATTAGATGACTATATAAATATTTTTTACATTAACTTTACATTAAAATTAAATTATCTAAATTTATTATATTTAAATAGATGTTATTATGAAAAGCTTGAGCATGCTTATCCATTAATTATCAAGATAAATTATACTTATATCCAAGTATTAACATTTCAAAAGCAAGTCAAGGCCTTCCAAATTTATATTTTAGCCATCATATGTACACCAAAGAAAAAAATAATAAATAGCCAATATATGAGTGTAGTCCATGGGATAGCATCACTCATGCCTTTAAACTTTAACTTGACTCAGCCACATTTCTTCGATTACTAAGCTTCCATCATGATATCATGTATGAAAATAAATACATTTAATTTAATTTTCGCCATAAAATGTTGAATGCCTATTGCCTAACATTCAACTTTTATAGCTCGTAGTGGCAAGTAAAAGAGACCAAGAGGGGAAAAAAGATATGCTGAAATATTTTCAAAAGTGAGATATATGTTACATCACCTATGTGGGTGAGCATTTTAAATATCACCTATGTTACACTATCTTGCCATTATAGTAGTCAACTTGGACCAAACCCCTTTCTACAAAGGAGAAGTTTAAAATGCTCATCCAATAAAAGTGAATATTCAATGTTCACGTGATTTTTAACCATTGATCAAGTTGAAAAATAAATCTAACAATTGATATTATACAAAAATTGATTATGGTGCTCTATAATGTTTGGAATATGAGTGCTCCTTTAACATCAACCGCTAGATGTATTTTTTAACCTGATTAATGGTTAAAAATGAGGCAAATATTAAATGTTTACTTTTATTGGGTAGGCATTTTAAACTTCTAGAAAATGTTCAAAAGCAAAATATGTTACACAATCCCAGTTAAAAGATATCTACGCAAAAAAAAAAAAAAAAGAGAAGGAAATTGAGAGAAGAATTTCTCCTCAAACCTTAGCTTCCATCATGTTCAGTCTTAAGAGCTCAAGGAAAAGTGTTGACATGGTGTGCACCCAAACAATGTGCATTGCCAATTTGAGGTCTGTGTAGATAGTTTTGAGTATGCATTTAGCGATTTCGAAGGCAAGGAAACATCTAGCTAATATTTACAAGCAGCTAATTAATCTAACCCATACATTTTTGTTCCAGGCTTCCAACTAATCATATTATTCTAAAAATATATATACCAATATTTTGAGCAATATCTAACATGAATACAAAAGCAAAAATTGGTAGAGAAGTAGTACTGGTAAAAGGGTATATTTGACGAAAGCTAAGTTTGTGCTTCAACTACTATATATTATCACTAGTTACAGCATTGTTGGATACTAGATTTGTTGCATTTGTTAAACAAGTTTTTAACAAAACAAATAACACTAGCAGAATATGATCAGCTAAATAGTAGAGGCAAAAGCATTGACTTTAGCTTTGCAAGATGATGTCAGTTGATCTACAATTAGTTTATCAAGGATTAGCTGGAGGCACTCTCCATTCTATGTTATGGACCTCATGTTGGAATAAACACCATGACTTAAGAGTAATTAGTAACTAGAACTTACTACATTTAAAGAACCAAAAAGTATACATATACATTTTTAAAAAAGTTTCATAAAAACTACGATCCATACACCATCAAGCACAAGTTGGATTCATCCTACACCAAAACAAGTCCATGAGCTTCAGCCTTTTTCACAAACTCGGCCCTTTCTTCCCATCAAAACCTAGACCCAAATGCCATCTTTCCACTTGAACCTTCTTAGCACACGCACCTCCAAAGATATCCCATCTTTGTACTTGCCTTTGCCTCTCGTAATACTCCATGTTCCTCTTCTCCAAACCACGAATCTGTGCCTAAAGATCCTCAATCTTCCTGTGGAGCATGAACACCCTATGAACCTCCCTCATCTTGAACACACACTCTGCTAGTTCCCGAACCTACCTCTTAATAAACACTGACTCAGATGCAAGCTCTTTGTTCAAGCTCTTTGTTCTCCTCCACCAATGTGTTGACCCTAAATCCTAACCCAAACTAGCATTCTCATTCAACAAAATTGCATGACAATAGTGTGTGGAGCTTTAAACACCCATGGAAATTTCACTGCTTCTGTAACTTTCAAGCCACAAATCAAATATTTTTTCAAATCCTAAATTGCCCAAAACCACAACTAATACTTTCACTCCACTGACTTCTCAACATACATATATTGCTCTTTTAAGCATAACTTCAAACCCATTGAGGTAAAAAAAACCAATTTAACAGCATATACATACTAAAATAAGGACAAATTTCATATCACAAATTTAACAAATTTCCTAACAAATAATTCATGTCCTATTTCTTTCCTACTTGTCCAACCACCACAAATGTCTAAGTTTAATCAAACAACCCTTAAACCTCATAAAAATCATTTTCAAATTACAAGAACATTCATTCGCACGACTAATTTGCAACAATCGCAGTTTCATCAAACAACCATGTCACTGACAGATTCAATCATATTAACATAAAACAGGATAAACACTATTCACACACAACGACAAATGGAGCGCAAAAAATTGAAACTAATCACGTTGTCTTGATGTTCTATCCGTCACTCAACCTCTCCAAGCAACTTCCTTCACTGCACAGGAACCACACATGTTAAGGCTCTACATTTTACTACAGACCACCAAATTGATCTAAGTTGCTAAAATAAACTGCAAAACAACTGACTCACCAACATACAATACAACGTGCAATGGCCATCAAAACCTTGCTGCCCACGGACAAGACCGCCGCATTGCCGTTGTCGGGTTTATGACTATACGTACCCTAAAAGTTATCGCCGGTAACTACAGCTCTCTTCTAGTTCATAACTACGACCAATACCATACAAGTCTTTTGTCTTGTCAATAGCATTCTTAACCACTTTCACGATATATCTCCCTCGTTCTATTGGCCTTCTTGCTGTTGGTAGCTCCAACATTAGAACACCGAAGCTATAAACATCACTCTTCTCAGTCAACTGTTGAGTCATATAAAACTGTGGGTCCAAGTAGCCCTACATCAAGATCAAAATTTCGTAGCAATCACATGACAAATGACTACCCCATTGCGAGTTCTAACTAAAGACTAATGTCTGTGAATTTTTAATCTTCAGGTGGCTTAAGAGAGGTAACTTGTATGATTCTGAGAATGATGGCGATGGTAAAATGCGAGGTTGTTGAGAAATTCTTAGATGATAAATTTAAAGCATTGTTATGTATCATTTATAACTCATTATATCAGCTATTACTTTAAAAAGTGAGAAATAGTAAAAGCTGATACTACTGATGTGATGAGCTTTGAATCGTAAATAATAGCACCATTTTTTCTTACTTAAGAACATTTAAAACTTTCTCGAAGTATAAACTGGATGTACTAAAATTGATATAGATGTAAATTTATACTTTACCTCTATTGCATTCGTCATGTTGTGCGTCTAGACAAATATTATCAGCCGATATAGCTAGGAGGTGCGTGCACAATATTGTTAACATCTTTCAAGAAGGTATATAAAGTTTAGAAAGAATACCGATTTACTTGCTACTTAATTTTGAACAAGCACACTAAACCGATCAATCCTAACCCCCCATCGATGAAGATGTCATCTTTCAATTAGTAATTGAGTGATGCTACATGGTAAAAGATAATTGACAGAACCCAAAAAAAAGAACGACACGATTAAGATGGCATCTTTCAATTAGCAATTGAGTAATGCTACATAGTAAAAAAATAATTGACAGAATTCTCACTCATCTATTTAAAAGTAAATAATAATGTCAACTTATTTTGACCAAAATTCTTGGAAAAATAATCCTCGTTCCGAGTGTCTTTCTAAGTAATGATGTTGCCATAGCCCTGCATACGGTAAAGGTTTAGAAGATAATATACCAACCATTGTTTCTTTGACTTGAGTGGTAATGTAACCTTTTGCACCATCGCACAGTGGCTTGGAGAGACCAAAATCAGATACTTTAGCATTCAAGCGCTCATCCAGTAACATGTTAGTGGATTTGATATCCCTATGTATGATAGGAGGATTGGCAAGTTCATGGAGATAATCCTGCCCCCTGGCAGCACCAACGGCTACTTCTAGCCTTCTAATCCAGTCCAATCTAATTCCCGACCTGCCTGCACAGACCATATGCGTGTAATTTGGATAAGTAACAAATCTGTTACACACCTCATTCAGTACTACATTTCCTTTTCTAGATCAAATAATGATGTGAAGACACTGGAACAAGGATGTAATAAGTAAAATTTGACCAAACAAAGCAAAAAGGAAAGAAAAATCTAAAATATATTCTATGGATCATTTGCTATCCAGACATAGTCTAAAGGATTATTTTATGGCACTTTTCAAGTTGGGTGTCAAATTGGGCAGTCTGATGTAGGTTAGATTGGGTCGAATTTAGTTCGTGCTACTAAATTTTTTTTAGCATAGTTTAACCAAATGCAAATTGCCAATATTTATCTTATTTGTATTATTAGAGTTTAAAGTTCCAATTCTAGTAATTTATTAAATTCATTTGTATTGAAAATGTTTATAGTAATTTTTTTAAAAATTAATAGATATTTGTTTTAGGATAATATTTCAGTAAACTTTTTAAAATAAAAACTTAACTATTTTAATAGTTAATTTTAACATTTTTCAAGCATGTGGGCTTGGGTTTTGTCCTCACAAATCCCCTCCCATCCAGGTCATTATATACTCCCGTCATAACGTTTTTTTCTCAGCGATCTACACAAGTCCACCTTGAAGTTTGAGATCATAAATTATCTAAGTAACATTTCTACTCAAAATTAAAAGAAAAAAAAAAGGGCTGAGATCGAGAATATACATGTGTACCTGAAAGAGAATCCTTCATAGTGCCATTTGGAACATATTCATAAATCAGCATTTATTCTCCTTGCTAAAAGCAGAAAACGAGAAGGCTAACAAGATTTTTATGGTGGACCCTTGATAGCAGTTCAATCTCAGTTTTAAACTCCAGCCCTCCCTGCATTGATTCCTTTTGAGCTCTTTTAACAGCAATTAGTTGCCCGTTCGGAAGAGTCCCTCCACAAACCTGTCATAATTACCTTCAAGACACTTTGTAGTAGAAGTACATTAAGAGGTTAAGTATGGATATAGCATGGTTTAATGTGTCACACTTGGCATTTTCAGTATTTAACATGAAGTTTGCAACACATTACCTACAAAATTCTTGAAAGAAAGTGTTTTAATTGTAAAAGAGAATAGATATATTAGAAAGGGAAAAACAAAAAAAATGAACTGAAGGAAAGCACATAACGCGCAGTTGAGTATATAATCTTTTTACATAAGGCATGTTGTTAATGGAAGGATACATATTGCTTTTAACTGCATTGTTCCCTCCTCCATGGGTGGCAACATCAGAGCGCACGTGTTTAGAAGTTCTGATGGGAATAGCTGCAATCAGATGTTGCCAAATGTGCAAGTGTGGACAGCTGTGATTGCAAGTAAAGTGTTACTAGCATTAATCTATTTACCGTTGCTAAGCTACGCTAGAGAAATGAAGAGAAGAAGCATTCAATACCTTCCCATAACACCCTGATCCAATACTATTGACTCGTGAAAAGTTTTTGGTGTAATTCTGAGTCTCTTCAAAAGTGAAGCGCCTTCCTCCTTTCAACTGTGGGATGCTGCTGCTGCTGCTGCTGCTGCTTTCATCGGGATCCCATTCTTCTGCATTTTATGAAATCAAATATGATAAATAAACGCTTAAAAGTGGTTGGTCACAGTGGCAGTGGATTGCGACCCAGAGAACTTTACCTACGATATGAGGGGATCAAATTTCGGAATTATCACTTTGAGGAGGGTATTACCTGACCATTACTCACAATCGTGTGAGCAGTTTTGAAGACCAAAAATATGATAAATAAACTCAACTCTACAATGTTGCCTACACAGCAGGAGCATAAGTGTACAGTTATCATACCAAAAGAAGTGCGTCTTCAAGTTGCTCTTTTTGCCTTTTTCTTTTGGTGGAAAGCATAAACACTTGCAAGCAGTGGCAACAACAGCAGAGCAGAACCACCACCAGCAGCGCCAGCTATGATTCCAATGTTTGAAGATTTACTGGACGCCACAGGACTTGGTAGTGCTAAATGACAGGAGGACAATAGTCTTAAAATGTAGCACTTACTACAGTTAATTTCATCACCATATGCAGAATCAGATTTACCTGTGTCATCCATATAGTGTCCATAGTCATAAGAAGTCAAAATACATGGTCCAAACATTACAGGAGTTTGATATATCTGGTTGCTGAATAAAAAGGCTATATTAGAAATCCCTGTTCGATTGAAACGATCCGTGCCTGATGGAACTAATTCTAAACTCAAATAGAGACACTGAATTGCATCCCTTCTTGGATTGCTTAAATTAATTGAATCTAGAGGTAGATCACAAAGTTGAAAAGAGTGCTTCAGAGAAAACTCCAGGCTTCCAAATATAGACTTGTTTCCCAAGCCTGAGAAGGAAGGTGCTCTTAAAAGTTAAATTTCCTGTATATGGGTATGCATATTTGCAGCTGGGGCTTAATATCTGATCTGGGATGCAGGTAAAACGGTACACAGTTATTTGCTGGCGTTGCATATGAGACATTGGGTTGTGCAATGGAGCAATAAGTCTCTTCAACTCCTGTTCCTCCGCAAACTGGGTTATCCACAAGACTGCAGATAAATATGCATCTAATCATCAGCCTTATAAGAGGGAAGGCAAAGACTAGAATGTAGCAATACTGAAACGTGTACATTCAGATAAAATTTGTATTTCCTAACCGCCTATTGTAACGAATTAATCATCTATAATTGTGGCTTACATTATGTTCACTTCGGCGACGTCAATTTGTGGATTAAATCTGTCAATTAAATTATTCTGCAAAGCAAGGAGTTTCAGTTCTTTGCTGATGCCGGTGCCAATATCTAAGGTGCGGTTCAGCTTGTTGTCTTTCAGCAACCTATGGATCAATCATGTCATAAAAATTAGCTTGAATACAAATATGAATAATATTATTTGTACAATTTTTTTCAAAATATCTTTGATGGCATCCTGAGATGTTTGTTGAACATTGGTTGAGAGGAAAGTCGAGACCCACTTTCAATCAATGTTTAAGGTATAAAGATGTTTAAAAAAATGGTACAAATAAAATTTCTCTATAAATATAACAAAGGCAAACAGGAAAAAAAATTACTTGCAAGTAAGGTTATACTTTGAGAACCTTGTCAGCATTTATTCTTATCATAAAATGGAACCTTCAATAGTCACTACTGGACGGTACTCACACTGTCTGTAACTGATCCAGACTGAACAAAGAAACAGGAATCTGCCCTTGACGACTCGTTTTTTCCATCATTCTCTCATGCAAAAGTAAACTATGAGCACTTAAATGTTGGAACCTGAGAGATAGTGAAGGCTGATAGCTGAAAGAGTACAGAAATAAAGACATACATTGCTGTCAAAGACTGTAGAGTTGATAACCATGGTGGAAAATCCGATGGATCAAAAGTGTTATAGCTCACATCCCTAATCCAAGTAATTTAACAAACCAAGTTATCGATTGATACAAAATTAGTTTTCACTTTGAATGGCAAAGGTTATGCAGACAAAATAAAATTATTTTAGATAAATGATTCACAAATTACAGGTAGCTGAGGACGTTCATTCCAGTAAGGTCTGGCAGGGGATCAGTTAAGCCATTGTTGGATAGGACCCTGACATGCATAAAATCAAAACCTCCATCAACGTAGTTAAAATTTACCACAGTACATTATACCGTTAATGAAAATATGTTTGGAACATATAAGTTGTTCTCTACTTACAAATTTACAAGAATAGTTAGATTGTTGATGCTGGGAGGCACAGATTCACTTAGAAAATTATTATCAAAGCGCCTGCAGCCGCGGAAATATATTTGAAGACAAAAAAGAAACAAGAATTCCATTTACTAATTTAATGAAGAGTGAGATATGGACACTCGCACCACCTGAAGAATCTGGACTAGTCCAAGTGTAGATGGAATGCTGCGAACAAATTGGTTGCTTTCGGAAAACCTGCCCAAAGATACTATTATTTTAGATCCTATACAATCATCTTGTCAAAATTCACCCTACTTTTTATTAGTTTATTTGTAGCAAGAAGCAAAGGAAGGGATAGTCCCTAGACAACAAGTGAAGTGAAAACAAGAGGGCCTATACCATTCATGGTTTAACACATTAATTTTGTGGGTCATTATTATCTCCAACTATCCTTACATTTTTAATGTAATTGCTGATATATAAGGTGATAAATGGTACAGAACAAAACTTCTTTTTTACTTTAAGAACATTGAAGAATTTCTCCAATAGAGAACAAATCCAATAAGCAGAAAATGCAGAGCCATGTGTTATCGGAAAATACTTCTCACCTAGAAAATTTGTCTAAGAGTTGGTTGCACAAATTACATGACAAAATGTGTGATAGAAGCACTTCAATTTTTTTTTCTTTTACCACTCATGATTTATTTCATTCACTCAAAATTTATTATATGCGTAACAGTTGTATTTAGCAAATTTTCGCGTAACATTTGTTTAGGTCGTGTAGCAACGCTCATGTGTCATCATGCAGTCTGAGCATTGCCACACGAAATGTTGCCTGAAAATTTGTTGGATATAGTTGGCTCACATGTGACAAATTTTGAGTAACTGGATGAAAATCATGAGTGATTTAAAAAACTGAACGCTGTTATATGGCCCGAGCAAATGTTGCTCGAAGGTTTGCCAGTTATATCTGACACGCACATCATCATCATCATCTTACCTTTACAACTAAATATTTTTTAAAATGTTTAATATTGATTATATTTTCTATTTTTATGGGATCATTAAATATTATAAATATTATAAATATATAAAATTAATTTATTTAATATAACTAATTAGATATGAATGCTACATCACTTTTTAAAATTTTTTATAGTATAATAATTATCTAAATAATATAGTAGCAAGAAGGGTAGCTAAAAAATAAACAAATAAATAAATTCTAATATACAACATACATACCCAAGATTTTATCACATAGTGCTTGTATAATTTAATCTAGTATTAAATGAACATACTATACTAGTATTTACAGTATCGATATCTTAATTTTTATTATAGTTTTTACTTTTTATTTTTATTCTTAAAAATTAAGGTAACATAAAATATTAAATTATTATTATTGTAACAAAAATTTTATACTATCATTTGATAATGCACTATCACATCATTTAAGGTATTATGACAATATATGAGATACCAAACTTATTAAATAATGTGAAAAATATTACTAGATGATGGTATAAATTTTCTCACTTTAAAATTAATGTAAAAATTATATTATTTAATTCAAAAAATTATCATGTTATCGGTAATTTGTAAGAATTATGTCTTATATAATAGTTTAATAATTATTATATAAATGTTAAATTTATTGATTGACTTTTTGAAGAGGTATCCTTATGAATAATCATATTAAAGAGTTATCATTATGAATTATCATCCCTGTTCAAATGTAGAGATATAACTATTTAATATGTAAAAATATGGCTATTGAAATCTAAAGGTATGACTATTGGAGATGCCTGATGGAAGTACCTTTTTATTGTCTATATAAATCAAGGATGTGGTCCTCTCTCCACCATCAATAGAAGCACATTGTCTCTATTACTATTGTGCTATTAAGAAAAAGGTTAAGAGAGAGAAATCATCATTCTCATTTTCTGTGTGTCTAAGGATCATTCTTTTTATTCAAGTTCAATGGAATAAATTATGTGAAAAGTATGAAGTTCTAGATCTTTAAATTAATGTGTTTATGATAATCTATCCATGCATAAATAGATTATTGCTTACATGTGGTATTAGAGCATTATGTTTAATTAAGAACTCATGTCTTTTCCTTTTAAGAGCATGTCAAAAGATGTTTGGTTGATTTTATTGATAATAATTCATTTAGCCAATGATTGTTTATGGACATCATGAGTGCGTATTTTGTTCCAACATGTTCCAGTGGTTTTACTTCACATGAATTCTAAGTTTCTTCATTCTAGATTTTAAGAATGAAGCGGAACCTGTTTTAGTTTTTATTCACCATATACCTTTTATCGGAATTTTTGTTTCTCATGTGAACTTATCGGGATTATTTCTTCAATGACAAATGATTTATTTTATGCCTACTCTATACGTTCCTGAATTTTACCGTCGATGGAATGTTTTATATTTTAACGGTTTTAAAAACCTGTAGCTCATACACAAAGATTTCAAATACTCCTAACTACAATTTTAATGCTTGAATTTTTTTTTCCTATTCATGAGAAGGAACTATAGTCACTTGTTAGCCCACAAACTTCATCATCTTATTCGTTCCAAATTAATGGAAACAATTTGAAACATTATCTTCTTGAATTTAAAGGTCATCTATTTTCATAGCGGGTCGTTTGGAGAAACCATTTTGAAAAGACCATTATTGAACAATTGAGTGCCATTTCCTGAAAGCATATTGTAATGGCTTTATGTTGTAATAATAATGGTTTTGAAAGCAAAGAAAATGACCGATGGTCATATTGTTTTATATATGTTAAATATTTATTACTAATAACTGATTATATTGTAATGGTGTTTTATGATTGTAGTTTATTTTAAATAAATGTTCATTTACAATTTAAAATTTATATGATGAGTCATTTGTTAGTCACAAAAGTGGCTAAATCCTAAAGGAAATAAATTTTAAATTGTAAAAGTATTTTCAATTTCCCATAGATTTTGATGCTTATAAACGATATTATGTTGTATGAGTAAATTAAAGCTAATTGTTATGACACAATTCCATGATCACCCAAAGGTTGAATATTTGTTCTTATAATTAGTGAATATAATTGCTAGTAATATGTCTAGTAGTTTTATTCTGCATGCCCAAAGCTAGCAAATAATTCCAGTTAGCATACCTTAATAACTAGATTAATGTATTATATTAGCATCATTATGTTGCATGTCTTAGGATCCCCCAAAGATGAACTTTGATATGTATTTAATGATTGTCTCCATTATTTGAATCTGATTTTTATGTGACAAATTTTATGTCTCAAAGCATTAAGTTATGATTGATTCTTATTTGTAGTACCTATTCTTTCATTTCATTCATATGCTTCATATGTTCCCTTGTTCAATGGAATGAATTTCTCTTATTGGTGGGAACAAGTCCAAATTTCAATTAGGTGTTTTAGATCTTTATTTAGCCCTTCGAGAAGAGAAACTTGCTGCTATTACAAATGAAAGCAATGTTAAACAAAAGTCATTATATAAGGAATGGGAAAGGTCGAATAGATTAAGCCTGATGTTCATGCGAATGATAGTTGCAAATAACATTAAGTCTATCCTTTTCAAAATGGAGAGTGCTAAGGAATTTATGAAATTTGTGAAAGAACGTTCACAAACTGCTAACAAGTCACATGCTAATACATTTTGAGTCAACTGACCACCATGAAATTTGATGGTTCACGTACCATACATGAGCATGTTCTTGAGATGACAAACTTAGCAACAAAATTAAAGTCATTGGGGATGTTTGTGGATGAGTATTTTTTTGGTACAATTCATACTTAATTCCTTCCCTCCAAAACAATATGGGTCATTTCAAATGAATTATAACACTATTAAGGACAAATGGAGTGTTAATGAATTGACTAGTATACTTCTTCAAGAAGAGACAAGATTAAAGAGTCAACAGTCTCATTCAGTTCATCTTGTAAAGCATCAAGAAGCTGGAAGTAGTTCTAAGAGGAAACCAGGGAAAGATAAAAAGAAAGGTTTACATAACCTGAATGAATTTTCTCAAGTCCACAAAAAGGAATACAAGAAAGATAAGTGTAATTTTTGTCATAAAATAAGACACTATAAAAAAGATTGCCCAAAACGTAAAGCATGGTTCGAAAAGAAAGGTAAGCTAAGTGCTTTTATATGTTTCAAATCAAATTTTACTGAAGTTCCTTGTAATACTCGATAGATTGATTCTAGTTCCACAACTCACATTTCCAATACAGTGCAGGGATTTCTTTCGATCTAAACCATAAAGCCAAGTGAGAAATTTGTATCCATGGAAGACAGAACCAAAGCTCCAATTGAAGGAATTGGCACTTATCGTTTATCTTTAGATACTGGATATTATTTGAATTTGTTTCAAACCCTTTATGTACCTATATTTTCTTGTAATTTAGTTCCTTTACCGAGGCTAGATAAAACATGATTCTCTTTTAAGTTTGGTTCTAGAATCTTATGTGATGGTCTTTACAAGTTTAAACTTGATGATTATTTTACTGAAACTTTAATGACCCTATATCATAATATTGGCAATAAACATAGTTTAGTTGATGAACATTCTGCTTATTTGTGGCGTAAACACTTAGGTCATATATCCAAAGAAAGAATGCAAAAATAGTAAAGAATGAAATCCTTCCAAATTTGGATTTTACTGATCTTGGGGTGTCCATTGATTGTATTAAAGGAAAACAAACAAAACACATTAAGAAAGGAGCCACAAGAAGTATGTAGCTTCTTGAAATTATACACACTGATATATGTGGTCCTTCTAATGTTCCATCTTTTGGTGGAGAAAAATATTTCATCACATTTACTGATGATTTTTCACGTTGTGGTCATGTTTATTTATTACATGAGAAATCTCAATCTGTGAACGCCCTTGAGATATACATTAATGAGGTTGAGAGACAATTTGAAAGGAAAGTGAAAATCATTAGGTCAGATAAAGGTGGTGAATATTATGGAAAGTATAATGCATTAGGACAAAATCCTGATCCTTTTACTAAATTCCTTGAAAAGCATGGCATTTGTACTCAATACACAATGCCACGTACACCAGAACAAAATGGTGTGGCAGAAAGGCGTAATCGTACTTTAATGGAAATGGTTAGGAGTATGTTAAGTCATTCTTCATTGCCTATTTTTTTGTGGATGTATGCTTTGAAAATCATTATATATTTGTTAAATACGATTCCTAGTAAGGCAGTTCTAAAAACTCCTTTTGAGCTATCGATTGGAAGGAAGACTAGTTTAAAACACTTACATGTTTGGGGTTGCCCAGCGAAAATAAGAATTTACAATCTACATGAAACAAAAATTGGACTTTAGAACAATCAGTGGTTTTTTCATTAGATATCCAAAAAAGTTCAAGGGGTATTGATTTTATTGTCCTAATCATAGTACAAGAGTTGTTGAAGCTAGAAATGCTAGATTTATTGAAAATGGTGAAACTAGTAAAAGTAAAGAATTGCATAATGTTAGCATTCAAGAAGCCAAGGTTGAGATTCCTTTTTCCATGACCTCTAAAGTTGTTGTTCCTATAGTAATTGCACAACATAACAATGGCCAAGAACAACATATTAACGATCGAACACTCTATCACAAAGATATCAATAATGACCTTATAGTAGATGAGCCACAATTAAGATCTCAAAGGGAAAGAAAATCAACCATCCCTAATGATCATGTGCTTTATTTACAAGAGTTAGAAGTTGATTTAGGAATAAATTATGATCCAATTTTATTTTCTCAAGCCATTGAATGCAATAATTCTGATAAGTGGATCAATGCAATGAAAGATGAGTTGAAATCTATGGATGATAACCAAGTTTGGGATCTTGTCGAATTGCCTAAAAGTTGCAAAAAGGTTAGCTGTAAATAGGTCTTTAAAACAAAACGAAACTCAAATGACAATATCAAAATATATAAAGCTAGACTTATTGCAAAAGGTTTCACTCAGAAGGATGACATTGATTATAAAGAAATATTTTCACCAATGTCTAAAAAAGACTCACTTAGAATCATTATGGCTTTGGTGGCTCATTATGATTTAGAGTTACATCAAATAGATGTTAAAACTGCCTTTCTTAATAGTAATTTAGAAGACAAAATTTATATGGATCAGCCTAAAAGCTTTTCAGTTAAAGGCATGGAACAGATGGTGTATAAACTTAAAAGCTCAATATATGGACTTAAACAAGCTTCCCATCGATGGTATCTTAAGTTCAATGATACCATAATCTCTTTTGGTTTTAAGGAAAACATCATTGATTAGTGTATATATATGAAGATCAGTGGGAGTAAGTTTATTCTTCTAATCTTATATGTTGACGATATTTTGCTTGCTACTAATAATCTTGGTTTATTACATGAAACCAAGAAATTTCTCTCTAGAAACTTTGAAATGAAAGATGTAGGAGAGGCAACCTATGTGATTGGAATAGAAATATTCCATGATAGATCACAAGGATTGTTAGAGTTGTCTCGAAAAGCTTATATTAATAAAGTTCTAGAAAGATTTAAGATGGACAAATGTTCACCAAGAATAGTTCCAATTCAGAAGGGGGACAAATTTAGTCCTATGCAATATCCAAAGAATGAACTAGAACGAGAATAAATGAAAAATATTCCTTATGCAGTTATTATTGGGAGCTTAATGTATGCCCAAACTTGTATTAGACCAAAAATCAGTTTTGTTGTCAGTATGCTTGGCAGGTATCAAAGTAATCCTGGATTAGATCATTGGAAGATTGCAAAGAAAGTTTTTAGATATTTGCAAAGAACGAAAGATTACATGCTCACTTATAGAAAGTCTAATAATCTAGAGACAATTGGGTATGCAGATTCAGATTTTGCCAAATGTGTTAACTCAAGGAAATACACATTTGGTTATTTACTCCTTTTAGCTGGAGGGGCAATTTCATAGAAAAGTGCAAAGTAGTCTGTCATTGCTGCATCCACCATGGAGGCTGAGTTTGTGGCATGCTTTGAGGCCACTATTTAGGGATTATGGCTCTGAAACTTTATTTTAGGACTCAGGGTTATCAACAATATAGCTAGGCCGCTGAAAATTTATTATGACAATTTCCTAGCAGTCTTCTTCTCTAAAAATGACAGGTTTTCTAAGAGTGCTAAGTATATAGAGATCAAATACTTTGCCGTTAAAGAAGAAATTCAGAAACAAAGAGTGTCAATAGAACATATTAGTACAAACCTTATATTTGAATATCCATTAACAAAAGGACTGCCGCCTAAGACATTTTATGAGCATATTGAGAGAATATGCATTATTGGACGTCATTGATAATATTTTATTATGATTGTCTTGACTTGTATGATACTTTGAGCTCAATAATGAAGTTTGTTTCTGATATTTATTTCTTGTTTCTAATTACTAATTAGTATACATTATTGGATTAAAGTAATGATAATAGAAATAATGGTTTTTTATTAAAGACATTAAAGTTGGACTATATTCTTTATTATGTGTCATGTTAAGCAAAAAGGCCAGTGTTGTAGTATATGGAAGGGATTGTGTCGAGAAAATAGTGACATACAACCGCCATAATTTGCATTAATTTTCTAATTAGTCATAATATTATATTCTAGGCAATATAATGGGGAGTTATTATTATGTTAATTTGCGCATTATGTTAATTTTCACCATAAAATGTTGAATGCCCATTGCCTAACATTCAACTTTTATAGCTGGCAGTGGCAAGTAAAAGAGAAAAGGATATACTGAAATATTTTCGAAAGTGACATATATGTTCCACAATCTTGCCATTTTAGTAGTCAACTTGGACCAAATCCCTTTCTACAAAATGTTCAAAAGCAAGATATGTTACACAATCCCAGTTAAAAGATATCTACCAAAAAAAACAAAAAAACGAAGGAAACTGAGAAGAATTTCTCCTCAAACCTCAGCTTCCATCATGTTCAGTCTTAAGCTAACAGCATAATACACACTAACACTACAGATTAACAACATCCTTTACGCTTCTGCCCCCCTCTCTTTCTTTCTCTCTCTTTACACTACTTACAAGAAGTTGCTTTTGAGCTGAAACTAGACAAGATGAGCCTCATAAGCTCAATTTATGCACGTGGAAGTACCACACCTGAATCCAATAATTCATTGTCATAAGGATGGAGGGAACCCCCCTTACTTACATTATAACTAGATGAAGTGGATGCTGAATCTGCATTGGGGTTTGAACCAGCTAACTGCAACATGTTTTCAATTTCTTTCACCACATAATTCATTGAAGGCCTATCAGAACTTGACTCTTCAACACACTGCATAGCAAGGTCCACAAACTTCTCAAAACCATGCAGTGGTGTCCCCACATCCATGGCGGTGTCAAGAATTTCCTTAAGACCACATAAGTCTTTTGTCTTGTCAATAGCACTCTTAACCACTTTCACAATATATCTCCCATGTTCTATTGGCCTTCTTGCTGTTATTAGCTCCAACATTAGCACTCCAAAGCTATAAACATCACTCTTCTCGGTCAACTGTTGGGTCATATAATACTCCGGGTCCAAGTAGCCCTACATCAAGAATACAGATCCATTATCATCACTTAAGTTTGGTTAGATCCAAAAGGTTTTTTAAATATTAGATATGTTACTGCAGAAACTGGAGGGAGAGTATTTTCCATGTCTCAAGAAGTTGGATAGTTTAGAAAGAATAATGATTTACTTAGTACTAAATTTTGAACAAGCACATTAAACCAATCAAATCATACCATCGATTAAGATGTCATCTTTCAAGAGAATGTATCAGCTCATGTTAAATTTTTATATGATTTTGTCATATGTGATTTCTTGCTATTAATTCTTTTAATCGTATATCTTGTTTAGGTCCCACCTTTTAATTAATAGTGAAAGATCATGCAAGACACGATCATATAAAAATTTAATATGATGAGATGATCTATTCCCCATCTTTCAATTAGCACACTAAGCAACAATATGTTAAGATTTAAGAGTTGTTAGATTTTATTTTATTTTATTTTATTTTATTTGGTGAATAAGAGAAGTTGTTAGATAGGCCAAAGTAATTCTCACTCATCTATTTTAAATTAAATAATAATGTCAACTTATTTTGACCAAATTCTTGGGGAAAAAAAATCTCGCTTCCTAGTGTCTTTCTAAGTAATTATGTTGCCATGGCCATGCATAGTGTAAAGGTTTAGAAGATAATATACCAACCATTGTTCCTTTGACTTGAGTGGTAATGTAACCTTTTGCACCATCACCGAGTGGCTTGGAGAGACCAAAATCAGATACTTTGGCATTCAAGCGCTCATCCAGTAAAATGTTAGTGGATTTGATGTCCCTATGTATGATAGGAGGATTGGCATGTTCATGGAGATAATCCAGCCCCCTGGCAGCACCAAGTGCTATTTTTAGCCTTCTAATCCAGCCCAATCTAATTCCTGACCTGCCTGCACAGACCATATGCGTATAATTTGGTAAATTACTGGCACAATTTGGCTAATTGCCGATATTTACATTTCTTATGCGTATAAGACATGCGATATAAGAGATTTAATGATGAGAGATTACACTTAACCTTATCAATTGAAAAATTAAATTGAAAGGATCCATTCCTTAATTCATTTGTATTGAAAATGTTTATGTTTGAATTTTATTTAAATTGAATAGATGTTTGTTTTAAGATAATATTTTAGTAAACTTCTATAGGCAATACTTTTGTTAATCTAGTCCACTTTTTTTTATATTGTATTCCCATCATAACTTTTTTCTCAATGATCTAAACAAGCCCACCTTAAAGTTTGTGAGGATAAATTATCCAATTAACATATCTACTCAAAATAAAAAGGTGTGATCGATAATATACATGTGTACCTGAAATAGTATCCTTCAAAGTGCCATTTGGAACGTATTCATAAATCAGCATTTGTTCTCCTTGCTCCAAGCAGAAACCGAGAAGGCTAACAAGGTTTTTATGGTGGACCCTTGATAGCAGTTCAATCTCAGTTTTAAACTCCAGCCCTCCCTGCATTGATTCCTTTTGAGCTCTTTTTACAGCAATTAGTTGCCCGTTGGGAAGAGTCCCTCGATAAACCTGTCAACATTATCTTTGAGACACTTGGTAAATTTATATTAAGAGGTTGAGCAAGGATATAGCTACAAACTTACTCAAAATATATCTTACAGAGCACCATAGCCAGGTGCTAGTAATAATGCAAATTCAAGCCCAAAATGCATGAATATAAGATTTCTTCGCCACATATGACACTATGATCGCTAGCATTAATCTATTGGCTATTGCTAAACTAAGGTAGAGAAATGAAGAGAAAAAATACCTTCCCGTAACCCCCGGATCCAATAATATTGACTAGTGAAAAGTTTTTGGTGTAGCTCTGAATTTCTTCAAAAGTGAAGCGCCTTCCTCCTTTTAACTGTGGGATGCTACTATTGCTTTCATCCGGATCCCATTCTTCTATATTTTATGAAATCAAATATGATAAATAAGCACCCAAAAGTGGTTGATGGCAGTAGACAAACTTTATCTACAATGCAAAGATTTTAAATATGGGAGTTTAGAGTTGTCACTTTAGGGAGAGTTTTACCTAACTATTACTCATGGTCTAAAATTGCGTGAGCAATTCCCAACACCAAAAATATGATACATGAACTCATCTTCTCCATGTTGGCTATAGAGGAAGAGCTTAATTGTACAAACTTAAGTATACAGTTATCTTACCAAAAGAAGTGCTTTTGCGAGTTGCTCTTTTCGCCTTTTTCTTTTGGTGAAAAGCATAAACACTTGCAAAGAGTAGTAACAACAGCAGAGCAGTACCACCAGCAGCAGCTCCAGCTATGATTCCAGTGTTTGAAGATTTACCGGACGCCACAGGGCTTTGTAATACTAAATGACAGGAGGAAAATAGTCTTACAAAATAGCACTTACTTTAGTTAATTTCATCACTATATGTAGAATCAGATTTACCTATGTCATTCATATAGTGTTCATAGTCATCAGGAGTGAAAACATATGGTCCGAACATCGCAGGAGGTGAAAATATCTGGTTGCTAAACAAAAGGGCTATACTGGAAGTCCCTGATCGATTGAAATGATCCGCGCCTGATGGAAACACTTCTAAACTCAAATCAAGATACTGGATTGCATCCCTTGTTGGATTGCTTAAATTAACTGAATCCACAGGTAGATCATAAGATTGAAAAGACTGCATCAGAGAAAGCTCCAAGTTTCCAAATATAGACCGGTTCCCCAAGCCTGAAAAGGAAGGTGCTCTTAAAGTTAAAGTTCCTGTATATGGGTATGCACATTTGCAGTTGGGGCTTAATATCTGATCTGGGATGCAGGTAACAGGTACACAGTTATTTGGTGTATATGAGACATTAGGTTGTTCAATGGAGCAGTAAGTCTCTACAACTCCTCCTCCACAAACTGGGTTATCCACAAGTCTGCAGATAAATGTTTTCAATAATCAGTTGTATGAGACGGTAAACAATGACAAGATGGAAATGAAACTGCCTACTGTAATAAACTAATCAGTATAATTATGGCTTACATTATGTCCACTTTGGAGATGTCAATTTGAGGATTAAACTTATCAATTAAATTAGTCTGCAGATCAAGGAGTTCCAGTTGGTTGCTGATGGGTTTGCCAATATCTAAGGTGCCATTCAGCTCGTTGCTTTTCAGCACCCTATGTGGATCATGTCATAAAAATTAGCTTATATAGAAAGATAACGAAGATGAACAGGAAAAATTACTTGCAACTATGGTCATACTTTGAGAATCCTATAAGAATTGTAAGCATTAATTCTTATCACAAAAGTCAATACAGGATGGTACTCACACACTCTGTAACTGAACCAGGCTGAACAATGAAACAGGAATCTGCCCTTGAAGATTTGTTTTCTCCATGAATCTGTCATACAAAAGAAAACCATTAGCACTTGAGTGTTGAAAAATAGTGAAAGTTGATAGCTGAAAGAGTACCGTAAGAATGACTAACATTGTTGTCAAAGACTGTAGAGTTGGTAACCATGGTGGAAATTCCGATGGGTCAAAACTATTATTGCTCATATCCCTTCCGAATAATGTAATTAACCAAGTTATCCAATATTACAAAGTTAGTATACACTTTGAATGAAAAAGATTATGTAGAAAAAATACAATTATTTTAAATAAATGATTCAGTTCACTAATTACAAGTAGTTGAGGACGTTCATTCCAGTAAGGTTTGGCAGGGAACCTGTTAAGCGATTGTTGGACAGGAACCTGACAGGTATAAAATCAAAACCTCCATCAATGCACTTAAAATTTATCACAGTGGACACCACCAACATTATACCATAATGAAAACATGTTTGGATTATAAGTTGTTCTCTACTTACAAGTCTATGAGATTCGTTAGACTGTTGATGTTTGGAGGCACAGATTCACTTAGAAAATTATTATCAAGGCGCCTGCAGCCACAAAAATATATTTGAAGACAAAAAAGAAACAAGAATTCTATTTACAAATTTAAAGTGTGAGATATGGACACTCACACCACCTCCAAAGTCTGGACAAGTCCAAGTGTAGGTGGAATGCTGCCAACAAATCGGTTGCTTTCAAAAAGCCTGCCCAAACATACGATTATGTTAGCTACCCTAAACAGAAGAAGGAAATAATGTTACAAAACGAAGTGGGAATTCACTGCTTCAGTACTTTATGGCAAGTGTTTTCTGTTGTTGCAATAGCTTTTTACCCATTTTCTACGTGCCAGTATTGGGAAAATTTTATATGCTCCATATGTTCGATAATATAAACAAATTCAAAGATATTGGGAAGGATCTTACACATGTATCAGAGACATTTTGGAGCTAAAAAGTTGAGAAGGAATATTGCCTGAAAGCTTATTCTTGCCAAAATGACTGTCGATAATGGAAACATATTAGAAGATTTTCAGATATATAAAGCAAATTATTGTAAAAAGAAAAAAAGAAACTAGACATGCCAACTTTTACAAGAGGAATTTCACATACAAGTGCCTTGTATGTTGTAGCAAATCAAGTCCAGGAGTAGTTCCATTAGATATTGGGATGGGGCCACCAAGTTGGTTATCACCTAAATCTAGCCAATCAACATTTGTGAGATTACCAATAGCAGGTGGAATTCCCCCATTGAAGCCATTAGAATTTAAAGCTCTGCAATTGAAATTAACTGATTTAGTTATCGTGTAAGACATCAGTAGCACCAAAAAAGGTATATTGAGACTGCAAAAACAAGATATGCAGATACGACACACAAAACGTAAATGCCCACATAGGAAGTAAAAAGAACTTTTGCTGGAGATTCTTTTAGGAGTAAATTTTAGGTAAAAATTTACATCAATTTTCTAGTCTAAACCACAAATATCCGACTGGCCTCTAACTAATTTGAAAGTTAGGTCGGTCCACTACAGAACAAAGCTCTCCCAACGTTAGTTTTTTTCAATTCATAAGAATCAAATCACTTGAATTCTTGAATCAATCAAGCATTGATACCTAGATTAAGTTTCTTATATTTATTTCATTTAATTCTTAAATCAAAGAATGAGAAGCAGGCACTCAACATGAGAGGATCTTTTTCCCAAGAAATTGAATTTCATTAATTCAACTTTTGAATTAAAAATTTCAACCCCTAAATAGGCTAAGTGTATAAAATTTTATACAATTTGAAAACAATTTCATATATTATTATCTTATTTTTTTTGAGGGAATTATCTATTTTATTTTGGTGTATAATATATCTTAAAAATATATAAATATCGACTGTTAAATTATATATTTATTAATGTCGAATTTTCTAAATTTTAGTATAATGTCAAAAGAAAGGGAAAATCCTTACAGGAACTTAAGCCGTTGTAGATTTCCTATTGTATCTGGTATAGGCCCATAGAAACCACAACCAATAAGAGATCTGGAAGATAAAGCAAGAAAGTGCAGTGTCAGAGTGGTTTGATCAAACTAGATCAGATTTGGGCCATACTCTTAACAACAACCAATACTGCCTTACAAGGATGTCAGCTTCTTCAAGTTTCCAATTTCTTTGGGAAGCGTTCCTGTTAAATTCTTATTGTAAGACAGATCCCTGCAAAGGGAAAATTGGTTTCAAATGCTAAAATCAGGGAAGTTACAAATAAAAAAGGAATGAAATAAAGTCTTCAAGCATTCCACTGATAGTAGCCAAACATAATTGCTGTGTAAGAATATGATGCAGCTTCAACGGACAAATCCTCAACATTATTTTGATGTAAATATTCCACATATTCAGCAGACAAGTCAATCTTGCGATACTTGATCATTGCCTACATGCAACAGGGTTAAAGTTTAGCTTTTTTTTTTTTTCTTTTTGGGTTCTCAATATCCTTCTCTTTATTATAAGGGAAGAAGACTAGCTTCCTTCAGGCGTAAGCAGGCTCGCCATCTCAAATAGTGTTCTTTTCAAGAATCGAACCAAAGTTCTCTCCATGTTTGTAGTGTACTACGCTAACTCCCTTGTTGGTAGCTGATAGTTGTTTTAAATCTATTTATATGAGGCTTGAATATAATATTTAATATTTACAAGAAAAATACCAAAGTAGAACACTTACAGAATCTGCAATTCAGGTAGTAAAGCAATTTCTGGAGTAAGCTGGCCAATCAAGCCCAAGCCTGCTAATGCTCTGAAACATTACCAACCATGTTAATCTCCAAAAGATAGATGCTTGTTTGTTATAAATTCTTCATACCAGAAAATGAAGAATCCAGCTTCCTAGTTACTTCTACTAAAAATGTTTTGAGAAGCCAAATTCTTTTTTCTGTTTTATGATGAAGAATTTAAAACAAACATGCCCTTAAGGCCTTAACTTTCACATTAAGGATTTGAAATGTAAAGTACTACATGGTAGTAACGCTTCCATCGTTGCACTTAATGCCAAGCCAGCCATCACCACAAGGATCATCTGAGTCCGCCCAGTCAGGTGGCGTGTTCTGCCACTCAGACCTTAGAGTATTCAGAGCAAGGACTGCATCAGAAATTAAAAATAAAAATATAACACAAAGTTCAATCACCGGAATCTTAATACATGACGTTCAAAACTTGAATGTTAAAGTCTTCTTTATTCAGGTTTTCTAGCAACCTATGAAAACAGGTCAAATATTTCTGATTTTGATGAAGGTGTTGAAAGGTTAAAATATGTAGCTTATGAACTTTTAATATAAGAATATTTACATCAAAAATTGCATGGCATTAACTAAGACTGAACTTACAATCCTGATTTGCTGTTCTTGCTACGACAACAAACAAATAACTGAAAATGAGTGGTACGAATACTAGAATTCTTTCAGCCATGATGAACTTCAAGGAGGGTGCAAAACTTCGCTACTCTTATGACTGTCTAATGCTGAATATATAGATCCTCTGTTGACACATTGGCAGCACAACAGTCAACACCGAAGAGGTTTGAAGCTAAGAATAAAATGATTAAAAAAATGCTGGGGGCCTAGAAATATTGCTGGATAAATGAGTTAGTCCTATTGCTTCATTTCATCCACCAGATCTATCAAGAATTCTAGCAAAAAAATTTTGGCTTGAGAATCATTTCTCAAATAAAAATGAGGCCTTTTAAAGTATTAATAAAATTAATCTAAAAACTCATTCAAAATTTATCTCTCTCTCTCTTATTGAAGTGAAATGTTTAATTAAGATTTTATAATCAAGTTCTTTCTACATGTCTTTTCTAAATGATATTAGAATTTAATTTTGATAGTATGAAAAATTTTTATACGATTATTTAACCATATATTATCACACCATTATAAGAATTTGATGCTTACAATTACTGTAAAATCATCTATGTAGTAGTATATAGTTAAATGATAGTATAAAATTTAAACTCTTTTATATAGACGGTGTATTAAAATTAATCTTTTAATATTGTAATTGGTCTATTTAAAATTAAGAGGTAGAACAAATAGAAAAAAAAAGAATTTAAATATAAATATAACTATTTTTTTTGAGATAAATATAATTGGTTTTATATATAGAAATAGCTGTTGATACATATTAACATTAGTGATTGAAAATGAGACAAATAGTTGAGAATTAATAACACTATATGCATACCAGTTCATTCTGCGTGCGTCTAAAAATTTTAAAAATAAAATTAAATAATAAATAGGGATATTAAGAACCAAATATATATATATATATATATATATATCAAGATAATTATTTATTTATTTTACAATTTTTCAGTATATTGAGGTGGTTGGGAATAAAGGGAAAAAATAATTATATATAGAAGAGAAAATGTTTGTGTTTTTAACATACATAAGTATAGATTAGAAAGATATAAAAGTGAAGCATGTGAGAGTTATACGTACAGATTTGCTAATTAAAAACTATTAATACTAAATATTAAAATGGAAGAGAAAAAATAAAAGAAGAGTTGATACTATGAATAGAAATAATGGGATAATGATTACATAAAATTAAAAAAAGGTTTCTTAAAGTGAGTTTGTCTTGAAAATATGAAAATGAGTGGATATCTATTCTTAAATCACTTAGTTAGTTTCTATTATAATATATTTTAGAAGCAAACTTATTTTAGAAGAGTTTTATCAAATAAAATTAATATAATAATTTCAAATAATATACAAAACCATATGTGCCTATGCGGTATTTTCCGAAGACTTTAAATAAGGTTTGGTATACTTTAAACTTTATAATATGCATGTATCCACACACACACACACACACACACACACACACACACATATATATATATATATATATATATATATATATATATATATATATATATATATATATATATATATATATATATATATATATATATATATATATATATATATATATATATATATATATATATATATGTTAGGGATTATAAGAAATGAAAGTTGATAATTAATAGAAATGTGTGAAGAACATTTTTAATTGGACATGTGAGTTGAGAAGGAATAGAAGTTTAAGAAGTAAGATCAAATGAAAAACTAAAAATACTTAATTTAAGAAATAAAGTAATATGAAAATATTTTACAATTTTTATTTTAATAGAAATACTTATATAATTATGAAATCATGATACATATGCATAAGCAGCACCTAAAGCCCTTGACTTGGTGGACCTGAGTTCTAGCTGGTTTAGGTTCTAACTGGGCCGTGAACATTCAGTGACAATCCAGCCATCACTTTATTACATCAATGGGGAAAATGTCAATAAACTACAAGTTCTTCCTATCATCCAGTTTCTGTCTCATTTATTAAGAAACATACAATACGTGAACAGCCGACTTGAAAAGAACTATTACGCGTAATACAATTAAGAATTACCACTAACTCACAATGATGGTGCATTCCTAAATCATTTGCACATAAGTAAAAATGACCAATAAGATTAACAACATACAAAGTCAACAATCACATCAACAAAGAACAATTATGCAAATTTAACGCAAAATGATACTGGCTGGCTATGTACTATAGTATAAGATTATAATATATGTGGGCTTACATAGGGACAGGTAATATTTCCATGAATACAAAATTTTCCATGACGTATTGAATTTTAAATGATGAGATTGGGAATAACCAAATATTTACTTGGGTGCGCCAATGCAACTTGACTTTCTCAGGTTTTGAATGTTTCTGCATGCCTAACAATCTCACTCTTGCAGACAAGAGACCGTTGTACATGTCAGTATGTCATTATCTGGCTACCATAAGCAAGGAAGAAGTCTGCTTGCAATATGGTTGACTTGCCCTTTCCTTAAGTCTTATCTCAATTGAAAATTGGGCTATAACACTAGGATAATAAGTTTACAGGGAGGGTTACTTGCTCAATGTAAGACAACATTGACTTAAACTTTGGTTATCATGAAGATAAGCAACAAAACTAAATTACAGAACCTCCAAGTTGTTTCCTATCGAAAACACTACAGGATAAATTCATTTCTGATAAATAAAAAAATCTCTTATTAATCTCTAAAAATTAAAAAAGTGGGTCAAATTAATCTTTTTTATGGACAAATTAGTCCTTATAAAATATTTTTAGCGAATATATTAGTCTATAAAAAATACTAATTTGACCTATCTTGGAGACTAATTTGGGACTTTTTATTTGTTAGAAACAAATTTGTCTAATGATGTTTTCGACATAAACCAATTTGGAGTTTTGTCTAAATTTTAAAAAGAACTAAAAAACATAAACCGAAAAGACTTAAAAGCATCTGATTGGGACTTTGTATTGGATGGCTTGTAGGTGGCCTCTCCCAAAACAAACGGTAAAAGGATTTTTGCAAAGAAATAGATTAAATTAAGAAAGAAAAGTTTTAATTTTTTTAACCAAAATTCTAAGGCATCATTAGCAAAACTTAAAAAAAAAAAAATTATATTCAAATTCTATATTCTATATAGTTTTTTTTTTTCTTTTTAAGATTTGGGATCAACTATGTAAAACTTTATAATTTGTTGGACCGAGCACTTACCATTAAGTTAAAAGTTATAACTACTAGTCGGGCCGCAATTTTATTACATAAACCCATTTGGCCATTACAAAGAGCTATAATCCAATTTGACTTCGACCCTACCTAAGCCTTGCCAAGGCAAGGTGCTGGCCCATGGCCAACAATCCCTCCTTCTAGCACATGCCTTATGTAGTCCATGCCTTTCGGATATCGAGCCTCCAACCTGATCTGATTTCAACCCCACTTGGGTTTTGTCAAAGCAAAACGTTGGCCTATAACCAACATCCCTCTCCTCGAGCACCTGTAGGCAATTTTTTGTGCCTACCTGGGAATCCAACTTATGACCTTGGTTTTGATATCAATTATTGGATCAAGTATTTATTATTAGACCAAAAGCTATAGCTATTAGTCAGGGTGTAATTCTTATTATGTAAGTCCATTTGACTATTACGAAACACTATAATCCAATTTGACTCTAACCCCATTTGAACCTTCCCAAGGCAAGGTACCGGCTCATGGCCAACGTAATCAAACTTAAACATAAGCATAGTTGCATTTGAGGAGTTGGTCTATTGAAGAATATATCTACCTCCAAAAAAGTACACATGGGTTTAGGAAACCTTCCCCAAACCCCGCCTCAACCAAAAAAAAAAAAGAACATAAGCAGAGTTGATAATAGGTTAATAAAAGTTTAAAAAAAAAACTCATTTGATATATTTAATTTTTTTTTGAAGGCATTTATAAGAAATATTCATCAAGTTTCTTTGTCAGTATTTCCTGTTATATTTTTTTATTAATTATCTTATTATATTTCAAAGTTAAAATTTAGTTTTAATTGTATTATTCTTATTATTTGTTTAAACTTTTATCTGATGGTCATTGCCTAACATGTTGTTTCCTTGACCAAGTCTATGATCTGTCCACTTCTGCACGTCGGGCAACATTCACCAATTTGGTTTTTGACTAAGTTTTATCGTGGGATGATACACCATTTTGCCGAAGATTGTGAGCTTCTTTTATCCAAAGAGTTTGCCTTTGACCAAATCTTTAGAGTTGGTTTCTAAAAGTTACTGGTTCCTACTTCCTAATTTTCAGCATAAAATGCTCTAATTTTCTTATCCATTTAGTGGCCCGCTTCTTCGTGTTCCTTCGATAAGATATCTTTTAGTTATAAATAGTACCAATGCTTATATTCAAAAGGGTGTGGAAATAATACATGAACTCGAGGCTTCTTTTCTTCTAATACTCTTCTAGTTCCTTCTTTGCCTTGCTGATTGTTTTCTTCACTATTTCTTTATAAACACTCAAAAATCATTGTTTTCTAGATACTCATTCTTTGGTTCCGTTGAGCAATTCTTCCAAGTTGTTTCTTAAACCTCACTAGTTCAAGTGCAGAGTTAGCAAAAAGTGGCAATTGTATCTTAAGGAGTATTAACCGTAAATATCATCTATACTGAATAATTAATTTGTGATAGTAAAATACTTTTAAGCTCAATGCATAGCACGTCTTGGATATTGAACATGATAAGTAATTTTACTGTCATTGTGTTTTTTATTTATCTTAATTCTCTACTTTTAGTGCTCATGTTATTAATCATTTATATCATTTAGAGATAATTTTATTTCTATTTATATATTAGTTGTTATATAACATGAAGTTTGAAGAAGGGCGATGTCTTTGGTGCAACAAACCTGTAAGTTGCACAATCTAATAGGTGATATTTGATAGTGTATTGGTATACCAATTATTTGTAGTGTATTGTAATAATTCTTAAAATTTATTTGTATGATCCAAAATTAAATAAAATTTTATTTGCATGATCTTAAAATTAAATATAATTATTGGGGGATATGTTAGGATCATACAAATAAATTTTAATTATTACCATAATAATTTTTAATTTTATCGGTGTAATTTTAAAATAAATTAAAATTTTATCTGTATGATACTAAAATTAAACAAATATTTTTGAGAATATTTTAAAATTATACAGATAAATTTTGTTCGCTTTAAGAATATATTTAATCATAATTCTAAAATTTGACTAAAATTAAAAAATTACTACAATATACTATAGATGTTTGGTGTATGAATACACCTTTAAGGGTGTGTTTGTTTCAGATTTTGAAAAAGTGATTTTGAAACTTAAATTTTATATATAACTGAAAAAATTGAAAACTAATTTTTTTCAAAAGCTATTCTTTTCAACTTCTCCAAAAAAGTCGAAAATAGATTTTTTTTTAGAATCTGATTATTTTTAAAAAATTATTCAAACATATAAAAATTGACTTTTTTGGATGAAAAAAATAATTTTTTGACAAATTAATCCGAAATAAATACACTCTAAATTACACTCATATATCATATTGCACCTTCACAAGTACATGGTGCTCCTTGCAAATAAGGGGTGCTTTCGCCTTGAAGAATAGTAGCTGCAGGAAAAGTCTTAATTAGAGTAATAGCACACTTGTCACACATTGCACTATTGCTGGGAATCAGTAAATCACTTTCCCTCTCTCCTGGATATACGAATTATTTGTGTTCTTCTAACATAATAGTAACCATGGATAGATATGGCCAACAAGCTGCAGAAGGCGTCTTAGAGAAAGCCAAGAGGTGCAGGACATATTTCTCTGAGAGACCCCCATGTAGGAAAATTTTATTGGAGCTTTGAGGTAATGACTGCGCCAAACCATAGTAATTCCAAACTTAAGGCACTATAATTACAACTTCAACGACGGATTGGCAATTTAATAGGTAAGCTTTCTATCTCTCAAATATTTAGATACTAGCTACTTAATATCGATGTAAGAATAAAATTCATTTTGCTGCAGTTGTTTCTGAAAATAATTTTGTAATAGAGGAAATTAAAATTTTGAGTGGTAGACTATGGGGCTACTAAGCATATCTGTACAAACAGAAATACTTTTATCTCCTACAATATTATGGAGGAAGGAGAGGAAATTGATTTCGTAGGTGACTTGCAGTCTTTGGTAAAGGAATTGTGAATTTGAAGCTTATTCAGAAAAAATCCTCTCATTAAATGATGTCCTCCGCGTGCCTGACATTTTTTATAATTTGATTTCTATATTTGTATTGGGTAAAGCTGCCGTAAAAGTTATTTTTGAAAATGATGAAGTTGTACTCACTAAATGTGAGAAATTTGTGGGAAAAGATATTATAATAATGGTTTATTCTTGCTTAATGTTTCTTATGTTATGAATGATAGTGCATGCTCAAATGCTTATTTAATTGAAGATTCAATTGACTTATGACATGATAGATTAGGACATGTTAATTTTTTTTTCTTACTTCAAGAAAATGAAAGAATTAGGAATTACATAATTATATGTCAATAAACAATAATGAAAAATGTCCAGCATGTGTAGAAGCTAAAAGTACAAAGAAAACATGTAAACTTGTAGAATTTCATGAAACTAATTTATTAGACCTAATACATTTTGATATAGGGAATTTAAGATCTACAATGACTAGATAAGGTAATAGTTTTACATAACTTTAAAATTTATAATGCTGAAGTAGAAAATAAATTAATTAAGAAAATTGAAAGACTTAGATGTGACAAAGAAGAAGGATGTGAGTCTATTTCCCTTAGTAATTTTTGTGAACAATATGGAATTATTCATGAGGTAACACCATTTATTCACTAGAATCTAATGGAGTAGCTAGAAGAAAATATAGAACACTAAAAAAAAAATTTAAGAAAACTAAAAAACATCTTTTGAGTTATGGGAGAAACGACAATTTAATTTAAAATATCTTAAAGTGTGAGGGTGTTTAGCAAAAATTTTTTTACCTGAATCAAAAAAGAGAAAAGTTGGATCTAAAACTTGTGATTGTATGTTTATTGGCTATGCAAAAAATAGTGCAGCTTATAGATTTATGGTGTTGAAAAGTGACATTTAGACATATACACAATTAGTGAATCTAAAACTGTTGTGAATAGATTGAGTAGATATACTCATAATCCTAATAAGGATTATTGGACTGCTTTGTGTAGAGTTATGAAGTACCTTCGAGGTACTATAGACCTTGATATATGTTATCGGGGATATCCAGATGTACTTGAAGGGTGCTCTAATACTAAGTGGATCTCTGATTTAGATGATATTAAATCTATGAGTGGATTTATTTTTGCCCTTGGTGGTGGTGTTGTTGTTTGGAAGTCATCCAAGCATACCTATATAGCTAGATCCATGATGGAGGTCGAGTTTATTGCTCTTGATTTGGTGGGATCTGAGGTTAAGTGGCTAAGAAATCTCTTAGTGGATATTCCTTAATGGAAGAAACCTGTGTTTGCCATATATATATATATACATTGTGATTGCCAAGTGGCAATAATAGGAGCAAATAATAAAGTTTATAATGAGAAACGAAGACATATACGTATATGTTATGATTCTATGAAGTAGGTGTTGAATAATGAAATTATTTCCTTAAATTATGTGGGGTCAGAGATGAATTTGATGGATCCTCTGACAAAGCCACTATGCAAAAAGCTAGTAAGGAATACATCAAGGGAGATGGGGTTTATGCTTAATTCACAGATTGAGAGTAATGGAAACTCAACCTAAATCTGAGAATTTCTCAAAGGTAAGGTTCATATGAGTAAAAACAAGTCACTTGTCAATTATTAGATACTATCCAATATTTATAGTCCATCCCTATGAGAAATACTTACATGGTCTGAGAGCACTACGTGGCTGTGCTCTCGGCCAATCATATAAGTGCATTTTGCATGGGATTGTATGTTAGTGGTGGGTTCCATGCAATATTTCTCTCATCCCTATGGTGTATAATAATGTGTGAAAGGTAGTGTGTGACTGCAACGTAAGAAGAGGTTGAGTTTATATTCTTAATAAATCTATGGCTCATGAAAGAGTAGTGTGCTTGACTATATTGCACACTTGATAGATTCACTTATGTGAGTGTAGGAGGTGAGGCCACCTCTATGAGAGCTTGGGCAATTCTCTAGAGCCACTTATGAAATTTAGGTAATGGTGCAAGGCCAAAATGCACCATACCGCATTGAACAATCTTGGATGAGAAAACGGTATGATTAATGAAATCACTTAGGCACGATGGAACGAAGGCTTATAGAGGCTCTAATCTTATCGATATTCCTGTTATTCACATTTTATTTGCTCTAGGTACTAGTTTATAGTCCAAAAGACACTAATACTTATATATTGAATTCTCAAGCTCTTGGGAAGCTTTCTACTTTAATATTAACTTTGAAATGTGTGCGGGATTGGTATAGTTTTATTAATTATTTTATTATATTTCAAATTCAAATTCAGTTTTAATTGTATTATTTGTTTAAACTTTTACCTTATGGTCATTGCCTAACACGTTGTTTCTTTGACCAAGTCGATGATCTATCCACTTCTTGCAAGTTGGGCACCACGAACCAATTTGGTTTTTGACTAAGTTTTATCGTGGGATGATACACTATTTTGCTGAAGATTGTGTGCTTCTTTTATCCAAAGAGTTTGCCTTTGACCAAAACTTTAGAGTTGGTTTCTAAAAGTAACTAGTCCTTAATTTTCAGCCTAAATGCTCTAATTTTCTTATCCATTTACTGGCCCGCTTCTTTGTGTTCCTACGATAAGATATCCTTTTGGTTATAAATAATGCCAATGCCTATAGTCAACACGGTGTGGAAATAATATATGAACTTGAGACTTCTTTTCTTCTAACACTCTCTCCTAGTTCTTTCTTTGCCTTGCTGATTGTTTTTTTCACTATTTCCTTATAAACACTCAAAAATCATTATTTTCTAGATACTCATTCTTTAGTCCCCTTATGCAATTCTTGTAAGTTGTGCATGTACTCTCACTAGTTCAAGAAGAGATACTTACATGGTCCAGGAACACCACGTGACTATGCTTCCGACCAGTGTATATGATTGGTTCTGAAGCATAACCATGTAGTGTTCCCAGATCATGCAAGTATTTCTCCTAATTCAAGTGTAGAGTTATTGATAAGTGATTATTGTATCCTAGAGAGTATTAGCCATAAAAATCATTTGCATTGAGTAATTAGCTTGTAACGGCAAAATACTCTGAAGCTTACATGCCTCAGTCATTAATCATGACAAGCAATTTCATTCTCGTTATATTATTTATTTATCTTAATTCTCTACTTTTAGTATTCTTGTTATCAATTATTTATATGATTTAGAGATAATTTTATTTCTATTTATATATTATCTGTGTTATTTATTTAATTTTTCCAACAAAATTTTTTGATATACTTAATTTTTTTTTTCAATGCATTTATAAGAAATATTCATCAACTTTCTTTGTCGCTATTTTCTAACCATGTTTTCTCTTCCCTTGACAACTGCTATGCAGTGTTTTGACTCTTGTTATTCTTAGTTCTTTGTTGGTCGCTCATGCATCTTGTTATTGTTGACAATGAATTTTTTAGGGGTAAGAAATTGTGTTTGACTTCTTCTTTCCTGTGTCTCTTTCCTCATAGCAAATTTCATTTGGGCAATTATTTTTTTGGGCAACTTTTTAAATATTAACAAGTCATTCGGGACCAAATAGGTTTGAAGGGTCGATACAAAGAACAGTTTGGACTTTGGAGCTTTCAGTACACCATAGACGTAACGAAAATCCTTAGTTATTTATACACTGACACAGATGTCTAAAGAAATATCTAAAACCTATATACAAATAACATTTTCCTTTTGCCTACCCTAAACACTCTTGCTGTATATTAGATGAGATGTGTAAATGCAGGTTCATTCAATACATTTCACCCCTAAATAATTCAGAAAGATGTTGAAAAAATTTAGGGAAAGTACAAGCCCTATCAGTTCCTGCCATAATACTGTAAGTAACAAGACAGCCAAATCTACATTACTTCAACAAGTTGCTTTTGAGCTCACAAGTCTAAAGAAGTCCTACATAGGCTCAAGTTAAGGACGTGGAAGTACCACACTTGAACCAAAGACATCATCGTTGTAAGGATGGTGGGAACTCCCCTTGCTCACATCATAACTAGATGAAGTGGATGCTGAATCAGCATTGGGGTTTGTGCCAGCTAAATGCAACATGTTTTCAATTTCTTTCACCACATAATTCATTGAAGGCCTGTTAGAACTTGACTCTTCAACACATTGCATTGCAACATCCACAAACTTCTCAAAACCATGCAGTGTTGTTCCAAAATCAATGGCTGGATCAAGGATTTCCTTAAGGCCATACAAGTCTTTTGTCTTGTCAATAGCACTCTTAACCACTTTCACAATGTATTTCCCTCGTTCTATTGGCCTTCTTGCAGTTACAATCTCCAACATTAGCACTCCAAAGCTGTAAACATCACTCTTCTCAGTCAACTGTTGAGTCATATAATACTCTGGGTCCAAGTAGCCCTACATCAAGAGCACAAATTTCATTATAATCACTTGATTTTGAATAGATCCAAAACATGATTGGATATTAGATGTTACAGCAGACACTTTGAGACAGTATTTCCCGTGTCTTCATATGATCGCATCAGTAATGTTTTGTGTCAATACCAATGTTATTTTCTGATGTAGCTGGAAAAAGTTTTGAAAGAATAATGGTTTACTTGTTATTTAACAATCTTGAATGAGCAAACAAACCGATCACATCATACTCCCATCAGTTAAGGTTTCATCTTTCGATAAGTAATTATGATGTTGTTGCCCTCTATAGTGTAAAGGTTAAGAGCATAATATACCAACCATGGTTCCTTTCACTTGAGTGGTAATGTAACCTTTGTCACCATCACCCAATGGCTTGGAGAGACCAAAATCAGATACTTTAGCATTCAAGCGCTCATCCAGTAAAATGTTAGTGGATTTGATGTCCCTGTGTATGATAGGAGGATTGGCATGTTCATGGAGATAATCCAGCCCCCTGGCAGCACCAAGGGCTATTTTTAGCCTTCTAATCCAGTCCAATCTAATTCCTGACCTACCTGCAGAGACCATATGCGTGTTGTTATATTGTATGCAAAGTAAAAAACTTATGAATATGCTACACCTCACTCAGCAACCTTTCCTAGATCAAATAATGATGCAATCACTAATAAGGTGAAATGGCGAGTACCCATGTACCTGAAAGAGTATCCTTTAAAGTGCCATTTGGAACATATTCATAAATCAGCATTTGTTCTCCTTGCTCAAAGCAGAAACCAGTAAGGCTAACAAGGTTTTTATGGTGGACCCTTGATAGCAGTTCAATCTCAGTTTTAAACTCCAGCCCTCCCTGCATTGATTCCTTTTGAGCTCTTTTAACAGCAATAAGGTGCCCATTGGGAAGAGTTCCTCGATAAACCTGTCAACATTATCTTTGAGACACTTGGTAAATGCATAATAAGAGGTGAAGTAGTGTCATGGATCTACAAAAATGCTGAAAACTTATCTCATCATCTCTTCCTGAAAGAGTACTATAGGTATGTATTGGTTTAATGGAAAATCAATGCACAAACTGCATGAATATAAGGTGGCTTCACTACACGACACTACGATTGAATTTGTCAGCTTGGTTACAGTTCTTTCTTAAAATTTAGTATTTTCAGTAACAGATGTGAACAGATATGATTGCAAGTCAATGCCATGTGTGACTAGCATATATCTATTGACTAGTGCTAAAATACCATAGAGAAATGAAGTAAAGTATAGGGATTCAACACCTTCCCATATCCCCCAGATCCAATATTGTTGACTTGTGAAAAGTTTCTGGTGTAGCTCTGAATCTCTTCAAACGTGAAGCGCCTAGCTCCTTTTAACTGTGGGACGCTACTATTGCTCTCCTCAGGATCCCATTGTTCTTCATTTTATGAAATCAAATATACAAAAATCTTAACTCCATAAAATAGGCTATAAAGAAGGAGCAAAGTAGACAGTTATCTTACCAAAAGGATTGTTTTTTGCAGTTGCTCTTTTTGCCTTTTTCTTTTGGTGGAAAGCATAAAGACTTGCAATGATTAATAATACCACGAGGACAAGACCACCAGCAACAGCTCCAGCTATGATACCAGTGTTTGAAGATTTACTGGATGCCGCAGGGCTTACTAAATGACAAGAGAAAAGTGAAGTTCAAAAATGGAGCACTACTATAATTAATTCCATCACTATATGTAGTTTCAGATTTACCTTCATCATTCATATAGTTTTCATACTTATCACCAATAAAATAAAATGGTCCAAAACCTCCAGGAGGCTTATACGTTTGGTTACTAAGCACAAAGCCTAAACTGAAAATCCCCGTCCGATTGAAACGATCTTGGCCTGATGGAAATACTTCTAAACTCAAATCAAGGTACAATGATTCCTTTGTTGGATTGCTCAAAGAAACTGAGTCCACTGGTAGACTATAATGACGAAAAGACTGCATCAGAGATGCCTCCAGCACTGCAAAGACTGACTTGTTTCTCAAGTCAGAGAAGGATGGTGCTCTGAAAGTTAAAGTTCCTGTATATGGATATGCACATTTGCAGTTGGGGCTTAATCTCTGATCTGTGCTGCAGGTAACAGGTACACAGTTATTTGGTGGCGTTGTATATGAGATATTTTGCTGTGCAATTGAGCAATAAGTCTGTACAACTCCTCCTCCGCATACTGGGTTATCCACAAGTCTGCAGATAAATATGTTTTTAATAATAATCATCCATATGAGAAGGAAAATATCATGACCCATCTCTCCTAAAAGTATAAAATAAAAGCACATAAATAGTTTTATATCTGACAGGAAGCAAAGTCAAGATGGAAATGAAACTACCTATTGTAATAAACTAATCAGTATAGTTATGGCTTACATTATGTCCACTTTGGAGACATCAATTTGAGGATTAAACTTATTAATTAAGTTAGTCTGCAAATCAAGGAGCTCCAGTTGGTTGCTGATGACGGTGCCAATATCTAATGTGCCATTTAGCTGGTTGTCTTTCAGCACCCTATGAAGACCATGTCATAAAGATTAGCTTATATATTAATATAATAAAGAGGAACAGCAATAGTTACTTGAAACTATATTTAAATTTTCATCATAAAATGGAACTAACAGTAAATACAGGCTACTACTCACACTGTCTGTATCTGGACCAGGCTGAAAAAAGAAACAGGAATCTGTCCTTGAAGTTTTGTGTTCTCCATCATTCTGCCATAAAAAATGAAACTATAAGCATTTAGGTGTTGAAACCTAAGAAAGACAGTTAAAGCTGACAGCAGACGGTACAGAAAGAAAGACATACACTGTTGTCAAAGATGGCAGATTTGTTAACCATTGTGGAAAGTCTGATGGATCAAAACTATTATTGCTCATATCCCTACCAAATAATTTAAATAAAGAAGTTGTAGTACTAGTAATAGTTACAAACTTAGTGTTAACTTAGAATAACGAAGGTTATATAGCACAAATAAAATTAGCTATATGATTTACAAATTACAGGTAGTTGAGGATGTTCATTCCAGTAAGGTTGGGCAGGGGACCAGATAGGCGATTGTTGGACAGGAACCTGACATACATAAAATTAAAACCTCCATCAACATAGTTACAAATTTATAGCAGTAGATACCAAATTTATACCAATAATGAGGATTTGTTTGGAACATAAGTTTTCTCTACTTACAAATCCCTGAGATTTGTAAGATTGTTGACGCTTGGAGGCACAGGTCCACTTAAAAAATTACCATCAAAGCGCCTGCAATCACAAAAAATATATTGAAGACAAAAGAGGAACAAGCATTCTATTCACTAATTTATACTATGAGATATGGATACTCACACCACCTCCAGACTCTGGACTAGTCCAAGTGTAGATGGAACGTTGCCAGTAAGTTGGTTGCTTTCAAAAAGCCTGCCAAAAAGATATTATTATAAATTCAAATTCATGATTTTCATAATCTCATCCCACTCTTCCTTCCCTAACCTCTCTTGGTTATTTTTTCTTCGTTGTACAAAGAAAGGCAACCATGGTGTGCCAACCAATGCTAAATAAGTGAGAAATATATTAGCCTATTAGACTGTTCGGATGGATCTTACACATGTATCAGAGACATGTCTGAGCTGAAAAGTTGAGAAGGAATATTGCCTGAAAGCTTATTCTCCCCGAAATGACTGTAGGTAATGGAAATATATCAGAAGGATTTTGATAGATATAAAAGCAAATTAATGTAAATGAAAAAAATAGATATGGCAACTTTTACAAATTGGATTTCACATACAAGTGCTTTGTATGGTGTAGCAAATCAAGACCAGGAGTAGTTCCATTAGATATTGGGATGGGCCCTTCAAGCTGGTTATCAGCTAAATCCAGCCAATAGAGTTTTGAGAGATTACCAATGGCTGGTGGAATTTGCCCATTGAAGTTATTCGAATTTAAAGATCTGCGATTAAAATTAACTGAATTAATCATCAAACAAGCTATCGGTAGCACCAAAAAATATGTTGAGATTGAGACTTCAAAATCTAGAAGTGGATATATGATGCTCAAAAGCATAAAGGCCTCTAAATGTGAAGTACTACTTCATATGTAATCCTCATTCAAAGGATTATTGGTTAAACTAAATGGAAAGGTCTATTTTTCATATCTCTATAAAAATAAAGCAAACAATCCTTACAGGAAGACCAGCCGTTGTAGATTTCCTATTGTATCTGGTATAGGACCATTGAAACCACAGCCAATAAGAATTCTGGATGATAAAATAACAAAAGTGCATTGTTAGAGTCGTTTGGTCAAACTTAATCAGATTTGAGTCATAATCTTAACTTTCAATACTGCCTTACAAGTTTGTCAGCTTTATCAAGTTTCCAATTGCTTTGGGAAGCGGTCCCGTTAAATTCTTATTGTAGGACAGGTCCCTGCAAAGGGAAAATCAACAACAAAACACAGAGATCACTTCATGAAAAATGGTTTCAAATACTCAAATCGGGGAAGTTATAAATAAAAATGAAATAAAGTCTTCATGCAATTCTACAGATCATAGCCAAACAAAATTCTTTTCCAGGAGGCACAGTCCACATGCATCTCCTGAACATAATATTGACGAATATTTGGTATTCCACACATTCAGCAGACAAGTTAATCTTAAGTATTTGATTATTGTCTGTAAGTAATAGGGTTGAAGCTGAGCATTGTTTCAAATCCATTTATTTTGGCCAAAATGTAATATATTACAACACTATACCAAAGTAGAGAACGTACAGAATCTTCAATTCAGGTAGTAATCCAATATCTGAAGAAAGCTGGCCGGTCAAACCCATGCTTGCTAATGTTCTGAAATGCTAGCAACCATGTTAATCCCACAAAAGACAATTCAGGAGAAGTTAGTGGCTTCACATTAAGAATTTGAAAGAGAAAGTACATGGAGGTAATGCGTCCATTGATGCACTCAATGCCAACCCAACCATCGCCACAAGGATCATTCGAGCGCTCCCAATCAGGTGGTGTGTTCTGCCAATCATTCTTTAGGGTCAGCAGAGCAAGGTCTGCATCAGAAATTTAGGGAACAAAAAAAAAAAAAAGGCATATTTCAATCACTGAATCTCAACTGTTGCAGAAGATAAGACTGAATGCTGAAGGCCACTTTCCGAAATTTGAGGATGAAATTTTGCTTAACAAGTATTCAGATTCTTTTCAACCGGAAAACGGGTCAAATATTTCTGATTTGAAGATGTTACATATTACCCTCTACCATTAATGCTCAAGTTATGATTAGTTACTTTTGTTAGTCAGTGACAGTTAAGAAAGTTAGTTGCTCCTCTTTCTGTTTCTGATATCAGAGTTCAATAATGCGCAGCAAAGCGCTCTTCTATGAGAGCTCTAATACCATATTATCAAAACAAGAACCGAAACTAAGATGAAGAAGGTTGAGAGAAAACAATAGAAAAAGAAAGCTTTGAAATTCTGGAGTGAACTACAGAATGAAGAGATGATATTCTGTACATCGCATTCTCACTTATATACAGTATTAGTTTGTTCTAACTTCCTAACGAATTGACATGAAACAGAAAGAGGAATAACTAACTTTCTGGAACAATAACTAACTGACTAACAAAAGTAACCAACTAATCATGACTTATGCATTAACGGTGTCAAGTAATACTGGGGCTCTGTAGACTATAAGCTCTCATTGTACAAAGCGTATATCAAAAATGCCTTTCGGATGAAGAGAAAATATCTGACACATAGTGTATAGCATTGAAACTGAACTTACAATCCTGATTCGCTGTTCTTGCTGCTACAATCAACAAATAACTGAAAATGAGAAGCAGGAACACTAGAATTCTTTCACCCATGATCAACTTAAATGACGACACAAAACTTACACCACTCTTATAACTGTCTATTGCTGAATAGAAAGATCCTCTATTGGCAACATTCAGTGCCAATCCTCCATCACTTTGTTACATCAATGGAGAGAAAGTCAACAAACTAAATTTTCTTTCCTTATAACAGTTTCTGTCTCATTATGTAAAAACGTACAAGATTAAACAACTTGAATGTAACTGGTACGGGGTAATACCATTAAGAATTACCACTAGCTAAGAATAATAGCACATTCCCACATCATTTGAACCAAAGTATAAAATGAATGACCAATAGGATTAAGTCAATAATCACATCAACATAGAAATATTAAGCAAATTCAACAAAAAAAAAAAAAAGAAAAATGAAACTTGCCGGCATGTAGATGAAGCTAAGATTATATTATATGGGGATATCATGTTCATGTGGACATGAAGTACTGCCTTGTACACGAAATCATCCATGAAGTGTGAAAGGTTCTAAAGGATGACAATATCATGTTGTAACGTGACTTTCTTAGGTTTGAACATTTCTCCGCCAACCTAACTACCTGGGGCCCTCACAAGCACCAAACATCTCTACTTGCCTCAATTGACTTGCCCTTTCCTATAGTCTTATTTATTAGAAAATTGGGCAATAAGATCAAGGATATTAGCCTAGAGGGAGGGCTACTAAGTCAATTAATTTAACAAATATGACTTCAGCTATGGTTAATGTGGAGATAAGCAACGCTACTATACTTAAATAGAACCCCTAAAAAAAAAAGAAAAAAAAAAAAACCAAACGAATAAGAGTACATTAAGAGTACATCTGATTGGGTCTTTGTGCTGACTAGTACGTGACGTGCAAGTGTGCAACATTCCAACAAACCATTAAGAAAATATACTAAGATATAAGCTTCAATCAGCTCAATTCATTTTCAGTACCGTACGTACCACGGGTTAAGGAGCCAATAACATGTCTGGGGAAGGAGGCATCAATACAAGAAGGAAAATTATGGATATTTACACACTAATTTTACACAGGTGATTGGCATGCAGATAATAGGTGATTAACTTGAATTACATGGTGACGGAGGATAATAATCAATTATCATTACGTGATGATAGGCATATTATATAATGATCAGTGCATATTATGCGGTGATTAGTATTAAAAGTATAACATTCTCTTTTTTACAAAATATTTTGTACAAAGTAATCTAGTTAATTTACTTTATCGAAATATTCTTGTTGATTTGTTTGAGTTGAATTTTGTGACAATAATTTAGCAATCAAATAATTAAATCACAGATATCAGATTTTGAAGTAAGACTCTAACTAGTAACAAGAATGACTTCAAAAAACACGAAAATAGTAATTATAATATTTATTAAGATAAAAAAATATTAATAATATTAGTTAGATAATTTTATTAGAAGGAATAATAATAAATAATAACGATAATAACACTAATAATATAATTGAAAAGTAAAATTCACGATGAAGACTTCGTCAAGTCTTTAGTTGGACAAAAGAACATTGCAGAGATGAGAGAAGAATTGGTAGTAGTAATAATATTATTATGGGGTTAACCAAGAAAAAAAAACAAAAACAAAAACAAAAACAAAAGAGATAGATACATAAGTCTTTAGTCAAGTGAAAAATGTGGCATTGGCAGCCAAATGCATTTGAACGGTGAAGTTTATCAAGTCAGTTATAAATTTTACTAACAGCATTTAGAAACAAAGGAAGCTGGAGGTGCTTGTGCACCTAATGCATATTACTTGAATCAGAAAATAATGATGATACTATTAAAAGTCAAGAAAATCATGTGAGGAGTGATGTGATTAGCCTTCAAAAACATGCCTTGATTCGTCTATAAATATGGCCAAGTAGAAGTAAAATTTCAAAGAGACATATAAAGATGATAATTTCTTACCGTGAGGTGAGAAGATAGTGAGTTTGCAAAGAATTAAAAAGAAAAAGTGTGTTGTGTGTGTTGTGAGAGAGTGACGTTAGTAGAGAGAGAGAGAGAGAGAGAGAGAATAAAAGGAAAGAGATGCAGAAGAAATAAGCTTAGCTTTTATTCATTAACTACAAAATTTTTTGAGGTAAATAATGAAATTATTTGTGAAATAAAATCATGACTATATTTACTAATTGCAAGTGATGTTATTACTCATTATTATTTACTATTACAGTTTATTTTATATTCTAAATTATTTTATTTAATGTCCCTTATATTATTACTTATTCTTGTTTATTATTGCAATTTATCTTATATTCCAAGTTATTTCATTTAATGTTATTTTTTATGTTGCTCGTAATTATTTATTCATTGCCATCTATTTTATTATTCCAAGTTATTTTATTAAAGTTGCTCAGTATTACTCTTATCATAATTTATTTTATTTATTGTCCCAAGTTATTATATTTGCCGTTCCTTTATAATAATAATAATATTATTATTATTACTATTATTATTATTATTATTATTATTATACTAATATATTATTTTAAGTTGTTAATTTTTATGGTAATTTATCTAGAAGACTAATATTAGTAGAAAAATATTATATCAAACTATAAGTAATATGTATTATACTCGAACTTGTTCTATTAAATTATCAATACCTTTACTTGAAATTTTATACATTGACTTATAAATAATATAATGACTCTTGACTTATGGATATTACTGTGACTCTTGAAAGGATAGAACTAATATGCATTAAATATACATGATGACAAGGACAAATTCATGGATCCTGAAAAGAAAGATTCGAAGAAATTAAATAAAAATGATCTTAGATTCGGTTCTTTTAGAAATTAATATTTAGATTTAGTAACTCTATGTTTTGAGAAATTTTATTAAGATATTATGTTATTTATTTTATTCAAGTATATATTATTTTAGTTCTTGCACTCTTTATTTATTTTAAGTTTGTTTATTAATTTATAACTGCTACAATTGATTTCAATTATTGCTTAATTTTTATGTTTTATTATTTAATTTATTATGAGATAAATTTATTTATATTATTCAAGTTATTATTTATTTTATGCTATTTGAGTCTTTGATTTAAAGTTATATTTATGGCTTAAGTTCATGCATTAATATAAGGAGACATTTAATATTTACCGTTAACCATAAAGAAGCAAAGGGATAAGATGTAAGATCTTTTTATGTTGCCTACCTCGGTTAGTGTGGCTTAAAAGTCTCACTTTATCGTGACGATATTAAGAGTAATACTAGAAAATAGGAATTTTCTAAGAGAATACCTTCGAAAATATATGAGACAAGCAGACAAAGAAAAGTGAGAATTAAAGCAAAGAGATTATAATCATATTAATGTTTGCCGCATTATATATTGCATAACATATACTTTTTTAAGCACTTACTGCTCATAATATTATGAAGTATGATTTACTTATAAGTGATACGATAAAATTATGATATAATAGCTATGTGGAATTTTTGTGTTAAGACACGGCTAGAACCACCATAGTTCAAATGTTTTACAACTAATCATTATCTACTATGAATTTTCAATTCTCACTCTATTTTTTGTGATTTCATATTAGTCAAGTAAAGCCATAGAGGAAGATAGACTCATCGAGCTGTGAGGTGTAACACATTCCCTTGCACAGTACCATGCTTAAGTTATAGCACCATACTCAGGACTTGTTACTGTTACCTGAACAGACCTTGTCTGACAGCAACCTCTAGTCGTCTTCAATATTTCTTGAACTATCTGGAGATAATACAGAAACAAACATAGAAGTAAGAATTTAAAATTCTCAGCAGAATTCTCTAAATTGTCACACATAATGTTATCGTTATTATCTCTAGCTACTTCAATTTATTAGAAAAAAAAGTAAGCATATTATATAAATTGTTCAGTTTTATAGTTTGAAAACATATTATTCGAAGCAGAATTCATTTTAATCACACACTTATCATTCGAGAAAGCAGTCTCATAATAGTACTAGTAAGAACATAATTTGAAATTTCATAATAATAACAAAACATACCTTATGCATAATCAATTGCTCATCATAAAATCATGCATATGCATTTATGCTTCCTTAGCTTCCTTTACGCGACACACTTAGGCATTACGTATTGTCATCTCTAAGTGTCTGCATGCATATGTCTTTATCTTTAATCTTTACTGCCCTTAGATAGTCTAATCTGAGAATGAGCTTAACTTGTGATCGTCGTCACACAGAACTAACCTATAAGGGGATCCATGTGCCTCTAATTTGGAGGGATGTCATTTGGCCACGTGTCTCTAATTTGGAGGGATCTCATAATTTAATAGCCTTCACAATGAGGGACCCAAATAATTGATTCCAAGTGAAGGGATCTCAATCTTACATATTCATATCATAAATTTTTATAACATAAGTTATCATAACTTCATAAGCTTCTGTCGACAATTCGGCAGCATGATGGATCAAATTCATTTCCCGTGAATAGTGCCAATTAATCAAATAGTTATTCATACAAAAAAATCAATATAGCACATTAATCTTTCAATACTTACACAAAATTTGCAATCTTTGAACTTGAATTGAGTTCCTGCCAATTTCCTTCAATTCTGCCTAGTTTTATAAATTAAGCCATAATTTCTGTTTAACTCATTTAGACCTGAATTTTAGATATATTAAAGTGTTATTTGTCTAGTTTCTAACCTCCTTGGTCCCATTAAGTTTTAATATATATCAAGTCATTGAAGATTTATCTAGGCTTGTCCTGTATTGGATAGATTTAACCTCTAAAAAGTAAAAATTCACTAAAAATTGAAAACTAGTTGAAACTATAAGAAACCTATATGATTTTAAAGCTAACTAAACAAATTTTCATTTTGAATAAGCAAAACTCAAGTTATGAGCTCTTTAAGTTGACTAACTTGAACTGCCCTACTCTAGCTCAATTAGGATTTGGGGCAACTTTCATAAATTACTGAGAACAACAGGGATTGAATTTATTCTGAAATTTTTATGACATGTTACCCTATATCTTAAATTTCTAACAAAATTAATTGCACTCAATTTGAAGGAATATAGTGTGAGTTATACTCTACTTAATCCACTCTAATCAGGTCTAGAGACAGAAACCTAAGGTAAATTTCAAAAAATCATATCTCTCTCAATACTAATCTAATGGTCTTATAATTTATATAGTTAAAAAGCCCTAGATGTCTAGCTTCATAAAAATAGATTCATTAAGTTTCGGTGATCATAGGCGGAGCCGTGCACTCTGAAAGTACAAATGTCATGAAGTTTTCTAGGTTTTTAGATTCTAATTTGCTACCTTTCTTATTTTTCATGCAAGATGCAATATCAATCCAACCAAATACTTGCTAAACCAGCCATAAATCATCATAATCACATCATATATCCTTAATTAGATAAGTAGAGGAAGATTTCTCAACAACCACAAATTCACTAAAATCAAATAAGAACTTAAATCCTACCTTTAGTTTGATCTATGGGTTGTCTAGGTGAGGGCTTTTGATGTAAGAGATAATTGGAGCTTGAAAATGGAAGGAAATGGAGAGGATGTAGAAGAAGAAGAATGGGGGAAGGCTGCTGACTTGGGGGCACAAAAATGAAGGACATGGAGGGGGAAAATAGAGTTTAATACATGAGGGTAGTTGGCTCTTTTGATTCCCACTGGCTCTTGGCTTGTGTGGCTCATAAGTAAGCCAATCATCTCTAATTTCTTGTGGCTGGTGGTGCCACTTAAGGGGGTGAGATGGCTATATTCTTGGCCATTTGTTCTATGGTTTTAAGGTGTAATTCCCTTGATTCGGTTTTATCGGTTTAAAATGTCGATTTTTTATCGAATTCCTTCAAATTGGCAAAACGAATCCAGGAAATTTTATGGGATTTTTCTATGTCTTTAATCTAGTTGCTCCTAATTCTAATCTCTACAATTAACTTTTAATTGCTCTTACATAACTATCAAAACCGAATAAATCGATTAACAGTATAAATTAATCGTTTTGCAAATTCAGGGCCTTTTTGTTTTCTATTTTTCGTAACTAATGGCGTTTTCATAATTTTGGGTAAGTCTACGGGCATCCTACGTCATTTCACATGTGGATACCTCCATGGCTCAATTGGCCAAGAATTAGGTTTCTACATTTTCGATACAGGATTCTACTTCGTCTAAAACCTTACTTTACTAATCCTATTGATGTAGGTACCTATATGTCATTCTCTAAAAAGTTTAAGGGTAATTATGGAAAGAATATTTGGGGATCAATATGTAATTACTAAAAGTTCTGGGGTAAGACTGCAGATAACAAAAGTTTACAAAGAATGTTACATGAGGAACGTATGGAGTTATAATTAAATAAATTGTAATTTCTTTATCTGGCTTAGAAATGTTTGTCCTATGGCCAGCAAAGCCTTATTTTACCTTTGAACACTTCGGTATATTTATGTATATTAATGTTTAACCTAGAATTCCTTGTATAATATGTTATACCATTAGCTTTATTATGAACAAGTGTTATATTGTGGTACCAGACCCCCATTCTAGGCATGAATAGGTGTTAAATATAAGTTGAGTATTTGTTATCTGCATGGTGGCTCCAATTTTTCTTTGCATACTTTATAGTATTTTCAATGCACTATTATGTAATATTGAGCCTAATTAACTCACTATTGGGTTATTTATGCACTTGTGGGACTATATGGTATCAGAAGGATAAGAGATCCCGGAAGGGTAGAGTACACCAAATGATACTTTATCGGGATCATGAAAACCATTAAGGGTCTGGCTAAAGCTGTCATAGCCCAAGAAAATCAAATAGAATGGTTCTGCAGCACATGCAGGAGACTCAGAATAGAAACAACAATCACCATAATGAAGGAAGCAGGAACATAGTTGGAGAAGCCTTTATAGCTAATTTTTGTTACCAAGGACTCTCTGAATTTACAAAGGCCACACCACCCTTACTCCATGGAGATTACAACCCAATTTTAACTAAAAAATGGGTCATGTAGTTAGAGAAGATCTTTATAATCATGAGATGTACGGATTCACAGAAGGTGGGCTTTGCCACCTATATGTTAAAAGGAGGAGCAGAAGACTAGTGGAGAGGTGTCAAAAGTCTATTAGAATCTAGCCAAACTGAGATTACCTAGGAAGTATTATTAATTATTTTCTTTGCAAAATACTTTTCTGATAGTGTTAAGAATAAAAAAAAATGCTTAATTCATACAACTGAAGCAGGGAAGTATGATCATAGGCCAGTATGTAGCCAAATTTGATGAATTGTCCAAATTCTCCTCTTATTTGAAAAATAACCCAGATGGCCATTGGAAAGCAACAAAATTTGAGTGGAGTTAAGGCCTAAGATAAGAAAAAATGTATCTACCCTAGAGATTAAGGATTTTGCCACTCTAGTAAATAAATGTAGGATAGCCGAAAAGAGTTAACTGGAGATGGAGTTTGAGAGAGAAAGGCAAAATTTCCTTAAAAGAAAGAGGGTGGCAAAAATGCCAAAGAAAAATAATTTTAAGAGTAAAATGAACCCGAGAAAAAGTAAACAAAAGCCAGCTAGGGGACCTCTTATCTCTATGCAATAAGTACGGAAAATTTCATAGTTCCAAACCCTGCCTTTTTAATCAAAATGTTTGCTACCGATGTAGGAAGTTAGGACACTATGCCAAAGATTATAACATTGGAAAGCCACTAAACAATCCTATGCCTAGACCACAAACTAAAGAAAGAGTATTCACTTGTAATGGAGAAGAGGTAACACAGGCTCCTAACATGATCAATGGTACATGTTTTTATCAAAAATATTCTCTTAATTGTATTGTTTAACTCAATAGCTATATACTCCTTTATATCTATTGATTGTGTAAAAAAGTTAAATTTACCTTTGTCTTCCTTGCATTTTGATTTGTTAGTCTCTACTCCCATACGAGGAAAAGTTGCTACTTCTCAAGTCTATTTGAACTGTCCCATTTTAGTTGAAAGAAAACTTTTTGTTATTGACCTTGTTTGTTTACTTTTGACTGGTATTGATATCATAATTGGAATGGGTTGGTTATCTAGTAATGATATTATTCTAGATTGTTCCAAAAGACTTGTCTATTTTTCCCATGACCCACTCAATAAACAAAAGTCTTCCGATTCCTTATTCCTTAATACTATCCAAGTAAAGAAGTGCCTCATAAAAGGTGTTCAAGGGTTTTTGGTTTATTCTTTAAATTTCAAGGTTAAACAGGAAAGAGACAACATACCTATAGTGAGAAAATTTCCAAAAGTGTTTTCCAAGGATACCTACCATATGAAATAGAGTTGAGATTTCCATTGATTTTATATCAGGAGTAGGACCATTATCCTTTACACCTTATGTAATGTCTCCTTTAGAGTTGACTGAACTTAAGAGATAGATTGAGAATTTGTTGGCAAAAGGATTCATTAGGCCAAGTGTGTCTTCCTGGGATACACATGTTCTTTTAGTCAAGAAGTAAGATGGAAGCAAGAGGTTATGTATAGACTATAGGCAATTGAATAAAGTCACAATCAAGAATAATTACCCATTTCCTAAGATAGATTACCTATTGGGTCAGTTGCTAACAGCCTCAGTCTTTTCCAAAAGAGATTTGAGGTCAAGATACTTTCAAATAAGAGTGAAACAGGAAGATATACCGAAGATAGCCTTCGGGACCAAGTATGGGTATTATGAATATCTTGTGATACCTTTTGGACTTACCAATTCTCCTACAATATTCATGGATTGCATACATGGAGTCTTTAAGCCTTACCTTGACCAGTTTCTAGTAGTCTTTATAGATGATATCCTCATCTATTCTAAGACTAGAGAAGAGCATGAACAACACCTTAGAGTAGTGTTGCAAATCTTGAAGGAGAAGCAATTGTATGCCAAGTTAGTAAAATGTGAGTTTTGGTTGGGTGAGATAAAATTCTTAGGTCATGTGATTACTCAAGAAGGGGTTGTAGTAGATCTAAGCAAAATTGAAGCTATAATTCACTAGAAGAGACTAAAGACAATCACTAAAGTTAGGAATTTTTTGGGATTAGTATGTTATTATAGAAGGTTCATCAAAGGATTCTCTTAATTAATTTTACTTTTGACTAGGTTAAATAGGAAAAATCAGTCTCTGGAGTGGAACTCAACTTGTGAAGCTAGTTTTAAAGAGTTAAAGAATAAATTTACCTCTACTCCAATCTTAATAATTCTTAATCTTAGAAAAAAATTACTGGTATATTGTGATGCATCCAAGAGATGACTAGGTTGTGTTTTGAAGCAAGAAGGGTGAGTTGTGGCTTATGCCTCTAGACAACTTAGGTCTCATGAAGAGAACTATCCAACCCATGACCTAGAGTTAGCTGCCATAATTTTTGCCTTAAAAATCTGGAAACATTATTTGTATGGGATAAAGTTTGAAGTATATAGTGATCATAAGAGTTTGAAATATCTCTTTCACTAAAAAGAGTTAAATATGAGACAAAGAAGATGTATGGAGTTTTTTAAGGACTATACTATGATTTTGGATTAATGGCGAGGCTAATGTGGTCAGCAATGCACTAAGTAGAAATCCCTATACATGTCTCTAATAATGATAGAGGAGCATAAGTTGTTAGAAAAATTTAGGGATTTGAAGATTTCGATGTCCTTGAAACCCTACTTCTATATGTAGTGAGCTTAGGATAAAGTGTGATTTGAGAGACCAAATAAAACAAGCCTAAAAAAGTGAAGAATTTCTAAAGTCTCTAAAGAATACGTTTCAAATAGAACAAATTGAGCATTTCCACATTGATGAGAAAAAAGCCATGACATATGAGGGAAACCTATGTGTGCCCAATAATGAAGAATTGAAAAATAAGATTTTATCTAAGGTACATTGTAGTAAGTTTACTATACATTCTGGTACCACCAAGATGCAAGGAGACCTTAGAAAGTTATTTTGGTAGAATGGGATGAAGCTAGACATAGCTAGTTTTGTAGATAGATATTTTATCGATCAAAAGGTTAAGATAGAGCACCAAAAACCTGCAAGACTCTTACAACCCTTGGATATTCTTAAATAGAAATAGGATAGTATATCAATGGATTTTGTGATAGGATTACCTAGAACTCCCTTAGGGTGTGATGCAGCATAGGTGATAATTGATAAATTGACCAAGTCAATCCATATCTTACCAATATGGATTAGTTACCCATTGTATAAGTTGGCTCAAGTATACATCCAGGAAATTATAAGATTGCGTAGGATACCAACAAGCATAGTTTCAGATAGGGATCCTAGATTTACTTCTAAGTTTTGAGTAGTTCTACAAGAAGCTTTAAGTACTAAACTTTATTTTTGTACAGCTTACTACCCTCGGACAGATGGTTAAATAAAGAGGACTATTCAGACCTTGGAGGACATGTTTAGAGCTTGTATGTTAGAACTTTAGGGAAGTTGAGTTACTTATCCACCATTGATAGAATTTGCCTATAATAATAGTTAACACTCCAGTATAAGGATGGCACCATTTGAAGCTCTGTATGGTAGCAAATGTAGGTCATCTTTGTGTTCATCTGAAGTGGAGAGAAAAGCTTGCTAGGATCCGATTTGGTACAATAGACCACAGAAAAAATCAAATTCATTAGGGAAAGATTACTTGCTACTCAAAGTAGACAGAAAAACTATGTTGATCACAGAAGGAGACATTTAGAATTTAAAGAAGGGGACTAGGTTTTCCTCCGAATCACTCCCACTACTAGAATTGACAGAGTCCTCAAATCCAAAATGTTAAATCTAAAATTTATTAGTCCATTCCAAATTCTCAAAAAAGTAGGGTCTATTACATATCAAATTGTACTTCCCCTCTTCTTTCCTATCCATAATGTCTTTCATATCTCTCAGCTCAAAAAATATTATTTTGATCCTTCACATATCATAGAATATGAAACAATGCAAATAAGAGATGATTTAACTTATAAAATAAAGGCAGTACAAATTGGAGGGAGATTTGTCAAAAAATTAATAGGGAAAGAAATTTCTTTAGTTAAAGTGGTTTGCAAATGATTGTCACACGAGTAAGCAACATGGAAATTAGAAGACGAAATTAAGAAATCTTATCCAAACTTATACTAAACAGATCAGTAAATTTTGGGGATAAAATTCTTAAAAAGAGGGGAGAATTATAACATCCTCTATTTCATAAAATATTTTATGCAGAGTAATCTTATTAATTTACTTCATCGAAATATTCTGGTTAGTTTGTGACAATACTTTTGTAATCAAATAAATAAATTATAAATATTAACTTTTTGAAGTAAGACTCTAACTACCAACAACAATGACTTCAGAACATATTATTCTAAAACACGAAAATAGTAACTATAATATATATTAAGATAATAATAATAATAATAATAATAATAATAATTAGATAATTTTATTAGAAGGAATAATAACAAATAATAATGATAATAACACTAATAATATAATAATATAATTGAAAAGTAAAATTCACGTCATTGACGTGAAGACTTCATCAAGTCTTTAGTTGGAAAAAAGAGCAAAGCAGATGAGAGAAGAATTGGTAGTAGTAATAATATGATTATGGGGTTAATAAAAAACAAAAAACAAAAACAAAAGAGATAAATACATAAGTCAAGTCGTCAGTCAAGTCTGTGGAGAAAAATGTGGCATTAGCAACCAAATGTACTTGAACAATGAAGTTTATCAACTCAGTTGAAAATTTTACTGATATTATTTAGAAACAAAGGAAGCTGAAGGTGCTTGTGCACCTAATGTATATGACTTGAGTCAGAAAATAATGATGATAGTATCAAAAGTCAAGAAAATCACGTAAGGAGTGATGTGATTAGCATTCGAAAACATGCCTTGGTCCATCTATACATATAGCCAAGTAGAAGTAAAATTTCAAAGAGACATATAGAGATGATAGTTTCTTACTATGAGGCGAGAAGGCGAGAAGACAGTGAGTTTATGAAAAAATTAAAAAGAAAAAGTGTGTTCTGTGTGCTGTGAGGGAGTGGTGTTATGAGAGAGAGAGGGAGAGGGAGAGAGAATAAAAGAAAAGAGATGCAGAAAAAATAAGCTCAATTTTTATTCATTATCTATAGAAATTATTGAGGCAGATAATAAAATTATTTGCGACATAAAACCATGGTTATATTTACATATTGCAAATGATATTATTACTCATTATTATTTATTATCGTAGTTTATTTTATATTTCAAGTTATTTTATTTAATGTCCCTTATATTATTGCTTATTCTTGTTTATTATTGCAATTTACCTTATATTCCAAGTTACTTTATTTAATGTTATTTTTTATATTACTTGCTATTATTTATTCATAGCTATCTATTTTATTGTTCAAAGTTATTTGATTAAAGTTGCTCAGTATTACTTGTTGTAATTTATTTTATTTGTTTTCAAAGTTATTATATTTATTGTTCTTTAATATTATTATTATTATTATTATTATTATATTGATACATTATTTTGAGTTGTCAATTTTTATGATAATTTTTCTAGGGGATTAATATTAACAGTAAAATATTATATCAAATTATAAGTAAAATTTGTTATATATGAACTTGAGCTATTAAATTATCAATACCTTTACTTGGAATTTTATATCTTGACTTATGAACAATATAATGACTCTTGATTTATAAACATTACTGTGACCCTTGAAAGGATAGAACCAATATACGCTAAATGCGTTATGATAACAAGGACAAAGTTATAGACTATGATAAGAAAGATTCAAAGAAATTAAATAAAAATGATCTTAGATTCGGTCCCTTTAGAAATTAATATTTAGATTTAACAACTCTATATTTTAAGAAATTTTATTAAAATATTATGTTGTTTATTTTACTCAAATTTGTATTATTCAGTTCTCACACTCTTCATTTATTCTAAGTTTATGAATTAATTTATAACTGCTACACTTTATTCTAATTATTGCTTAATTTTATGTTTTATTATTTAATTTATTATGAAATAAATTTATTTATATTATTCAAGTTATTATTTATTTTATGTTACTTGAGTCTTTTATTTAAAGTTATATTTATTGCTTAAGTTTATACATAAATATATTTATTGTGAACTTATGCATAATAGCAAGTAAGTAATTTCAAAAGAAAACATTTAAGATTTGCTGCTAACCACCAAAAAAGCTGAGTGATAAGATGTAAGATCCTTTTATGTTACCTATTTTAGTTAGTGTGGCATAAATGTCTCACTTTGTCATCACGATACTAAAAGTAACACTAGAAAATGAGAATTCCCTAAAAAAAAGCAGTTAAATATGTGCGAGACAAGCAGATAAAAGAAAGTGAGAATTAAAGCAAAAATATTATAATTATATTAATACTTGCTGTATTATGTATTGCATAGCATATACTTTTTTAAGCACTTATTGCTCATAATATTATAAAAGTATGATTTGTTTATAAGTGATGTAAGGAGATTATGATACGGTAGCTATGTGGAATTTCCATGCAAAAATACAGTTAGAACCACCATAGTTCAAATGTTTTACAATTAATCATTATCTACTAAGAATTTTCAATTCTCACTCTATTTCTAGTGGTTTCATATTTATCAAGTAATGCTCTAGAGGAAGAAAGACTCCTCCAACTATAAGAAACATACGGAGTTATAATTAAATAAACTGTAGTTCCTTTATTTGGCTTAGAAAAATTTAGCCTATAGCCAGTAGAGCCTTATTTTACCTCTGAACATTTTGGCGTATTTATATACATTAATATTCAACCTAAAATTCCCGGTGTAATATGTTATATTATTAGCTTTATTATGAACAGATGTTACCAAAAGAGCATGTAAATTTTAGTGTGTCAATGGAAAAAAAAAGATACAAGTCTTAGGCAAATCTCTTCATTTGTTGTGCTAAGCAACATTTACACAAATATGCCCATTTAACATTTTTTTTTTCAAATAGACACATAATAGCATAGTATTATCAAGTAATTGGTCACACTTAGAGTTTTGTGAGAAATCCAGAGTTTGAAAGTTCTACTCTATAATAAGTAAATGCGACTCGAACTAGATTAATGTGGAGCAACAATCATAGAATGGAGGAGCTAAGAAAACACCATTATAACCATAATTGTGCTAAGCAACTAGATGGGGGAAAAGGCTATCTTTGGAAGTATGACAAGGAAGGGAATGGTAAATATTGGAGTGACTAATCTATTTAAAATATATTAAACCTAAGACCAAAGTTGTGGCACAATGAAATTTTGCCACTTTTGATGCTCTATAATTTTGTCACATCAGCTTTTTATTAGAGCTAGCTTTTTCTAATTTACACTACAAGAAAGTTGCCTTTTGTGGCGAACTTTGCCGCTGAAAAAATAGTGAAATAAGCCACGAAATAATCATTTCTGACAGACCACGACCCTCTCCATAATCAGGGACTGCTAATTAGTTGCGGCAACTTTAGCCCCCTCAAAAATTAGTGGCAACCTTAGCCCCCTCAAATTAGCGGTGGCAAAGCCCCCCTTCAAATTTCCGACGACAAAGTCCGCCGCAAAAACCCGATGCAAAGAAGCCAACGTTTTTTTTTCTCTTTTTTGCAGGTTTTTATTTTCATTTTAGATAGAGATATAATTTTGTATATTTGTATGTGCTTTGTGAGCTTTTAATGAAAAATAAATACAAATTAATACAAATATCACGCCTAAATAAGTATTAAATAAGACTTAAAAATATACAAACATCACACAAGACTTAGTACTTAAAAATTAAAGAAGTCTTAAAACATAAGTCTAGAATGTAGTACTCTAATATATAAATAACACAAGTTTCGAAAATAAAAAACATAAGTCTGAAAATATAAATAAGTCTAAAAGCATAAGTCGAGCGACATAAAGATCTAAAAGCACAACATAATTTATATTTTCTCCAAATGCTCCAAGCTTCGATGCTTCAATGAATACTTCAATTATATTTTCTATTCAACCACAACATAACAATAAAATTATCATCATATTACACATTTCATAATTTAAAAAATATATCACAAAATGCTAATTAAAAAATATTCCTAATATTATAATATTTATAAGTTATTATTTCTTACCTACACTTCAAATTCAAGGGGTTCAAGTCTTCAAAGTGCTTGAAGCTCCAATTCCTACTATAATAATATTCTCTATTCAACCACAATATAACAAGAAAATTATTACCACATAACACATATTTAGTAATTTAAGTAATCATAATTTCTATGCAATTCAAAATTCTCTCCTACAACTGTTCTAAGTGCTCTAACCTCCAATTAATACTACTATAGTATTCTCTATTCAACAAAAATATAACCACAATATTATTATCACTTAGCACAATACTTTAAACGCACAAAAGTTTCCAAAGAATTTAACCAAAAAAGAAATTTTAAAATTCAAAATGTAAAATATAAATAGAAAAAACTCACCATAATGAGAGGAAGGGCGGCCACTGGCACTGACTGGACTTGAAGGCAGTGGTGGTGGAGTTGTAGGAGGCGATGGCTGTTTTGGTGGCAGCCATGAATTATCTTCATGGCGGCAGTTGCTGGTTGAGGTGGCGGAGGCAAGGAGTGGTGGTTGGTGGTAGCTCCTTGGTGGGTGTATGTTGGTTAGTGGTGAGAGGTGGGAGGAGAGGTGGAAGGAGAGAACTTCAAAGAAAGAAAAAAAGAAGATGAAAGTGTGTCCCATATCATTTTGGATGAAGTAAATTATTTTGTTTGAGAAAGAATTTAAAATTTTGCAGCGGCAAAAGCCCCCCCTAAGGAACCAACATTTTTGAACCGCAAAATTTTTTTAACTTAGCGGTAGCAAAATGCCCCCTAAAGAGCCAACGGTTACAACGCTTTACAGCAACAATTGCTATCGCAAATTTCCAAACAGATGCACCAATAATTCAGCTTTATCTGATAAACAATCCACGATTTATACCATCCTAATAGCGGCGGTAATTGCCGCCTCTAATTAGCGGCAATAATAACTAACCTTAACAAGATGTGAATAATAGAGGAAATTGTCTCCGCTAATTAGTGGTGGCAATGGCTACCTCTAATGCCATGATCTCCACGTTTCACTTTAACAATAACAGTGACAATTGCCTCTGCAAATTAGGGGCGGTTATTACCGCCACAAATCACATCCCATTTCTTCTCGCCTGCATTGCCGCTACTAAGAATCTTTCATTAGAGGTGGCATATGCCACCACAAAGACTAACAAACATCAGTTTTTAATGGCGGGTTAAGCCACCGCAAATATTTTCCTAGTTCTAAAGGCACATGCTACCGGAAATTTAGCCTATGAAAAAAATATATATGTTTTCATTGCAAAAGATAAGATTTTTTTTGCCTGTTTAGGCAAGCTTTGCGTCCTTCGTTCGCTTCTAGTCCACTAGAAATTTGCAAGGGCCTCAAGTCCGATGCAAATTTCCACTAGTAATTCACCATTTTCTTGTAGTGTTAATTAACTGCCACGTTAACCATTTTATTTCTTCATTCATGTCTCACTATCTTGTCCTTGTTCCTTTCTTTACGTTACAATACTCCCTCAACAATGAATTCCTCTTTTTATGTTACTACACGCTTTCAACCTAATAGAGCACCCACTGCCACATTCTAATACCTCGCTTCCCCTTCATTCCTTCCCTCCCTATCAGACATTAATGGCCTTTGGCCTTCTATCAATGCCTACATATGGTGGGTGATTTTGTCGACAACTCTCATTGCATAGTCAAAGGCCGATTAGAAGGAGTCGAGGCGGTGCTTGAGCTTAACCTGCATGCCAATCACAAGTTCGACACAAAGCTTCTTGCTTAGATTGATAATCAAGTTAAACTCTTCCTCAACACCAGATTCCTCTTGTTCTTGATGGATAATTCCATGAAGCTCCTTAAGTAGTCTCCTCTTGATGGCAAGGTGAGCTATAGTAGCAGTAGCTCTAAACCATGCCATAGCTTTAAGTTCACCCCACAGTCACTAGTCACTCCCCCAGGAATATGCATTAGAGTGAAAGATAAATTAAGGAGAATGAAGATTAGGGTATTAAAATATCTCATTATTTATTTCTACAAAATTTGAGAGAATGCATATGCAAATATATACAAGAGAGACCTCTTACCTTTGCAACTTGTGAATACTACCCTTAAATCATGTGCAAATACAACAATAAGTAGCATCCATGGGCAAATTTAAATCAAGCCTAACTAAAAACAAAGATATTTGTACACCAGGTGAAAATTGTATCCCAGACAATGATGGATAATAACTTATGCTTTGTTTACTAATGACCTACATTTTGGTGTTGACAAATTTTTATGTCACTATTTAAGAGTTAAGTTCTTAGTACATTTTAAACATTTTCAACACAACACATCAAGTAGTAGTAAGAGAAATTACTAAATGACATCAAGTGCTTAAAGAATTATATTATTTTTATAATATGTGTGTGCAAAGTAACATTTTCCCTCTTTTACATGATAGTGTTGTATTTTTTAAACTTGGATGTTCCTCAAAGAAAATGTGCAGGAGTAGGAAAACAGAAATGCAATTAAAGTGGCTCCGTTTGCTATGGGTTGCAATGTCATTTTCATTGTGGACGTGAGTAGCACCATTCATAGTGCTGCAATCTATTTGACTTTATTTTTCAATGGAGGATCATGTCTAAGATCTCTATTCAACCTTCATGCATGAGCAGCATAACTCCACCAATTTATTCATTGCCTTGCCATTGTGAATAAGCACAAGTAACAAAGATTCAGCATTCTTAATTGTCATTTAACAACTATAGTCCTAACCATTTTTTTTTTCATTTTCCAACACATATTGTATTTAGACTACATCAAACTTATATTACATTCTACAATAAAAAAAGTAAAAATTTTAATAAGTACTTAATACAAAGAAGAAATAAGATTCATCCGAACTCTTTCTATGCCTCAATACTTACCATTTTGTACAAGATTATTTCCTCCCAATAATGGTCCATTGCTTCATATGTAGAAGATAGTTTTTAGACCAATTTCTCTATGTTTATAATTTGCTATGTACATTTAAAGACGAGTACCTCATATGTAATAGCTATTTTTGACACAATAAAACTTTGACAGATTTTTTTAGAATTTTTAAATCATGACTACAATTTATCTACTTTGCACAATGCGCAAGTCTCATTCTAGTTTTCTTAAAAGTTGGTATGGAAATGAGTTAAAATGAGAGGGGAATGAAAATTGTCCCTCCCTTTCCCTCACTCATTAAATAATGCTAAATAATATTATTTGTACATAATATTTGTGAGACAATTAGCCGACATACCTCCTATCCACTATTGGATGGCATATAGACTCCACTTGGTCTAGGTCTCATACTCTATCCAATAATAGATGAGAATATACTAGCATAGTATCTCACAAATATTATGTATAAATAACATTTCTCCAACCAAATATGATGATAACGTATTCTATTCTACTATGCTTCTAGTCTTTTATTCCATTTTGTTATGAATCACTTCCTTTTATCAACATATAATGGAGAGACCATCATTTCTAATCATAAATAAGGTGTTTAATTACTCACTTAAAATTGACATATATAATACCTATTATGAGATAGGAGGATTTCTCTCTTAATTTTTCTCTCTACCTCAGTGTAAATGAAAATCGTCGCATTCAAGTATTCAATCAAAATAGCCCGGTCATCATCTTTTCCAAGTATTCCTACCACTTAATCATTTGAACAAAAGTATAAAAGAAAAGTTATGCAAATTGAAAAAAAAAATTAAAAAAAAATGTAAATTGAGGCCAAAAATGTACTATACAATAACATTATATTATGTAATGGGATAACATGGGTACAGGAAGTGTTGCCTATTAGGCTAGTACATCAAGTCATCCCTGAAGTAGGAAGCTTGTAGAGGATAAGGATGGCAATAAACTAGCAGTGACTAAGTAAGGTGTAGCATGAAATTTGACTTTCTGCTGTGTGAATGTTTCCACACGAATCTAACGATCTTCTGCTGACAAGCTTGTATTTTATTTGCCCCTCATGCACGGATATCTCTACTTGCCTTCGTTGTCCTGCCCATTTTCTCAACTCTTACTATAAAAGTGAGCAATAACATCGATAGCGACTTTATAAATTTGTTTTGGTCATGTAGGGAAGTGAAAACAGAACACAGCAGAGACTCTCTAATATGCACGACGCCTTATAGCGACTTTAGTGATTATGTATTTAATAATTTTAATGTGATTGGTCAATGGTCATTCTCTTTAAATAATTCTGGTCAACAATCCATAATATTAATTTTTCAAAAAAGATAAGTGTAAGTGGCAAGTGACAACAGCTTACAATGAGGAAAAAGTTTGAGTTTTTATTTAGAAATTAATTTTTATATATTGTTAGTATCAAGCATTTTATATTATTATATAATTATATCTTACTTTTTTAAGATGATTATTATAATAATTGTAATAAGAATTAAATATTTTTAATATACGGTAATACATAACTGAATAACTATATTAAATTTTTCTATTTAAAGTAAGAAAGTAAAGTTCTATTTATCCTAAATTAATTAATGAGTGAGTTAAGATTTCGATATATTTCATTGATTTAAAGATGGATATATATACTTATGTTGTCGCTTTAAAAATAAACTTACTTTTAGTAATAGATTATAATATTTTAAAACTTTAATTAATATTTTATATATTATGATATTATTTTTATATTATTATATTATATTATATATATTAATTTAAAATTTTATGATTGAATTATACATAATATCTAAATTTATATTTATTATTCAAATATCGATTTAACCTGATTTGACTCGAATTTTGGTTGAGCCATTGTCAAGTCAAGTGTAAGTTAAAAAATAAATGATCCAACAAAAAATTAAGTTGAATTTGAATTCCATAAAAATTGTCAAAACATATCCTTATGCAGCCCATATAAGTAGCACATCATTTTACATTGATAAAAAAAATTTTGACAATTAAAAAAAATTGACAAATTTTACACATCTTTTTATATAAAAAAATTTCTGATATTTCACATAAAAAAAAGGAGCATATCTTTAAATTATGAGATTAATTTTGATACTGTCAGTATAAAAGAATTTTATATTATTATTCTATTATAAATTTCTATTTATAAGACTTTTAAAATGATGGGTAGTTAAATTAAATATTTTTATTGATATACTAATAGATAATTAAATATCTATATAAATTTTTTTTATATTGATAATATATTAAGATTAAATTCTTAAACTATTTTTAGATATTTTATATTGAATAAAATTAAATAGAATGTGATAAAAGTAGTATAGAATGTAATATAGTATTTGTTCCATTTTATTATTTTGACATCAAAGTATAGAATGAAAAGTTTTCATACCATTATTTAAAAATACAATGAAGAGGAATAAAATAATAAATTTATTTACTCTAAATCTATTTTTTAATTTTATTCTATCATACTTCACCCAAATTCAAGAAGAAGAAAAATAAGAATGTTAGATGAAATGAAATGCAATAACTTTTATATTTCATTTTATTCTAAATATTCAAACAATAGAATTTAGTTTCATTCTATGCATTCTAATTTATGTCATTACTTTCTACGAATCCAAACAAAAAAAAACTCCAATGCCTACATACTCAGAAGTAACAAGATGAGATTCTAGTTACCTAGTGAATGAGGGTGACCAGTAGAATGGAATGTAATTTGGGAACATAAAGGTGAGTTGATCTTCTTATTCCAATTGTTGGTGGTGAACTAGCAAGAACTCTAACATTTAAGTCAACAGGAGTTAAAAGATATTAGAATACAGAGAATTATGTGACTTACCTAAGCTCATAACTTAGCATTTATAGTGGATAACTCGAGATGGTGGTTCCACTTTTTAAAAACCCCTTATTATCTGAGTTTTTTTTTTTTTTTGGGTTAGGGGGGAGGGGGAGTGGAATTACCATCTCTAGGATAGCTTGAAATCCTAAGGCTATATTTGGAGTGATGAAAGAGGATGGGGTGGAGTGGAAGGTGATAAAAAAAGTTAATATTTCATTATTTGAATTTTAAAAATTTGGATGGCATAGAATAGGAGTGGATGGATTTGATTCTATAATATCCCACTACCTCTTCTCAATTAACTTCGACCCCAATTTGGGGGAAATGGGGTGGATCCTTTATTTTTTAGTTATTATTCTTTTAATTCAACTTCTTTTCATTATGGTTTCCAAACAATTGAGTGGTAATTTTACTTCATTCCATCTTTAAATATTTAAGCAATAGAATGATATCTTCATTTCATCCCACTCCACTCTTCTCTTTTTCATTCCATTCCATCCGCTGTTGGTTATCCAAACATAGCCTTAAAGTTCACTCTTTGGGGGACTAGCTTAATTGGTTTGGGCTAGTTTTCGATTTATGTCTCCTTTCTAGGGCCTTTAGGCCTTTTACTATTTACCATCCTAGTCTTTAGGCTTAGCCATAATAATAAATAATAATAGAAAGATTATTATATGGGTAATAATTCACATAGAATTTTTCATAGAGATAATTTATATTACTATTTTATATGCAATGTAGATTACTTTGAAAAATTGAATTACCAATAATGTGACTAACTAAACAAAATAATATGGTCCAGTAATTTAACTGGATTATCTCATAGTAAACGCTACTTTACATCATTTAATGGAGTCACTCACAGTACACTGTATTAATTTAAATGTAGATATCTCTTAGTCTCTAATTTTAAAGATAAACTCACTATAAAATTCTTATCCAATCCAAACTAATATAGGGTCTGTTTGGTTTAACTTTTGGAAGAAGGTATTTTAAAATAAGATCTTTTAAAAAAAAATATTTTAAAAGAATTATTTTTAAAAGAATGATTTTTATTTGTTTGAATATGTCAAAAATAAATTTAAGAGGATGAATTTTATTTGAATATGATAAAATAAAATTATTTTTTATTATTGATATAAGAGTAATAATAAGATTCTTTTTCAAAAAGTCATTTTTTAGAATGAAAAATAACTTGAAGGATATTTTTTCTAAAAGACCTTTTAAATTTTTAAAAAATCTTTTTAAAAAATTTTTATATATCAAATACATTAATTATTATATATTTTTATTTTTATTTTAATAAAAAAATCTTTTAAATCTTCTATAAATATAACCAAACGGATACTATTTAAGAGGAGAAATTGCACCTACAGCCTTGGTCCAGATATTATATTATAAAAATTGAAAATTCACAGAGGGTTCGTGAGATGTACGGTTATCACGGGACTCCAAATTGCAAAATAGCCCATGATTAATTGATAATGCTCCTCAAATCCCTCCCACCTTCCGCTCCCTGTAATCGTCGATCTCCTCCGCAAGCGTCCGCCGCAGCGGCCACTCCCGGCGGCGCAACCACCCAACACTCAACAGCAAACAATGTCGAATCTCTCACCCTCTCACTCTCACTCTCTCTCTCAGATCGAAATGGAAATTCCACTGCCAACAACAACAACAGAGCCATTCCGATTGGAGAGAGCAGTGTGCAGCCACGGCCTCTTCATGATGGCACCCAATCACTGGGACCCACTCTCCAACACCCTCACCCGCCCCGTCCATCTCCATCCCTCTGCCAACGTCGTCGTTTCGATTTCTCAGCTCTCTGAGAAACCCTGTTTCCTCAATGTTAGGGTTCGCGGGACCCACTCCCTCTCTCCTCAGCAAGAACGCGACTTGAAGGTACCCAACTCATTAATTGCTCCTTTCATTTCGTGGGTCCCGTCGTTTTGATCGGGAATGTCGTTTTCAGGGTCAGGTGTCGAGGATGCTGCGTTTGTCCGAGGCGGAGGAGAAGGCCGTGAGAGAGTTCAGAGAGGTGCACGGTTGCGGAGGTGGTGATCGGAATGGAAGCTATCTCGGGAGGGTGTTTAGGTCTCCCACGTTGTTCGAGGACATGGTCAAGTGCATGTTACTCTGCAACTGTCAGTGAGTGTGTTTTTGACCCTGTCTGCCATGTGTTTGACATAATGCCTATGTGAAGACGTAATGTTTGGGTTGTCTGAACGGCATATAGCCAACTCCACCAGAACAATGCTTAGTAGTAGCTGTAGTTGTTGTTGTTGTGTTGAGTCTACAAGTGGCTTAGAAAAGCTTCCAATTTGGTTCTTTTGTTAATTCTAATGTGTCTTAATGTTGAAGTGAGTGACTTGCGAAACCTTTCATACAGGTGGCCAAGGACTTTAAGCATGGCTCAGGCGCTTTGTGAGCTTCAGTTGGAACTGCAAAACGGATCACCCTGTGCAGTTGCAGACACAGGCAACCCAAAAGATGAGACTGAGGACTTCGTTCCAAAAACACCGGCTACAAAAGAATCCAGGAGAAAGGGTAGGAAATCTGGTGTTTCCGCAAAGAAAAGCTTCGAGTTTGGAGTAGATGGGAGTTTGCAAATGGATTACGTGCTTCCAAAAGATAAAGATGGCAATGCATGTCATGGTTGCAAATCTGTTGAAGCGACAAAAGTGCTAAGTTCGGATGATTCATTTCCTCAGTTCCTTAATGAGAAAGAGTATTTTAACCATATTGGAAATTTCCCATCCCCATATGAGCTAGCTAACCTTGATGAGAGATTTCTGGCAAAGCGATGCAAACTTGGGTATAGAGCAGGTCGTATAATAAAACTTGCTGGAGCTATTGTTGAAGGCAAAATTCAATTAAGACAGCTTGAAGAACTTTCCAAAGATGCAAGCTTAGCCAGTTACATGCAGCTTGATGATAAGCTAAAGCAAATTGAGGGATTTGGCCCTTTTACTCGTGCCAATGTACTTATGTGCATGGGATATTACCATATAATTCCGACTGATTCTGAAACTATTCGACATTTAAAGCAGGTGCCGTTTTCTTGCCTTTCCTGTTTCATTCCGTCTGTCCTAAATGATCTTGATATCTATGAGATTTGTAAATTAATGCAGGTTCATTCAAGAAATTCCACCTCTAAAACAATTCAGAGAGATGTTGAAGAAATTTATGGAAAGTATGAGCCCTATCAGTTCCTGGCATACTGGTATGTAACAAGATGGCCAACTCTGCTACCTTTATGTTTTCTAGTGTTAGTATCTTGGGGTTTTATGAAGGATCTTTCTATGCAAGTTTCCTTACTGGGTTCTCCCCTTGACCAGGTCTGAAATATGGGACTTCTACGAAAAAAGATTTGGCAAGATGAATGAAATGCTTCCTTCTGACTATAAACTTATAACAGCTAGTAATATGAGAAGCCCTGGTAAAGGCACAAGTAAGAGGAAGAGACCGTCCTGAAAATGCACCCTTCATTTTTGTTGCGCTTATATACCTACTTGAACAAGGTGTGCGGGCATCATGTAGAAGTAATTTATTGTTTCATGTTTATAATTAAGTCTATTTGTTACATTCTATTGCCTGTTAATAACAATTTGGGCTACCATCTTGAAGAGGATGCCTCTAAACTGTTATCTTGTCCTTTCACTTGATATATGCGCTACATAGGATGTGAACAAAAAGAAATGCTTGCTTCTAAATTGGCTGTTTGAATCAATGGCATCAAAAGTGGCTTGCAGTGCCAGTAACAAACCGACATCCTTATTGCAAGATGTATATTACTATCTAATACTTTTTGAAGATTCAACTTGATTCTGAATCAGTTGCTTCTGCTGCAATTAAGAATTTAACATCAGGTCACATTTCTGTGATCAATCAATTAAAGATCATACTTCGAAAATTGAAGTGTTCCAGAACCATTACAGGAATCCAATTATAATCGATATAATGGAGGATATTGATTTACTCACAGTTATGGAACTAGGAGATTAATAAATATTGGCTCAAACTAGTGTACTGCATCTGGCTGATTCTCTGGTAAAGCCTCTCGGAATGCCGGGATCTCTTTGTATGTCTCATGTAGTCCTGCCAGAATGGGGAAGTCCTTCTGCTCGGGCAACAAGGGAGACAGGTTTTAAAGTTCTAAAATAATAATAGATATGATGTCAAACTAAAATGCTGAACTTAGTAGGTTTCGGAATGGAGAGGAAACAGAATGCTAGATCAGACCCTGAACGACTTGATCAAAGAGGCTACGGTAATGGTACTGTAGCACTACATTTTCATTAACATCCTTTTTTGGGCCACATGATGTACATTGACTATGGACAGAATATTACCATGACAACGTCGAACGTTGTAAATGCTGCATGTAACTGAGGGGCTAAAAACAAATCAGCCTGAAACATGATGGTCAATGTGTTAGATAATAAACAGCTAACATGCAACATGAATAAGTACAAAATACATAAATATGGAGACAAGAAATTTTATTAAGCCAAGATATATACCAGTAAAACTTCATCTCCAGCTGCATATCTTCCTGCATGTTCTTTCAATAGCCTTTCAAGTGCTGAAACACTTGCAAGAACATTTGATTAAGCCTAAAACTCCCTTAAGCCAGAATATTTATTAATACATATGCAGAACAAAATGGACACAGAACCCCATATAGTAGAAGTGATATAGAATATATCTTATTTATTATACACGGCCAAATATTGCGTAAAGCAGCAAGCAAATCGTAACTAGTTGTGTCACGAAGCCTTTCCAGGTCATTTAGTTCAACATTCAGTTCTTCACTTTTGGACAAATGGGATATTGAGAATTGACAAAGTAAAACTTATGTTTATGTATTATCTATCATCAAGGTCAATAAGCTAGTATATCAAAGTAAAACATCAAACTATGAACAAATGCATCATACTTAAGAATTGAACTTGCTCTTTTGCTAATTCTTTTTCCCCCTATAGTAAGGGTAGGCAACTGAGTCAAGTGTCACCTGCGAAGCCTTTTTCAATTGCATTTTTGGTGCAACAAAGTTTTTCTTCAGGGCTAACTTTTTCCTCAATGTACTTCTGCAAATGGAAATGCATGATGACAATAAACATATCACATTCATTCTAGCATCCAGAAATAGTTGCTTCATAAAAGAAATATTCGAACAATAATCATACTTACACACGCTATTTATTAATAAAAAGAATTACTGATACATACCAGCAAACTCAGACCATGAAAAGGCTGTATAGTGGAGGAAACAATATTGGCAACCTGCGGATCACATCATTAAAATAGAGCCAATGTGTTAGGGCCTGAAACAACATTCTGATTTCAATCTGAATATCTAATTGCCATCCCTTAAACACTGGACAACAAATATGATACTATCTCTTTCCTAATCGCCATCCATCCATGATGCCATATACGCCATCTTTTCATGTCAGCCAGATAAGCAAATTTTGTTTCACACCATCCAGGCCAACACACTCAAACAGATTCCTGGGTTATCAAAAGGCCACTAACAGACATGGATCTTTTCATATAGAAATTTTATAGGGCCTAGTCATGTATTGATTTTTATCATTGATCAAGAATGTATGTGATAGGAACTTGGTATCCATAGATAAAATAGGAAGAGAAAGAAGATTGTATTACTAAATGCAGAACTGATATCAAAGCAATACCAATGGCTGCTTGGAGGAATTTACAAACAAGAACAAATGAAAGAAAATGATAAAGGTATTGAGCTTTTGAGAGGCTCAATTCTCTCCCAAGGTTCCAGTCTCAAATTCTAGTCTGAACCTTCCACACATTCGACCTCTCAAACATATAGCCTCTCACCTCACTTCCTATGGCAACTCAGCAAAGTTGGTTACAATTGTGCGCCCTCCACTACTCCCTAATTCTCTCTATATCTATTTCCTAATTTGCCCTTTCTTCCAAGCACTCTTTAAGATGTGGGTTCCTAATAGTATGGTCAAGTACAGGACTCACAAGAGATTTAATTGATGATACAAAAAGTACATAACTAAGTCACGTGAAATTTTCATATGAGAGGACCATTCCTGAATACTAACATATTGTAATTGATGAAGTCCTCAGTCACAATAAGAAAGACATGCAAAATAAAATAGATGATAATTTTCAGAACCAACATGAAGTAGTACCTGGAAATTGATTGCTCTTTTATGAATATCATGGGGCAGCAAAGGATGTTTCTGAGGATACTTATCCTCCAAATACTGTACATTTCCAAGGACAAATGTATGGAAGCATTAAAAAGAGCACAGTTGAAGAGAAACGGGGACAAATGTATAGAAGCGAGTTACATTTCCCGGGGATTAACGAAAGGGGAAGAAAAAGGGAATCACCATAATAATGGCAAAAGAGTCAGCAATAACTGCATTACCGTCCACTAAAACGGGAACAAATCCAAGAGGGTTGAGCTTCAGAAACTCTGAACAGGTCAAAACAAAAGAGCAGGGGTCACATATAACTAATAAGCAACCCAAATCATCACAAGGAGCAAATTCAACTGCAACAAACCCGCTGACACACATATCGTTGCACCCAAACCCCTTCCATTTCTTTTTTATTTTCTTTTTCATCAACTTTCAATTTTTATTCGTGACAAACATCAATACAAGAGTGATCAAACGTAAAAAAACAAACCGGGGTCAGAATGTACGCCCTTCAATAGATTGACTGCATTGTACTCGTATTTTATCCCTGAATACAAGCACATAGCAAGCTCAGAGAGATTCAAGCACATGATTTGTCTACATCATGCTTTGTTAACGCTAAACTTTATGTGTTATATAAGTCAGCATAAAACATAAAACTTTGCAAAATCTTTGTGATATGGATCAAACTATATATACAGATATGATCATTTGTCAATCTGTCCAGCCATATACCTTTCAGGTTGAGAGCAATTCGGGCTCGGAAGGAACATGAGCTTTTCCAGTATGAATACAGCCTCAGATTATTATCAGCAACCCCTTCATCACTTCCAGCAGCCTAATGAGAGAAACAATAAGGATCATCACCGGTACACTACTATACAACACATACCACTATGACATAAAAACTATACAACTCGACACAGTAAAACAAAAAAAATGGGCACTCTCTCTATCCATGTTTGCTGGAATTTGGAGATCATGAAGTTGCATACCATGGTAGTACGAAGCCAATGCTTGCTTTTCCTTTCCTGCAATTGGTATTGCCACTCCTACCTTTTGCAGTTGCAACCAGCTCTGTTGGTTTGGGTTTGGTAGCAATAAGTTGATATACGTAAGTTAGGTGTAAGTAAAGCTATAAGTGGAATGCTTCTTTGAATCAAGTGGTAAAGTTGGACTAGAGTTTGAAGACTGATCATGGATTGAGTAGGAATTCATTACTGCTAATCCAAAATTTTTGTACTCTTTTTTTTAATACACTTTTTCTACTTAGGAAAATAAGGGAAGAGGGAATATTATGTGCCTGAATACGTGCCTTTGTTCTTTTATTATCTTTGAAGAAAGTGAAGTAAGAACGGTATAAAGAAAAGAGTACATAAATAACATAATAATTGGATTAACTATAATGTAAATAGTAATAAAAAAGTTAAAATATATTTTGATCTTAGAGAAGGTTTATTTTTAATTTTGTTTTTATATAAAACAGTATTTTAATCAAGTCTAATGTACAAATATTTTTAATACAATTTTTGTCATATAATTTATTTGTTAGATTTGAGTTATTTATATACGTACAATTTGTTTAAATTAAGCCATTTATACAGGTATTTTTTTTTAAACTTAATTAGTCTATAAATCAATTACAAATTAATTTGCCAGGGACTTGTTGTAGCTTAGCGACAGGATTTACTATCACAAATATATTTGCCACAGAATAGCAGCTAATATGCAATAGAAAGACAATATTTACGAGGGATTAATGACAAATATAGTATACTCGAATTAGCGACGGAATAACCATGAATTAGCGAGAAAAAACATGACAATAATAGCGACAGTTTAGCGATGAATTGCATTTCGAGCTTTAACATATCAGTCATGGATTGGTTGCGAATTAATGAGGGATTAACCATTGACGGCTTCTACTTTGCGAATTCCTTCGTTGAATATATACTTTTCAAATCCCTCAAAAGTAGTATGGCTAAAATTATATCAGTTATATTTAAATAATTGGACCGTCTTAATTGACATGAAATGCATGCAGCCAAAATTATTCCTTTAAAATTATTTTTCATCAGGTTTCCCTACTTTCTTGTTGATTTCTTTTTGGTTTAAATATTATATAGATTTAATTTTAATATATTTTCAGTACAAAAGATTTTTATGCCACTTTTTAACTATGTATTAGTACATAATTAAAAGTGTTTGATTTTTTTTTTTATTTAAACTACTAGTATATGAAATTTACGGAATTCCAACTAATCTAGTTTAAGCTGAGTAGGCTTATTATAAAGTTAAATCTCTTCCAATATTAATTTTTCTATCTATAAAACTTAAACCCAATATATTACTTAAGAAGTACAAATATCGAATTACTTGAGTTAACTAATCGTTGTTAAAATGTTTAACTTCTATAACAAGTACCACAAAGTTACGCATGTATAATAAAATATAATTAATTGACAACATAACACATTTTCTAATGAGAGTATATCAAAATGAATCTCAAATTATTTTAGTCCCTATAGTTGTCTTAAATTTTTGTTTTGATCCTGTAGCATTTACATTTTAGTATAAGTTCCTATAGTTTTCTGCAATTTGAGTTTTCAATCCTTGAGAATCAAAACTAAAATAAAATAAGGGTGTGTTTGTTTGGGAATTTTTGGACAACAAATTACTTTTTTCATCAAAAAAAATTAGTTTTCATATTTTTAGATAATTTTTTAAAAATTATCAGATTCTCAAAAAAATCTATTTTTAACTTTTTTATAGAAACTGAAAAGAGTAGCTTCTGAAAAAAAATCAATTTTTAACTTTTTCAGCTATATAAAAAATTTAAGTTTCAAAATCATTTTTTTTTAAAGTTGAACCAAACACATCCTAAATTATACAAATCAATCTTTTCCAAAAAATAGGGACTAATATCTTACGAATCATAGAAATTATAGGAACTAAAATTTAAAGAATAAAAAAAAAAATAAGGACCAATACTTAATTACAGGGACCAAAGTGTCAAATTCTTGGCACTATGATAGAGAATAAAATGAGAACTAAAACTAAAATCCCTAAAAATTATAGAGAATAAAATTTTGTTTAAACCATTTTTTTTATTTGTCATTATTTTCTTATTTTGTGTTGTTCTTTTCAGTTTGAAGTTTACTTGAAGGAAAACATTATTTGTTACCCATGAAAATGCATACGAATGGAGTAAAGATGCTGCTTTAACATTTTTTTATGGTTCAAATATTATTTTGGTCTTTATAGTTATATCAAATTTTGATTTTAATCCTTATAATTTTTTTTTATAAGTCCACATACTTTTTTACCATTTGAGTTTTGATCCTTGATGACCCAAAATCAAAATAAATTACCTATCATTTATGAAAAATAGGGATCAATCTTATATAAAAAAATAACAACTATAGGAACAAGGAAAAAAAGATTAAAACTATAAAGACTAATAATTAATTTTAGGGACCAAAAATTAAATTTTTGATACTATAATGACTAAAACCTAGAAAAAAAAGTTATAGGAACAAAAATCAAAGTTGGTAAAAACCGTAGGGTTAAAAGCTTATTTAATTATTAGTTGGTTTGAAATTATATATAACCATTTGAATCATTTTAATTTTTGGTGTATACCATCTGAATCACTTATTATTTTAAACGGATCGGATAAGATTTTCACAATTTATTTTGTAGCTGAAAATGTAACTTTCAGGGATCCCAATCATACCTTAATAATAAATAATATTTGTCTTAATATTTTAAATCTCAGTTCTCAATATACATTCTTTTTCCAAACAATTTAATTAAGCGAAATATACATTATTATAGAGATGCAACAAAATTGCTTATATATGCATTCATCTAATAGCATAATATTTTAGAAAAATTAGTACATTACAATGTAAGTAGTCAAGGAATTTGATTATTATCACTTCATTCTTGTAAATAAAAAGCCAAACTTAAGTTTAATGATTTCATAATTTGGAAAGAATTTAATATGATTAAAATATTCTTTTTTTTTTTGCTGATAAAATATTCTTATTTATATGTATTAAAAGATTATTGTTTATATTGGAGATACATCATTTTCTGTTTCCTTTTCGATCACTATCGTTGATAGGAATTACAAAAGCTATTCCTCGAAAAGGAGAGTATGAATGATACATAAATATTTTTAATAACTTATTAATATATAATTTAAATATATTAAAATGTTAAATAAGAAAATTTTCTTAAAATAAATTAAAATTAAGCGCTATATTTTCATCCGTTGATTAAACTCTTTTAAAAAGGAGGAGGAAAATAAAGCATGCGTGTTGTGACATAAACTCACGTAGAGATCACAAATCTACCTTTCTAGATGAGAAAACTTTATGACTTAAGATTGAATTCTTCTAAAATATAGGTACAATATATTAATAAAAATTATTAATAAAAAAATATGAAATCAATTTTTACATAGTCAATAAATTATAAATTATTGTGCATGTAATTTTTGAAGTAATTATTATAAAAATTAAATATTTTTAATAATATAATAATACATAATTAAATATTAATATAAAATTTTTATATTAATAATATATCAAAATTAAATCCAAAATATATTACGCCCCTTTATTTACACTACGAGAACATTTTCATTCCTTGAAAGCCAACCTTATTCTATTAACACTAAGTCTGTGGTAGGCTTTTTCTCTTACTGAATTTACTTATTTACTAGTATTTAATATAATATTAATCTCATTGTTACACTTTATTGTATATTGTAGCACTTTATTCCTCCTTATAAGTAGTTATTTTTGTAATTCAACTCTCATTAAAAAAAAGTGCTCAACTTAAGAGATTATTAGATAAAAGAGTAAGTTGTTGAATTTTCCTTATTTAATTGATACGAGACTCAATATATACACAGACAAAATATAAACAAGAAAGCCTGTCGCAAAATGTATGAAAAAAAAAGAAGAAGTGAGAATTAAAAATTGTAGCATTTGCATGAGCAATAAAAAGTGCACGGCATGCAAGGCAACACCTGGGAAGTTTGTGTACACAAAGCAACAAGTGGACCTCCTTCTCCAGGTGTCAGCTCCTCAGCTGTCTCACTCTTATCTCCAGTCTTTTTCAACACTCAAAACTGTTTTTTGCACTGATTTATTTGTAGCCTTACACAAATATAACATGATATCTTCCAATTCCATTTTTATCCTAAAAAAATTAGTTCTTTAATCCAGATTCTGCGCCATCATAATTCATAAGGCAGGGCCGTTAAGAATCTAAAGTTGCTTAATGGCCGATTCTGTCATGGTCCTCGTGAGTTAAGGACCAAGTTGGCTCTGATCCTATTATAATTAAAAAAAAAGACTAAAATATCATTTTTACCCTCATCGCCGCCCCCCCCCCCCCGGCTTTTTCTTTCTTTTTTCGAGTGTTATGAAGGTTGTTAGTGGGACAATCAGTGGTGGCGTGTGATGGTGTGACAGAGGGTTGTTGAACAAAGGTGTGTCGGGGTGGGGGTGACAGCAGTGGGTGGTGGGGGTTGGCGGTGGGTGAGGGTGTGCGGCAGCTGCAATTGGTCAAAGGAGAAGGGAAATGGAAGGGTAAAATGGATATCTCACTTTTACAATTATTTTATATAAATAACAAAACATAAATAAAATTTATTATACAATTATTTTATATAATAAAATAATTTAATCTCAATCATTTGATGTAATTTTAATGGTCAAGATTTAGAGACCATTTCAATTCCAAACCCAGCCATTCCCACAACAGAATCCGCCGTTGTTTAATATATAAAGATACTCCTACGTAACTATTTTCGGATCATACCTTATAATATAGTATATTTGAAAAAATGTTAATTTAACTCAACGGTGTAACTAAAGGATGGACCAAATACTAAACGTCCAATTAGTTTAAATAATTTGATATTTAATTTTTTAAATAAAATTTTAAATTTTAATTATATAATATTAAAAATTAATATTAAAAAAAATTTATTCTCATAAAAAATTATCCAATTTAAACATATAATTATTTGTTTTACAAAAACTATAATAATTCTTGAATAAAATAAAATAATATAACTCACTTCATTTATTCATAAGTTAATAATGATGCTGCATCTTTCTAGCAAATAAAGTCTTGACAAAAATTTCCGAGTTTCCAACGAGTGTATTTAAGTGTTATTATTGTATATTTGTCTAAGCGTGAAAGTTGGGACACTATAATAGTAGTACGTCCCTTTCCTAATATACTGTTTCTTTGCTTGAGAAAGTTGCCCCTTAAATGGCGATGTCAAATTCCGTGTCCCACTTTGTCCTCTCGCTCTTTAGTAGATAATTAGCTTTAGCCCCACGAATGCTTAACCTGGACCAACCTAATCTTTCATCATAAATTATCGAAGTAATGTACACAGTTCCACCACAGGATCCAGATTGATCGATACTCTCCATTACATTCCACTCTTAGCATTATCCTTGGATGAATATTTTCATTTGGGTGGTTCACAATTTCCCAGTACAGTTGAGTGACTATGATATTTCCAATTTCATGTCATCATGGGTTCCACCGAGTTTTTGTCGCCATTGCCCTTCCACCTCGTATTTTTATGCGGCCTTGTGCCTGTAAAAGGAGCAGGCACTAAAGTAGCGGAAGCTGCGCTGTAGGAGCATATACTCTTTTAAGAGTTTGATCATTTTCTTGGTGAGGTGGTTAATTATGCCTTCCAAGGAGAAACACACTGTTGATAACACTCCTTTGCTGTCGCCTAGAGCTGATGAAACTGATGGTTATGTTAGCAAGACATCATCTCTTGTGTCAGCAACCAAATGGATTATAAAGTCTGTGATTTGCATCATCTTCACTGCATGGGCAGGTTTTATTTTCCTGATGCCAGCAGAACCTGTGAATGAGTTGTTCTCAAAATGGACCCACTCCACCAGTGGAACCCCTTTTGGAATCACAGGTTTATCTTCCTTCCATCTTCTTGGTTTTTTCCCTTTTGTTCTTGTTATGATGTCATGTTTTGTTTTCACCATTTGGCGTGAGTTCAAAGCTAACTGTCTATTCTGCAGGAAGCATTTTTCTGGTATTTAGTGGTCCTGTTCTCATAATTGCATTCCTTGCCATTGCACACCTACTTATTTCTGGGGAGGAGAAGATTCCTGAGTATGTGATTTCCAGAAACTTTCCTATCTGTGCACTGAATTTCATAGTTGTGTTCTACATTTTTTATTTGATTTTTTGGGGTGCATTGTTTTTTTGACTTGGATTTTGTTGGCAGGAAGAAGAGTTCCAAGTATCCAAGCTACCGGCTATGGACTTTTCCAGTGCTTGTCAATGGACCATTTGGGGTTGTTTCTGCTACAGAGTTCATTGGGATTGTCCTCTTCACAGCCTATGTTATCTGGGCTCTCTACAATTATACTTTGAGGGCCCTTGCTTCTTTCTCTCGTTTCTCAATCTCATCTTTTAGAGACAAAAGGTACAACAGTCTCTTGCCATGTTTTTTATTTTCAGAATTTTGGTGCTGCTGATTTGCTATGCTTCATGTGCTTGTTTGCTTAATTGAAGGCTTCAGTTTTTCCCTTTAAGTTTATCCTTCCAAACTAACCTCCGGTACTTCAAAATTAGAAGAATCAACTCCATCAAGAAACTAATGAAGGAAAAAAGAAGAAGTAGAGTATAACTAGTGGATGACTCAATCCTAGGTAGGCACTTCATGCAGCATATTTCTTTTCAATCGAGTTGTAGAAGTACATTTGGAATTCTGGATGCCTAAAAATTGATTGCCGTTTTGTAAAAGTATGTGAGAAAATTACAACCGAGTTCATGGTGTCCTGCGATGGACAAACTTTATGTGGCCCAAAACATTTTAAGTAGTGCTGTCTGGAGCTTATCACGGGGGTGATGAAATTTCAATCTGAAACTGGAGTGGGGTCTTTCAATCTGATGAAGGTGCATCCTTAGCCAGGAACCCCTCCCTGAACTGAAAAACAGAATTAAAAGAAAATTTCACACACTTAAATTTGGAGAACTTACCTTTTCTGCAGTGAGTGTGGTAGAACTTATATTTTTATATTATTTTAGCCACATAGTATAATAGGACTTGTTACTTAATATAGATTTTTTCTGTCAATATGCATATAATATCCTATTTGGCATGTTTCATAGGATAAGACATGATAGAATAAAGTAAGATATATATATATATATATATATATATATATATATATATATATATATATATATATATATATATATATATATCAATGACATTGAAATTTAAACACATATAATCTTATGCAAACTATCTAAACCCCTTACTAGCAATCACTCCCAATGACTTAGGTATAGTATAAAATTTTAATACTATAATGTTTGAAATAACATTGTATAAAATATTGCATTGTTTAAGAAATTACTATCCTATATTAGTGATGTATTGTATACAATAAAAATTAATATTTTTGACAAAATGCCCTTTACATAAAATTATTATATTCATCCAAACTTTTTATATTACATTAATTTCTTAAAAGTTAAAAACCCCCCAAGACTTATTTTTTTTTTGGGGGGGGGGGGTGGGGAGGCCTCCAGATTGGGATTCCTATCAAGCGTAACTGTGATGCTTCTCTAAGCACTTTATTATACTCCAGATTGGGTAAATTTCTTTCAAAAAGAAATAGGTATGATGTCAATGACACAATTAAACAGTATGTAATACCCCATGCATTTTGCAAATAGAGCTGCCATGGCTAAAGTAGTCATCTAGAAGGAGAGCTTATGTGAACTACACAGAATTATTAGCTCTAACATGTTCATGTTTGTTTATAATATATAAACCACCTTGGAGATACAACATAATTCTATTTCAGAATTATATAAGCCCTGACACTACTGGTTGAATGCATGATGATGCTAACTCAATTGGAATCTAGCTACTCTCTACTAGCATAACTAGTATTCTATTTCAAACAGCTTAGAGATACAACAAAGAAAAAGTATGATATTTTTTTGGTAGAGGAAATCTGTCAAACACCCAAAAATCATTAATGTACATGAAGCACTTTAAGAGTAACCTCAACAACGATCTTTGAAAAATAGCGTCTACCCATTAGAAATAGAAACACCACTTCACCAATTTTTTCCCCCAAAGAGAGGGGGAGAGAGAGAGAGAGAGAGAGAGAGAAAGAGTGCCAAGTTAAGAAGAAAAAGGTACTGCAAGTGGAAAAAGAAAGAGCTTGCTTACCTCTTTAGAAAACGAAGATGAGGAAGTTGAGAAGAAGAGAACGATAAGCAGCAATGTAAGAGAAGCAAGAAGGGAAGAGTAGGCATACGGGGTGCGAGGGTTCTAATGGAAAACAAATAAAGGATCAATTTAGTCACCAAAATTGTAGACATGCCTGATTTTATTCTATGAAAATAAAAAATTAATTATTTAGTCACTAAAATTATAATATAACTATTTAATTTTTAAAGTGACATATGATTTGCAATTTTAGAGATTAAAATAAAGCGTATATATAACTTCAAATATTAAAGTGAACCTTTGTGCAAGGAAAAATACCTCACTACACCTATACATCATGTTGCATAAGTTAGTTATGGTATGAAAATTTTACAAAATTTAGGGAGACTATATTGTATAAAATTATAAATAATTAAATAAATTTTTTAGATGGGAATAAATAAAAAAAATTAAATTATAAGATAAATACAATTTTTTATAATATTCTAAATTTTTATTGAAGTATTATAAAACATATCAAGCAAGCAAAAATATATAAGGAGTCATAAGATTTAAATAGATAAACTAGTAATTTGTTTCATTCAAAAATAAACCAAATAGTTTAGTTTCAAAATTTGATATTTTATAACGGCTAATTTATTGTACCTCGTATAAGTATGACAGCCATTTAAGAGTACCCATATTTCATAGCTTTTACATAAAAAATAATTAGGTTTAATCTCATCCCACATACCTAATTAACTCATACATTATTTTAACATACAAAGAAAATGACAAATAAACTTATACGATGCAATACCTATATCAAACAATGTTATAGTAAAATTTATCCTATCATATCTAATATTGTGGACAAAATAGGCTCTAAGCAACTTTCCTTGGATAGCTTTAAATTGAGGGTGTGACCTTGAAATCTCACATTCTTATTTTACAAAAAATCTCAGGATCTTAATCCTTCTATTCCTTAAAAATTGATTAAAAATTGAATCTTTTTGGTTTTCATGCTCGTTTATTGCTGACTAACAATCATGTATTGAAAATTATCATCATGGAACAACTATATAGTTTTAAAATTCTACAATGATCATGTAGTATGAAAAATTGAATGCAATATAATAAGTTAATTTTCATGGTTTGCTTCAAATTTTCAGCATCTTCATGTTGGAAATCCTTGGACTTCGCTTAGGTGCAATCGGATTGATGTGCTTGGCATTTTTATTTCTCCCAGTTTCAAGGGGATCTGTTCTTCTTCGCTATATAGATATTCCTTTTGAACATGCTACAAAATATCATGTGTGGCTGGGACACCTCACAATGGTGCTTTTTACACTCCATGGACTCTTTTATTGTATTGCATGGGATATGCAAGGCCGCCTCGTTAAAGAAGTGAGTCCTCTTTGATGGATCTCTTTACTTAAAGATAGTTTATGCTCTACACACAGAATGTATTGCCAAAACATAAGCTTTTTTTTTTTTACAAATGCCCTTGTATGTTTCTATTTAATTTTTGGTAAAGAAAGTTTGGTATATTCTTCGATGAAAAGTGCTAGGCAACTAGAATTTGTGGCAGAAATTAGTTGCCCGAATTATGTGAAAAGATATGGGATGAACACCTCATATATATATATATATATTTGAATTTACCTTTTTGCTGCAAGATGTGAGTTTTTTTATGGATAAATCAAGGTTTTGCTTGAATATATTGGCTTAATCAAGCTAACTATTCACTTCTCTGTATCTGTTTTGGTCCCTTTGCAGTTATTAGACTGGAAAGATATTGGTGTTGCCAATCTGCCAGGAGTTATCAGCCTTGTAGCTGGTTTGTTCATGTGGGTGACATCTCTTCCTGGAGTGCGAACGTGGAACTTTGAGTTGTTTTTCTACACTCACCAATTATATGTAGTCTTTGTTGTCTTCCTGGCTTTGCATGTTGGTGACTTTATTTTCACTATGGCTGCTGGAGGAATATTTCTCTTCGTGCTCGATCGATTTCTGAGGTTCTGCCAATCACGAAGGACGGTTAATGTAATCTCATCCAGGTGCCTTCCGTGTGGAAATGTGGAATTGGTTCTATCAAAGCCTAAAAGTAATAATACACATGCACCATAGTATTTTTGTGCACATAATTTGGTACCATTATCATCTTTATGACAACATATCTTTATAAAATGCAGATTTGAGATACAATGCCTTAAGTTTCATTTTCCTTCAAGTCCGGGAACTATCATGGCTGCAGTGGCATCCATTCAGTGTTTCTTCTAGTCCTTTGGATGGAGACCATCACCTTGCTGTTCTCATAAAGGTTCTTGGCAAATGGACAGCAAGGTTGAGAGATAGGATCACTGATGTTGATGCACTAGAAGATTTGTCTGTCCAGCCTCATAACATGATAACAGCTTCAGTTGAGGGGCCATATGGACATGAAGTACCATATCACTTGATGTAAGTGGTCAATTTGTTTTGATGTTGAGCATATAGTAGATAACAGAAAATCAACCTCATCCAACTTATGTTTTAGCTCCTTAACTAATGAAATGACTTGGCCATTCTGTTTTCGTAGGTATGGAAATCTTGTATTAGTGGCTGGTGGTATTGGACTTTCACCCTTCCTTGCTATATTGAGCGACGTTCTCCACCGTGTGAGGGAGGGGAAACCGTGTCGACCAAGAAATATTTTAGTTGTTTGGGCAGTGAAGAAATCAAATGAGCTTCCACTTCTTTCAACCATTGACATGGAATCAATCTGTCCATCCTTTTCTGATAAAGTAAATATTAATGTAGATATTTATGTCACTCGAGAATCAGATCCTCCATTGGTAACTCTTCTTGCAAACTTTTAACTTCTTCTACCAGTGCTCTATAATGATTTATTTATATTTTTCACTTAATGGCATTTGATTGTTATTAATATGCAGGAAGAGGGACATGTTTACAAACCAATAAAGGCTTCATTCTGCCCTGTGCCTAGTGATTTTGGCATGTCTGTTTTGGTTGGAACAGGAGACAACTTTTGGTCTGGACTATATGTCATCTCATCTACCGTTGGCCTTGTGATCTTAGTAGCTTTGTTGAATGTTTACTATATAAATCCATATGGTGTATATAAATGGTGGTACAAAGGGCTACTATTTGTAATATGCATGGTTGCAAGTGTTGTAATCTTTGGTGGTTTAGTGGTTGGATTGTGGCATATTTGGGAAGAGAAAAGTTCTATGAGGGAGAAGTCCAACAATGTAAAGGTTGATAAAATTGAACAAAATGGCTCTAATGGCTCTATGGCTCCCAAGATTCCAAGTCAAGACAGTGTTGCAAAATCAATTGTCATTCGTTATGGTTCCAGGCCAGATTTTAAAGGTATGTCTTCAGGGAGTCAATTTTTCTTGGTTTAAATCTTAATCTTAAAATATCAAAGGACTGGTGTGTGGTCAAGTTTACATGTTTCAGAATACATTCAGATACAGTTACTTGTATTACAAGTATAAGCTTATTTTGCATCAATTCTGATGAATCTGATTCTCGTTATATGATGAAGACCATGACATCTTATTAGAAGGTTACATTTTATTATCCACATTTAGTAGACGTTAATAATCTCTATCATATTGCAGAAATTTTTGAAATGATGTCAGAGAAATGGGGTCACGTTGATGTTGGTGTGTTAGTTTGTGGCCCTCCAACGCTTCAGGCAAGTGTTGCCCAAGAAATCAGGTCACACAGCATGACAAGACAACGCCATCATCCCATCTTCCATTTCCACAGCCATAGCTTTGATCTCTAGCTCCCTAATCGGAATTTCAGAGACATGCATTATGCACTAATGAAGAAGCAAAGAAGCATATGTATATTGTATATATTGTCTCAGTAGTAATCTAATGCTGCAATCCTTTGCAGGATAAGGTGCTATAATCCGTAGAAGGATTCTAAAAGGAATTCTTAGCTGAATGTATTAATGTGAATTATATTTATATGTAATTTCAGCTCCAATGTTGTATATATATGTTTTCCAGTTTTTTTTTTTTTCCTTTTTATGTTCCCAGCTTTTTTTAGTTGGTTTGCTCATCAGTTTTGTATCTCATACCTCAAAGTGTAAATGACTGAATTAGATCATAAACTCTAACCTTTAAACATCTACTACTTTTAAATAACTTGTTAGTAGGTGTCTGTAAGGCCTAAAAAAAAAAAAAGAAAGAAAAGAGAGAGAGAGGAAAGGATAGAGAGTGATGGGAATAGGACCAAAATTACAAGCATTACGAGCTACAAAATGAGCAGATCTTGGAAACTTGGTTACAGACCAATTGTCCAAGGAAGACAAAGAGGCTCTTAAGTCCATTCACCTAACAATTATTCAATGATAACAGACACTATTAGCAGAGGAAGCCTACCAAATCCGTAGCTGTGTTTTAGTGTTTTTCTTTTTTTAAAACGATAACAAAATACTAATATTTTCAGTAAATAGAATCCCAGAAGCATCTAAGCAAATTTCATTGGTTAAACTCAACAGTAGCATCTTATTAAACAAATTTTGTAGACTAAATCAATAAAAATTGATACATCATTTATGAGCAGTGGTTAACCATATTTTATTTGTAGTTAATCACGGTATAGTGCTAGCAATAAAATTTATTTTATCAGCTTAGTTTATATAAGTTGTTCAAATTAAGTGTACAGAAATTTTTTTCCCAATTTTTTTAATTAATTGAGACTAAATATTTTGTTGAAGGATCTTGAGGATACACCCGTTATTCTGTGCAACGTGCCTTTTTTAGCATTGCTTCTTTATTGCTTTGAAGGCAAGCATATTCTGCTTTTTCTATAATGAATACTAGACATTGGGCACCTGATCCCTGAGGCAATATTTATTTAACATGTGGGGATGTGTTCTCCTCAAGTTCTCAACTCTTTGGTCAAATATCTCGATTTCATATGGTTTGATTTTTCGTATTGATGACATTACACTTAAGACAGATCTTTTGCAGTTTCCTCATAATTATGTTATTTGTCTCCGCTCCGTTTTACTATTTATTATCAACTGTGGTTTGGATAATTTGCGAGATGTTTCCACAATCCACATTCGATATCGCTAATTAGCTAATACAAGTGTCATCTTTTTTACGTCATTTTTGTCTTTATTATTGATTTAAGATTAGATAATATATATTTTATTTTCATTGATATCTTTTTTATTTTTTTTATAAATGTCACTTTCATACAAAGATGTTGTATTTTATATTTATTTATGATACTTTTTTCTTGACATTTGTATAAATATGGACTCATCACCAAATAATATTACTATTATTGAATGTAGTTCCTAAATTATATTTGAAATAAATATTAAGAGTTAAAATTTTATATACTTTATGTGAAAGCAGTCATATGCTTTTCATTTTTTTTTATTTTGTTATTTTGGAAAAATAAAGAGAGGTTAAGGTTCAAACATATAGTTTAGAACAAAAGTTCTTGCGATAATATAGTTCTTTCAAATTATAATTGTTCATCTTTATTTGGAATATAAATATGTGATGGCAAAGATTTTATAAGATTGATAGTATTAACTAAGATTTTATAATATTAATAGTATGTCAAAGTTAATTCATGTGATATTTTTTATTTATTTAGGGTTATAATTTTACTAATTCGTGAAGATCTACAGACTTATTTTTGTCTTATTTGATAGTAAGATCATTAAAAGAATAATAAGGTTAAAAGAAAAATGCTAAACAGGTGATTATCGGTTGATAGGATGTTGATATTTTTTAAAATTATTTTTTTAATATTTAAAATAAATATTTAATTGTAGTATTTTTTTGTCTGTTGAAGAATCATTAGAAATTAAAATTTGGAAAATATTAACTTTGAATAATTTTAAGCAAGAAGTTAATGGTATATAATTAATTTAAAGTATATATAATTAATTATGTTAATATTAGTGGCTTAGTGCATCTTGCCAATAATTAAGTAGCAAGAGGCTAAAGATTAGCATAGTTGAATAATAACTTGCATAATAAAATAATATGATAATATTATAAAATAGGAGATAAATAAAGTGTTAACACCACAACTTGTGCTTTACTTATTTGTGATATTATATAGACTTTTTTTTTAATATTTTATTGTGAGACCATTAAAAAGATAATAAGGTTAAAAAGAAAAATATTAAACAATTGATTAATTGTTGATGAAAGATTGATATTTTTGTAAAATATTATTTTTTAATATTTAAAAAATAAATATTTAATTATATTATTTTTTTTTAATTGAAGAATCATTAGAAATTAGAATTTTAAAAATGTTAACTTTAAATACTTTTGAGTAAGGAGTTAATGGTATATAATTAGCTTAAAGCATATGTGATTAATTGTGTTAATATTAGTAGCTTAGTGCATCTTGTCATTATTAAGTAATGAGAACTAAAGATTGACATAGTTAAATAACAACTTGTATAATAAGATAACGTGGCAATATTATATGATGGGAGATAAATAAAGTGTTAATGTCAGAGCTTGCATTTTAATTTTTTAATTAGAGTATGAAACTTGATTTAAAAATCAAATAATAAGGATGAGAAAAGTAAGCTAATTTTTTTTTTTTTTTTTGGTTTGATATAGTCTGGTCTGGTCTGGTTCGGTTTGGTCTTGTCTATTAAAGTCTAGTTCAATTTCGTTCGGTCCGATTTGGTTCGATTTAGTTTGGTCCATTCTGGTTCGGTTCGATTTGGTTTGGTTTGGTCTGACTTAGTTCGGTCCATTCCAGTGTTTTCTAGTCTGATTTAGTCCGATCCGATCCAGTCCAGTTCGGTTCGGTTCAACTCTGTCCAGTCTAGTCCGATTTGGTTTGGTCCGATCCGATCCAATTCAGTTTGGTTTGATTCGACCTGGTCTGGTCTAGTCTGATCCAATCTAGTTTGATTTGGTCTGATTCAGTCCAATCCAGTTTGGTTCGATTGGGTCCAATTTGGTTCAATTCGCCCGGTCTAGTTTAGTTTGGTTTGGTTAGACCATTTTGGTTTTGTCTGGTTTGATCTAATTTGGTTAAGTTCAATCTGCTTCGATTCAGTTCAATCCAGTTTTGTATGATCCGATTTGATTTGGTTTGATCCGGTCCAATTTAGTTCACTCTAATCTTGTTTACCATAAGAAGATGTGGCTTTATAAAATTAAAGTGATTACATAAGAAGATGAAATTTTTAATAAGAAATTGACATGACAATATTATAGAGCATCTAAGTATCAACCTCTTAGTGTGTCATGACTTAGGTCTTAGAATTAATATATTACTAGACAGGCGGGTAGAAAAAATATAAGAATCATTTAGTAAATATAGTAAAAATAATATGTGAATTCGATTTCAACCCTCCTCTTTTCAGTGCTAAGGAAGATTAAATTATCTCTCACAACCCTTATGTAAAAACTCATATTCAAAGGAGAAATAGTAGTAATGGGAAATTACCTGAAAGTATATTGATAAAATCAATAAATATATGATGTAAAATGGTATCTTTATGAACAACATATGTCATAGATGCGCAGTTTATGTGCTTGCTTTGGTGCCATGCATTGAGGGAGAAAAAGAAAGTTGCCTTTGTACAAGAATTGAAAATGTAATAAGAAGTTTTACACAATAAGATAAAAATAAAACAAAATAATGACAATTGAACTTTTGTATGCCACAGTGGAAATAAGGGAAAAAGAAAGAAGCATAGAGATAGACAAAAAAAGCTTATTTTGAGAAAGCATGAAAAATGCAAAAACTAAATAGTGTTCTTTTTTATGCTATCTCCATGGATACTTTGTACCAGATAAAAGAATAAATGAGCAATGGTCAAGAGTTTTATATTTATAATAAACCACAGATTCATATTATATACATGTACAAGGTCATAAAAGAGAAGAAGTATTGGTGAAAGGTGGGAAAAGGGGAAATGTATAGTAAATGAAACGCTAGGGTGGGTTAATGTGGTAGTAAAGCAAAAAAAAAAAAATGATGGTGTGAGTTAATGTGGCAATAAAACAAAAGAGACTTCCAACAATGAAAGGAAACAAAGGCAAATAAGTTAATGTGGGAGAAGAGAAGAAAATCAAGAGATGCAATACAATGGTGGTGTGATAATTTCATATACATTTGATATGTCAATAATATAGCCTATGTTTCAATTTTAATATATTATAAATAGATAGATAGATGGAGATTGGATCTAGTAGAAGGGGCTAGTTCTCCATGTGCAACAAACTATGGCTCCAATTCATATTTGGAGAAATGTGTACAAACATTTATGTCTATTAATGCATATTTAATATATCTATAGATTACTTCTTTTCAGAAATTTAATAAATCAAATAATTATTAGTAACTAGTGAAAGCATTGCTATCAGATCAGTATCCATAGAATAGAGAAAAAATTGAAACCCTACAAGACAGAAGTTTCAAAAACAGAAACCCCCTTAGCCCCTCTAAACCAAAAGCCACCGTCCGCGTCCTTCTTCCTCAGTCGGATTGTTGTCGTCCCCAACCTTGTCCACCTCCATGCGTCCTTCTTCCTTTGCGTCTAGCCGCCTACCTCCATGCATCCCCAATTGGCACGCTGCGATGCCACGTCCACCGCCATTGCATCTAGCTCCACCACTGCATCCCCCAATGCGCTGAGTCCCTAGGACCAAGTTGGTTGTCAATGACTGGAAGTGATTTTTGCAAATGATGTGTTGGTCTTGTTGGAAAGTGATCTTTGGAAATGATGTGTTGGTCTTGTTAAACTTTGTTTGTTGGAGTACATTCTAAGCCTTATTATTTATTTTCTTGCAAATATCCTGTTCATTGTTTAGGTGTTTCATGTTGGTTTGTTCATCATTATTTGAGCCATACTCTGGGACAGTAACTCTATTTTTATTTGTTAGGGAAATAAAAAAAATTGTTTGAGTTAGTGAATACATTGTACATACATTTGCTAAATAATATCAGTGAATACATTATACATACAGCAGGATTTGTTAAGAGGCTTCAGGTCAGGTCAGGCTGAAAATAAAGTCTTTAATAGATAACATATCAAGTTCAGGCTCAATAATTATGATATAAATATGGTTTGACCTGTTTTCATTCTTATTGGCCATATCTCGAATATGATTATCTTTATTGGAGGATACTTGTGAAAAATTAAAAAAAAATATATTGAAATATATTTGTTTATATAAAGAGTAAATATTTAAATTGGCCTATAATAAAATTATTACCAAACAAATTTACTCTTGAGAAATGAAAACCGTCAGTATAACATTCAAGAATTAAAAATATTGATCAAATTAACATTTTTGTAGAGATTAACATGCCAAAGAAAAAGTATTTTTCAGAGATTATATTAGAGTTTTCATTTTGCATGAACAAATTTATCTGCTATATATTTCTTAGGGACCAATATAAACTTTACTCATGTAAATTTGTTAGGCCTCACATTAACAAAAGAGATTATTATAACCAACCCCATAAGAAAGTCAGTAATGCCAACTTACAAATCTCATGTCTCAATTAATCTTCTAAAATAGTTTCTTTATTGCTTGGCCCACCCCAATAGACATTAAAGAAAAGGGGGAAAAAGTGCAAGCCAACTACCAATGCATGTGATCCTTGTAGGAAGAAAACCGCGGTGGGTTCTAGAGAAGCGTCAGAGAGAGATAGTGAAAAGCAGGCGAGTGTGGATCATGATATCTTTGAGTGTCGGCAAGCCCTTTGGTTGAAAGCTAAAGCTTAATCTTATGGTTGGTCCGTTTGTAAAAGCTTTTAAAACAAAAGAAATTTTAGATTGGTCCAACATAATTTACTTTGCTTTAAAATTCCACGACGAATCTGTTAATTACAAATATTATATATTATATGGTTTTATTCATTTTTAGGATCACAAACATTATGATGGTTATTTAACATTGGATACTTTATATTATATTGAGACGACGAGCTGGCTATCTTTTCACATTCCCTTAGCCTTAGTCTGGAAACAGTGGCAATTTAATATCTACTATAACCGTTAGTTGGAATATATGCTTCCGTTCACCTATTGGGTGCCGCAAGAGCCATAAAATGTTAAAGTAGGCACCAAGCAACCCATGTGTAAGAAACCTTTATATAACAATATATGGAGATAATAATAAAGAAAATGATTTCATTGTTAGAGACGAAGGATGGTGGATTTTCAGACAAACTATCGCTGTCGATTAGTGGGCTGGTCATTGTCTTCAACCTAATTAATAATTCAATTTCTGAAGCAAAATAAACAAGACTCAACTCCAAAATAACAGAAGAAATATGAAAGCTAAATTCCAACCCACGCGACATTATTACCAACTAATTATTATTTCAAAGAATTTTCATTCAAAGTTTGATTGATTTAAATAATTTGATATTTATTTCTTTTATTATTAATATTTATTTATTTTAATTAGTTTGATTCTTAATTTTTAAATAAAATTTTAGATTTAAGTCTCACAAATAAATATTTAATATTAAGAAGGTTTTTCTATAATGAATCAATTTTTTTTACCTGTATAATGAATCAATTTAACTTGAAATAAATTAATTAAAGTTTGTTAAATTTTAAATATTGATAATTTATATTAAAATGTTAACGCAAAAAGAATTTTATTTTATAATAAACTAATTATACTTGAATCAAAATAATTAAGCTCTAACAAATTTTAGAAATTAATAATTTTTTTTCTTAAAAAGGAAAAAACTCCGATGAAGTACCGTCGTTACCATGCACCATCCACCGAAAAGGAATTGTACAAAAACCTTGTCCCTTCAACTAAAAATTTCCAATTCAACCAACCAAAAAGAAACCATTTAACTAAGAAACTTCCTCTTAAAACCATACTCTGAAAAATGAGAACAAGAGAGAGAGAGAGAGAGAGAAACTTGATATAAAATAGAATCAAACGTAACAGCAACAAGCCAGCAAATTGGACTACTAGTCCACTCCGCCCCGCTCACACTCACATAAACGAAACCCAAAAAAAAAAAAAGGCCACAAAAACACAAACACAATAATAATCATCATTATGATTATCATTATCATTTCATGTATTGTCATCTCACTAAATAATCAAATAAAGTAAACATTTATTTATGACCGAATAGACCTCACCATATTCTCTCACTACTAGAGAGTGTGTGCGCTCTTCCTCTCTCTCTCTCTCAGGCACACGTTGCTCCTTCTTCTTCATTCTACATTCTTCATTCTTCATTCTTCACTGTTCATAGTGTCGGTGGAGGCTTTTCAAGATGAGTATGTACGGAAGGGACCCGTGGGGTGGGCCGTTGGAGATCAACGCCACCGACTCCGCCACCGACGACGACCGCAGCCGCAACCTGCAGGACCTCGACAGGGCGGCGCTGTCGCGGCCCCTCGACGAGACCCAGCAGAGCTGGCTCCTCGGTCCCGGCGAGCAGAAGAAGAAGAAGTACGTGGATCTTGGATGCATCATTGTTAGCCGCAAGATCTTCGTATGGACCGTTGGGACATTGCTCTTCTCTGCTTTCCTTGCGGGGTTCGTCACCCTCATAGTGAAGACCGTGCCTCGTCACCACCACAAGCACCCTCCTCCTGATAACTATACCCTTGCGCTGCATAAGGCCCTTATGTTCTTCAATGCTCAAAAATGTGAGCTTTTTTGGGTTTGATGGATGCCCTTTTTGTTATTTTGGTGGTTTTGCTGTGTGCATCGTGTTTTTTTTTTTTTTCTTTGGTTTGATGTGGTTGCATTGTTGATGATTTTTTTTTTAATAATTTTTAGGGGAAAAAAAAATAAATTTGACTACCCTTTTGGCATTGTGACATTTCTGTGATAGTTAGTTTGTGTGTTGATGGTTTGAATCTGTTTCTTACTATAATTCGAGATCCTGGATGTTGATGATGTGTTTTTAATTTTGATGGTGTAGCACATTATTCTGAATTGTGATGATCGACATAGGATTTTTTTTGAAAAAAAAATGGCTTTTTTTATCTGACTACTCTTTTGGCATTGTGGCATGTCTGTGATGGTCAGTTTATTGATGATTTGAGTATGTTTCTTATTAAGATAGTGGCATCTGGTGATTGTTGTTACTATAATTGGAGATCCCGGATGTTCATGATGTGTTTTAAATTTTGATGGAGTAGCAAATTCTTGTGAATTTTGATGATCAAATACATGAGAACAATTTTTGGTTTCAAATGAGTGGGCGGATTTTTCTTTTCTTAATTTTTTGGGTTTTTTATTTTTGTTATTTTTGTTGTCTGATTTGGTTTCTATGCCATGGTTGCAGCTGGGAAACTGCCGAAGCATAATAATGTTTCGTGGAGGGGTAACTCTTGTCTGCAAGATGGGAAGGGCTCTGGGGTATCAGCTGCCATCAAGGATCTGGTGGGTGGCTATTATGATGCTGGTGATGCCATCAAGTTCAACTTCCCTCAATCCTTTGCCATCACCATGTTGAGCTGGAGTGTCATTGAATACAGTGCCAAGTATGAAGCTGCCGGGGAGCTTGACCATGTTAAGGAAATCATTAAATGGGGAACGGATTACTTTCTCAAGACCTTCAATAGTACTGCTGATTCTATCACCACCCTTGCTGCACAGGTAAGCATCATGCTTAAAGTTAATTTTTTGAATTTTTCATAGTCTACTTATGTTTACAATTCTGTTTATTTTGTTAATTTTATTGTATGGCATAAAAAAAGAGAATCTTACTATACGCATTTGAATTTCCTTTTTTGCATGCTTGAGAAGATATGGCTAGTCGATTTGCTTGAATTCTTTGCGATATGCATCTCATATATGGTTTTGTGCCTTCTTTGACAGGTTGGAGTAGGAGATACTTCTGGGGGAAGTACGACACCAAATGACCACTACTGCTGGATGCGTCCGGAGGACATTGATTATGACCGACCTGTAACTGAATGTCACAGCTGTTCAGATCTTGCTGCAGAAATGGCTGCTGCCTTAGCTGCTGCATCTATTGTTTTCAAAGACAACAAGGCCTATTCGAAGAAACTTGTTCATGGTGCCACCACACTCTTCAAGTTTTCAAGGGAGCAGAGAGGCAGATACAGTGCTGGTAGTTCAGAGGCTGCAATCTTTTACAATTCCACTAGCTACTGGGATGAGTTTGTTTGGGGAGGGGCTTGGATGTATTACGCAACTGGAAATTCTTCATACCTTAAGCTTGCTACTACTCCTGGCCTGGCCAAGCACGCAGGTGCCTTCTGGGGAGGTCCTGACTATGGTGTACTGAGCTGGGACAACAAGCTTGCTGGTTCTCAGGTAATTTTGTTGAGATTCTTTTTCATGACATGATCTGGTTGGAACAGTTTGCTGTTTGTAAATTAAATTAACATCAACAGACAACACAGCAGGGAGTTAAACTATCCAAAGCTTAGCTTTCTTAACTGAACTGATATGATGAATTTTTAATTTTAAGTGCTTTTCTTTGTTCAAATTTTCATTTAACCAGAACATCTGAAATAATAGCTGACTGATCCATGTGGTGATTTTGGGAACTGCTGTATGTGGTTTCACTAATCTATCCTTAAGGAGCAAAACTTGAGTTTTTCTAGTGTCTGTGGTATGATCTGAAAGTTTCATGGTACAATTATAATTTAGGAACTCCTGCTAAAAGTATTTTTGGCATTCTAACAATTAACCAGACAAGTAATTAATTAAGTCAATATTTGGTCAAACCCATTAATCCCTCTATTTGTTTGATTGATTCTTCCTAAATTGGAAATTTTTTGGTGGAAATTGTTAAATTTTAATTCATTTATCTCAAGTTTTATTTATTTTGGTGTAAGTGCAACTAATTCTTGGTATGTAGGGTCTTTTGTTGGTCCATGTTAGTCAAAATACACTTGACTATTTGATGTTGTATTCTTGTGCATAGGTTCTTCTGAGTCGTTTGAGGTTGTTCTTGAGTCCTGGGTATCCATATGAAGAAATTTTAAGGACCTTCCACAATCAGACGAGCATAATCATGTGCTCCTACCTCCCAGTTTTCACAAGCTTTAATAGAACCAAAGGTAACAATTCTTACTTCAATTCAAACCTTTTCACTGGGCACTATCGTTATTGTTTTCCCATTTCAATTTATGATGCTAATGTGGGTATTTGATGCACCAGGAGGCTTGATTCAATTGAACCATGGTCGGCCTCAGCCTCTCCAATATGTTGTCAATGCCGCCTTTTTGGCTGCCCTATACAGTGATTATCTTGATGCTGCTGATACTCCTGGATGGTATTGTGGACCCAATTTCTTTTCAACCGATGTTCTCCGCGACTTTGCCAAGACCCAAGTGCGTGACATCTTTGGCATCTTAACTCTTTTCACATAATTGAAATCACTATGAGTAATCAGGGTTAATTCTTCTTTCTCTGTTGTGGGTGTTTTTGCAGATTAATTACATCCTTGGGAATAACCCTCGAAAAATGAGCTATGTCGTTGGTTTTGGTAACCATTATCCAAAACATGTCCACCATAGAGGTGCATCTATTCCAAAGAACAAGGTTAAGTACAACTGCAAAGGTGGTTGGAAATGGAGAGACACATCAAAGCCAAACCCAAATACAATTGTTGGTGCCATGGTTGCTGGTCCTGACAAGCATGATGGTTTCCATGATGTTCGTACAAACTACAACTACACAGAGCCGACCCTTGCTGGAAATGCTGGTTTGGTAGCAGCACTAGTTGCATTGTCAGGAGACAAAAGCACAGGGATTGACAAAAACACCATTTTCTCTGCCGTTCCTCCAATGTTTCCTACACCGCCGCCACCACCAGCACCATGGAAACCATAAGGCATTATGCCTTTTGGTATCTTTTTCCAGCAAGTACCCCAAATGACTTGAGTGTGTTGATGACTTTTTTCTTATTTTGCATCAACTGGAAGATCATGGTAATTTTGAAGAACAAGGGCATGGAGAAATGGAAGTAATGGAACATGGCCTAGTGAATATAGTTGTGCCTTGTACCAATGGAGGACTCAAGATTAGCATCAAGACTTGATGAAGTGGTGGTACCTTTTGAGTGTCTTTGTGTTTGCATTTTTTTGTGATATACATAGTTAGTATATATGTACCAAAATCAAATCTTGTATTCTTTAAACAGGAAAACTGAACAGCTTGTAATTGTTTTGACGTTTTCATCTAATGTCTCACTGTTACCCTCCTCGTACATGCACAATGCTCCAGTCAAAAAATTGGACAGGTGATCTAATAGTTTAAGACCGTTCAGAACAAGAAAAAGTAAATCTGAGGGCTAACATACAATGAGAGAATCTGAGGTGATAACACATATTCAAAGTCTATGTTTAGACATCCGGTTAATTGGTAAATGTAAGAAAAAATAGGAAATCTTGTGTTTACTTAACGACGGAAATGACACTGGCTCAATACAGTGGAATTTGTGCAATGAGCCGCGTTGAAGAAGAGTGCACGCGGTGTGTTGTCATCATGTGGTTGTACGGATGGAAGTTTTCTTAGGTTTTTTTCTTTTGGGTTGTTGTTTAATATCATAAATTTATAAGTTAATATGACATTAATTTTGTGTAATATCATAATTTGTTTTTAATATCATAAAATTGTAAATTAAAATAAAATAATAGCAAGTTAAACTGTTAATAAAATGTAATTATTTTTGTTAAAATTAAAAAAAGTGCATAGTACTTAGGCAAGAAGATTGCAGTACTATGATAACAAAAAATTGTGGATGGTGCAAACAAGCATAATATTAATAAGTAGGGGTGAAAATAGGGTAGGGTAGGTTTGTCTTCAACTGAAACGCGTTTGGCTTGTATTAGAAGTATACAGTTTGAGCCTAGATTTATTGTCTGACACATGATTTTTTTAGGGCCTTGAGTGGGCCTTTGCCTAACTTGAAAGCTTATTTAGAGGAGTAGCTAATTACAAATTTTTTATATAAATATATCAAAAAAATAAAAGTTTTTTAAGTAGATGTTACCACTCTTCTATGACTATTTATCACTTTTACTTACTTAGTTTTTTTGTTAGTTTTACCGAAATGCCCTTTTATATTTTAATCAAAAGAACAGTTAATATTAATTATTAATTAGTCATCCTAATTTATTCAAAAGTTATCATTTTTAATTTAATTATTTAAAAATATTTAATATTTATCTCTCTTTAAATTTTTATATAGTTACTCAATATTACAAGTATTTAAAATTAACATATCTAATATAATTACTTATATTAATCTAAATTAAAATAAAATTTAATTTTTATATACTGACAATGCATAATATTTTTACATTATCATTCAATAAGAATATAAAAAACTATCGTATCATCATAAATAGTTACATGAATTAAAATTTTAAAAACATGACATGACAATTTCTTGCATTCGTATTGAATAATAGTGTAAAAATATTTTATACCATCAGTTTATAGAAATTAAACTCATTAAAAGATACAATACACATAATGGTATTTTATGATATAATATTAGGATTTGTTGGCAATCACTTACTTATTACTATAACTTTTTTGTTCATCATCTCTATTATTAAAAACTAAGATAATTTGATGCGTTAAATTAGTTATATATATTTAGTTGGGATGTATTACCATTAATAGTGTATTAAAAGACACATATATGCTTGTTAATCCACAACTTTTAAATTTTATTTAGAATTATATAAAGTATAGTTTATCTAATATAAAGCAAATAATTTAGCCTTTAAACAATGTAGGTGTTAATAAAAGAAAACCTCCTTTTGATGTGGACAAGCAATTTAATTTAATGTATCAAATTATCTTAATTTTTAAGAACATGAGTAACAAATTAAAAAAAAACTATAGTAAAAATTAGTAGTCAATAGTAATAAAATTGATATCATATGTTTATTTAATAGTTTTTAATTATGTAAACACTAGATATTGCAAAATAAGATTAGTAGTTATATACCACGATTTATTAGTACATCTTTATTGTTATTTATTTTTATTTATTATTTTTTAAAAAAAATACTCAATATTATATTATTAATATAAATATTGTATTAAAAATAGAAAAATAATTTAGTATTTAGATCTAAATAACTATATTAAATAAATTAGTTATCAATATGTACAATATCTAGTGACTATATAAAAATTAAAAATGAGATAAACATTAAATATTTTTAAATAATTAAATTAATTTTTAATTAATTAAGTTGACTATAATAACTTCTGAAATAAATTTCGAATTTCTAAGCTCCATTTGGTCCACATCATTGAGTGTTAATTCCTCAAAGTTAATATCCCAATTTTCAATAATACCCTCATCTTTTGATCATTCTGCTCCATCTCTTCTTCTTCTCTTACTGACTCTTCTTCTACACCCTTCAAAGTTAAAATTCAAAACTATCACACAACATTCTACATAAAATGAGCAAAACACTCACAAATTTATATTTTACTTCACAAATGTTATTGCCTCTGTCGTTGGAGCATGAACCTTTAAATACTGTGTTGCCTGCATTCCCCTCCACCCTGTCTCCAATATTTTGACTATTTGCTGCCATTGTTCCACGCACAAGGCTGGTATTAAAGATCAATTTAATTCAATACATTGAGATTTACTATATCACTTAAGATTGTTCAAACTATAAGCTAATATCTACCACTGATTTTCCAGTAAAAACACTATACAAATCTGAAAAAGAAATAATAATAAAGACTTTGCCCTCAAAGCCACTCACGCTAGCCCTCCCCACGTTTTCCTCCCACACTATTATAACCAAGTACACAACACACACAACAACAATAGAACTACACCCTCGAAGCAATACGTCCTCATTGTTTGTCTTTGCGTAAACCTTCAACAATATTTCTCTTAATTACAATAATTTTCTCCCTGAACCCTTATTAAAACCAACCTTAACCTCGTTTTCTTTAGCTGTCGGCGAAGTCTTCTGGCAAGTTCCGCCCGTCGTCGATCCAAACGAAGTCCACCGCAGTATCTTCGCAAAAGGTGAACTGCAACTCGCTTTTCTGACTAGCACAGGAACAGTCAACTCGACAAGGAGAGACAATGGGTAACTTTGTGAAATAAGACTTCCATCAATTGGGGTAAACTTGTCTTTCTGTCTATGATAATAGACACCAGACTTGTAATATTCCCTTCATCTTTGGATTTTTTAGTCTTTTTCAGACACAAAAAATATGTACTTACCGGACAAAAATTGGATCATCAGTATCCAGTTTTTGGACTGGAGCATTGTAAATACGACCTTTTTTGTGATATACATAGTTAGTATATATGTACCAAAATCAAATCTTGTATTCTTTAAACAGGAAAACTGAACGGCTTGTAATTGTTTTGACGTTTTCATCTAATGTCTCATTGTTACCCTCCTCGTACATGCACAACAACAGTTCTAGCAGCTAGAAATCAACCTCCTTATTTGCCCTTTGAGAAAGTGACAAGAAAAGTATACTCACAAAAAGAATAAAAATAAAATGAATACTTAATCAAGAAGAGAAGATGACAAGGACACGCCACTGGTATCAATTACAACTCCACACACGTGAAAGGTGTTCTGTTTCTTATATGGACACCGAGGGTGTGAAAAAAGCTTATCTTTTTTTTTTTTTTTTTAGTTTTTTCAATCAATTGTGCACGCTACACTACTTGTGATCAACACTTAGAATCTGGTTCCGGTTTTTGAGCCAACTTCATATAGCTGGACATATATGCCTTGTGCCTTGATGCTTTGGAAAACATTCCTTGCTTGCGGGTATGTATCATACACAATCATACTTCATCGTTCATTAAAATGAGACACTTAAATTTAAGTCAGCAGAATATGGTTCCCTTACATCACTCTCAGACCAATATATATTGAACAGAAAAAAGAATTGTCATTAACTCATCAATCTACCAAACTACATTGCTAACAAAACATGGCAGAGGAACTGAACGAGTCTCTGGAATATACACCAACATGGATTGTAGCTGTTGTTTGCTCCATCATTGTTTTCATCTCTCTTTGCGTTGAACGTGCCCTTCACCGGGTTGGAAAGGTAAACTAGCACATGTCTTCAGGTTTCTGGGACCTTATCCAATTCTATTCTTTTCTTCCTTTTAAGTTTATGGGGTATGAGTGTTCTGCATGTTGTAGAGGGACACATGACATGAAGTTATTTATAAGCTGGCTTTAGAGGCTTTGAGAACCTATATCCCTTTCTTTTCTTATCTTATGGTAGGAAGGGACCAGAAAATAGATATCCTTTGTTAAAACAGGTTTTGTTCAGATGTTCGAAAGAGATAATGTAACGCTAGTTGACAGTAGCATTAGCATTTTGATTCCATGACAGCAAGCATAAGTAATGCAAGACAAGAATAACATTGTAATTACTTTATCCTGCTGTGGTGCAATTCAATTTTCATATATAGAAACGATGCCCAATACAAGAGTACATATTTGAACTAATTTTGCCTGTTTAATCTAACAATGAATAAAGTTGATCATTGTGAATTACTAGTTACTCTACAATTTCTCTCATTATTTTCTTTGATAACACATAGCCATAACTCTGGTGATTACGGTGGACAATGATTTGAATAAAGGTCACAGCTTAATGTACTGAAAAAAGGAAGATTAAGTTTTTTGTTCTCTTCAAGAACATAAGAATACGTTTTAACCTTTTCTACACTAAACGCCAATAATTATCCCAGGAAACAATTTAGTTCAGCTGGTACATTGATCTTCTTTGGTACGTCAGAAGCTTGTCCTATTTAATGGTTTGGTTACTTTTTAAGTGTTAGAAAAAGGAGTAGGATGACGATACTTTCAATTTTCAACTGCTGTGGTCAAAGAACTATCTCATAGCAGTTCTACACCAAAGATCGTGTGCATGCTATATAAAAGGGTATTTCTAACAGTTTTCTCTAAGTAAGTAGAAGCAAATAAGTTAGGGAATGAAGCATAATGGAGGAGCTTAACTTATACAAATTTTCCTTCTTGGTGCTGACATAAGTAGTGTACATAGACCTGGGGGCCTAGTTGATTTTTCCACTGTATTGGTTCATGATGAGTTATTTGTTGGCTTGGATGTTACAGTATTTAAAGCGCAAGGAGCAAAATGCATTATATGATGCCTTACAAAAATTGCAAGAAGGTAGTTCCTCTTTTTCCATTATAATTATCTAGTTCCTGAAAAGAATAACATAATCCGAACAAGCAGTTGCAGTTCCAGAGACCTCCAGATTGTGTCTTCTGACCAAGGAAAGTAAATGGAAGTAATAAAATGTACCTTTAAGTGGAATAGACAATGTTTACTGACTCTTATTCATATTGAAACTTACATGATATTTTTCTGTAGATGTCCACTCTAATATGAGTCGATGGCCTAATCAGTGTGTACCTTATTTTTACCAGAATTGATGCTTTTAGGGTTCATTTCCCTTCTACTAACCGTCTTTCAAAGTGCAATAAGCCACATTTGCGTCTCATCTGAGTTTACAACCAAAATGCTTCCATGCAAGAGGCCTCATGAATCGTCAGGAGGTTCAAGGCATGATCAGATCTACTATGATGGTATAATCAACAGAAGGAGACTTTTTTCTGTTGGCAATGGTTCTGAGCATTGTAGGAAAGAGGTAAAAGTCAATGATTATATTGTGATTTACTAAGGCTATGACCCCTCCCCCCGTTTGCATTCACAAAAAAATTGTTTGATTAATAATGCATTCCTTTCTTTTTGCTATGCAGGGGAAGGTTCCACTGCTATCACTAGAATCACTACATCATCTGCACATTTTCATCTTCGTACTGGCTGTTGTACATGCAGTATTTTGTGTCACCACACTGATTCTTGGAGGTGCAAGGGTAATAAATTGGTGATATGATACTCATTATTGAAGCTGATATTTAGCTATGCTTACTAATAAAAATACCAGTCTATTCATGATTAACAGCATAAGGATGTTTACTTTGTGTAGATCCGCCAGTGGAAGAGTTGGGAGGAAGATATTAGGGAGAAGATATCAAGACCAGGAGTAGGTAATTTGAATGTGAAATACCAGATGATCTATATATAAGAAAATGAATTGACTTGGCTTTTTAGATTCCAACCTTCTAGCTTTTCCTTTCTTGCATGCATGATGATCAGATGCTAGTAATGTCCTAGCTCTCCATCACCATGAGTTCTTCAAAAAATATAATGATGGATATTGGAGAAGAGCAGCTGTTGTTAGTTGGCTGGTAAGTTTTAGAATTCTATATGTCGGTTTTCTTGAGAACTTTGTTAAGTCTTATTTTAACTTTAACCTATAGTATGAAGTATGCCTGCCTGATAAGGATTGAATGAACTAATATATTACAATGGAATGGAAGATATAGACTAGCATACTGTATTTAAAAAAGAAAGTATGAACAGTGGTCTCTTTTCCAACTTCAGAAAATGGAGCAGAGAACTTACAGCAATTCACATGAGGCAAATCTTACCAAATAGAAGGACAGTTGAGTTATTGTCTTGTACAGTTGTATGTGTCCCATTTTGTTTCGTGGATTCATATACAATGCATGTTTAGGTCAATTGAATTTTGTTTGGTCAGAAGTCAATTGGAAGCTTGAAAATGGAGTTTTACTTGTAATAGAATTTTAGGTTAAGCCAACATAGATGAATAAACACACAAGGTCAATTTCTGCATTTGATAGTTTCGGTGTTTAATTTATCAATGAAAATCAAGAGGGGGAGGAGGTATGATGTCCCACCTTTTTTTATTTTCTTTAATTAACATTATCATGCTTTCAACATTTTGCCAAAAAAAAGGATATTTATTCAGTAAAACATAAAATTCTACATAGGTCCTAAATGTGTTTTTAGAAGCATTCAACTCTTGTAGCATTTAATAAAGACATGCTGCAAATGGATCACAAAGTTGCTATTGAGAATGACTCTATATTAAGATGGCCTCTTTTCGGATATAATCACCTTTGAGTTTGGGTTATTGGCAGATATCATTCTTCAAGCAATTTTATGGTGCTGTTACCGAATCTGACTACGTTGCACTGCGTTATGGATTTATCAAGGTTAAGATCCAGTCATGTTATATATGGCTAATGGTTAATCTCTTAAGAATAATTAATTTCATCACGTGGACATAAAAGGAAAATAATATTAACCGTAACCTTCTACAGCAAAATTGCCGACACAAACCTGATTTTGATTTTCACAACTACATGATGCGGACACTCGAAGTTGATTTCAAAAAAGTTGTAGGCATAAGGTGAGAGTTCAAATGTTTATCTATTGTTTCAATTGCAAGAAAACTTGACTTTTAAGCCAACCATTCTTAATTGCTTTTTCTACCATAGCTGGTACCTGTGGCTCTTTGTTGTGCTGTTTTTGCTGCTAGATCTTGCAGGTAATGCCTTGGTTCCTGTTCAACAATATTATATTGAACAATGGCTGTTTTAAAGCCTACTTACTTATAAATTTACTATGCAGGGTGGCACACTTATTTCTGGCTAGCCTTTCTACCATTAATAGTAAGTGATCAAATACTTTCTAAATTGATATTTTGTTAACATTACTAATGAAGAGTTAGATATTAGTAAGGCTTTATACTCAGCTTGCTGATGAAACAGATTTTGCTTCTTGTGGGGGCAAAGTTGGAGCACATCATAGTGCGTTTGGCCCAAGAGTCAGTACAAAAGATGGAAGAGGAAAATTCCACTACACAAGTTGCGGGGAGAAGAAGAATACAAGTTGCATCACGCGTGAAGCCATCGGATGATTACTTTTGGTTTCGCCGCCCAAAGCTTGTCCTTGACTTACTTCACTTCACTTTGTTTCAGAACGCTTTTGAGATTGCATTTTTCTTCTGGATTTGGGTGAGTGACTACACAATAAACTTCCTTCAAATAAAAGCAATATACTTGTTCAAGTGTATCTGTTACTGTATGAAAATATCAAAATAGAAGTGAGTATCAGTCACTTATCTGTATGTATTATCTATCCCCTCTGCAGTGCACGTATGGATTTGATTCATGCATTATGGAGAAAATAGCCTACATCATCCCAAGACTTATAATGGGGTAACACACTCTTTCAAAGTGAAAAGTAGTAAAATCATAATATACTTTTGTAGAAAATAGAGAGCTAGAATTTTTGCCCGAAAATTTATTTACCAGAATGTTGTGGCATAAAAGTTGACCTTTGGGTGAGTAAGTGAACCATATCACTTTATTTCATCCAACAAACACTGTTGTTTTCGGTGAAAAATTCCGGTAATATTTTATAACTGTGTAGCATTACTCATATACTTTTGCTTAAGTTGTATTGCTGCTGAGAACCATATGCTGTGTCCTCATCTTACTGCTTGGTGGTAATGTCATGCAGTGTAATTGTTCAAGTGCTTTGCAGTTACAGCACCTTGCCACTATATGCTATTGTTACTCAGGTTGGATAATCTAAGGACATGCCTCCTCTCCATTAGATTCTTTTCTAAGACACAGTATAAGATTTGATCAAATCTCTAACATAGTAACATGATTGTCTTTGTTTGGTTGAATATCCTCTCAATTGGAGCAGATGGGTAGCAGTTTCAAGAAGGGCATGTTTGATCAAGAGTTGGAGAAATCTATCTTGAGTTGGGCTGATAGAAGTAACACTTCTGGCACAAGGAGGTGGCGTTCCATGTCCCAAAGAATGACCAAAGAACCAACACAACTTGCTCAAATTGATGAACATGCAATAGCCATGGTGGAAGATGCAGCAACATCTACAATTGAGCTTCCCACCATTGTCCAAGCTCCTTTGGACAGGCCTAATGCATCCAATAGGAATTCTTTGACAAATGTCCAATAGCATGAATTCATCATCATTCTACATGAAAGAGAGCGTCAATACAAGGGTTGAAATTTGAAAACAATACCATTTGTATTTTTTCCTACTCAAATTAAAATAAGAAGGAAAAGGAAAGTAATGCACTGGAATGTCACTGTAGATTGTGGTTTGAGATTCTGACGCCCTGTCTTGTCTGTCCAACTTACTTTGCACTATTATCCAAATCGCCCGGGGGGGAGGAACTGGAGTGAGTTTGGAATGAAGTATTTTAGAAATTCATTTAATTTATAAATGATATTCTTGGTGTATAAATTTACTGGGTAAATGATTTAAAAGTATGGTTCCATCAATAATATTTTTATTTCAATCCGTATAACCTATTTTAGTCAAACAGTACATAATTCAACTGAAGAAAAATTAATAATTAACTAAGGAAGTTGTTCATTTCAATTTGTATATTGTTTAACCAGTTATTGAACTAACTTATCTCACCATAGAATTATTAAACCAATTTAACAACTATATATTCTTACGCATCATTTTATTAATCATAAGTAAATGATTAAACTAATTTGATCACAATATTTAATCTGAACTGAAAAGTAAAATATTCTTGATGAGCCAAACAAATGAGTCATTTTTCTGATTTTATATCGCTGCATTATTCAGGCAGGGAGAAAGCAATACGGTTTAAGATGTGTATAACTTACAGCTTGTTTGAATTTAATTTATTTTAAACACACTAAATTAACTCAAACACGGTTACTCAGTGCAGCCTAATAAAGAAGGTAAGCATCAAACTCATGCATGATACGCCTCATCAACAATTTTAGTTGGTTCGTCAAATTATCAACTTACTAATTGCGCAATTACGTTAATTTATACATTTTTCTTTTGTTGAAAAAAGCATTTGAAACTTTTCTATTACAGTGAAAACTATTTAACTGCTCTAGTAAGGTAACACTTTATCTTTTGCTAGTTTAAAGCATTTGTTAGAATAGATCAAATTTAATCACTGATAAAATCAGGGCAGATGCATAAACTTTATCATTACCGCTTATCATGTTTGCCAATTTAATTCTTGTAAGGATTTAATCTTCATACGCTATCAATGTAAGTTTTCTACACAAACATTTAACTATTTATTGTCATATCACTAAATGTTTGACTCTTCCAATAAATAACTCAAAAATTGTATAGATAATGCTATATAATTAGTTAATAGTGTAAAACTCTTTACATTAACCGTGTATCAATTTTTTTTTTTTTTTTTATTGAAATGCCTTGGAGGATTTGTATAGCCTTACAGAGAAACCGAGTGAAACTGCTATTGCTTCTCTATACCACATCCCCATTACAGTGACCACCACAGGACCAAAGGGGAAAATAAAGGAAGGGGTCAAAAAAAAAAAAAGGAAATAAAAAAATACTATAAAATATGCAGTCCTAAACCAAATTTAAGATATATAAATATACACAATCATGATAAATTAGATGAGAGGCCTTTTAATGGGAAGCCTTCTCCATCTCAAAACTAGCATTCCCTGAAACAGATGCAGCTTCCTCATTGGCCTCAGCCATTTTGAGTTTATTTAGAGTCCTTTTTGCATAAACAGTGAAGGCAACAGTGGTAACAATCGCAATGATGAAGGAAATAATGTTGTACACGATTTCCACAGTGGTCAAGTGATGCTTCCCATACTGTGCGTCTGCCAGGGTCCTTATTAATCGACCACTGCTCAAAATTGGCCACCATTAAAAACATAAGAAAAAAAGAACAATGATGTAAACCTATTAAAGTATTAATATAGATCAATAAATAAAACATCTTGCAAGTTCAGTCATATCTGGACCAATTATTTATACATGTCGTACTCAAACAAGCTTTAGAAGGTTAATCTCTGACCAATTTGCCCTCCAACCTTAGAATGGTTAATGTAACATGTGCTCTTCTACCATAAATTAATAATGTCTCTTTATTTCCATTGGCTTTTCATTTATTTTCTTTGGAGGGTAGGAGAAGGGGTGGGGGGAACATGAAGTCACTTAAGGGCACATATAAAAGAACGAACCTGTAGATGTAGATGAAGGCTTCAGGCACCATTCCAGCTATTGATCCCCATAGGTAGGGCCAGAACCTCATATTTGTCACTACTATAGCATAATTGAATATTGTATAGGGAAATGGGGAAACTCTAAACAAAGTGACCACTTGAAATTGATGGAACCAGCTCCCTTCCCCAGCAAGCCTAATCATTTCAGCATTCTGGGGCCATCTCTTTAACCATTGCTGCACAATATAGCAACAAAGATGATAAGCAAAGTTTGCTTGAAAAGATAAAACAACACAAAAATTTTGAGAGGACTTGTGATTATATGCGAAACAAAATGACTTACATGAATGCGGTCGCGGAATAGTAGCCCGATTAGGTAAGGGAGGACCATCCCAATGGTTGTCCCAACCATTATTATAACAAAGCCAAGACCATAACCAAAAATCATCCCAGCCAACCACATGGAAGGGCCAGAAGGAATTAAGAATACAGGGAATAAAGCTAGAGAAGCAACGAGTACAAGGGCAAGAACCGGGCGGCCAAAGGCAGTGGCTTCCCATTCCATGATCGGGTAAAGAACCTACAGCACAAATATGAATAAATCAAAATTTCCAAGAATACATATGAAATGTATGCCATTCCACAAGAATTATATATAGAATCTAGGCTGGTTCATAGGCAATAGCAAAATATCAATATTAACATAATTCCCCAGGCTCTTCAAGTTTATTACTATAAGCACTTAAAACGTCAGCACTAAGCAGAATTTCCTTGTGACTTGCAAGAAAAGAGTCCTTGTTATTGCTATATTGGATTTCATCCACCAAACAACAAACTATTAACTGTCAAGTCATATACCGAAGGAGTTATCATTCTAAAATCCAAAGTATTTCTCATAATATATAATTATGTCACATAACATTGACAATATTAGATCAGATATTAACTCTACTCCGCTAAAAATTCTGTCAAATCGGATGAAAGCATAGTATTTTGTGCACCGATGCCATGTAATTTACATAAAGTGGGAGAGAGCACAGAACTAGTAGCTCCTTAAACTAATCTGCAACAACCAAATACATAAAAAATCTGATGCCAGGGAAATGCCAAACTTCAAAATCATTTGTAATATAAAATATTTCAGTTAAAGATATTAGAAGCCTGAAAATGACACAGGAATGTCATTTTATCAAATATCAAATAAATTCATGAAAGCCGAATGACACTGTGTTGGTTGATTTCTGAACAGGAATTGCAAACCCCATATCCTCAGTGAAGCTACATAAAGAAAACAATTGCAATCTGAAGTACTAGAATAAGTGTAATGTAATGTACGAGGAAGCACCTTTTCAAAAACAAATGGAACACCCCATTTCACTAGAACAAGAGAAAGTACAACAATGACAAAGCACCATAGAAAGGCTTTCATCCACCACCAGTAAGCTTTATTTCTTGATTCTGCTTGAGGCTGCAAGATTTCAGTTTCAGCAGCCCTAGGTTCATCAGATATGGCCAGTCTAACATATTCACTATTCCCCCTCGCAAGATGTCCTGAGATTGCATGTTTTTCCAAGTCCTCTGATGATTCTTGTGTCATCATCGGGTTGGCAGAAGGCTATGAATTATGAAACGAAACACAGGCAGAACATAAGCATCAAGCCAGGACTATGGTTCAAAATTCAAATTGCATATGTGATCCTACATACTTAAATTGAGGAAGAACAATCAGGTGGCACAAACAACTAATAATTTACCTCAAAGACCGAGACCAGGAACTCTCTAGTCATATTGCAGGCAATTAGCATTCACATTATTTGACAACATAGATGACAGCAAATAACCAAAAGCATCCCCCCCCCCCCCCCAAAAACAAAAAAATAAAACAAAAAAGTAACGTGAAAAGCACTGCTAAACTTTAAATTCCACTCTCAGAGTTGCATTCTCACAACAAGAAACCTCCCAAACTAATTCACTGGGTCTCTACGCTTGCAAATAGCCTTAGAAGCCTTTTTCTCCCCCTTTTTATGCAATGATCCTTGTTCTCACAAGTAACAAGAATCATCAACAACAAATTCAATAACCTATTGCCTATTCTAAGAGGAGCTGCAGAAGAGTTCAAGGCCTTTAATTAAAACCTCAGTACCCTGTGTCAGCAGCTCCCCTTTCATCTGAAAATCCGAAATTGCGATCTTTAACCTGAATTTCAACAAATCAAAAATCACCCATCACAAAACACTAACGTGAACAAAAAAGGGCACATATACCTCTCTACACAACATCTTTTCCTAATCAACAATAACCTGAAAACCATCACCAGCTGCTTCTTACCAAAACTTGCACGTTGCAAAGCTAAACACACACAAAACTTCCAAAACTAGAGAGGGGTTTTCTGGAAGTTATGACTTTTTCGAAGCTTACCAAAACAGAAGAAGAAGCACACGGTGTGCTGTAATAAGCTGAGACAAACGAAAAGGATACAGAGGTAACACCGACGGAGCCTTCGCCGGAGAGAGGGTGGTCGGAGCTAGTCGCCGACCACCGTGAGCAGCGGAGGAGCTAGTTGAAATGGAAGCGTTCAGCAGACAGACACAACAAGAAACGAAGCTTCAACGCGCAACCCAAACAAGACAAAAGCAGGAAAAACCTTTCGTTTTGCTTTCACGAATGTTTCATTTTCAAACTTCCGAGGTTCAACTTCAAACAAAAACCATTGTGTTCTTATTTTTTTATATATATATGTACATATATTTTTCATTTTTCTAGCCTACCATTCCATTTTATTTGGATTAAAAAAGGAAAACTTTATTTTATTCTTATAGGGTAAGGAACGTGAAAATGCCATGCTGATTTCACCCTTTTTTGAAAAAAAGAAAGAGCAAGCAAAAGTGGAGAGATATCTTTTAAGAGAGTTTAATTACTATATATTCGTATGTACCAAAAAGAATAATTACTATAAATTCGCTGATGTAGAAAGTCTTAAATTGATATTTAATGATATATCATCATATTATTTAATTAATTTTATAATTTATAAGATATTAAATTTATTAAACAATATAACGATACAATATTACATAGGAATTTAATTTATAAATTTTTCATATGGACTTCTAATTTAATCATATATTATTTATATTATTAAAAATATGTAACTCTCATACATATGATTGTAGGCTTTATTAATGGTGTGAAATAGTTTATATTGATAACATATTAAAATTAATATAAATTTTTCATATTAATAATTTATACTAATAAATTCATTTTAGTACATTTTAATTTTAACATTTGATATGATTTGCTTTTAAGTATTCGTGTGCTATTTTTGTGAACTACGCAACATGCTTTTGGTCTTTTTTTTTTTTCTTCTTTTCATTCGGAGAGTCTACCAGTCAACGCGCTCAGCTGCTCACGCGCTAAACTAATTTGACTTTTCGCCTTGCATTGCACGGTTCCTTCCCTTCTCTTTCGGGTTGATGTGAGTTCACGTACGATCTCGGCGCGTGCTTGACTTGCGGTGATATTTGGATCATAGAACACAGATACAGGAAGAACAAGCGCAGTGACATATTCTTATTCTTCCTCAATATCAAAGTGCCAAACTAGACCGTCTCCTCATTCATGTCGAGAAGGATTTATATTTCTATAATGTTAGTCCGATCTTTCTATTTCAAAATAAATAACATCATCTAGGAGATTAGGTTGAAGGATTGACTTTTCTTACTTTTCCTTTCCTGTCAATTTACCTGTAAAACTTGTAACTATCCATATTTGTATAATAATTGGATTAGATTTTTGAGCTTAAACCCAAAAAATAGACGAAATTAATGAGATTTGGGATATTAGTTTAATGATAAACTAGATTATCAGCCGTTACATCACGTGCTCAACCTTTAAACTAAGGAAAGAGTAAATATTTTTTTTTTTTATCTCGATAAAACTATTGACATTTAGATCATATTATCAGGGATCCAATTAATCCGACCTAAGGTTTTTGAACGGTCAGGTATCTTCCAACTAATAGATTGAAAATGTGAAACAAAAAGACATTATTAGGAAATAATAATAAATCCGAAACCTACAAGCCTGAAACTCGATAGCGAATTACTCTACAACCTTTCAAGTAATTATTACATTTCCAATCAATTCTGAGAAGTTTTTTAACTGGAGATCAAAAATGCCCTTTCGTTAATGTAAGGCAATCATATTATTTGTTACGAAATTGTAAATAATTAAGTTTTGACTCATTTTTGTGTTAACTATTTTTTTATAAAATTATTTAATTCTAAATTAACACATTATTAAAAAAATTTAACTTCTTTAAGTGATTATTATATTATTAAATAATGGTATTACACTTAAATCCATTCTTCTACGGACGTGGAAAATAAATCAAAAGGTGGGAGAGCTCTATTGAGATCTAAGTGGAGAACCGAGAAATGAAGCGCAACCACCCCCTGACGGCCCGCACAGACGCCGCTAGAGCAAAAGACCATTGTGTAATTAAACTCCTTTTCATAATCGAGAAATAAGAGGAAACAAGACATGCTATAATTCATGTGCGTAAAAGCTTCATTATTTTTCATGACCCCCCAAAAAAAAGAAAGGCTTTATTATTTTCTATCCAATAGTCAAACTTTTATTTCACACATGCCAAAGGCTGCTCTTATAAAATGTTTCTAAATTCTAAGTAGCTTTCCCCTTTTTTTCCGTCATATAAACTAGGCCTAGTTTATACTCATTTCTGTTTCCTTCATTGTTTAGATGACCAACAAAGTACTGAACTACAAAGACTCAACTAGCCCATACTCTTGCTACAAATGTAATCAGCTCAATAAAATTTGGAAGAATGAACCACAAAGATTCACCAGCTGTGTAACTTTTAGTTGTTATTTAACATTTTTCCTTCTAGTCCAACATATTGGTCTGAAATGCCATTTCTAGATTCTAGACTTCTCACAAAAACATTATTAGATTCACAATGCAGCATAATCGTTGCATCAGTTTTAAGAATCTTCCATAACTATAAGAAGGACCTCAGTCAAAGTTCTTGATCAATACACCTTGAAATCACTCTAACTTATGAATATACAAACAGTAAGTAGCAAGGAAAGCATGTGAACTCGTGATTGCTACATGAGAGAAACAGAGGTGAAGAGTCTCTTACACGCCACTGAAAGAATGGTGCAAATTTGTAGCTCTTTTTTTTTTTTTTTTTAAGCAAATTAGCTTCAAGTTGTATAAGTGAAATACAGATAAACATGATCATAAAATTACAAAAAAGAATCAGAGTAAGCCTACAACAAAAAGATACACTACTAAATTTTTCTGAAGAAAAAAATAAAAAACCAAAAGCTTCTGACCAGAAAAATTGGGCAATATTACTCTCTGCATTATGGATTAAAGAGCTTCCGGAAAGGCCCATCCTTCCTGTCTTTGGCAGCTTCAGTTAGAGCCAGGAACCGCTTGAACCCTGTGGTGGCAGCTCCTCGTCCGAGCGCAGCAGCCCTAGTTAGCACATCCTCCCGGGAAGCTATGAGTCCAGCAGCAGTGGGACTAGGTACCACAGGAGCTACTGGGGGAGCTGGGACAACTGTAGGTGCAATCTGAGTTTGCTTAATCCCAGGCCCATGTTTGTTGAAGTCATCAAGAATACTTTGTTGATCAGCTTTTTTAAGACCCTGAAAACACAAGGCATAAGTAATCAAAATGTGACGCATAACTTACAACGCGTTCAATCAGTTGCATCTGAAAAACCATAAATAATTAGCACAGTTGATAGCAGCCATAAGCAAGGCATGAACCATTCATGAATAATAACTAATTTGGCTTATTAAAGTAGTTATTCACATTTAGTGTTTCATACATCTTCCACTGGATTTAGACATTACATGCTCCTCATCAATGTCAGGATCTTGGCAACCTAATCTGTATCTTCATAAGATCCAACACTTGAGTACTAAAGCCTACAGGCAAGGTTTATAAGATGAATAATAGATTACTTCTTTAACATCTTAATTTACCAAAGATGTATTGAACATTTGAACTAATTACTTTTAAGAGTTACTGATTTTCACAAAGTGGTTCTTGAAGGTGAATCTGCCTACGCATAGCTTTGGTTAGGTGTTTGGTCCACAAGGTTGTACAAGGCTTTGCTATGCTCCTAAAGTTTACGGAAACACTACTTATATTTTAAGAGGGTGTCTCAGTCACTTACGACTGTTCAGCTAGAATTAATAAGCCAAATTAGTCATGAACTCGTAGTAATTTTAATTATCATGAACTTAACCATACAAGCTTATTTTATACATAATAAGAAGCAACCGACTCCAATTGTTGAGCTCATGCTACTCAAGACAACAGCCTCACACACTTTACCTCAATGACCAGAACAAAGAAATAATGCAACAGCTAGTAATGAAAACTAGAGGATTTAATAGAAGTGCTGATAAGAAATAGTAAACCTTAAGGTCCAGTATTCGCTGAAATTCCATGGGTGTACCCTCAGGCAGCAATGCTCGGTAAGTATCTGCCACAGAATCCATTGGAGACAGTATAACCTAAACATTCGCATGCACAAAAGCTTGCATTAGAAAGAACCAAATAAACTTTACACAATAGAAAAATTTTACTAATAAATGGACAACAAACCTTCAAAAGGGCCTCAGCTTTGCTCATCTCACGGCTTACAAACTTGGAATAGCTAGCAGCACCTGAAGTCTGTTGCAGAGAATAAGCAGTCAGCAGTGTAATGAGAGAAACTACTGACAGGCACAAAAGAAATTGACAATTACATACCCAAAGTAAATTAGGTCATTTTCACTATATATCTGACAAATGCAATTTCCTAAGGATTCTAGTACAATAGTATGCAATATAATAAAGTTGGTTGGTCCAGATAGTCAGTCCATTTCTGTTTCCTAATTCCTAATCAGTATGAGGCAACCAATTATTTCGTATGGATAGAATTTAATATAAATAAAAATGTATAAGCTGCAAAAGCTGAAAACTCAGTCACTTAATTTTTTATTCAGCTTAGTTTGATACTAACATATCAATTTCTAGTTAAGAAAAGGATGAAAGTTTTCTCTTGAAAACTTCATTATCAATATTGTCTATTTCAAAGCTATAGCTGGAAATAATTTAAATGCTTCTGGTAAAAGAAATAAAAGCACATTCCAGAAAAAATCCACACAAACTTGAAATGCAGATGTCAGATTCACTATATAAACTCCAACACACAGAAAGAGAGAGAGAGAGAGAGAGAGAGAGAGAGAGAGAACAAAACAGTGCACATTGTCTGCCACTGGTTACAATACTTGCACTAAGGACAACTACATTAATAAGTTGTATTTAAGATAAACAGCAGTAACTATGCTAAATTAATATTTGCATGAGCTAAATCACCTGTCTACCAAGGGAAGGAATTTCAAGGAGGATCGTCTTAACAGCTTGCGTATCCAATAGCATCTGCAGAAGTACCACTTCATTAGCTCATCTATGTCATAAATAAGATTTCAAGTGTTCCTTAGAAAACATTAGATAAAGACAATAGAAAAACAAATAAGTTTCAATGATAAATCAATGGTACAATCAAACAAAAAAGCAAAGCAAGTCAACCTCAAAACTCAACGTGGGGCAACTGGGCAAGCAGTTCAAAGTCAAAAACATAGTAAAGTGAAATATAAGCTAAACAATGTTGAATTAGTCTCAACACATCATCAATAAGAAATATTTTTTATTGACAGGAAGCAAAGGATTCACATCAGTAAAATATTTCATTTCAGTGGCATCCTTTCTAAAATAAGGAAGAGGGGCACAATATGGGTTCTAAACCCATCAGGCATAGGCATGAGAAAATGCCTCTATCTATTATACTACCATTCAACAGTAAGAAGAAAAAGAGAGAGAGGAGGGGGGGGGGGGGGAAGCAAAGAGAATTCAACTTCAAAATTCAGCATTCGAGAGAGAAGCCCAATAGACATCCCTCAATTTATAACCATCTTGTAAATTGGACATTTTCAAGGCCTCGAGATAGGGATCTCATTAGCATATTAGAAAAACAGATCAGTCTTGCTGCATTTGTTTTTTCATGTTCCTTTATGCATTTCGAATTTTGTGTTTTGAAGGATATCTTAACCTCCCCCTTCTTGTTACTCCCCTTCTTTCCTCTCCAATAAAATTTCTTTATCTATCCAAAACATAAACCATCTTGCAGTTATAAACCCATCAAAGCTATGATTTAACTTTACGCTTGAAGTAACTAAAAGGAATTAAAAAATAATCAAAGAAAGCAGCCAGTACCTGTTGAGCCCCCGTTTCTGATATTTGCTTGCATTTGAAAATGTTAGAATAGAAGCGTGGACCAAGAGATGATGCAAGCTGCAGATAATAAATGGGAAAATAGATTTAAACATACAACTATACACATTGTTAAGTGAAAATAATTTGATGAGCTAAGACGAGGTGTTATCAAGATTAAACTGTAGCAAACATTCATCAGCAGAAATGATTGAAAAATACAGCATAGATTTATACTTGACTAAAGACTATAGAGTCAGAATCCTGAAATTCACCAAAACATAAATAGTAATCGAAAACATTGATACAGTCCCTAGGTAAGCAAAAATTTTCATGCCACAGAAATTATTGAAGTTGAATATGAAATAACAGAATGACATATACAACAGCAATCAAGCCTTGTCCCACTAGATGAGGCCAGCTACATAAATCAAGTAATGTCATACTATACTGTCTTAAACTATGTCTATTAACAAACCATTAAATCTAAATCTTTCTTATTGGTTTTATCTATAGTTTTTCTTGGTCTTTCTCTACCTCTAGCTATTGGGCTACTCTCCATCTGTTTTACTTTTCTTACTCTGGCTTCTAAGAGCCTCTCCACACATGACCAAGCCACCTAACTACCTAAAATGAGATTCTACCATCTTTTCCACAATAGGTAAAACTCTAACTTTCTTTCTAATGCATTTATTCCTAATCCTATTTTGTCTAATGTGCCCACTAATCCAACACAATATTCTCATTTATGAAACATTGAATTTTACTCTTGTTGACTTTTTAACATCCAACATTTAATCTCATACAAAATCCGCAAGAAGAAGTTATTTAAAACAGAAAAGCATTCAAGGCATAATTTATTAATTACAGAATTATAACTACTATGGTAGAAAAGAAAGTGTCCTTAACACCAAGGTTGATGTCAAAAACCTTAACTCAATGCATTTAATCCACTTTACAATCACCTTGTCCAGAAAGAACTGAAAGTAGACAGGGGAAAGAAGACTTCCGAGTGTAGGAATGCTGGTGGTAAGAATCAAATTTATGGCATTAACATACCTGTAAGAAAAATAGTACAACTAAACTGAGAAACTTCATCAGGAATAAGGATTATTAACTGTTTTTTCTTAGGAATTCTGCTTACTCTGACTGATCACCAACACTCTCAAGAGTACCCCATGCAACACGTGTCATTGCAGCCATTTCAATGTCGAATTTGGTTTCCAGGCCATGCACCAAGGTCACCAATGATTTTGTTATAACAGCTGAAAATTCATCCTGCATGATTGCACGGTTCTGTTAGAATGAGAGTAGTAGAAAAAAAGCATCATTTTAATAAGAAAAAAAATTAGTACCTGCACTTCTGACATATCCACCCCATCTGCAAATTGAGTATCTATTATTTTAGAAACACTTTCAGCCAGTTCCCCAGCCTGTCAAGTGCAAGGCTAAGTTAGTAAAACTGGCATTTACTCATTATGAACCAGATCAAGAAAGCTAAAGAAATTGACTAACCGTTTTGTGACAATATTCGGCTGAATTAACAATGTAACAAATCACCCTTTCATCCCTATCAGATGTCTGTTCAACATTTCCAAAGATTAAAAACGAAAAAAACCAAATAAAGTAAGCTGTTTGGTAAGATGAATATGTTACTTATCACAAATAATGAAAAACCAATTCCTTTTGAGATACCTTTATCTGTCCATCCATGCCTGTGGCTGCAGCAACAATTCCAGTACCCCCCTTTGGGAGTCTTGCAAAGAGCTTTGTAGCATATGCTTTAAGAATTCTTTGGAAAACCTAAGATTTAAAGGGAACAAAGTCATAAACTTCATAAAGCTAGACCTCTAACATTCCAATATGTACTGCAATTAAAAACCAACTCCCTTTCCACACAGAAGGTTAAATAGTATTCTTTTTAATCCCTTAACACCCTATAGTCAGAGAGACATTAAGATTGCAGATCACATGGCCTTTTTTTAACTCTTCTGCCACACCCAGCTACACTGAATACATTACATTAACTCCATCAGGCAGGTCTCAAAGTTGAAGTAGAACAATTAAGTTTAGCTTGTCACTATTACAACAAACAGTTTTGCATAAATGACACAGTTTAGTCCAAAATCAGCCATGACCTATCCACCAGAAGCCAAAGAATACACTTCTCTTTTCTCTCTTATAAGGGAAGAAACTTTATTAAAAGAAGACGATAAAAAAAATACATCAGAGGAAAATAATATATTATACTAAGTAAATAACCAAAAAGAAGAATCAACTAAAAAACTGTGAACAAAGAAAAATCCTGAACATCCGGAGCAGATTCTCAAACAAAATTATCCACAGTAATGACAAATAATTAATATTAATAATCAAACTGATATGACAGAAAAATGCTACTTCCTAAGCTTGAGATGATGCATCACAGCATTGTTGCATTACAAGACTGAATGCAACAATGCCCATTGTTGTGCTTCATAGTGAACAAGTCAGAAAAATTAATTTAATCAAGAAAGCAGAAGCAAATTTATAACTATTTTCTAAGTGAAAATTTTCTTTGACTAGAGTGTCCCTACCTCTACCACTAATAGCTTTGGACACATGAACAAAACAACCACCCAAAATGTTAAAAAGAAAAAGGGGAGCATGAAGTAGAAAGTGCATATGCATTGTCACTTTTGACACAGAAAAGAAATATTAATATCTATAACTCAGGAGTTTACCTTAAACAAATTAAATAGTGTCTGGTTCTTTGTTAAAGCACTGCATCTTTTCAAGCTCCTCTTGATTATAAGAAACAACTATGGAGCACGACAAGCAAAAACAACCAAGTCAACCAAAAGCATAAAAGAAGAGGAGGAGGAGAGAAGGAGAAGGGGGGGAGGGGATCTAACTATCTACTCATATACTACTCTTGGCAACAGTTAACTAGATATCACCTATAAGAATTTCTAAGGGCTCGTAAGAAATGAAATGGTTTATAAAGGTAAGTTACCCTGCTCTGTAATAACCTGTAAAAAGATCTAGTGACTCACCTGCATGCTACTGGATAAAACACTATTCTGACTTCCCTCCTCAATGTCCCATGTCTCCTCCTATAGCAAATGAAACATTTAATCAAGGGAAAAATGCAGAAGTAAAATTAAAGAGCACATGTCTGCAAAGCAAAACACAAATTACCTGAACGAGTTTCTCCAGATTTTCCATTAGTGTCTTCTCTTCCAATTCTACATATACTTGTAAATGAGGTTCAAAGCAAGATGAAATAATGCCACGAAAGTTGAACTGCCAAAACAACAAAATGTTTATCAGCCCATCTTAATGAAACAGACCAATAAGAACAACACGAGAACACCTCTAAGAAAGCCATAACTACACCCAACAGTAGGGGGAACACCAAGAGATCAGTGTTTTTTCTACATCAACCTCATTTGACTTATTTTTTCCATTTGGACATTCAATTTTTTTCACTTCCTTCTTTTCAACTTTGATAAATATGAAAATACTTAATGAAATAACCGAGAAGCAACATATTGAAGAGAGAACCCACCCAGCTCAAACTTAGGATCAAACAACAGCATTTGTGAAATCAAGAATATATTAGTCCACACATTTTCAGGGTTTCAGTTGCGAAGGACAAATACAAGAGATAATAATCTTGACTAGGACATTTGAAAATTTAAAATTAATGTTATCATAATGTACCATATTTTTGGATTTTTTTACTCTACAATTACTGAGCATGTGTGACGAATTAACCTTCGACTTATAGGATAAAGAGACTTATCAGATAACAATGATCAAGAAATGCAAGAAAACAACAGCATATTACAATGCATCAGAGACCACAAATGTAAATACAAACACTTAACCAACAAAATCAATTATATTTATTGGAAAATAGTCACATAAAACCATACCCCAGCTCCAGGCACTGCCAAATCTTTACTTCCATCTTTTTCCTATTCATGCAAAATCAAAACAAAATCGTCATTTGATAACTACAATTCCAATGAGTCCTTATGAATAAGTATTGTCAACTTCAGCAATTCATAATACATACTCCACTGTCACTTCCTTGATGAGCAGCAAGCTTTTTCTCATACTTCTTCCGGATATCTGAAGCATTACTGCCAGAATTAGCCCCCCTACCTATTTCTTCAATCTCATTCCCAATCTCCCTATTTTGAGTGCCTCCCCCAAATTTCTCAGCTAATTCATCCTCAAACTCTAAAGTTCGCTGTAAAGCCTGCAAGCAATCAACAAATGAAACACTGAAATAACACATAAAAATCCAAGAATTCACAGCATAAATACATTACATCAACAACTTATGCATTAATACCACCATCAATGAAATAGCATAAAACCAGCCATCAATTATTTTATAAATAAAAGCTCTCAGAAAGAGAAACAATGACAAAGAAGTGTAGTTGCATAGCATCATAGCATGTTGAGCAATTATTATAACAGCAATGTCAGTATTTCATCATTTAATGCTTCATCAAGACCATGGCTTACCAACAACAAGGTCCCAACATCTGGCTTTTCCTTTAGATTAGCAAGAATGTCCTCAAGTTGTTTCCTGTAGAGACAAGTATCATAAACACAATATTATTTCGTACATAATAATCCTGAATGGAGTTTAGTACATATGAAACAGCACATTATTCAGTAAAATGCTTAATTCCATCATTTTTTTTTTGGTAAAAGCATACACATATGAAATATAAAACAAAAAATCTCAAAATTGTGATACTTGATTAAATTTGATGTTGGAAATTCAATATCAGACAGATGGGGAACATGAAGTCTGAAAAACTTTCCACGCCGCAGCAGTAAAATTATCCATATTCAATAGATTATAATGTCCCTTCATAACAAACTAGAAGAAATTATGTTTCACTATGGCCAATTGGCCATGCTTTCTTTTGATGGAGAAAGCATAAAAGATCCATTGGTATATAGCATATATTAAAATGGTGCTGTAAACAAAGAAATACCATACCTCGTCTTCTTACAAAATAGGATGCAGAGCCGGTATGAAACATGCCATGAAGATGGAAAGATTTTCCAGATTTCTTCATTTGATCTCATTCGACGCTTGATCCATGCATATCTTCGTTCAGTTTTATCCAATTTTGCTAGTTCTAAAAGATGTAAAAAATTTAAGAAGTCAAACTTAAGGACATTTGACAACTAGCCTATGAATAAACAAACACAACATAATCACGTTACGGAGAAATCAAACATACCAGCTCCTTCAAAAATTTGCTCATACGAAGTAAGCTCCCTATTGCAGAAATTATTTACTAACTCTTCTCTAACAGAAGGTTCTAATGCATCAACAACCAAGCAGGCATCGGACAACTGCTGGAGCAAATTAGTTTCTTCTGTCTCCTTTCCGGTACCTAAGCTGAGACAAAAACAGGAAATTGAGAAACCCAGTTACACACAAGACTTTTTGGAACCAAACCACTTCCATATCTAGTGGGGTTAAACGAACATAATATGAGGGGGAAAAAATAACAAGAGCAATCTAAAACATAAAATATCCAGTTCATATTATAGCGAATGCATATATTTCCAAAAACAGCAGAAGATGGACACCAGTAACAATATACCTAGAAAAATCAGAAAACACATGTGACTTGAGTATTTGCTTGATATTCTTAAACTTCTCCCTCAGTTCTATGATCTTTGGAATATCCCTATAAGCCTCAAAGTGACTGCATAGCTGGTTCACAGCCTGAAATAAAGATGACAATATCAATAAATCAATAGACAAAAACAGAAACAAAATGTGAAGTTTCATAAATTAGTTTATCAAAATAAGATGTATTACTTCCTCCATGACATAGATGGAAACTAAGGAGTTCATTAGACATTTTCATTTACTATTTAGCAAATATAAGTATGACCGAAGCAAAACCCAGAGTATATAATAACTTATTCAGCAACAACAACAACCAAACCACAGCTCTGCAAATCAACTGTGAAATCCTAAATAACTTAATCTTAAACCCCAAATCCCCAACTCCCAGATTACAAATATGTCATAAACTTGACATGATAATCATTGATATCATCACCTCATTCTTCAATAGGAACACAGACATCTAAAACAACAATACATTTGTTTCATAACCCCAAAAAAACAAATTATACGCCATAATCACCAATCCAGCAGTGGGGCAAGCACCAATGCAGTAAGCTAGCACATAAAGAGCAACAGTTATAAGAAAACATGCTGTAAACATAGATTGGATACCTCCAGCTGTGCAGCTGCCTCTTTATATTGACGCTTAGAAGCCATGACTTGAAGCTGTTCAACAGCAGAGACTGCCATATGATAGGTAAGACTGTTGAAGTAAAAGATTAAATAATATAATATCTATGCATCTAAAATACTATCAAGTATGCAACAAACCTATAAAATAGATGTGACCATTTTCCATTTGTAAGTTAAAATTGCACCCACTAGGTTTAAATGTTTTCGTCGGAAGAATGGTCTAATGATTTATTCTGTGTTGGTGTGACAAATACAGAAATACAAGTACAGTTGCAAGTCACAACCATCACTTGCTAGATGTTTGTTGCAATGAATTGTGGGGAGTTGTACTATGTCTGTTATGTTGTTGGAAAAATAATATAGAAGTATGTATCAAGCAAATTAGGATATAAGATTCAAAACTATATCTAGCACCTAGCAGGAATATATGGCTCAGTCATACCCATGCCCCTATAGTCACATAATAATGCTCAAAAGTCAGAATTTCTATAATTTGCAGAATATGCATGCAACCGCCAGATTTAAAGAGGCAATAACAACAACAACAACTAAATCTTGTCCCATTGTGTGGGTGTTGGCTAATAGAACAAATGGCGCCATAGTGTCTTGTCATAAATTATGTTTCTAATTAAACAAATTCTACTAATGTTTCTAATTACCCTTGTTCAAGTCTAATTAACATACCTAATGAACTACTCTTGTATAAAAATCAATTTCTGAAATGGTAATACTAGCAAGACTTACCAAGCATTGTAAGACGATGAAGTGCAGTAATTGTTGTAGTTATATGCTTCTTTGCAAAGTCTAATTTCTTAATGTCGCGACATATTTCTTGAACCATTGTTTCACTCTGTACAGCTTTAGTTTTTATTTCTCGGATCTTATACATAAGTTCCTGCACATACAAAAGGATTAAAATGTAGTCAATACCAACCAGAAGAGGAAGGGAATGAACAGAGAAAATGCATGCAGTGCAACATAAAGGTTCAAAAAGAACAAGATATGCTCATTTTGGATAAACTTTCAAGCAGGCAACTACTTTCACTCCCATATATATACCCATAAATGTAGAGATAGAAGCAACGGGAAAATAACTAATAGGAACACAACAGAGCAGAAAACAAACCTCCACAGCACGTGTGGCAGCAGCAAGATCTTCTTTTGCCTTAGTTCCTGAATTACTCTGCAATTACAGAAGCCAGGCCATCAAAAACCAGAAACCATGGAACCAAATCACATTCAATAAAAATATGTTAAAAGTTCTATATGGGGTTGTAATTAATCACAGTCCTATGTTTAACACCTTCGTGATCATACTAAATCACATTCGATAATGCATCAATAATAACTCTCTAACCACAAAGAAGTTCCTGAAAGGTAGCAACTCATGATCTCTTTTTTATCCACAGGATTTAAGCTTTATCAACAGCTTCATAATTCATTTTAACATTGCATAAAGTTTCTACCAGTATCAGTTGGCAAATTATCGTAATTTTCAGGTGGTACGAGCTATCCCATTTTGTTGTCTAAAGTCTAAACCACTAGTATCTATAGTCTATCACATCTCAACTAATCCAATTCGAGACAAGTCAACCCACTATAGAAGTAAAGTTCCTCAACGCTAATTTTTCATATTGACAAGGCTCAAACCAGAAAAGTTGCTTAAAGTGTACAAATATCGAACCACTTAAATCATTCAATTATTAGTGGTGGTAGGAGTAATCTTAAAGGATCAATTTGAAGTAACAACCTATGCCACAGTAATCAAATATCTTTTTTTTGTTTTTTTTTGTTTTTTTTTTGTTTTTGGATGCAATTGAGGAGTAGATGCAGAGATCAAGGACCTGTTGGCGAACAGCAGCTAGAATCCCAGCATCAACAGTGCGAATCTCGTTCTGGATTTTCTGCATAAGCGGCTCCACGCCAGAAAGAGACGCCTCTGTAGCACAACAACAACATTTCAAATCTCACCAACATGAGCACATCATATCATACAGTAAGGAACGCGACTCTCATCGTCACAAACACTTGCGATTCTGAAATGTTTGAGAACCAAAAAACAAAAAAAAAAGGTACCGTTTGGGAACATCTGGTTGATGTACTCCAAAGCGCTCGATTTATCCATTGGCAACAGATACAATCGATAAGCGGAAAAATCAGCGAGATCTCTGAGAATCGCGTTGGTGAATGAATCGAAAGGGTTCAGGATTCGCAATTCACCATTCCACGCAGCGCAGATCGACCTCGCTAGCTGAAAGCTCTGGGAGTATCCTCCAACTGAGATAATGCACGCCCCTGATTGATTCACGACGACGATCTTTGGACGTAAATTCGGTTTTAGTTTTAATTCCCATATTTTTTTTTTCAGATTTTAGTTTTTATTATTATTATTATTATTACAGTGTTAAAAATTTGGTTTTCACTCCTTGAAATTATTTATTAATTCTTGGATTTTTTAAATTAATTTTTATATTAGTGTAATTTTATAATATTATTCAATTAAATATTTTTATTTATAAAATTTTTAAGATAATAAATAATATAATCAAATATTTTTATTAATATGATAATATATAATTAAATATTTATATAATTTTTTTATATAAATAATATATAAAAATTAAATCCTCATATAATCTCTATAATTATTATTTTTTATAAAAATTGATCCCTATTTTTTATAAATAATTAATCTTAATAATTTAATTTATTTTAACTTTAATTTTTCAAAAATCAAAATTTAAATAATAAAAAATTAGAAAGATTTAAATTATAAAAAAATATTATAGAAATTAAAACTAAAATTTGAAGTGATTATAAGGGCCAAAATAATATTTAATAACAAAACAAAGAAAAAAAAATTGGTTGCCGAAAGACTTTAATTAATTATTTCTCTTGGCTCAATTTCGAGTAACTATTACATTTAGAAAAATATTTTTTATCTTAATAAATGTTATCAATAGTTTTTATTTAACTCTAATAAATGTTATGATAATATTTTTAATTAGCTCCACATTTAAGTAAATGTATTTCTATTTTTGTAAAAAAATAAGATTGATATATTTAAAATTGAGTAGATTTTAATTAAATCAAAATTTAAGTTGATATTTTCTTCTTTTTTTTTTCCATTGTCTTAAGACTAGCATGTTAATAAAAATTAACTTAATTTGTATGAAAGCTGAGTTTGATGAATTCCATTCATAGTTTCTCAAGTAATTAACTTGTGTTTCTCATCATAAATTCAATGTACACATTGAACATTGATGTAATCCAAACAAACAAAACCTATAATAAAACATAATCCAAATAAATATTTTCTAAATGTAATTTATCATTTTGGCAGATAAATAAGTTTATATGCTATTAAAAAATATATTTAATTTTGACATATTGTGAGTATAACTTTTTTTACATAATCATATATTGTTATATTATAAAAAGTGCTTAATTTTTATAACAATTATTTCAAAACTTAATAATTAATTGATAGTATAAAATATTTTATCTTGATAATATATCAAATTAATTTATTAATGAAAATAAAAATATGGCTATTAGGCAAAATTTAATGTAAATAGAATTTTAAAACAATATAATTGCAATAAAAATATCATTCATTATGCAAATCACAACTCATCTAGTGAACATCAGTGAGAGTTTATCCATGTAATCAACCTTTTATTAATACTTTGTTATAATTTGCCTTTGATTCTTTAGTTCAAACATTAACAAATTATTTATAAGTACCTATATAAACCTACGTTATGATTGAAATAAATTTCTCTTTCTTCTTTTCTTAAGAATACCAACTTGCCTAATGCCTTGACACGATATTATACCCTTATTTTTTTGTTGCTTAAATCATTGGTATAAGAATTATATTAAATTTTAAATAATTTGATTTGAGCTCCTTTGACCTACAATAAGAATAAAAAAATTTCTTCACTAATATTTTTATTGATAAATTTCAAATCCGATACCATTTTGGAGAAATAAATATGAAACCACTTAATCTTGAGTATTGGATCCGTGAACATACTTTTGGCAAGATTTAGCTAGTGTTCCAATGAGTTTTCTACACTTACAACTTGAGGTGGCTAAGTAGAAATGAGGCATAACAAGACTTGATCGAGGGAAATTTTTATCTATTCTCATAGCAAGAAAATGTGGTGTTTTATTTTATTAATTGTTTTATAAATTATATTATATGAACATAATTTGTATTAGATATTATGTCGACTTACATAAATAAAATGTAAATTGACAAAGTTTCTAACATAAATTATATTCACATGGTATTTTTATTTGTTTGTTTTATAAGGCACTTGTCTTTAAGGATAGATTAGTGACCAATATCCTATGATCTTGTCTTGTTAATTGGCTCCAGGTGTTTGTGACAGCTTGAACTTTATTGTGGATCCAACAGAATAAAATTATATTTAGAAAGCTCTAGGGTCTCCAGCAACTCTATGCACTTCAAGATACTCAATTTGGCCTCAAATTATGGGCACACTCTCTCTACCATGCACATATCTTGGACTTCTCCATGTGGGTGGATCAAGATTAATGTGGATAATTGTCTCTTTAAACTTAGACTACTAAAATAATGTCGTCAATAGCGTAATGTGGTTTTCATGACCCAGTCATGATGGTGCTTTCCTTGTGGAGCTTGTGACCAACCTATAGCATATTAGCCTTTTTGTTAGAAAATGAATAAATCATAATTTGTGTAAAAGTTTATCTTTGGTAAATTTTGTCCAAATCATAATCTAGAATTATAAACACTGTCAAAAGAAATTAGAATTACAAACTGAAATCTAAACAAACTACTAGACATGTGTACTGATACAATGGCTTGGCTTGAAGTGGTAAAGGATTGTATTGGCAGTAGTTTGCCAATTTAGCCTAATAAAAGGGATTAATTTACTTAAAAAAAAAGGATTAATCTCCTATATATAATAAATCATAATTTCAATCTCAACTACAAGAGATATCCTCATTTAATATCGGATAATACTTTAAATAGGGTTGATTCAAGTAAAAGATACTTATAAAAAAAAGAAAACAATAACTTTATTCTCACACCTTTTTTTTAGTAACTATATTTTATATATTCTTTTTATAAAAGAAGGAGAGAAAAGAATGATTTTTTCTCGATAAAGAAAGGCCAACTCCAGTTCTCCACAATTAAATAAAGATTAATATTATTAACCAGAAATAAAGATTAATATCATTCACAATTAAAATAAATAAAAAATAATTCATGATTTATAAATAATTTTTGTTATTTTATTTTGTCAAACATCTATCCTTACTTTTTGTTAAAAAATTTGATTTGATTGTGTTTAAAAAGAATAGTTGTTGTACTAAGGAAACTGACTGTAAAGTCAAGTCAGATTTGCACTTTTTTTTCCTGTTTAGCTGTCGCAAGGCCATTGACATCTGAGCCTCAACGTGTGAAACAGAAATCGCATAGGCAAAAAAGAAGGTTGTAAAAGTTGAAAACTTGTCTCATATTATGGTATGTTTGTGCTTTTTTTTTTTCAGAAAAAAATTATTTTTTTATTAAAAAATTAATTTTTATATATTTAGATAAATTTTTAAAAATAATTAAATTATTAAAAAAATTAATTTTCAACTTTTTTTAAAAAATCAAAAAAAAGTAATTTATGAAAAAAAATTAACTTTTAATTTTTTTATTATATATAAAATTTAAATTTTAAAATTATTTTTATCAAAATATGAAAATAAATGCATTTTATATTATTATTATTATTATCATATATGATAAAATAGAATATAAAAAATAATTTAATTTTAATATACTATTAATTTAAAAATTTTGTCATGCAATAATTTAATTATATATTATTATATCAATAAAAATATTTTATTTTTACAATTTTTATATAAAAATTGACATAAATAATATATAAAAAATTAATAAAAAAATATATAATTAGATAATAGTATAAACTTCTTAATTTTATTAAGGATAAATTATAATGATCTCCCCTGAAGTTCAGTGCAATTATATTTGACACCTCTTTGATTACAGATAATATATTGAGCAAAGAAAAATAGAGGGGTGTTGAGTATGATTACACTAAACCTCAAGAAAAGTTAGTATAATTCACCTTTTTATTAATGATCTAAATTTAATATAGCTTAAATGCAAAGTTTTCTTGTGTAATTTTTTAATCATGTAATTAAAATTAAGATTGTTTAATTTTTTTATTTAATTATTTAATTATTATTTTAAAAATAATATATCTAATATTATGTAATTAAATAACAGCATATTTAATATATAATATATTAAAATTAATATCTTAAAATTTTTTAATTCGTATTATAACTATTTTAAAAATTATATAAAAAATGACATAGGATTGATTAATAATATATTAAAATTAATTTATAATATTAATAATTAATTAATTCAAATAATTTGATATTTATTCTTTTATTAGAACCCGATTGTGTATTGTAATATTGAATGTTTAATATCAATAAGCTATTGATTTGAGGGAAAGAGACCCGAATCCTTAAATATAAGTTTTTGGGTTTTATACGTGTGAAAAAAAATTGTTGGGCGGGGATATTATAAGAAATTATATATATATATATATATATATATATATATATATATATATATATATATATATATATATTGAACGATTAATTTGAAGAGTTCAAGGGGTGAGAAAAGTAGAGAGGAGAAACAGAATTTGAAGGGAATAGGGGAGCGAGAGGGACATTGTGATTGCTAGAGAATCCGAAATTCCAAACCCGACCACACCACACCACACCCACCATTATTCTCCTCTCTGATCACCCGGGGAGGAAGCAAGAAGAAGAAGAAGAAGAAGAAGCAACAATCCAATCGAATCGATTCGATTTTGATTTGGCCATTTGGGCGTTGTTGCGAAGAAGACCAGCAGCAGCAGCAGCAGCAGCAGCAGCACCATCACAGTACGAGGATGGGCATGGAGGACGAAATTTCTCCTGCCGATGGCGGTAGCAAAACCCCCGGCAAGGAGCAGCAGGCCGCCGGCGTCGGAATCCTCCTCCAGATCATGATGCTCGTGTTGTCCTTCGTCCTCGGCCACGTCCTCCGCCGCAAGAAGATTTACGTCATCCCCGAAGCCAGTGCCTCTCTTCTCATAGGGTTAATTGTTGGTATTCTAGCTAACATTTCAGACACTGAAACTAGTATCAGGTTACTTCATTTCCTTTCATTTTATTCCCAATGCTTAGTTTCCATCACCCTCTTAATTCCTACGGCTCACATTTGGGTTTTCATTTCTTGTTTTGGTTCACCTTGTGCAGGGCGTGGTTCAATTTTCATGAGGAATTTTTCTTCCTCTTCCTGTTGCCTCCCATCATATTATATCCTCATTATTACTCTTATTAATTATTATTGTTTTCTCATTTAATTTAATTTTTATGTGATCTACTTATGTTGGTACCCTATTATGTGTATGTTTCCTTGACTGTTGACTTTACTCAGTCTGGCTTCAGTCTTGCACCTGTAAGTCCCTCCATAGTTTCCTTTTTCTTGTTTTCGTTAAAGAATTATATTTTGTTCTTTTGGACAAGCTTTTTGACTTGGTGATGGTAATTTGCAATTTGGCAGAAACCTTTTTTCTCTAATTTTGGAGCAATTGTGACATTTGCAATATTTGGAACCTTTCTAGCTTCAGTTGTCACAGGCGTTTTAGTGTGAGTTCTCTTTTTCCACATAGGATAGATGTCTTGTTATGCTGGTTTATTAGGAGTTGCCAATTCGTTGCTTATTTTTTTGCTCTCTCTGCTACAGCTATCTTGGTGGGCTGGTCTTCCTCATGTATAGACTGCCTTTTGTTGAGTGCCTAATGTTTGGGGCTCTTATATCAGCAACTGATCCGGTTACTGTTTTGTCCATATTTCAGGTGATCTACTAATTACTATGTTGTTTTTGTAATTCATAAATCATAAGTCCATATGCATGTTCTGACTTCTAAGGTTATGACTTACGATACATAATGCTCCCAAACCCAATATGCATGTCCTATACGAGGCCATGGAATGTCAATAGTCAGGACTCATTGGCTTTCTCCTACTCCTGCTTGTTTGTTGCTTGCTCATCTTTCTGCTGCTTTTTCGCACAAGTTGAAGTTTCGGCTTAGTAGATCACATAGTAGATCATAACAGTTGCAATAATGATGTAGATAAATGAAAAGGATATCAGTATAGAACATAGTTTTGTTTCTAATTTATGTACCAGGAAAAGGAAATATAAAGTCTTAATTTCGAAAATTCAAGTTTTACGAATATCTGATATGCTATGTCATCAACTCATCATGAATTGGATGAAATGGGCAAGTTATGAATCAGATTGGGGGTTTATGCTTTCTGACTTTCTGCCCAACTAGCTTGTCTTTGTTGTCCTTCACAGTAGTTCTGAGTATTATATTATATGTACCATAGTAAATATGTAACATGTGATCTGATCCACTTCATTCCTAACTTGTGTCATGTAATTTTGCCTGCCGTATTTGCAGGAGCTTGGCACAGATGTCAATCTATATGCCTTGGTTTTTGGAGAATCTGTTTTGAACGATGCAGTAAGTTTCTGTTGCTTCAATTTTTTTGAAAAAAAAAAAAATGCTGGGGTGCATGTGGTTTAAAGATTAATGGTGCTATTTGGCTGATCTATTTCTCTTGTCCTGACTTCCCTCATGCACTATGGGTAGATGGCAATTTCTCTGTACAGGTACCTGAATTTCTGAAGTATATCATATTGTCATGCTTATCTGAAATAGCCCAGGTATTATTGAAGTTCACTTCTAACTCAAGCACTTACTTTGCAGGACAATGTCGTTGGTTAAGACTGATCCTTCTGGACAAAATTTATTCATGGTGGTTGTTAGATTTTTGGAGACTTTTGTTGGTTCGATGTCTGCAGGTCAGTCTTTTATCAAATCTTCTGTTTAGACAGTGTTAGGTTTGTTAAATCACTTTTGCTTTGAAGGTGTTTTGGATAGAACTTTTTCAATTCATATTGTTTCTTCTGTCATCATATGATTTGTAGCTTCCATCTTGCCTGTTGAAGTTTTCACCAAATTGATATAATATTAAAACTCGAGGAGAGAGCAAGCTGCCTTACTAAAGGACTTTTATATATATATATATATATATATATATAAACTGAGTCTTAGATGGCGATTCTGTGTTGTTATGTGTAGTTATATTTTCAGCATTCCTAAATTTTGATTCTTTTGGTGCTTTGCAGGTGTTGGAGTTGGATTTATATCTGCTTTAATATCCTTTTGAGTCCATTATTGTCCTATATATTTGTAATATAAATATTAAGAGGTTTAAAAGTCAAAATTTATTGTGAACCTTAATGATCAGAACCTATTTAAGTATGCAGGGTTGGATATTGACAAGTAAGTATTTAGTATATATTTTTCTTTGATAATTTGATTATTCACATCATGTCTGGAAATCCCTAATCAAAAGAATTTTCTAATTCTATCCAGCCTTCAGAACTTGGAGAGTTGTCTTTTTGTTCTATTCCCATATTTCTCGTAAGAAATCTCCCTGTACTATTTTTCCATAAATTTTTTCATGGAATTGTCTTAAATTCTTCAATCTATGATGCAAATCAGTGTAAAGCTATTTTCTGTTTCAGGTACATGCTTGCAGAAGGTCTTGGTCTGTCCGGTATTGTATCAATACTGTTTACAGGAATAGTAAGTGCATATTATATTTTCCTTTATTGTTTCATGTCTGTGTTGAAGTATTGTTATGAGTGTTTTCATGCTTTGTTTCAGGTCATGAAGCATTATTCGTATTCGAATTTGTCACAAAGTTCTCAAAGATTCGTCTCTGCCTTTTTCGAGTTGATATCATCATTAGCAGAGACATTTGTGTAAGGAGCATTCAATTTGCAGTATTTACCGTCTTGTATTTAAACATTTCTTCTGAATAATGCATGACAACCTTTTTGTCTTATTATCTACAGATTTATATACTTGGGCTTTGATATTGCTATGGAGCAACATAGCTGGTCACACGTTGGATTTATATTCTTCTCCATTGTATCCTTTCTTTGGCCCATAAATTTGAACTGGTGTGATTTATATTGGCATTGCATGTTCTTTTTGGTAATCTTTCCTTTACTCTTATGATAACCACTTCAGATATTCATTGGAATTGCAAGGTATCATACTGATTTTTTTGGCTTGTTGTCTATGATATAAATATTTGGTGGACTTTGGACTAGTTTATGCTTTGCTTTCACATTTCTCTTTTAAGTTGTGAACGAGCTTGTTTGGTTCACTTTGTGCAGGGCAGCAAATGTCTTCTCTTGTGCTTATCTGGTCAATCTGGTCAGACCTGCGCATCGAAAGATACCTCCAAAACACCAGAAAGCACTTTGGTATAGTGGTAAGAATTTAAGCCACACATAAATATTTGGTTTTGCCGTGGAAAGTCTTATTACCTCTGTCAATAACAAACAGTACTACTTGTCTTTGGCATATTGTTTAATGCCTTGCTTAAGTTTTGTACTTTATGATCATGTTCAGGACTTCGAGGAGCAATGGCCTTTGCCCTTGCTTTGCAATCAGTTCATGATCTTCCAGAAGGACATGGTCAGACCATCTTTACTGCAACTACAGCAATAGTTGTTTTGACGGTAGGCATGCTCATATGCTTCTTTTAATTTAAGGTATTCATCAAATATAAAAAATAAATTTGGGGATAGTGAAAGGTGCTTGGCTAAGTTGGAGATCATTTTTTTTACAAATGTTATTTTATTTTCATGCACAAATTGCCAAGAAGAGCAAAAAGGAGTGTAGTGAAAATGAATACTATTAGATGGATTATTGGATGCACAATATAAGTTCAGAGACAGATTTATTCGGGAGAAAGTTTGAGTAGCATTTATTTGAAGGGATGACTTCAAGAAGGGAAAGGAGGTAGAGAAAGAAATCGATAGAGAGAGAGCTGCACAGAAACTTGACAGTTTTATTCCAAAAGGTGATGAAAAAGTATTTCGGAGATAAAATTTGGAGAGGAAACAGTGGAAAAGTTAACTTCAAATCTAAATGATAGAAATTGTTAAATTATCTTATTCTTTACCTGTTTGGGAGAAACTTAAAAAGAGTACTAGATCTTTGAATGATTGATTGGTCTACTGATTCGAATTGATAGAGTGCCATTCATGAATTGCAGATGAGAGAGACAGGCAGAGAGATTTAGGTTTGTAAATGGTGACTAAAGTTTAAATGGAGGAAACCATGTTGAGTGATCTGTTGTAGACTTGTAATAGAAGTGCCAACTTTTTAATTAGAGAACCTGATACAAATAATTACCAAAAGAACTGACTGAAAGTTTTATCCTTTTTATTTCTCTTACTTGGGTTATTAGCAAGCAGCCAACTTTTTCCCCACTTTTTTAAATCACTATCCCTGAGCGGTAATTTCAATATTAAACTTTGTATATTTGTTTCAGGTATTATTGATTGGTGGATCAACGGGTACCATGCTGGAAGCTCTAGATGTTGTAGGTGACAGTCACAATGATAGCCCTTTGGCTTCAGTGGGTACCATCACAGTAAGTTTTGCAACAAATAGCATAGTTTAAGCATTAGGGTATATTTGATGCAGAAAGAAGCAGATGCATGCAATTGAACTTGTGATTATTTTTTGAATTGCATCTAAAATTAATATTATCAACCATTCCATTAGAGAAACACTGAAAAAGTCCAAACCTAGGAAGTAGAGGCTGACAATCACCCTGGCTAAAACAGAATTCTACATGCCAAACATGCCCAACCATGTCTTGAATGTTCGATGTAAATATCCTGTTCTCAAGTGATGGCTGGAATAAACATGATTCAACAACATATACAAAGCTCTAACTGTGATTTTGAATTATATGAATCCATCTTCAGTTGTGAAATTTTGTTGTCGAATTGTTTGTTAACTTCCAAATTTAACGAATCAATTTTGACAGTGTCAATGATCCTGACAAAAGATAGTATTTAACCTAATGAGTCTACTTCATATCTTTCTTTCTGTTTCTCCATCAACTAATATTTTTGGTTTTTTTGACAAGAATAATTATGAGGGAAACAATGGTTATATTGCTCCTTCTTATGATGAAGAATCGTCGTCATCAGGGAACAAAATCAAGATGAAGCTAAAAGAATTGCACAAGAGGTATTATTGGCATAAATATGGTTATATGTATGCATGTATTATTTGCGCATTCTTAATGATGTTGCGACTACTAATTTCTGTTTGCTTTTCCATTGCAGTGCTGGATCTTTTACTGCATTAGATAAAAACTATCTCACCCCATTCTTTACCAGTCAAAATGGAGATGAAGATGATGAAGGTAAGTTTGACTTTATTTTTGATTTAGAATTTTGTCGTTCTCACTGAAGAATTCATGAAGTAGATAGGCATTGAGTATTGGTATCTGGTCTGATTTTCTCTTTTAAATGGGTTGCATCTTTTTATTTTTTGATAATCCAAGAAAACAACCGTTTTATAAGGTGTCCAATTTATATTCCAATCTTGGCCCTTAATTTGTCATTCCATACGTATGTACTACCCAATTTTGGAATCTGATATTTCTTGTATGTTATTTGTTTATCTTTATATGCACTTATATTTGCTGTTGAACAGCACTTACAACAGTTCAAAGCTTAAGTCTTGTTAAAGAATTTTAAGTGGCATCTTCGGTTATTATCTTGTTTTTGTCTATTTAAGAATTAAGATAACCGTAGAAGTCTTGTCTTGATGCTTTTGAAGATACAGCTTCTTTGATTTATAAAATATATATACACATAGCTTCGTCGCTCATCCAATGTTGGCTTGCAACTTTTCCTGGAGTCTTTATAGTTGTGTTTCTAAGATTATTGATCTTGGACGTATTATACTCAAACTTTGTGGATGAGTTGCTTTGGTTGAGTTTGAATTAATTCTGCTTTGACATTACATTACCGCAATTTGTTGTTCTTGGTCTTAACAGATGAGCCTTTGACTTCTACAAGATCGGGATCTCATGGCCATAACCGATATTCATCATGATTCATTCGAAACAACATAATACTTTTGAAGCCTCCTTTGTACATAATTTCAGTGATACAATTTATAGACAGCTTGTAGGAATTGGGATAATTCAAAGAATCAAATGGCATTCCGATTTATACCATTGAGAATCTCATGGCAAGTCTCATCGGGTTGGAACTTGGAAGACATCATCTCTGCAGCATTAGTATTTCATTGCAAGTTGATGACTATATGCCTCTGCCATGAAGTTGGAGGTTTACAATCTGGATCTGACCACACATGTATTTTAAGTTGACGTTTTTACAGGTTTCTCATCTTGATATAGTTCTCCTGAGTTATGATAATTCTAGTTCATTTGTCACAATGAGGATATTATATTCCAACATGAATACGGATATGGATTATGGATGAGTTTTCTTTTTACAGGAAGTAGAAATTGAAGATTGTTCAAGTAGTTGGCACATATGCAATTTACTGAATACATGATTTTCTTCATTATTTGGTGCTTTGAGGCTGATAGAGTAAAATGCTTCTGTTATGTGCTAGATTGATATGTCATATGTTGAAGGAAGTTTTCAACGATAAATTCATGTTATCTTAGAAATGCAATTAGTTTAGACAGCAGTCTGATACTTAGGAAAGGGAATTGCATGCTTAAATGCCTTGAAAAATGCTCATATGTGGATCAACCCTCAAGTTCAACTATTGCATTTTGAAGGACAAAATCAGAATAATCCAAAGGAGGCTAGCTTAACTTCGTCGTCTCCCGAGCCATACGGCGTTCACTTTATTTTTTTTGTTCCAAATAGCTAGCGCCAGCCTTCCTTATTTTCGAGAAATTTTAATTGATTTTATTTTTTGGTCTTTGGTTAAGGGTGAAGCGATTTAGTTTAGGTCAAATTGGGAATAAAACTAAACCATTCCAAACAATGAGCTTCATTTTTTATTTGGATTAATTAAATTAATTTATTATAGTTAAGAAATTGAGCCAACTTAAGTGTATGTTTAGTTTTGTTTTTGTAGAATTGATTCTAGATAGAATGAATTTTGATAAAATTGATTTGATTAGAATTGATTGAGATAAAATAATTTATGTTTGATAGTTCCTTTAAAAAGAATTTTAATATAAGGTAAAAAATTTTCACTTTTTTAAAATTAATTTTTATTAATTTTAGAAATAAGAATTGATTTTGACAGTAAAAAATTAAATATTATAAAAAATGGTTAGAATTGATTTTGATATCCCAAAATCAATTCTAAACTCACCTATTGCCAATTCAAACACGCTATAAATCAATTCAGTTCATTTAATTGTTGATTTTTTTTTTTTTGGGGTAAAAAGTGTAAAATAGTGTCTTTAAATTTCATCAAATTAAGTTGATTAATGTTTTTATATATCTTCAACACTTTGAAATTCAGATTAATTATTAAAAACACGTTAATATCTAATATAAATAATTTAAGTATGTAATCAAAGTGTTTTTAAAAAGTATTATCTATAGACTTAAATTATTGAAAAAAAATAAAAATTAAAGTATTAAACACTCCAAAGGTTATTCCTTTCAGTTAATTTGATGTTATCACTTTTCTTTTTTGGCAAATCAATGATATAAGATTCGAATTTACAATTTTATGCAAATTATTCGACTCCTTGTTATTAGACTATTCTAAGTGGCTTTATCACTTTTCTTTTTGGATTTAATTTGTATATATTATAAAAATTTAATTTAAATGTGCTGATAGTATATAACAGTTTTATACTGTTAGTCAATAGAAATAATAAAAAATGCTAACTTACATAAATAACTACCCATTATAATGAGGGATCCACCATGATTTCTTACTTTATCCTATTTCTATTGGTTGACAACAGAAACTGCTTTACAGTCACAACAAGATACCAATTAAACTCTATAAGAGAAAAAAAATTTACACAAATATTTAATTATATATTATTATATTAATAAAAATGCTTATTTAACTATTTACTATTTCAAAAATCTTATAAATAAAAATATTTGATTGAATGATAATATAAAATTATTTTGCACTAAATTCTTTTATATTAGAGTTTAATTGGTATGCACTGACAGTGTAAAACTGTTTTACACTGTCAACCAATAGAAATAGAAGAAAGTGAAAAATCATGGTGGGTCCTTTATTATAATGGATAGTTATTTGTGTGAGTTGGCACTTTTCACTATTTCTATTGATTGACAGTATAAAATTATTTTACACTATCAGTGCATTTAAATTAAATTCTTATATTATTAATATATCAAAATTAATTTCTTTCTTTTCTTTCCTTTATTTTTTTTGAGAATATAAATAAATCAATAAATAAAGCAAATAGATCAATATGAATGCAAAGCAACAGAGAAGGCTCCTCTCACGAACATAAATAAATAAGGTTAACGAGAAAGAAGTGTTAGAAATTTATTACATTACATTATTCATTTTGAATATAAAATTCCCAAATCAGAACCGTTGCAACGTAAACCCACACACAGCCCCCCAACGGCTACTTCTCCTTCCAACACAAACATCGTCGTTCTCTTTCTCTGTCACTAAAAACCTCCGCTTTCGATCCACCCACGATTCCTTCCTCCCCAAATTCTCCGTCTTTTATCATTTTCATTGATCCCAAACCAACACACCCATTTGGGGTTCTTCTTCTTCTTCTTCTTCTCAATGATGCAAGTTTGTGCACAACAACGACAACACAAGAATCACATAGTTTCGGAGAACCCCATTTCTTCTTCAATGGATCCTGCAACAACAACAACTTCAAGTGCTGTTTCAGATGCTTCTGCCCCTCCTCCTCCCTCGCCGCCGCCGACCCCCTCTCACCACCGCCGGCCGAGGGTCCGGGAGGTGAGCTCCAGATTCATGTCTCCGGCGGTTTCCTCCACTGCGCCGAGGCGGCGGCAGCATCAGCAACCAGAAGTTGATTCCTTGAATTCCTCTGATGAGAACAATAGGCCTATTGAGAATTCAGAGACAGCAACCCCATTTCCAATTGGGTGTTCAGTTTCTCAGTGTAAAGGAAATTTGGGGAATACCACAACTACTCAGAGGAAACAAAGAGTTGTGAAGCTTTTCAAGGAGAATAATAATAATAATAATAATGGAGGGGGAAGAGACCCTTCAAGGTCATGTTCTGGTAGAATTGGAATTGGAATTGGGAATGGTTTTGGTGCCACGCCTTGTGGTCCTTCTAGGCCTGACACTCCCACAATTGTTGTGCCTTCAAGGTACAGGCTCACTCCTCAGCATAGGGCTGGTTCTGTGAATGGCAATGCCTCGGCTGCTGCGAAACTGTTACAGGCCAGTGGTATGTCATTGAAGGGCAGTGCTGGTTCTGGTTTGCCTGAAACCAATTCGGTGTCCGGGGACGCTTCTTCGGTGTGCTCGGACGATGAATGTCGCAGCGATTCGGGTGTGAGTTGCAGCATTCAGTCACTTCCTGAGTTGTGTTCTGAGGTTGATATGTTGCCTACTGTGTCCAATAGGTCAGTGGCTGAAAAAATTGGCAATAGGGGTGTTTTGAGTAGTATTAGTAGTAATAGTAATAGTTGTAGTAATGGCGATTTGAAATCACATGCTTCTCCTTTTTACCGTTCTATTTGTTTGCCATCTCCTAGTAGTGAGAACTTGCTAGTTCATTCCATGAAAGGGAGTGAGAAGCAAACTCCTTCGTTGCCTAAGTTGTATGGAAATCAATCAAATCATGTTAAGGTAGGCGGACTCAGCTTGCCACCTGTGCCTCCTTGTGCAAAACCGGTGGCAGAAACAAGGAAAGGGAAGAAAGGGTCTAGTCATCAGGAAGATGTGCATTCCTTGAGATTGCTGTATAATCGTTATCTGCAATGGAGATTTGCCAATGCAAAAGCGGTGTCAGCGATGAAAGTTCAGCAAAGAGAAAGCGAGGTAAGTCACCTACTACCCTTCTCTTTCCTACATGATTTGTGAACAAATATATAGTACAAGAAGAATGCACAATTATCTGGCTAGGCAATTCTATACTTAAATTATCTAGATAGAACGAGAGGAGTTTAGGGAAGGTTATTTAATCATGAGCTAGCAAGAAGGTGGATCTCTTGTTTAATTACACTGCAACACTAACTTTGAGAAAATGCAATGAGGTTGACTGTAGTTTGAATGATATCTTTGTTAACTTGTTATTTCCCTGGACTTTCTTATGGATGCAATCTTTGAAACATATAGCTTAGTCACAAACAGTGCAAAGGAAAGAAAGAAAGAAAGAAATCTCTAATGGTCCCCAGTTTAGCAACAGTTCTATATCAAATGATCTATAGTTTTGAGTGTCTCACTTCTTCATTCATTCGTCATTGTAATTTAGTTTATTTCTTATTATACTCCGAAAAATTTTGATATGGCTTTTAGATAAGTAAAAAGTTACATTCATGTGTGAGTGCTATTGTGCAAAACTATTGAGAACTCTATTGCACATTTCCATCTACTATATTTCCGTTGGTTCTGATTTACCTTACCATCTGGACAATCCAGTACAAATTAATCACTTTCGGCTCTTCTTGTTACCCTTTGTCTTTTTTCTGTTTTTTTCCCTCATTAATCCTTGCAGAAAGCGCTATATTCTCAAGCAATGAAAATGTCAGAAATGCGTGATTCTGTGAACAGGAAACGCATAGAACTGGAGCTTTTGCGGAGATCAAAGACTCTGTCAACAATTCTTGATGCTCAAGTAAGGCCACCAATAAATTTCAATGCTTATTTTATATTTTTGAATTCAAGTTGTGCACAAGGCATGTTTCCAGCTTATAATAGAGAAAAAAATAATTTGTAACTGGATTTGTTATTGCTGTCAACATAACCAACTCATGCAATTAATATATATCTTAAACTTGAATTAAGGGGATACTGATTCCTAATGCTATCCTGACAAAAGTAATCTTTAGCCTCTGTGATGATAATACTTAGTCAATTTATGTAGGGAGCCTTTCTTTCAATTATTGTTTTATTTTAAATGCGCAGTAATGTCTGTATCAGTAATTTGTATATTTTATTTGATATAATTACAGATTCCATATCTTGATGAGTGGTCTGCTTTGGAAGAAGATTATTCAATCTCTATTACTGAAGCAATTCAGGCTTTGGTGAATGCCTCAATACAACTTCCAGTTGGTGGGAATGTTAGGGTATGATTATTAATCCTCTTCTTATGTGTATTGGATTATCTAGACAAATGAATTATGTTTATTCTCTTTCCATTGTATGCAACCTCTACTTACCAAAAATGTACTATGCCACAGGTTGATGTAAGGGAGGTGGGGGAGACCCTGAATTCAGCATTGAAGATGACGGAAACAATTGTTTCCCATATCCAAAGATTCATGCCAAAGGTGAGACAAATGATAGTCTACAAACGAGTTTATGAATCTAAATTTAAAGCAATATTGGTTTTATTCAATTCTATTAATGAGTTTATAAGTCTAAATTTATACTTCATTTTACTCTCAAAATGTAAAATATTGATTAATTTAGTTGGATGCTTTAGTTTACTTATTTATCTTACATAATATTTATTGATTTTATTTAGCTAATTTTATCTATTTGTTATTATTTAATATATTTTGTCGAACTATAAAATAATATACTTATGGAATAAAGTATGATATCAAAAGTAAGTCTTATATTGGGCTATATTTTATGATATTTCTTTCATTTATGTTGTTATAAAGTTAATATGCTATGTAATTATATTTAATTAATAAAATGTAGTTTTTAAGTAATATTTTTTAGATATGTAAACTCTTATGAGTCTATGAGTTAAGTTTACGATTCGAGTTTGTTAAAACATCACGAGTTTATCTAAATTTTTGAGTTTGATAACTTTTGTTTCTAGTTTTATGTTGCTATTAGTGTTGAAAAAAAATGATTTTCTCTAATACATTCAGTTAAAAAGTCATAATGTGATAGCTTATTTTGTGTTCAAAATGATTTATCATCAAAATCTTACTAAGAGGGCTTTTGAAAAAGAAAAAAAGAGATTATTTCCTTAAATTAATCAAATCCAGAGGCGCACTAAGACATTCAGTTGGACCGTGCATAAGTGACATTTAGAAACAGATGTACTTTTTATGCATTGTACTAACAGAAATTTGTCAAACTCAGGCAGAAGAAACAGATGTTTCTATGTCAGAATTAGCTAGAGTTGTTGGTGGAGAAAGAGCTCTTATTGGAGAATGCGGAGATTTATTGTCAAAGACATACAAGTCACAGGTTTGTCTTGCACAAAATTCTGCATTGAAATTCCCCTCTGCTGTGTACTGCAATATCTCCAGCAGTTTTTAATATCTTGATGCTGCTGTAATTTTCAGGTGGAGGAGTGCAGCTTAAGGGGCCAGCTAATCCAACTGCACTCTACTTGTCATAAGAATAAGATTACAGAACAACAAGCAACTGATAATTCAATTGCAATTTGTGCTGGCAATGAGCCTAGTTAGTTAGCTCATGATCATATTCACAGCTCTGTTCATAAGAGAGTTAAAATTTTGATTTAGTTGTTAAATGAGCCAAAGCTTGAGTTCACATGTTTGATTTAGTTTGTGAGTCTGCCCAATATATTTATGTATTTATTAAGCGTAATAATAATAACAATAATATTGTAACTTATTATGTATAAGTATTTGATTTCATTCTTTGTATGATTACATTATAAACTAATAAATGTATACCAAAAAAAAAAAAAAATGATGTATTCTAGTTCTAGTGATACTCTATTTGTACTAACACCAAAATTTAAAAATAAATAAAAAATAAAAATTATAAGACGCAAGCTAAAACAATACACCCTGACACATTTGTAAGGAAATTTATCAAGTATGCTTCCAAACATAATGTTTCCAATAAGTACTTGTTTCTGGACTACTACAAAATTGTATTACTAACTGAAAGAACATAGTTGGAGGAAAAAAGGATGAGCTAATGATAAAAGATTTGAATAGTTTTGTACAAGGTCATAAGTTTAAATTTTTATTATTATTAATATACCAAAAAATTAAGAAAAATTAAGATAAATGTATTATATGTTTATTTATATAAGAGTGGTGTTATAATTAGAATTTGGTGTGATTCTCAAATAACACTATTTTTTTTATTAATGAACTCAAATAACACTACTTGTGCTTCAAATATGTACAAATATTTAAGCCATTAGAATTGATCTAATAGTGAAAAATTTAAATAGCATGCATAAGATCTTAGATTTAAATTTTATTGTCATAAATGTACCAAATATATATATACATACACACAAATGAAATAGATATTTCATGTTTTTTTTTATAATTCAATTTACGGAGATTATTTTAAATATGATTAAATGGGTTAATTCAACTTATTTGACGTCCTTAAATATAATTAGGGAAAACTAATTAAAATGGTGTGATCATATTTTTAAGTGAGATTTATCACATTGAAGTTTTGCGAGCAGGTAACATTAGTATTAGAAAAATCTAGAACAAATTAGTTTAGTTGAATTTCCAAATTATTTTAGATTTTTTTATCTTTTTTTATAATTTATTTATATATATTTTTTACGTGGATGATTTAGATATAATTTGGAATATATTTTGATAAAAATTTTGGCCGCCTTAGTTATTGAAATACAATAATTACAAAAAAAATAAAAATAAAAAGGATAAAGGCGCGTTTGGGAAAGGCACGATACGAGAAAGTACCCGTGCGCGATCTAACCATCGTCTTCGTCGTCGAAGTTCGAATCGAAGCCACCACCTGCCACTGCGTTGTTAGGGTTTTTTGTGAGAGAGAGAGAGAGAGAGAGAGCGTCAACAATGGCACTGAAGTTTCTGAATAAGAAGGGATGGCACACGGGCAGCCTCAGGAACATCGAGAACGTGTGGAAGGCCGAGCAGAAGCACGAAGCCGAGCAGAAGAAGTTGGAAGAGCTTCGCAAGCAGATCCAGGAAGAGCGTGAGCGCAACGAGTTCCGTCTCCTTCAGGAGAAAGCCGGCCTCGTCCCGTAATTTCCCTATTTCCCCAAATTCAATTTTAATTTTTTCAGTTAGGGTTTCATTAAACAAATTTCACTCATTCTGATTCGCAGTGCGCAGGAGAGGTTGGATTTCTTGTACGATTCGGGGTTGTCCGTAGGAAGGAATTCGAACTCGGAAGGATTCAAGGCCCTCGAAGCCTTTCCCAAACCCGATGCTGCAACGGAGGCACCTTCTTCCTCTGCTTCTGCTTCTAAGGTATGTTGAAATTTTCCTGCTTTTACGGCAAAAGGTTGTTTTTTTTTTTTTTTTCCCTTCTTGGTTTTTCGTTGTGAATTGATTTTGTGATTGATTGATTGATTGGTTGGTTGGGATTTAGGAGCAAGGGGCAAGTGTGCCTGGAGCTTTGTTTGAGGACAAGCCTCAGTCTGCGAATGATGCTTGGAGGAAGCTCCATTCTGACCCTTTGCTCATGATTCGCCAGCGCGAGCAGGAAGCGCTTGTGAAGATCAAAAACAATCCTGTCAAGATGGCTATGATAAAAAAATCAGTAAGCTTTCTTTCATTTTTCTTTCTTTTAGGGTCAGAAATGAGATGTTAATAAGAGTTCAAAACTTTATGGAATTGTACTGGCTGGGAATTTTGTTAATATCCATATTTTTAGATTGATAGAGTTGTTAGAAGGTATGAACTGCTTGTTTTTTTCAATTTGCTGGAACGACTACATACCTAGGTATATTTCAACTTATATGGGAAGAAATTTGAGATTGGTTTTGGGTAACTGTTGCTCTTGGCGGAGGTCACACCAGTATGTAGATGTATAGCATGTTGTCTTTTGCTCAAACCAGTATCTTCATGTTACTTGTGTAATTCCAAGTTCTGTTACTACAACAACTTCTGCCAGCTCCCACACTTCCATATCTTCCCCCCACCGTCCATTGTTTGCAACTCTCTGACCATAGCAGCCACCGTAGGAGCATCCATGCAATCTGAGGCTATTGCTCTCTTTCCTGTTGACTTCAGCTACTGTCTGAATGGTGTATAATTCTATGAAATTGTGAATTGTTACTTTTTATGTACTCAGCATCGGCCTTTCATTTTGTTTTCTTTAATTCACTGATTACCTAATTTGAAAGACTCTTTAAATTGCATTGAGTGAATAGGATGACAAAACAATCGTTATGGTTCACTTTCACCTAGACCTTTTGCTTGAAATTATTTCTGATTGATGGCTTGTCCTAATCATGCCTGGTAACTTTGCCAGGTTGAAGAAACGGGACACAAGGAGAAAGCTCACAGTAAAAAGGAAAAGCGGAAGAAGCACCACTCTAGTAAATCAAAGCATAAAAAGCATTCTGATTCAGAAGATGACGCTGCTGAAAGGAGAAGAAGAAAGGCCAGTGACCAAGATTTTGATAAGAAGCATCACAGGTCTAAATCAGATTCAGAGTATGATTCAAGTGAGGGAGAAAGGAAAAGAAGGAAGAATCATTACGATGACAAAAAATACAGAGAAAGGTCACCCAGTCACCACCAAAGGCAGAGAAAAGATTATAATGAAGATGCTGATGACAGAAATTATAACAAGTCCAAGTCAGAAAGATATGCTTCAGAGCGTCAGTTCAAAATTGATGCCCCTAAAAGGGGGAATGGGAGCCTTCCTGAAGCAAGCTCCAATAGATCTTCTGTTACCTCACATGAACGCAAATCACACACCAGACACAGAAATGTGGCTCCTAAGCTTTCAGATGAGGAGCGGGCTGCTAAACTTAAGCAGATGCAATTGGCTGCTGAGTTGCATGAAGAGCAGAGATGGAAACGTATAAAGAAGGCCGAGGAGACTGATACACGTGAAGCAATCCAGAACAATAATTCAAGTGGAAGGAACTTCTTGGATGCTGCTCAAAAAAGTGTATATGGTGCTGCTGAAGGGGGTAGTTCATCAATAGCTGAGAGTGTCCGCCGCCGGACGCATTATTCTCAAGGCAGGTCTGCTGGTGAAGGCAATGCATTTCGGCGGTGATCAACGAGTGGTTTTATCGCTAATTTTAGTCATCTTGGATGTTTCCAGACCTCTATTGCATGTGCTTTCTTCCATGTAAAATATTAGTGGAATAATATATCAAGAATTTATTGTTCATCTCGCCTGATTTGAGATGTCCAGTGTTCCTTGTGATTTTTGAGGTATTCATCTCTCTGTGTGATATGTATTTGAGGTATATCACGCATACTATTGATATCTGTCTGGTAGATGCTTGTATGATACCTGTATATATTGCAGCTGATTCTTGTCTTCAATAGATACTAGGCGAATTCTGTGGTGGCGTTTGTGAGTTTGTGACCAAATTGGACCAAGTTAATATTATAATCAAAAGGTAAAATAAAAGTACTTTTATGCCCTCTTTATTTCTTCTCTCGCTTAATACTCTCGTCTTCTCCTCTCTCCGCCTCCCCCTTCCCCCAACACTGCAATATTTTCTTGAGTTGTCATCGCTCGATTTGTTTCCACTCTCACTTAATAACTTCATTGCATCCATTGCCTCTGTTGCTGTCCAATCTCTCTTTGCTCCCCACCGCCCAATGGAAAAACAAGCAATGGGAATTTATGTTACCAACTATCAATTTTGAATGATATTATTCACTTGCTCTTATGATTAATGTGCCCCTATTCTTTCATTTACATATTATGCATGATAATTGACACTTGGGTTATAATCAAGAAGATTCTATTATCAAGAACCAATCATCAATGGACCATGGATTCTTTTGGTCTCTATTTTTCCGTTCATGTAGGTGTGTGTTGCCCAAATTACTTATGCATTCACTCTTACCCTTCTTGTAGGTGAGAAGTTTGGCTTTGCTGGTGCAAGATTGTTTCTTGCTTTGCAATTTTATTCTCCACCCCCCCGCCCCCCAAAAAAAAAAATTACAAAGAAAAAAACAACCAAAAAAGAAACACACGCGGACCCTGCAAAGAAAAATTGGGTGGTCGTCACTATCCCGTATACTTTTCTCACCATAGATATTCCTATAGTCTATTATGAGGCAAACCCATATAATGTTGCTGAAATTGATTGGAAGGAATTTGGATAATCCCACAACTGGAGAGAGTAAGTCTTTAACTATTCTCTCAACAATTAAGGGATGGTGTTCCTTCAAATATATACCAAAAATTTGTATTTCCGAAAATTTTGTGCAAATAACATTACTAATGAAACACTCTCATGGTGAAATTGTCAGCGGCTTTTTTTTCCCTGGAAAATGACAAAACACTCTCACATGATGAAATTATCAGTGGCCTAAAGTAACCCACAAGAGTCAAAAGAAAAAGAAGCCGCTGCTCAGTTGCTATATATCACCGTGTTTTCCCTCTCCAAAGAATCAGTTTTCAACCCGAGTCATTCGAGAGGATTGTTCTCTAGCAAATAAAAGACACTGCTTGTCAATGAATACTGTTTGGTTTTTTTTTGTTCAATTAGAGAAGAAAGTACAAATTATTATACTAAAAACTTCACTTCCAATTTTTTTTTTCCCAAAAAAAAAAAAGAATAACTTAACTTGCCCTTGGCCGGCAATGTATTTGATTCCTGATGTGGCACGAGGTTGCAGGCTGAGTAAACTATACTAACATTTTGAGGTCAGAGCATATTATATATGATATCTTTAATTTGTAAAAATTATGTTGAACTATTTTGAGATTAGGTATTATTACTACACCTGATATTTTTATATTTTAATTAAATATGATATTAAATATTTTTGTAAGCGTGATACCGAATATCCCCGTAAGACAATCAGTACAGATTTGACAAATATTATATGTAATATTACATAACCTCGAGAAAAGTCGATCAATCAAGTGAAGCACGACTGTTATAACGTGGCTAATGATAGCTATGTAAAGCTTCCTCCTTGATTAGTATTGTACGGCTGGTTCATCTTACAGTTGCATGTCTCTATCCTCATCACTTTTGAGAAGGCCACGTAAACCAAGTAATCATGGCAACTCCCTAGTCCTAACCCGTTCCACCTTATTAATAACGAGCAATTTAAATGCACTTCCTGCCGACACACCCTTTGGTGCATAGTATTAACCAATGCTTAAGGTGCTGCCCCTGATTGTGTACAGTGTTTGAGGCATTTACTTCATATCATTCTCATGCCGCAAGTGTATAAAATAATAGTTACACAAAACAAGTTGGTCGTGTTTATGGCTTTCTCATATGTTCCTTCATTCATGGATGGCGCTTAAAAGTTACAGCTGCACAAAGGACGATTACCTGTTCCTAAATTAATAGGAAAATGTTGTTTGTGTGTTACAACCAGATATTCATATCGATATATGGTGATTGATATATGATAAGTGTAATTTCAATTATGTGATAGTGGATATATACTATTTACAAAGTGAATATGTTTATTCGACGTATATATAATTAAAAGAGTAAATTTATATTTTAATCTCTAAAAGATTTTTATTCTAATATTTTAGTCTTTAAAAAATAAACTCATACACTTTAACCCACAAAGATCTTATACTAAATATATTAATCCTTTAACAAGAAAATTATATAAATATTAATCCCTAAAAGATTAATATATGAACTAAACATCATACTTATTTTAACTATAATTACCATCTATCGATTGAGGTGTTTAAATCGCCTTTTACAAATAAGAAATAAATATATGGTGCAAGCATGGTCACCCATCCTTTTCTCGTTTAACTTTTGCATGTTTGGATTATGTCATTGATGGTGTTATTATTGTCAAAGCACGTGAAGGTGCTCAGTGATTAAGATGTTGTTGCAACAACCACAATCTATCACAGTAGATCATAGGAGAGGGTCACAGTGGACCATGTAGCTAGTTGTTTCATCACTGTTCACGAGCTATGTTAGCTCCTGGGGTCAGTTAAGGATGAAACTGGTTGGAGGCCATTTGAAGCATTCACTGAATGCAGATACTGAAATTTGAACTTTGGCCCCACACTACAAATTATCTTTTCTGTTGTTATTCTAGTTGCCTCATTGGTAGGGAAAAGTGTCGGTTAGCCCAAGAGTAGAGCTCTAGTGTAATTTGTAACATATATCTAATGGGGGAAGAGTAAGAAACTTATCCATGTATAGCCAATTTTGCATAGCCAGTCAACTTGTGCACAAGATGGGCTTCTTTTGGTTTCTGGTCTTCTCAGCACATCTTGCAATAGCATCTTCTCTTGTGGAATTTGAAGGCAAGTATCACCACAGCTTCCTAGGTGATTCTTAACTTGATGGAAGAATCAAAAGCTCCCTCTTTAGATTTTATTATGGTGCACCATAATTATCTAGTTTCCTTTTTGTTGTAGTTATCATTATTATTATTATTATTATTTACTAGCATATTACCTGTGATTCCGAATCACAGAAAGCAATCTTTTGTGTTTCTTTTCCAATGTTGGTAAGTATGATTCTGAAATCATGCCAAGTAACTATGTGCATTAAACTTGTAAACGGTTCATTTTGCAGATAATGATTTAAGGCACAAGCAAGCTGGCATGCACCTCAATTTATACCATGTTACAAGTCTTGACCCTTCTCTAACATCCAAATCTCAATTTTCATACTCTGACATGTTCACAAAAGATGAGGAGCGTGTCAGGTATATTCATTCAACATTAGCTAACAAGATGGATGTCAGTAGTTCAGATACTACTGCCACTTCTGGCAAAGTTGGGGGACCAAAACTTGTGAGCACACCATTGAAATCAGGTTTGTCAATTGGGTCAGGCAACTACTATGTGAAACTAGGACTTGGGACCCCTGCCAAGTATTTTAGCATGATTGTAGATACTGGTAGCTCCCTTTCCTGGCTCCAATGCAAGCCTTGTGTTGTATACTGCCATACACAGGTTGACCCTATATTTGATCCTTCAACATCAAAGACCTACAAATCCTTGCCATGTTCATCAACTCAGTGTTCTTCTCTCAAGGGTTCCACACTCAATGATCCAGGTTGTTCAACTTCTACTGGTGCTTGTGTGTACAAAGCAAGCTATGGTGATTCTTCTTTCTCAATTGGTTACTTGAGCCAAGATATGCTAACCATAAATCCATCACAGACACTATCAAGTTTTGTGTATGGTTGTGGCCAGGAGAATCAAGGGCTGTTTGGAAGGGCTGCAGGTATTTTAGGCCTAGCCAATGACAAACTCTCCATGTTTGCACAATTGTCCACCAAATATGGCTCTGCCTTCTCCTATTGTCTCCCCACATCTTTTTCTTCACGTAACTCTTCCAAGGAAGGTTTCTTGTCCATAGGAAGCTCGTCATTGACACCATTATCATCATACAAGTTCACTCCCTTGCTCAAGAATCCAAAAGTTCGCAGCTTATATTTTGTGGATTTGACGGCTATCACTGTGGCAGGAAGGCCATTGGGAGTGGCTGCCTCAAGTTACAAAGTGCCTACAATCATAGATTCTGGTACAGTTATTTCAAGGCTACCTATGACAGTTTACACAGCACTGAAAAATGCTTTTGTGAGGATCATGTCCAAGAAGTATGCACAAGCCCCAGGATTTTCCATACTGGATTCTTGTTTCAAGGGGAGTGTCAAGGGTATGTCAGCAGCAGTGCCTGAGATTCAGATTATATTTCTTGGGGGTGCTAACCTTGCACTTAAGGCTAATAATATCCTTCTAGAAATTGAGGATGGAACTACTTGTTTGGCCATTGCTGGTAGCCCTGAAGATCAACCCATAGCCATTATTGGGAATTACCAACAACAGACATTTAAGGTGGCATATGATGTTGCCAATTCCAAGGTTGGATTTGCAGCTGGTGGCTGCCAGTGATCGCTGGTACGTGTTTTGTTTCCTGAACAAACCAGCTACAACTCACAAAGGTGTCTGGATCCAATTGGTCAAATGTTGTTCGCTAATATATAAATTATAATAAAGATTAACTACAGCCTGTAAAGGCATGTACCGTATCATTTTCTTATTATGACTTTAATTTTGATATATTGACAATGGAAAAATTTTTTACACAGTTAATTAATTATATCTTTTTATTTGTATATCTATTCAAATAATGGATTTTAAACTTAACTATTTTATTGATATGGTAATATATGATTGAATGATAGTGAAAATTTTTTTTATATTTATCCTGCATATAAATTATATATATATTTAGAAGTGTTCTGCATCTTGATTGTGCATATAGAAAAAGGACAGTAAAATGCTCAAGTGAAACTTGCAGTTGTATTAGATTAGGGGAAATTTTACTTTGAAAGTTCATGGTTGTAAAACAGGATAGCAACATATGTAGCTGGGTATTGTGGCATGTTTTATAGGTAAGATAACCATTGTCGCCGTTTGTATCAGCAGCATCACTCATGTTCTAAGTTCTAACTCGATCTTTTTCAAATGACGGATGCCAACATGCTCCCAAAAATCATGAGAGAGGAGAGAAAGAAAGATTAAACTTCAGCCGTTAATGATTATTTTCTTCACCCAATTTTATTTTTATAATAATAAAGCAAGGGATGAAAGCTCACACATTTTATGAGCTTCTTAGCAAAGCCCTTTGTAAATGGTTTTGTCTGGAAAACTGGTCTAGTTGTTATGCTTGATTGTCACTGTTTTGCAGCTCATTTCTACCTTTATTTTGGGTAAATAAATTATTGTGTAAATATTAAACACATTGTTCTCTTTGATTAAAGTTTGTTAGCTCAAGTCTTGTGTATGAAAAGAATTAGTGATGGGAGAACTATATCTCTATAGTGAGCCGAGCCAGCTCAAGCCAGAATATATTAGTTGTTAGATGAAAAAAAAAAAATTCAAACACATTGTGTTTTTTTTTAATGTCAACAATAATATTTATTGTTGATTAGTAATCAAAGGCGATAGTCAAATTATATCAAAATAATACATCAAACCTTGATAACTTAGAAGCTAAACCTAATATTACAATCACTAAAACTACACAACTAAAGATCAAACACATCAGAACATATGATGATTTCACATCACACTACATGTAACCATAACAACACAAGTGAGCTTGCTAAGATCTCTAATCTTTGGTTCTGATGGAACTTTTATAACCAGCTCACCAAGAAGGAAAACCCAATAGCATTGGTGCTCCCTAACCTTGAAACCCTAGGTTGCCTCCCCTTAGATCTCCACCTTTACCACCCTATTTTTCCATCCCCAACCTTTAGCCTCGCCTCCTCCATTTGAGTAGCAAGCTTCACCTTCAATCTCCTTGAAGGGGAGACAGCCACATGGAGGCTTTTGACCTCCTCCATGGTAGTTTGGTTACCTTTTCCCTTTTTCTTTTTCTTGTCTTTGTTCCCCATCTCCTCATCATATGATGATTTGGTTGCGACTTTGTCCAATGTATTTTCTTGATGGTGGTGGTGTATAATTAGTGAAGAATGGTTAGTCACTTTGTTTTTTTTTTTTTTTTTGTGATTCTCGCTTTTGCAGGCATACCAGCAGCATAAGAAAATTGCATTTGGGTCATGATAGTTCAATGATATCCACTGATGATGGATAGTTAGGAGTTGCTATTTGTTTTCTATTTCTGTGCGCACTTATTGCGGTGCACTATGGTGTGCTGGTGAGGTGATAGGCCTCTATCTTTAGAAGTCTAACCATGATTTCTTTGCTCATGTGTTGATACTTTTGCTTCTTCTTTTTTTCGTTGGTAATGAAACACATTGCTTAATTTGCTTTGATTGGAATTTTTTTTTTTGGGTGGAGAAAATTGAGTTTCAATGATGAAAAAGCCCAACAGGCAAGTGAAAGATACAACAAGCAATTCAACTAAAAGCCCATAGTTGGGAGAACGGGCATCAAGCCCACTACACCTAAAGAGAGTCTTTCTATAGGTGTTGCTCTATGATAATGGGAGCTCTAATGACCCAACCTTCTCTTGGATTACTAGTCAATAGCAATGGTGACACATGCTTAGCCACTTTGATTGCTTTGCAAGGGTTCTAGAGAAGAGCACAGTAAGAAAACTAAACTTTCATCCTATTCCCACCTACGTAGTGTGTCCAAATGGCACAATAGTCTCCCTAATTCTATAGAAACTTTTACTAATTTAGACAATCCAATCTAAAAATAAATATTCACAAAGGCAAACTTGCTTTGCAAAAACTCTCTGAGTTTTTTCCTATGCTTAATCTTCCATTATTGACTTAGACATCAACTTCTTCAAACATCATAAAGCTTCATTTTTTTTCTTCTTTAAATAGAGCTAGGTGTGCTAAACGCGCAAATAACATCAAACAACAATAACAAAAACAAAAGCCTAAACTAGCCACCGCTAACATAGGAAGCCGATTTATCACCTGTCATGAGCGTAGTACTCCAAAGCTGTTAATGTGTAAACAACCACAAGAATCACAAAATGCCAGTCAGCTCTACTTCATTTCTCCACAACTCAAACTCTATAGCTATCAAGATAAACTTGCCATAAGGGAGATCAAGTGGGATAGTGAGACACATACAAATACACATAGCAACAAACAAAGAAAACAAAAATAAAAGGGTAAAAGTGGGGTCACCGGACCACCATGGAGGGATTTATCCCCTCCATGGGGGCAACTTTCCTTTAACAGATCAGATAAGAGGAAAACTTGAGTGGCAAGGCGGCTAGTGTTTCAGATAAAGAGCGGAGAAAGGGGTAGCATTCTTGTCCGCTTTGATTGGATAGGACTTTTTTTCCCCCTTTTTGGGTCACTCTTTGATTGAATAGTTGAAACATTAGCTGAACCCGTCCAAAAAGCATGGTGGGGCAAGCAAGAAGCCCAACGTTAATTGACGCAACTACTAATTCTGAATTGATGGCTAATGGACAAAACAGTAAAGAGAACATAATGGCACGAATGACATGACCCAATAATAAATTAGAAGGTGCAGCCTTGCATAAAGATCCATGGATCACGACCAAAAAAGAGTCATGGATAGGTAAAACCATAAAATGACTATTTTTCATTCATGGGTTGCTTCACGATTTGTGATTAACAGCATTTTTCATTGGCAAATTGTCACGCACTGCTTTACCAATCTTCCATGATAAGTGCTAATGTATTAGGCAACCCGGACAAGTGACAAATTGCTTTTCCAATATAAAGTGTAGATATTGTTGGCGTTACAATGAACTAGCACTCAGTGCTGTCAATCCACATTTTTTATTTTTTTGGTATTGACATAAAATTATTTTTTTATATATATTAATTCAACAATGTAAAAATATATTAATATATAAAAAATCATACTTAAAATGTTTATATATTAAAAGTTTAATTAGTATGTACTAACAATATAAAACAGTTTTACATTCTCAATCAATAGAAATAGAAGAAGATGAAAAATCATGGTGAATCTCTTATTATAATAGGTGATTATTTATATGAGTTGGCACTTTCTATTATTACTATTGGGTGATACATTTAAATTAAATTCATATATTAAATGCAACTATTTTCAACTTCCATGCAATTATTTTCAATTGCCATCTTTCTCTATTTTCTAATTCTATGATGCATTTGCTACGGTTGTATTCACTTAATCATATTTGCAATTTCTGGTGAGCTCACCCAAGACGACGCTCTTCTTCTTCTTGGAGACGCAGCCCTCTTTTGGGCCTCGTGTTGGGTACGCGGGCACACACAATTTTCCTCGTGAGTCATGGCGGTAAAAGAGAGTGAATTGAGAGGCAGGAATTAGGAATGGATGCAGTTTTTTTTTCTGCAAAACGAAAGAATGGGAAAGAAGGGGATTGCAAAATGGAAAAAGAATAAAGAAGATAAATGGAAATAGCAGTTAAACTTTGGATAGCGGTAGAGGAAGTTAACAAAATTGATGGTAGTGGGCAGAGGAAGTTAAAAAAAAAAACTGGTTGTATTCGTGGAGTGATAATGTGATTATGTGTGGTTTTACTTTATTAACCTTATATTAAGCTGTTAAAAAGCATAAAAATAATGGTAAAATTGGATAAAAAAAAGTTGGACACCAACAAACGGGAATCCCCTTTATATATTAGTGTATAGATTTACTGCTTATTGTAGGCTTATATTATCCAGTGCAATTATGTATCCTCTTAAGAATATGATTCATAGTGCAACAAGCCGTGAAACAAAGTAGATCAGAAGCAGGTAGAGGAAAGTCCACTTGATGTTTGTTAAGATGAGAGAGACTCTAACTTTTTAAAGGAGTTTCGTGGAATTCTGATTATGTATAGAATGCTCATGAAACAAAAAAAAAAAAAAAAGGCTAAAAAGAACTCAGGGCTAGAAACCATGTAAATATAAAAATATAATAGTAGAAGATTGAGTACAAGATTGCAATATTTTATGTACACTAGGTACCCTTCACAAAATCCATCTTCCATCTAAATGCGGAGGCGGCTAGTATTAACATTAATACTATAATGAGGTGGTTGTGAAAGATGCAAGTATGTTTTTCTTATTAAGATTATGCAAGTAAGATGGGCCATTTTTAAAGTTTAGAGAAGTGGAATTCTGATTATGTATAATTTTAAAGATGTATGTTAAAGTGTTTTCTTCTTAAGATTATGCAATTTAGGATTTCAAAACTTTAAAGTTTGAGTCTACAAATTTTATTTTTCTAAATAAAATTTTGTGTCTATCCCTCTTTATCAAGCCTTGTATCACATGAAAAGTTCAGGTAAACTAATTCAAATAACAAGGGATATCCATTACAAAGAACAACCTATTTTTGGTCTCTCCTTAAAATGAGATAGGGAGAAATAGAGGAAAAGGAAACACAAAATTAGAAAGCTCATGCAAAACAAAAGGGTGACTGAAAATCATATATTTACTCTCTTGTTGCATGCGTATTTATCATTTGGACACACTGAAGTTTTTTGGCCGCATGCAGGGCTTTTTGCATCACCTCAACGAACTCAAAGGGGAAACTCAGAAAATGGTTTTAAACAAAACGTCCTTTTCACTTTTCTGCCTTTGAAATTGGTTGCTCATAGTTTAAGCATAACAACTGCAGCATCTCATTATCAACTGCCAAGTCAATTAATTAACAACTCACGTATGAACTGGAATTAGTTTAGTTGGGCCTTCAGGGTCTTATGAGGGGCCCATTCTCTGTTGTCACAATTCAATTTTTCCACCATAACGTGCATTTGATAGGGTAGTAGTAGTACATATTGGGTTGGCGTGGCATGGAACAAAAGGCTATGATACCATTATTTATTTAATAAAGGCTTTTAGGTGCATAATTTCAAACTTTGATTTTTTAATCAATACTCGGGCGGCCCGTGTGTGATAATCAAATCAAATAATATGACTTGCAGCCTTCATATGCTGACCACAAATCCAAAGCTTGAATAAAATGCATAGAGAAGGCAGAATCAAAGCAAGAACTGAAGATCAGCAAGTGATACATCAAAGTCCAGTAAGCCAAGTAAGTTGATATAACACATGAAAACATTAGTTGTGTCTTTTTTTCATGATCCCCAACCATTGCCACCTGATGTTGGCAGAAAAGTTGTGCATTTTTATTAATCTATTCTCAGCCTACAGGGAGAAAATCATATTTTTGCGCAAAACCCGGATAGAGAATGGTATTGTTTATACAGCAAACATTGAGCATTGTGCAATTAACATAAATTAATATTTCAATACATACATGGCATAGGCAGAAGTAGATGGGATCAGAGCACTTTTTAGACCTTAACTAAACAATGGTCACAACCAATTCCCCTCATTGGTGTATGTTATTCCAAATCCCCAAACAACTCCCAGCACAACAAAGATTAACAATTTGAAATCTGGCTCCACTTGTTTAGTGCAAATATTGCCTGCCCCCACCACTAGATATAAGTAGAAAACATAGTTCCAACACAATATACTTGAATTTGCAGCTTAAACCTGGCCATTTGAGGGATATCGGTTCATAAAGATGTGCCCAAGTGTATTGCTGGATTTTGCTTTCCAAGCAACGCTGAAAAGTGAAAAATAGTGATGTCTTAAAAGTGCCATGCTGGATTTCGCTTTCAGCTCAAAAGTTTCTTGTTTCAGGTTAATATCTTTGCTTGTATTCTCAAAGGCCAAAGCCTATAAATCTTCTGTAGCTTTTGAGTATCCTGGGAATAAGCACCTCTCTGATCCCAGTTCTGCATCAAGCACCAACTACTGGTAAGGATTTTCCACTTAGTCCTCTAGAGTCCATTTTGCTTATCTTCTCCTCATATACCAGCATGCTTTGATTAAATCCGTGCCTCTAACTTAGCCCTCTACAGTATCCTGGGAATAAGCACCTCTCTGAGCCCAGTTCTGCATCAAGCACCAACTACTGGTAAGGATTTTCCACTTAGTCCTCTAGAGTCCATTTATCTTCTCCTTATATACCAACATTCTTTGATTAAATCCATGCCTCTAACTTAACTGAGATGTCATGTTCCCTAGGAATTTATTTGCAATTTGTGATTCCAAGTTTTCGAAGTCAGCATCATTTGTCTGATTAGTGATTACTGCAAGCCTTGTTGCTTCTATCACCTTTCCCTTTGTCAGGTGTGCCTTAGCTACTTACCATGGGGTGCATTTCTTCAAAAGTCATGGCCAGATCAATTAGTTTCCATGAAGAAAGAAAACAAGGATCACGGAGAAGAGCCAATGGAATACCATTGCTGGAAGATTTAATTAATGGCAGTGACCAGTACCTTGCTCTTGTCAACAAATTGCACTCTAGGAGTTTGAGTTCAAACAGGTCCCCAAAACTGGCTATTCAGCCTGTCACTTCTGAAACTGTTGACAAGTTGGAGATATCAGCAAGACTAGGCCAAGAAGGAGGGAAACAAACTGAGAGTGACAAGAATAAAAGGTCCAAAAGTTGGCACTGCTTTCCGGAGCATATTGTGTCCTCTCTTGCTCAGGAAAATCTATCTAGTTTCGAGGACAAACATAACTTGAGCTCTAAGGCTTCAGTAGGTAGCAGGAGTTTTCACACAGTGGAGGAATATGATGATATGGTTAATAAAATATGGTCGCCCAAGTCCTCCAAAGTTCATCAAAGTGAGTTTAATGATGAAGAAGATGATGGTTCAGGAACTACCATGGACCTTCAGGAATCTGAATTATCTAATGTAACTTATCATACTGAGAATAAGGATTCTGCTGCCAAGAAAGCTCAACCACCTCGCTCGCACAACCAATGTTCATTAGAAGAGAGTAAAACAGTGAAGGAGATCAGCAGCAACCTATGTACAGCACCTGAAAGCACTATAGTAACTCCAAGTCCTAATAGCCACACCTCAAGTTCAGGAATTAAGAATGAGGAAGTAAGTCCTAGTCAGAAAACAGATGTGCTTGAGAATGCTGTTCAAGGGGTAAGCACCATTGAGAAGGGAAATAAGAGAAAGGCTATAGCAAAGAGGCTAGAATCACTTAGAATCCCATCTAACGTCGAATTGCCAGCCATTGCTAGTCTTAGAGAATGGCTTCCTGCAAGAGGAATATACTTTTCTGGAACCTATATCACCCCAAAATTTGGCAGCTATTCTCAGATGGACCTTGGGAATGAAAATGCATCCAGTGAGGATTCTGTATTCAGTCCAGAGTTAGTGTCTGCCTTTGAACAGTGCATGCAAAAACTTGAAGCAGATGAAGAAACCATTCTAAAACAAATAATAGAGAATGTGGAGGAAGAAAGCGATGGAGGAATGCAGCCGCAGGAAAGAACTCCATCAAGCATACAAGGTTGAAACCATACTAGCAGGTGAATTTAGTTAATAACAGATACATCTTAGACAAAACTTGTCATTTCTACTCTGATACTCTATTTTTTCACATCTTCCAAGCCTGTATGCATGTGAATGTCGGATTCACATTTTTTGTTATTTTGGGAAGTGGTGTCAATTTACATGACAGTGAATGTAAATGTAGGTTCAAGTATGTTTACATTGAATGTGTGGACCACCTGCTGTATATCACATCATAGTTATAAAAATTGAAGGAAAAGAGTTCTGTTGGAAAGAAGTAATGAAGCTTTTGATTCCGATAGAACTTCATGAACATGCGACCTAGTTTGATTTAATCCTGATATTTCCGGGAAGATGCAGGTGGATTTTATGACTATTTCACCTCCCACAGTGTGAGAATATCTCATTCTCACTATAATAACTCCATCATTTCTGCAGGTGTCTTGTCACATACTGAACACACCCAGTGCTGACTGACTGGAGTCCACAGTAGATTAACTACGGATGAAAATCTACAAAGCTTGGGCCATAGAATAGCATATAATTTTGAGTCAAAACCATTCAGATGCAATTGGAAACCCTTTTCAACTAGATCATTTACCATAACATCAATTAGAGCCCTCTAGAATCCTGGAACCTGCTCCTAATACCGCATTTCTTATTTCAACGTAATAGTAGACTATAGTTCCTATCATAGGAGTTGATTTGAATTCAGAAATCCACAGTTAATAGGTAATCTATAATTCCATTGTAAATCTTCACTAAAATTGGTGATTTGTCCTCATTTCGGAATGAGAGGATCCTCCCCTCATTTTGTACTTTTCCAAACCCAAGAACGAATATGCCAATTCCCAACCGCACCAACATTTTAGTTGTAATAGAACAAGCTAAGTTGGTTTGTGTATCTTCAGTAACTATACAACCCCTTGCTAATACATTTTTTTTCCCGCAATATTTATAATAATATGTTGATTTGGCACATTTCACTCACATAAGTCAATATGGGGCGTTCTATATTAATATAAAAGTTAATTTCAACCGCTAACAGAGTCCACGTTAGCAAACTTAATCCTGTCACAGATACACTGATGCAATACTTGTAAAAGATTTGACCATATACTCACACACCCCTTCATGTACTGTTATGATATCACCTCATCCCTTATTCTACCTCTCCTAACCTTCCCACTTGACCCTTCAAACCCGTAAAATGTGGTCATATTCACCCAGAAAAAGGTAAAGGTATTAATAAGGTCAAGATACAAAAGCTCCTCCCCCCCACTTTATCTTTGTTTCATTCCTCCAAATAACATAAGAGATATGCAAGCTACAGATGACTAACAATTAAGTCCAGTAACTCGCTCTTGGCTTCATCTAACCATGGAGTAGACTCGAGATATATGCAGCAGCACTCTGTACCCACAGAATACAGCACAAGTCACCAAAAGGTAGATTGGACCAACCAAATGCAGTAGAAGATGAGGGTAATACAATGCAAGTACAGGTCTGCTGTACAAACTTCACTTTCTATCATTATTAGCATCAGAAGATTAAAAAAGAGAGATAGGCAATCAAATGTTATTTAACATGATGGTGTACAACAAACAACTGCAACATCCTCAGGCCATGTTATAGACTGTATGATGAGGCAATCCACTGGTCTTTCTTTTCTTCTTTTGTTCAGATGGTGCCACAACACTGCAATTCCTAGGCAAAAGGACATAAGCTGGCTGTACGGACTTACAAGGCGTAAGGTTACAAATTTACAAGCAGTCAAGATACATGTAGTTTCTGCGTCGATTGTACTGAAGAAGGCTTCCATAGGTGCGATCCCAGACGCCAATGAAAAGCGATTCTGTGTCAGGACTAAAAGATACACCAGAGATCTCCCCAAAAAAATCGATCTCCTGCTCCTTCTCAAATCCATGCTTTGCATCATAGACATGCACAAAGTCAGCTGGCTCAGCCATTGTCATGAACTGCCCATCAGACGTGAAACGTATTGAGCGTATAGCTCCAAGGTTGCCCTTGAGAACAGCAACAGACTTTGACAAGTTCCGAACGTCCCAAACACGACATGTTTTGTCTTGGTTCCCAGTGGCAAAAATATGGCCATCAGGATGCCATGCAGATGCAAATGAGTAGTCCAAGTGTCCACATAACTGCATGATAGTCTGCAAAGTCAACCAAAATTAAAATTAGAAATTCATAGCTCTTCCACACTAGGCAAATCCACCACCATCTGCCTCTCATTCTAAAGAATCCTTGGAGAAATATACAACCAGGAATTTGTAACACAGAGAAACAAAACAAAACATGCCAACCTTTCCTGTTTGAGAATCCACCAGCAGCCCTTCCGGGTTGTCTCCAACAATTGCAATTAGTTTACTATCAGGGCTCAATGAAGTATGCTGCAGACAAAAGGAAACAAATTCATGTTATCATTTACGCTATTTACCAAGAGACAGTGATATCACATCTCCCAACACTAGCACTGGGCAATGCAAGTTCATAGATAAAATTAAAGATATATATTTATCCACCCATATTCTCAATTCCCTATACTTTTTAAATTTTAACCATAAGTTGTAACTTACCCATTCTGCTCCTATTTTATATCTGTAATAAGTTTCTGAAATAGAGATGTGAGTGTGAAAATGGGCCACAAGATAAAATTTCTCTTTTTTTTTTTTATCTCCTCATCTTCAATAGTTAATGAAATAAATAACACTAACCATTTAAGAAACACAAATAAAGGCAAACATTTTTTAAGTTTCAAACACACATATAGTCAGACACAGACAAAGACATTCCCTGCTGGCACAATTACCAAGGATATCCAACTGAGTACATTGAGAGTACTTTTGTTTTATTTGTAGCAGGTAAAAATTCAGGCTACAAAGGTACCAAAATTTTATGGTTGTGCCCAGACATAAAAAAAGAATATTGTCAAAATAATTAAAAATAGAAAAAGAATGCAAAAACAGAACGCTAAACAAGGTTCCAAAATTTGAATATCTCTAACTTATTCAGAAAAGAAACTTGATTTCAAGTTCAACAAGATAGTATTTCAAGGATCATCAAGTCAAGATGTTTGTAGTCAAGCTTTCCTTCTTTACAAAACATAATTCTTTTGTTTCCTTCTCCCCGTCCTCTCATTTCCTTGTATCCTAAAGTAGTGCAAACTACCAAGTCATGCTAATTCTAAATTTGACATAAAGCCTGGTTCAATTCTAGCAATGTTTGCATATTCATTATTTCAAACATGGGAAATCAAGTAGAAGCACTTACATTTACTGGCCAGGGGAAGCAGAAATGCTTGGAAAGCTGAAATCTCTCCATATCAAAGTCTCTGACTCCACAGTCATTATTTGAGGCCATGAAATGAACAGCTCCACTGGCAGATTAATTGATTGTTACTTGTTAGTAAGCAACCATACTTGAGGGTTGTGATCAGTAATTGCTAACACCATATATCAACAAATCAAGACCCAAAAAGACAAAAAGAAAAGAGTAACAGGAAAGCATAGGAGAAAGACCTTGGATGCTCATAAATCTCAACAGCATTTGTGATCGCATTGTCCTCATAAGTAGTTCTGGAGCAAAAGCTAACTCCAGATCGATCTAAGTACTGCAAACCATTATGTATGTGCCATCAGTCAACAGGAAAACATTGTCAGATGCATAAATTTGGAAAATCAAAGATAAATTAACAAAATCAAGGATGACTTCAGATTATTTCCATTTTGCTGATCAGCAACTTTTCAACTAATTATATAAAGAAATAACCTCTACCCCTTGGAAAAAACAAGGTAAACATCTATACTATATAATACAGTTACAGTATAAAATCCATAAACTAACTTGTGCAGCAAAAGCAAGGAAATAAAGTTTATATAGACTCAGTGACCAAGTTACAATGGAAATCTGTATGAGTTGTAGCTTTAGTACATTCGTCAAATATCGATGATTAAAATACTAATCATTGCAAAGAAGAAAATTACAAGTACAAAAGAAGTACCTTGCAAATAAGTTCTCCCTGAAAGCCTCCAGCAATCAACAAATTATCTCGCACGGCCAGTGTGCTAATTTGTGTTTGAGTAAATCCCTCCAAGAGGCTTCCAGGATGTTTCTATTAGCAACACACACTTAAAATCTCAGATTCCTTTTCTAAGCCATGCTTTCAACAACAGAGCACTGCAAAAATGATTACCTCACAAGGAGCCACGTGCCCTGATACATTCAGGACTTCGGATCTCTTGGAATGTAATGAAGACCAGTGGACAATTGAGTAATGTGAAACAAGATATACATCATGCTTCGATGTTGACCACACCAAGTTCCTTAACTACATATGACAAATTAGAGGTTTCATATTAATGTTACTTATATTACAAGCAAAAACTGCATAACCTATAGTTCCAGAAGGAAATAGAAATAAGGATAAATACCCGTATGATAAGAGAACTTGTCAGTTATCACACAGGTGTGATAAGATAATATGGATTATAGACCAAACAAATCTTTTCATATCCAACATGATAAGAAGTATTTAAAGTAACTATATCAACATACTTGGAAATGAAGTATCGTTGACTTCACAGATCTAGTGTTTTGCCAGAAATCATAATACATTCCCCCTTTATCTGTTGGTTTGCATTCCTGTAGACAAGAAAAGGGGAGGGAAGCATAAGGTCAAAAGATCTCCTCAAAATCATTACTCAAATGCTTTGGAACTTTAAACAAAATGTTTTACCTTCTCTGACAGTTCCCCTGATCGTGGTATATTTTCATAATTCTTGTACTGCTCTAGTCTAGTTTGTCTATACTTTTCACGACTAATACTAAGCCTATCCCAAGGTATACCTTGGATATCCTTTCCCTTCCTAGCTTCTGCAGCAGTGGTATCTGTTATCCGATTTTCCTGAAACAGAGAACCCAAGAACCCCCACCCCAAGAAAAAGTGCAAGCAGATGGAAAGATTATGTTAATGGTCAGATTCTAGTAAATATTAGTAGCGTAAAGTTAAGTCATCCTATTAGTAAGGACACAAACCAGAAGGCAGCCAAAAAACCAAATACAACAACACGCACACACACACACACACAAAAATAACATTGATAAAACACTTTACGGTGGGAATGAATAAACATCCAACATAAAAGAAATTCAAATGATAAAAAAAAGGTTTTGTTTATGACTCGAAACAAACCAATGCCTCATATTCATCATCATCTTCTGAATCTGATTCACCAAATGCCCTGCCACGGAAATACATATCATCTTCTACTTCTGCCATTTCATTATCATCTGCAACATATTCCATTTCGTCCCTGTGGTACTGAGACATGTTTCCCAATGCTGTTGGCAGAAAGAGAGTGGGATAAAAATGAGTTAATTAAATTCATTATATATATATATATATATATATATATATATATATATATATATATATATATATATATATAATTCTATGACCTAGAAACTATAGATACTAAAGTTTAATTTTAGCGTAAAGAATTGGAATTTAGCAGTACGCTGAACTATAAGACAACCCTAACTTTAAGATAACCCTAAAACAAACACTTTCTTCTTGTTAAAAGAAAAAAAAAAAAAATCATTTCATCTCGTTCAGATTCTAAACCTAAACCGGCAAAGGGAAAGCAAAAAACCTAGCAAAGCTGGAGAAAAACATTGCATTAATTCCAGCAAATTCCAATTACCCAATGAAACGAATTCGAACATCTACATACATAACAACAAAAGTTTCCCAACTTCCACTAGATTCCGAACACAAAACGACGATTCCACATGGTCTCAGAAAAGAAACCTCAAAAACCAGAAACAATATATATATATAAGGGTACCTACCAAGAAACGGAATTGCAGCATACACATACAGAAAATCGTAAAAAAGCAACCTTTAATAGATAAAAAGGTAACATGAATTAAGAAGATTAAAAGGGGTTGAAGCAATTGCAATTCATTGCAGGAAATTATGAGAAAAAGCTTAATTGGTTCACAAAATTCAGACCTTTGTATTGTAAAGATTCGTGAATCCAAGCCCTTGTGATTGAAGAGTTGTTGGATCTCCGTGATAAGGACCTGAATCTGATCTGCGTATACAAATGAACCCTTCCTTTGCAGAAATAATATATATATATATATATATATATTGTACCCCAAAAAAAATAAATAAATAAAGGGTTAAAGATGATAAATACCTCAATGTCTTTTGCGTCCGTAACCCCTGATTGATAAATCAGGGATCAGTGATTAGTGTGCAAGATTTTTCTTTTTTCCCTTCTTTTTAAGAAATGAGTAAAATAATAGGAGGAGGCACGAACATAACAAGCGAGCCTTGTGGTTTCCAATAATTTTCGATTTACTAAAATTTTGGGAGAAAATATATTTCTTGAACTGAATTTTAGGAGAAAATAATTTTTTAAAACTAAATCACTAAATGTATGATAACAAATTTACAGAAAATATAATATTTATTAGTTAACGTATATATGTTATATTTTATAATTTATAATCATATTTTTAAGGATTTAATTTGAATGTATTGTTAATATAAAAATTTTTTACACAAGCATCTAATCATATATTATCATATCAACAAAACTTTTTGACATAATCATATCACTACTTGAATGGTCATGCAAATGGAAGATTTTAATTGAATGATAGTGTAAATAATTTTTACACTATCAATACATCTAAATTAAACTCTATTTTTAATATTTTAAATTCTATTAATAATTTATAAAAGTGTTTTTTTTTAAGTAATGTCATGATATTCTCTCTGTAATTTATTAACTATTAATAATTTTTAGTCCCAAATTATTTTTTGTATTATGTTTTGTTTTTCAATTTAATTTGGATATACTGATCATATAAAATATTTTTATATTATCATTTAATTATATCGTATTATATCAGTAAATATGGTTAACTTTTATACCAACTATTTGAATGATTATAAAAATAGAAGGATATAATTAATTAATTGTGTAAAAAAATATATCCAAATTGAATTCTTTGTTTTTATAGTGTATAATTGTTCTAGACAAAGTTTTAGGGAATCCGATTGACTAGGTACCGGACCAGATCGATTGGCCTTTAGGTTAAGGATAAGCTAAGGTTTTCCTGAGTAAATGAGTGTTAAAAGATAATCAGAGCATGCCTTTTCATGTTAGTAATACATGAAGGCTATAAGACAAATGGATAATTGGAGCCATACAACTACTTTAAAACGTTGGACAGACATTATTAATGCTAACCAATCTTTAAGAAAATGAGCTATTACAATTAGCGATGAATCCAAAATATATAAGTAATGGAGGAAAAAATAATAGATAAAAATAATAAAAAGTTTTATATAACTTTTGTCTTAATGTGGGATCAAATTTAACAAAATATTAGAGATAAAATATGTATATATCTATGTACTTTTAAAAAAATTCTCAAATTTTGATAGGACATATGCCCCAATCTATTTTAGATTTGACCTAATTACAACTAGAATAAGTGAAGAGAATTTGAGCATATAAGCCAATCGACGTAAAAAAGAATGTATGGTTCATAAGTCCCTTGCTCATAAGTTAAAAGTAATATTGACTTAAGGGTAAAAGTTCATTTAACTTATATACCCTCATGATGACTTCACCAGTTATGAGGAAAAGGGGAAAAAAAAAAGGGAAGGCATCAAAAGGAAAGGAAGACTAAAGGAAGGAAGGGATCTAGAGAATTTTAATCACTATTGTTTATGAGTTTAAAATTCATAAGATAAAGGAAATGAATGGCTTATCATGTATTTTTGTAATGTTATCCTTTACTAAAATAATTGAATATAATTAAAATATTTTATAATAATATTAATTTTAAAATATTTTAAAAATATTATATATTTTGTAAATTTAAAAATATTTTCTTTTTAAAAATATTTTTTAGGAGAGAATAAATTTCAATGAAAGCTAATAAAAAAATTAGGAGAAAAATATAATTTTTATAAAAAAACTTAAATGAAAATAGATTGGATTGGCAAAGATAGTATTTTAATATTTTAATAGCAGAGAATAGTAAATTAAATTCAAATATTAACAAAAATCCTTAAATTTGGGGAACCACAAAATAGGGATTTTGGAGGATTTTAAGTAATTAGTTAAAACTTTAAATGCTGTTCCCTTTCTAAAAGTAAAACTTATGAATAAGGTTAAAGTTACATAAATCTTTTTTCTTCCCTCCCAAATGAAACTCTCAAACATAGAGTAAAAGTATTCAACGAAATTGGGTTTGACTGAACTCAACTGATTGACAAGTCAATGAGTTTATCAATCTAATAATATATATGAGTTTGCTAAGCTTTACATGAAAAGTTTAGCAAACCTTTTTTTGACTCAATATATGGCCATAAAATAGAGGAGAAAATCGATTTTTAAAAAAAAAAGGCAAAAGTGTAGCCATTAGAAGAGGCTAACAATTTTTTATTAGTTGGAGTGTTTCAGTCATTATTTTCTTTACCTAAAATTTTAGGTTAAATTGTTGTGAATAAGATCATCTTATTAATCTTTCACTTATATATTGTCATAACTTAAGTTTGATTTATAGGTTTTTTTGTTGAAGAATATTATGTAACTATCTCTATAAGATAAGTTTGAAGGCATACCTTGACCCCTAATTATTATAAGGCTTACTTTTAATTTAAATTTTTATTTATCAAAAAAGATAAAAGAACTAGTTATTAATTAATATTATCATAGTAGATCAACTCAATTCGAATCTTACCAGCAACTTATAAAGAAAAAAAAAATATAATCGTGGATCCCATCTTCGGCATTTGTATAATCATCTATGAATATGAATAAAAAAAGCCCTACATAAATGAATAAGGATCTTAGTTATATAAGTATTAAATTTATATATAAATAATGCAAAAAAATATATGTTAATAATTATTAATTTCAGCTATATAAATAATGAATATAATAAAAAAAAATATACATTAGTAGTGTTAATTATCTTATCATATTTAATGTTTACATAACTAAAAATTTAAATTTCCCATGGATCCCCAAATATATCATTTTCCATATTTATACAACATCAAGGCCAAACATTGAAAAATATTTTGAAAACATTCTAGTATTTTATTGAAGAGTAATGACAGAGGACGCATAAAATCACAACGTATATGAAAAATATGAAAAAAATGACAAAAATACTTGAATGATTAGTTCTACAAGATTATTATTCTTTTGTTCAAAAAGTTACCAACATATTATATAGAATTATCAGTATTTTCAGCAAAGTTACCCGCGTTATGACCAAAATTACTAGCGTATTATATAAACATCGGTAATTTTGGTAAAAATACTGGTAACTCTATATAATATATTGATAATTTTACTAAAAATCCAAATTTTACTGAAAATATTAGTAACTTTGACTAAAATACTAGTAACTCTATACAATACGCTGATAACTTTGCTGAAAATGTTGATAATTTTATTGAAAATATTGGTAATTCTATATAATACATCAATAATTTTGTCCAAAACGCTGATAACTTTATACAATATATTAGTAACTTAACTAAAAATATTGATAACTTTATTAAAATTATTGATAACTCTATATAATACACTAGTAACTTTACTGAAGACATTAATAATTCTATACAATATGCTAATAACTTTACCTAAAATATGGGTAATTATATCAAAAATACTAGTAATTTTATTTAAAATATTGATAATTTTATATAATACACTGATAATTTTTTAAATAAAAAAACCTAAATAAAAAATAATAATAATATAAGACCAATTGTCCTAACATTTCCATCATTTTTCTCATTTTTTCCATATCCATCGTGATCTTGTGTGTCGCCTGTCATATTTTTATTTACCGAACGGCTCTCAAATCCTTAGCACCTTAGCAAGCCGAGTGTGTGAAGAGAGTAACAAGCAGCATGAATGTGAGACTGTGTGACATGCATTCTTCTACAACTCTCTACACCACCATCACCCGCCTGGTTTCACCATCACCATCACAATCACCATCACCTTCTTCCCCTTTTCACCTTCCTCTTCCTCGCCTCATCACCCTTCGCAACAACCCTTGCAGCCAATTACGCGCCAAATCCTCCCTCGTCGTCGAAACAAGGGATGACCAAGGCGTCTCCGTCGTGGAAGCTCCGGCGCAGTCGTTGCCGGAATCCGTGTCTCGCCGCCTCATCCTGCTTCGCCATGCCAAGAGTTCCTGGGATAATCGCTCACTTCGTGGTAGCCATTCAATATTCATGGACCCCAAAATTGTTGGGAATTTGTGCTTTTGCCCCCCCCCCCCCTATTTTGTGAACTTTTTCCTTTGCTTAGCTCAAAGTCTTAAACTTTACGTGTTTTTGTGAAGTGGGGAGCGTTCCCATTTAAGAATTGGAATGGAAATGGAGAAGAAATTTACTGTTTCTAGGTAGAAGAAATGGTGGGGTTCTCCGCTTTGTGCAAGTTCAAGCTTTTTTGAAGTTCAAAGTCTCAAACTTTATGGGTTTTTATGAAGTGCGGAACATTCCCATTTTAGAATTTGTATGGAAATGGAAAAAGAAAATGTTATTGATTCTAGGTGGAACAAATGGTGGGTTTCACTGATTTGTGCCATTTCAAGCTTTGGTGAAGTTTCAAGTGCCAAACTTTTTGGTACCCATGTGAATAATGTTTTATTGTGTGATGCTCGGTTCTGTGAACTTGTTCTGAGTTTGTAAATGGTTTAACTGCAGACCATGACCGGCCTCTGAGTAAATCCGGGCGAGTGGATGCTGTGAAAGTTTCCAAGAAGCTCCAGGAGTTGGGATGGATTCCTGAACTTATACTGTGTAGGTTAGGAGATTAATTTTGTGGCAGTTGTTCTTTGGCATTGATTTTGTTGGACTGTATTAAAGGCAAGGTATGTTGTTTGAACATAGCTGTTAGACACCAACAAGGGACACCATCTTAGATACATGTTAACAAAATACTCATTTTTTTTTTTTCTTTTCAAATTTTTTAATTGTGTCTATTTCTTACCTAATCTAGAAGGTGTCCAAGAAAATATTTAAAGATGATGTACACAAATCATTTCCCTTTAAAGGGTTATTGAGATGAAACCGCTTCATGTAGCTAGGCTTTTTTGAGGTTCTATATTCATATGTTTTGTGCTGTTGCAGTGATGCGGCACGGACTAAGGAGACACTCAAGATCATGCAGGAGCAAGTGCAGGAACTGTTGGAAGCCGAGATTCATTTTGTGTCTAGTTTTTATTCAATTGCAGCCATGGATGGACAAACGGCAGAGCACCTTCAAAAGGTTATTTGTAGATATTCAAGGGATGAGATACTTACCATCATGTGAGTGTCGGCAAATTTCAGCATTTTAGGGTGGTTTTTAACCTATTCTTCTCTTAGGATAATTTTACACATGAATGGGATCCATAAAAATTTACGTTCCATTTTTACCCCCAAACCAAACATACCTATTCAGGCTACATCAGAATTATGCATTTCAATTCTTCCCAGCTTGCACACAAGCAACCTAAACAATGTCGCTATAACTATTATCAATGTTTCACATGATGCTATATTAAATGTATTTACTATAAAATAGAAAACACATGATGATGTTAAATATAGAAAGCCAGTGAAATTGACATTTCGAACTTTTTGGGTTGTGTTTTCAACTTTTTCATCGCTGTGGATTGAATGCATATTATTTCACGCGTGATGGTGATTGAATCTAGCATGAGAGCCACTATGTGTAGGTGGTTGTTTTCAAGAATTCTCTAGGAGCCCCCTTTTTTTTTTGATAATATCTTTTCATTTGCTTTTTGAGAAACCAAGTTTGATACTTTAAAAGTACACTTGATAAGATCTGATCGATACTTTATCACTGGTTGGTATACAGGTGCATGGGACATAATAAAGGGTGGGAAGAGGCAGCCTCAATGTTTTCTGGGGCCTCTATAGAATTAAAAACATGCAATGCTGCACTGCTTGAGGCTACTGGAAAATCTTGGGAAGAGGTTAGGTTTCGTTACCTTGCACTGCTGCATACAGTGATATCTTCTTTCAATTCACTGTCTCTCTTTGTGTATTATATGCTATATGCTATACATTAATGATTGCCTCTGTATATACTTTTATGAAGTTCAGTTGTTCTACTAACATATTCACCTGGGATCACACACAAATTTTCTGGACTTATTTTTTTTGCAAACTATTCTGTGCAAAAATTAACTTCTAAAAGTTCTTATTAGGAGTTTCAAGTTAATGTTTTCTAAAAGGATATAAATTTATCTTAGTGTTAACCAAGGTAGTTAAAATCGAGATCCTATATAGGATCGGAAGGGGGATGTAAAATCAGAATTTGGGATCGTGAATACCTAATCGTAAGATCCTACCAAAAATAAATAACTACATTCATAAAAATATATTAGCATATAACATATCATAAATAAGTAAAATAACCACATTTAACATAATTAAACTTCAAATAAAAATGGACAAAGTTGCATAACCCATTATCCAAGTATTACATAACCACAAGAAGTCTATAAGACCACAAATCATAACACAAAATATAATAGCCACAAGTTTGAAAGTTACAACTACAAATAGAAGAATATCTAAAGCAAATCATTTAGGCCATGGTCATCATATTCTTCATCTTGTATATGATCTATATTTTCATTGCCATCCCTCCGAATGAGTTCATCAAAATCATCATCATCAAGGTTGGGAATTGCCAAATCATCTTTGGGGACAACACTTCCACTACCACGCTCTTGGGCCACAAGATCATTTGGAATATCCAAATCTTCCAAATTTTCTAACACATCTTCTTCTTCATCAACAATCCACTCTTCATCGTAATTCAACTCATCAAGGCTACACTCAAAATCATGAGGCGTCTTTTCTTGCTTCTTCTTAGCCAATCTTGAGTTGGCCATCACAAACACAACATCATTCATTGTTTTTTTTTGCTTCAAACGATTTCTCCCTCTTTGTATGGACCTTAAAGAAAATATAAAATAAAAGCAATCATCAACCAATGGGCAACTAATTCTAAAAGTAAAATACAAATCATATTAAACATTTACCATCTCAAAGGCACTCCAGTTGCGCACATCCAGATGAGCTACATGTCAAACTCAACACACACGAATTGCAAATTTTGAAGCTCTGGATGCTCATCCCATAAGAATCCCACCATTGAGCTGGGGTTTTGGTATTAAGGGCCTTCTTGGCTACTTCTCTACCAAAAAACTTTACTTGATTCTTGAAATCCTCAAGTTGAGCATCAATTTTAGTAATCTCATCCAGTGTCTCCCACAATCCTTTCCATACAATCATAAAGGCCTCTTTTGACTTCATAATCAATCTTGAACCCAGGGGCATAATGCAATTGAGGGTTCAAGTAATAGCCCGCAGCATGCAAGGGCCTATGAAGTTGATTATCCCATCTTTCATCAATAATGTCCCATAAAGGCTTATAACTAAAAAAAAAAAATTGGATTAGCTACTAAACAAACACTATAACATTCTAATTTAAGCTAAATATGATTATGCATAATGCATTCATTAATTATAAATAATAGTTTACTACTTTTGGACACCTTGAAGGCACTTTGAATTTTCCTCCTTTACGATCCATCTCTTCATAAATATACCCATGGCTGGCTTCTCATCCGAATCAACCATACTGAAGCACATGAAAGAAGAGGATAAGCAGCCTCAAGCATATCACAATGTCTCTCCAAAACATCCTATCCAACACCACATTTTCAATCATCTTCCCATCCTTTGTCTTTGCAAACTTACTAGACTTCCATTGATCGGAAGTGAACATTCTTATCAATGCCCCTTTTTCTCGTGGAGGCAACCCAAAGTAAGGTAAGATGTTGCAAAGCGAAGTCATGCCCGCCTCACCAAATCTTTTCCTTTGGTGTGGTGTTGCAATAGGGAAATAAGAGATGACCTAGAATAGATGTAAGTAGTAATCTTTCTTCCCTTATAAATTGTGTCTTTGTGAAGATCCAGCTTTTCTCAAAATCCTCCAACATTAGATCAATACAATGTGTCGCACAAAGGGGTCCAATAGAGCTTCTTTCTTTTTCCATCAACATCTCTCCAGCCTTGTAGTTAGCCTGCATTATCCGTGACAACTTGGACAACATTCTCTCTCCAACCTCCTCAACCACATCATCTATCATCTTAAATATCTTATCACTATTTTAGAAATATGGGAGTATCAATAGATTTCAAAAAATAGTCCCTTAGGACTATTTACTAAGAAATTCAATATGGTTCGCCTTTCTTTATCCGTCCAACCATCCGTCATAATTGTGCATCCCTGCTTTCTTCCAATAAGCTCTATGCTCCTCCAACGATTCCATAGTCAAATCTACCTTTGCTTCAAATATTTCACTCTCAATTCATGGTAGGATGGTGGCTTAAATCCTAATCCATGCCTTGCAAACCGTTTCAAACATCCTTGTATACTCTTCACTTCTAGAGACATTGAAGGGAATGGCATTGTTGTAAAAGAAAGAAGCAATTTCCTGACATGCTTCCTCCTCAAATTCTTCTTAAACATGTTGTTTATGGTTGCTTGAGAGCTAACACATCTTTTCTTGAAAATTATTCCTTGTGTCTACTTCTTTTCCTTTCTTTTTCACTATCTTCATTGGTTGGTGCTCTTTTTCTTCAACCTTCTTGATCAGGTTTTGTTGCAAACCAACAACAATATTCCACATTTCATTCTTAATCGCTCACTAACAGCCAAACAGGGCCCAACATCCTTTTGTGTTCCAGCCAAATGATGTTTCAATCTATAAACTCCCCCTGTTATGATTTTCTCACAATATTTACATTGTATTTTTCTTGGATCTCCATCAACAGAAATCCCATGGCTCCATCCCACATCACTTCTATTTCCAGCAAGATTCTTAGGTTGTTTTCTTTCCTCCACTTTGACTCCTAGGCCCAACAATGCTACCACTTTCAGATTGGGAAGGTGTCCTACTGTTACCCTCACTAGCAGCTCCACTAGACTCCATTTTTCTATCAGCAATCAGAGACCAACAGCAACAGCCAACAAGGCAACAAATACAAACACCAGAACTAAAGGAGGACAAGACTAACAAAGGAGAAAGATTGAAGCACAGAACCAATGAAAGAGGGAGGCAGAACCTGAAGGCCAGAGAAGCACAGAACCAACGAAAGAAGGAGGCAGAACTTGAAGGCCAGAGAAGCTTACCGGCTGACGGCGCAAAACATCATGAATCTGGCGACGGCTGCAAGAATCACTGTGGCGGAGCAACTCGCTGGTGGCGATTTATTTAGAGCAGATGTAGACGGACGGTTCGAGGGAGATGGAGAGTTCGAACTTGAACAGAGAGAGATCGAAGGAGAGGAGGAGGTTTTAGAGAATCAGAAGAAAGGGGGAGCGGAGAAGTCAGAATGCAGAATCGAAGAATGAAGTACCTCTGTGAGTTTAGGGCAGCAAACGAAATGGGCCGGGTTGAAGGGAAATGGGTCGAGCTGCCTTTGCTACATGGAGGATCGGTAGGATCGCAAAAACCGCCGATCCCACCGATTTTACGAGCTTGCACGGCGATCCTGGCCGGCGAGCTTAACGCGTTCCTGGGTGAGATCGGGATCGGGTAGGGGAGGTAAGATCGTGAAATCGTCCGATCTTACGATTTGGATCGCGATTTTAACTACCATGGTGTTAACTGACTTGTTGATTAGTGATTTGGGAAAACAGTAATAAAATTCTATTTGCAACTCTAATGCCATAATGATTGGGTCTCTGGGAATCACCTTGTAACCTCTAGCTTCCTATACATTCTTTACTCATTAGTATTGGCATGTGAATTGGCAGCATTCTTTTGCAACTTTCTTATAATACTGATAATTACAGTAACTTCAGATATGGTAGGGTAATTTACTAATTTCTGTTGCTCATTGCCATCACTCCCTGGAATTACTCCTTCCCCTTGTCTGATAAAACTTGGGCCCTAATGTCCCCTTTTAAACCATATAACTGTTTTATCATCCCTTTAAAACTCATGTCTCGAGGTTATCTGAAAGGCTACTTTTGTTGCAGATTTATCAATGGTATTGTAGTTTATACATATGCTGCATGCAGGTGCGAATGGAAAAATGGGTTCAAACCTTGATAGAGGGTCTATTTGACTTTCAGTTTTTTTCTCCTCAGATTAGAAAAGGGAAAAAAAAAACCTTAATTAATTATATATCTTTGAGAAGGGCAATGTTTTCATTTAATATTACATTAGCTTCCAAAAGGAAAAATTATTCAGTTTTCAAGAGAAAGGTCTCTATCTAACATAGTATCTTACAGGCGTTTGCTGGGGCAGGATTTGGTGGGTGGAAGCTTCAGGGCATAGTGAAGCCAAGTAGCTAGCTAGTTAAGATTTTCTGTATATAGGGTAAACTTGAAAAATGGATGCTCAAAAGAGAAAGTTGGAAGCATCATGAGTTCTTTCAGGAATCCAAAAAGCCTCAGTTTTGTTATGGCAAAGAGCTGACGAATTTGGAAAGCATGCTGGAAGGAAGATGGAAAAGGATGCAAGTAGTCTCAGTTAGACCTGTTTAATTTGGCAGCTAATGAGGTGTTTCCAGGGAGTCTCAAGATAAGCATTGCTGAGGGTACAGTACAGGATCTCAATCCTTCATATGCTGTTTAATGGATAGCATAGATGTTCATTGAAGTGAACTCATGCTGCTCTCAGTGGTTGCTGGTTGATTCAGGTTGAACACAACTTCAGGTTTCCAAATAAAGAAATATGCTTATGTAAATCATGTGCTGTGGAAAAGATGCATACCTCCCCTTCCCACTTCTCTTCTTCCACCTTAGTAATAATAACAGAAGTTGTGAAAATTTATTTCGAAATGCCAAAATGGTATTGATTACCAGCAATCTAAAAGACAACAAGCCGTGGCTTGAATTCAGATCAAGTGCAAGATATTAATGGCTGGTGTAGATCTCCCCTTGCAATTAAAAGTTTATTTGATTAAGGAAGAATATATACTTGTCTCGTCTTTCAACTAATCAGATTTTGTTTCATATCCGGTGTCAGGAGAATACCTGGTTGGATGAAAAGGATGTCAAAAGAGGGGTCTAAAATAGAACTTTTGAATTTGTAAAGTTTCATCAAGTTCAAAGTTAAGAAAGGAACAGGCAAAAAAAAGTAAGTTCTTTTGTGTGGTCTTATTTCCTGTTCAATCTATTTTTGACAAATTTCAAAGCAAACTCTTTTTACTTAATAGATCAAATATTTTTTTTATCGAAATCACATATATCCTCCTATGAGAAGTAATTATACTCTAGTCAGATAAGATTATTTGGACGATAAAGCTCTTTCTTTTGAGTTTTAATGCAATCATATATTCAAGGGTGAATTATACTGACCTCTTCTAAGGTTTAGTGTAATTATATTCGGCACCCCTCTGTCTATAGATAATACACTTAGTAAAGTGAATTACTCAGCAAAGTGAATTAGAAAGGTGCCAAATATAATTACTTTGAATCTCGGGGAAGGTCAATATAATTTACCTTATATTCAATGCTTAAATATAAGATCTCTGATTAAGTTAGCACAGCTCCTCACCAGTTGAATTGCACATTAATAGATTAAATTTACCATGCTTTACTTATACTACTCTAAATAACGACGCAAAATTTACAGTAGCTTAGCGGCTAATGCGTAAAAATTTGTTGGGTTTGGAGTGTCCGAATAAAAGAATTACTTTTGTGGCTGACCATAACATTTGTGTGGAGACTACTGCTCAGGTGACTTGGAACTGTGATAGCGTAATGCTCCTAAAGGCTAAAGTAACAACTTATAAATATTAGAGTGATTTGTTGTATAGTTTAATAATCTAAATTTTAGCAAATGAATTTAAGTGAAGGTCATGATTCTTGAATAGGTAACTTCTAAAATTGAGATATTTTCATTTATTTACATCTATGGATTGGAATACTCATGAATTGCATCTAATGAATCTGACAGGCAAATGACTTTCCTAAAGCTCAAATAATGAAAATTATTCATGTTCCATGTTGTTGTTATCTTAGATATTTTCTTAATCTGTGCTATCATTAGTTCTAATGAATGTTTGTTAAGAGATGTTATCATTCATCTATGGATACTAAACCACTAGAAATGGATTAATAGCGAAGAATTTGAGTAATTTGCATAGGGTTATAAATCTAAATTTTAGTGTCATCAATAAAAAAAAAATTATATTAGTGGAGTAAATATTCATTTTGGTCTTTGATATTGTATGTGTACTCCATTTTAGTTTCTCAAATTAAAAAAATTAACAATTTAGTTCTTTAAGTTGCAAAAAGTGATTCAAGTTACTTTTTAGGTTAGTGTTTGTAGGAATTAATTTGAGTAATTTTTGACAACTTCAAGAACAAAATAATTAATTTCTTAATTTTAGAGGGTGTTTGGCAAACTATAAAAATTGGATAACTAGATACAATGGAGCCTGATTTTTAATAAACGTTGTTTGTTAACTAACTAAATATTTTAAAACTAGTTTTTATTTGAACTAATTTGGGTCTAAAACCAATTTTTAATGAGAAATGTTATTTGGCCTATGCTTCTTTTGACATATATGGTGGACACCGTATAAAGTAGTCAGAAAATGACAAAATCAAGAGAAACTCTATTTGTACATAGGTATATCTTGACACACAAAGCAAGAATCAAAAGATGGGTGATAAGACATTTTAAAAAATATTAAAAAATAAAATATCAAAGCTTTTAACAGTGGATTGACTTGCATGTCGGACAAAGATGTCCCTTTGCTATGGTCATATAACATTGCTCCACAATCAATAGACGGAGAGAGAAAGAGTTATGATGGATTGGCATATGGTGGGTGTAGGGTAGAGCATCATTTAATTTCCAAAACCTCTCTTATAGAAGAAAGAGAAAATCATTTATAGAGAGAGAAAACAAAACAGCGAGAGAAAAGGAAACGTCTTCATTCGATGCCTTCAGCATCAACTCCGACCATCACCAACAGCATATTGACGATGACAACTTCTCCGGCTACGGCAGCTACTCCAGCTTCTTCGGCAGTGATGTCTCCGTCGACCACACTTCTTTAGCGGTCTCGCCAGAGATCTTCAGGCTCAGCGATCTAGAACCCAGCTACTCCCAATCTCCCTTCGAACTGGTGCATGCAGCAACAAAGAACAGGAATAGAAACAGAAATGGAAATGGCTACGACCACGGCGTTTTCATCTCCAAGCCAGTGCTTCCACATCCGGGAGAGATGGAGCCAGAGGAAGGTTACGCCTTTCAGGAGTGGTGCCGATGAATGTTTCGGATTTCTCTTCTCTCTGTCTCATTTCGCTTTGTGGAGTGAAGTTTATTTTCATGAATTCATCAAATCTCGTTTGAATCTACTTAGATCTAAGGTGATTTTGCTCTAATTGGGAAGTTAATTACGTGCTTGATCCCAAAGTTTTGTTTTTCATTTGAATTGCTTGTGATCAGTTAGGATTAGGAATCTAGAATTGGGAAACTTAGTCTTATAACTGTGGAAAGAAGTGAATTAGTGAACTTAATTTGCTTCAATTTCAGTTCAATTAGTTAGTGTAATTGTATACTAGGAAGGAATTGATTTATTTGTATCCATCAGTTCTCACTAAAAGAATAGAGCATATTTGCTTGAACTTGTTATAGGGTTACAGACCTTATAGTATTACTCTCCCATTTTGTGTGGCGGATGGTCCCTTGCATTGTGCTTCACTTATGAATGTTGGATCTCTATAGTTATGTGCAGTAAGGGGCTTTTGAGGTTAAATTGTATGCTATAAAAGTTTTATTTGTTAGATAGTCAAAGCTGGATTCTAGAGTTTTACAATCTGTCTTATGTGTTCAATGTCTTGGATTAAACGATGGGAGACTCGTAATTGTTGACTGTCTGGAATGGGATGATCATACTCAAGTTGACAAGATTGACTGTTCCATCTCTCCCCAATTAAGCATAGATCATGGAAGCAATTTATGAAATAACTAGATGGTGATAAAGCTTGATGAGGATTGCATTATGTCCTCCTAAAAGTTTATTCTTAGATTTTGTGGTAGTACCGAGAAAAGTATGGGAAACATATAGTTTCTGCACTTCCTAAACAACTCTTGTTGGCAGAATTTTTACTTCTCATTTGCTCTTTCTTCCTTCCATATAGTTTAGGGAGTAATAGATATTGGGCAATCTAGCACATTCATCAATGTAAATTATTCACCTATTTTAAACAAATGTGTAAAAAAAAAAGAAGTTAATCCTTATAAATCTATATCATCAGATGCTAAAATTATGTACACAACATATTCATCCCGACTATATCATTTTGCTTGCCTTAAATAACCTATTTGTCGACATTTAGGTATGACGAGATTACACTTGATGACCATTATCATGGAAAAGCGATACTACATGTATAATAGATACTATGGGCCTGAAATGAATTTTCCACTTTCCATGGTGTTAGCTAACAAGGTAATATCAACTTTTCTCCTTATATATAGCTAGTATGGTGATATGGTAAATTAAATGATATCTTGGCATTTCCATTAACTTGCATCTTGATATGATGTGTTGAAAGTATTCTATTATGGCTTGACGCTAGTAGGACTCTCCAATAGCCATCTTAAGCTAGAGTCATAGAGTTTGGTCTTTTAATTAGCCATTGAAAACATTTGCCATGCATGCCAATTCCATAGCTAATTTATAGTCGCCCCAAAATGGGGAGATTAAAATCAATTTACATATATTTTTTTGGGGCATTTTTCAATCTCATGTTAAATCCTTTCCTCACATTATTATTGCTAAGTCAGTCAAACATCTAAAAGACATTTAATGTCAAGCATGTGTCAGATCAAATAGCTTACTGAAGATCGGGTGATTTTTTTTTCCTGCTTCTCGGGTGTTGGGGGAAGAAGAAACAGAAATGTCGTCTTCCCTTAGGAGCTCCATAGAAAGAAAGTATATTGTTAGATTTTATTTCAAAAAAAATATTGCTATAAATCATGAAATATAGTATTGCTTGTTTGAATATGATACTACTTTTACAAGATGTTTATGATTTTGATTTAAATGGTTTTTAATAGGAAAAGGCAATGATTTGCCAGCCATCTTTGAAGCTTTGACGGGAAGTGCTAAGCAGTCAATGGCTGCTCAGAACAATGGCAGCAAAAACACATCAAGTGGAAAAGGTGGTGTGCAATCTTCAATTTCATATTCTTACTTTATTTTCTATCACTCCGTAAATGTTGAAAGTCATTTAATTCTTTCTGTTTGGATGTTATCTTTTAACAATCCTGGCAATCTAAGTCTCAGTCGAAGGGAGAAAAGATTTCTACAGCACCAAAAGAAGAGGATGAGCATGGAAAAGATGATGATGATGAATAAGGCACAACATGTAGCGCTTGCTGTGAAAGTTCTGCCAATGATGAGTTTTGGATTTGTTGTGACGTGTGTTAGAGGTGGTTAGATGGTTACATATGTGTATTAGAGATGGTTCCATGGCAAATATGTTAAAATCACTCTTGCTAAGACCAAGTACATCACGCAACACAAGTGCCCCAATTGTAGTATCGAGAAGGCTAAAGTTTAAAAGCTTTGAGCCTCTAGACCAAACATCAATTAAACAATAGGCAAGTTTTAGAGTGTTTGATAACAATTTATATGTGAAAAAAGTTGTTTGATGCCATTTCTAGTCAACGAACTTGAATACAAAATGAATTGCAAGAATTGCCAGTGTTTATTCCCATTCCCATTCCCATTGTCTAAAATTAAGGGTTTCTTTTCTTTTCTTTTCTTTTGGTGTTAAAGAATTATTATAAGATTTTTTTAAAACTAATACACAAATGGAACCGCAACTCAAAATCCTTAAAAAAATTTTTTTAAAAAATTATCAAGTTACCAACATGGTCAAATTATTATGTGCAAAAGAACTAAAAATTATTAACAAATAAACTCTTAGAAGACATGACAATTACAATCAGTCATTTTAACATTAATTGCACATTTCACTTAAGTGCTCATTTTGAAGATTTGGTGTCAAAGAATTATTATAGGTTTTTGCAAACACACAAATATAGCCACAACTTAGTCGTTTAAAACATATATATATATATATATATATATATATATATATATATATATATATATATATATATATATATATATTAGGAAATATATTTGCAATAGAAAATATGTTAAGAGGACTCCTTGGTACTACTAATTGATGAAATGAACCTAAAAAAACTGATAACTTCAGTTTAATATATTGGTAATTTTTTGAAAAAGCTGGTAACTTATCAAAAAATTAAAATTTTGGTTCATTGGGCTTGTTGAATGGATTGATGCAACCAAACAAGTTAAGATTACACTCTCGGATATTAGATCATACCAGGAGAGAATTGTAAGGCCCTGGTGAGCACTGCTCGGTCCTACCTTTGGTTAGTAACTTGGGTCAAAAAGCTGGAAACTTCAGTTCAATAAGCTGGTAACTTTTTTATAAAGCTAGTAACTTATCAGTAAATTTGGATTTTGGTTTATTGGCCTTAGAGAAAAGATTGGTGCAACCAAATACGTTAAGATCACACCCTAGGATATTAGATCACATGGGGAGAGAATTGCAAGGCCTTGGTGAGCACTGCTCTGTCCTGCCCTTGGTTGGTAACTTGGGGAAAATTGGTAATTTCAGTTCAATAAGCTGGTAACTTTTTTAAAAAGTTGGTAACCTATCAAAAAATTTGGATTTTGATTTTATTATCCTTGGGGAATAGATTGGTGCACTAAATACGTTAAGATCACACCCTAGGATATTAGATCCATGGGGAAAGACTTGCAAAGCCTATGTCAGCACCTCTCATTCCTGCACATGGTTGGTAACTAGCCCCAGAAAGCTAGTAACTTTAGTTCAACAATCTAGTAACTTTTACAAAAAGCTGGTAACTTTTCAGGTACTTGCAGTTTTGTTTCTGTTGGGCTGCGGAATGGATTGGTGCGTCCAAACGACTTAACACTACAACCTTTTATGTTATATTGCTGAATAAAGCCTCAACCCCGTCCAAATCTTAAGTAAGGACCTGCACTTCATTGGTAACTACACCCAAAAAACTAGTAACTTTAATTCAATAGGCTAGTAACTTTTCCAAAAAGTTGGTAACTTATCAGTTAATTATTGTTTTAGTTTTATTGGCCTTACGGAATGGATTGGTGCATCCAAACAAGTTAAGACCACACCCCTTGGTGCTACATTGGTGAGGGGAGCCTCAACCCCACGTGGGGAGTGACTTGCAAAGCCTAAAAAAAGGGTTTTCAAATCTTGTTTGGTGAGGCAAGTTTATTTACAAATCAACATACTTCCATAATTTTGCAATCATTCTCTAAAAGATTTGGTAATAATGATAAATTCGTTGGTCGCTTCCACTAGATTATCAAAACTTTCACCTTGGAATTGCTCATCCTTTAAAAACAAATTTACAATCAATAATACTGAAAGTTAGAGTGCTAGTGCTAATACTTTTGGTCATGATAATTATAAGTGCAAAAAGCAAGTTCAACATTACAAGAAGTTGTTGCTTGAACTTAGAACTAACAAGATAAGGAATGTGATGGACATGAACATAGTATATGGAGGTTTTTTTACATGGTAACAAGGTAAGTTATCTAATATTCTTAATATTGGTTCCAAATAATGCGTTGGTTCCAATTCCCTTTCTTTTCCCCTTTTAGCCATGATATCAATACCTAATAATCAGACTATAACTTAATTTCAGCATTTGAATCCCCTGAAAGTCGTAAAGCATACTTTCATATTTTTCCCATGGCAATGATTTCAACACAAATCCTTGAATATTGCTTCCTGTTAAGGCACTGCAAGACACAAACATTGACAATGAAAAATTTAAATAATTAGGAAGAAAAAGTATAGCTGCAAAACCTCTGATACAAGTTTATTATAGCATCCAGTATTCCAATGAATTAGAATACCATTCGCAAACTAAAATTATTTTAATGGATAAATTAAGCATTTCTTTAGTCTTATGCACATTAGAAGCCAATGGCTAAACTAGAAGCATAGTGACATTCATGCTTGTTATTTGCACATGTAGTACAGATCCATCAAATACAATGGATATAATGTACTTCAAGTTATAACATATTAGGAAATTGTGTAGTCCCCATGCAAGAGAATTGAATAAATGAAACTATATTATGAGCCTTATTCAAGCGTAAAAATTACTAGGAATCCTAAACCATAAATGTACATATTAGAAATTTCAACCCAATCCCAAGTTTCATAATATAAATTCTTTCATGCTACTGAAAATATTGTCTTAACAAAAAAAATGATCACAAAAAAATATCACGTGTTTATATGCGTATCTTTCTCAATTGAAGAACCAAAATGACGAAGTCAACAAAACAATTTACGTCAAATTTGATACAAATTCTAGAGAGGTTTTACACTAAGTACTATCTAACTATGAATGATATTAAAATAGCCGCGGCATGTATCCTTTCCAACATCTCTTTCTTCAAAAAGTTCAACCAAACAAATATATAACTTGCATTTCAAGGGAACAGGAGCACTTTTCAAGCAGAATTATATATATAACTAATCTCAACAAATTCAACTATGCAAGAGGTTAAAGGAATTGAGCTAACAAAACTGAAAATAAATCAATTTAAGGAAAACAAATATCACAAACTCAAAGCACTTGATAAAATAGTGTAATGAATATAAACTTAAACTCTAGCAAATTAGTTACTCAAATTGTCAACATGACCGACAGCCAAGTCAAAATCTCTCAACAATTCCATCTATCATGTTGGTAACCCATAATTGCATTAGACCAAAAAATCAGCTAGTAGAACATAGAATAAGTAACAACCATGGACAAGCAGAACAAAACACAAAGTCAAAGTCATAGTCATCAGGTAGAAATGTGGCAACAAATGTAAACACAACTCACATACTTCGCACCTAATTCACCAAACTCGTTTAACCTTGTACACACAAAGGATTCGAAAAAGTGGCCAAAAGCTACAGTATATTAGATCAACTTCACATATATATTAACAAAAAAAAAGAAAAAACCACCCTACAAAAGAACTAGTTTTCAAGGTAACAAAGACAAAATCAACTCAAAAAAATCTCATCTTTTTCACTCTTCAAATTGCAAAACTTCGGAATAGATTATTGAAATTTAAGAAAACAATGAGAAGCAGAGGCAAAACCATGAGGGTACCTAAAAGCCAAAATAGATAACATCATCAATATGGGTATTGCGGTGATGGCACCGGGTTCCGGTAAGGCTTGCAGGCTGGTATGGGGGCACTGCAGCGAGGCTAAGGTGCGGCTTGCTTGCTAGTGCTTTGGATTCTGGTGGAAGCCGGATTCCCAGTGTTGTGGGTCATGGTGGTCAGATTATGGGATAAGTTAGCAGGGGAGGGGACACTTTCAGACAATCCATCTGCCCGGGGGGGAGCAGGAGAGAGGTTCAACGCTCGAGTGAGTCAGCAGTGGGAAGGGACATTCTCACGGGTGTGGGGGAGGAGTGAGTGAGTAATGGGAAGGGAGTGAGTGAGTAATGGGAAGGGACATCCTCACGGGTGAGGGGGACGAAGAGAGGTTCTCACAGGTGTGGGGTTTTGTTTTTGAATTTTTCACTTTCCTTTTCCTTTTACCTTTGAGACCGTATTTACTCTTTCCTTTTGTCGTTTTCCTTACTTTCATACGATTGACACCATATATGTCGCCCAAACTGTGAGCAAAATAATATTTCTCATTTTTAATTGGTTTTATTTTCCCCCAATATTTTTCTCTTTCTATTTTATCTCTTCTCATTACTTTCTTACTTCACACCAATTCTTTCTTTCTCCATTGACCTTGCCTTCGTCGCTATCGTCCCCCACCGCCGGCTGTCGTCGATCGTAGTTGACTGCCACTGGCCACAACTGTTTGCTACCCGCTGCCACCAACTACCACCATCCGCCACTGCCAGCTACCACTGGCCATCTTTGACTATCACCGTTCGCTGCTGCCACCCTCACCATTGACCACCATTGCCCCCATCATCTTCCGCTACCACCATGTCCCACCGTTTGCTGCTGTTGACCACCATTGCTTGCCATCATCCCTCGTTGCTGACCACCATCATCTGCCACCATTTGCTATTCCCATCATCTGTCGCTACCAGCCATGCTATCACCATCTACCACTGTCTGTCGCTGCCTTCTACCGCCACACTTATGTTAAAACTAATCTTTTAAGATATCGAATCAAACAAGGTTTAATATAAAATTAGTTTATTTTTATGCAAGTTAATATAACTAATCGGTTCTTTTTTGTGGCATGTTAATTTGGTTTTTCAAGTTGCCAAATGCTCCTTTAAAGACTAAAATGAAGTACATATGCAATTTTAAAGATCAAAATAAATATTACTTTTTTATTACAACAAGGGAAATAGATTGTTACAATCTAAATGAGAGAAATTTGTGTAAAACCTAAACAAACTACAAATATATATTCTCTATATTTTATCTCAAATTGAATGTTAGATCGTACCAAAAATAATTGACTGTTAGGTTGACCACACAACTTGTGCATGTGCCTCCCGTGAACGTTCCTAAGTATAAGAGAAATATAGGGTGGATAAAGAAATACTTTTCTATGCGAAGTTGTTAACTTTCTTTAATCAATGGTGCACAGATACCGAATCTCACTTGTGAATCTAATTAATTTTTTCTAAATAAAAAACTCCTAAAATAAAAAATGAACAGCACATGCAAAAACAGAAATAAAGACAACAAATTTAAGGAAAATTCCAGCTGGCTGAATCAGCTGTTGTGTTGTCCAAACGTTCTCTTCCTGTCTTTCATCTTTTTTCCTTCTTTTCCTCGTTTTCCAATCTCCTATGATTTTTCCTACTCAGTGAAATTCAAAGGAACAAACAACAACAACAACAAAGGCTCTTTTTCAAATTCCTTTTGCATCATCCCTTTTGAGCTTCGTTTACTCTTCAGACCAGCATTTTTTATTCTGCTTCTGGGGTCCTACATCACACCCTCTATTTCGTTCTGGTAAAGTTGTTTCCTTTGTTATCTTCTCCTTCCATTTTACCAAAATGAGATTCATAGGGCATGTGCATTGTTCATTGTTCATGGACATTGAAATGTGGCATTTTTGAATGTGGGATCTGACTAGGAATTATTGTCTCTTGTTTCTTGTCTACCCCACATTATTGCCTCATAAGCATTTACCATCCATTACACTTTTTTCTTTTTTTGGCCGTTTGTTTCTCATTTGGGACTGTTTTATGGAATTCACGTGTACCTAGTAGTCCAAGTTTGAAAGTTTTTTACCTTTGAATAAAGTTACTTCAATGATGGTGGGACAAAAGGATTTAAAAGGGAACTTTTTTGCTTGGTGTGAAAATCTCTGGCTTACTGCTACTTTCCTATGGTTTACCTGGATGCAGCTTTTGTAAAGTTTTGGGAGCATTTGGATCTGGAAATGCTTTTAGTTTATTTATTTATTTATTTATTTTTTGTTTCTCCTCTATCTCTCTCTCTGTGATATGATTCCTTGGGAGTGACTAGCTTCCTTGTAAATTTGAAAATTTTTGTTATTAAGTTTCACACTGTTTGCCTGTTGATTCAAAATGTCACCTTCTCAATAGCCAGTTGGTGTTGTTTCTTACAGAAATTGAGCATTTAATAGCTTGTGTTGGAAATAGGTGCCCTTAACTAATATCTGGAATCCAAATTCATAAGCAACGTTCTTTCTATCTTGGGAGGATTTTAGATTAAGGTGCAGTTCAAGTAGCTTTCATTGTTTTGAAGGATGGGGGAGAATTCACTTTGAGCTTCTCAGAGACTCCGCTCTATAGTCTTGCGAAGCAGAGCTGCTCTGAGCTACATGCAGAAACAAGATGATTGAACAATTCATCAATTTTGTTATTCGTCCTCCCAGGTATTACTTTTGACTGTACTGGTTGGTAGCTTGGCACTAGTTTTTTTACATTCCAAACTTGTCAAGTATGTAAATTTTGAGTGGCACTGTATTGTCAGTGAGGACTCGAGTCTTCAAGCTAGTAGATTCTTCTATTCATTTGATTGAAATCTGCTTTAAACTGTATTGTATTCAACTGAACATGTTCCAATCATCTTGGAAGAACTATATGAGACATTTTACGCCATAGGCTTCAATTGCTGCTGTTTCTGAAATTTGTTTTGTGTTCAACTGATGAAAGCAAATAAGTGCACCTGCTTTCATTGGTTTCTTTTTCCAAGACAATTGGATTATAGTTTCACTGTATCTACTTTGCCACATGTACAGGGCTGAGTATAATCCAGAACAGTACCTGTGGGAAAAGCAATTCACCCTTGCTGGAAGAACGTACCAAAGGCAGGATTTGGAGGCAAGTACGGACATATTTTGTTATATACAGTTATTGTTGTCTATTTTTGGATGCTACTTCATGATTACAACAATTTGTTGAAATGTAGGTTATCTTATTTACTTATTTGTCATCTTGCAGCTCAAAAACTCAAGAGGTTATACCTTGCAGTGTAGCCATTATCTCCCTTCCCCATTCCCTGAAGATACTTCTCTTCCTTGTGTCATATATTGCCATGGAAATAGGTATTTCAATCTTTATGGACCCTTGTAGCTTTTAAGAGATTCTATATGGATCTGATTCTGATTTATAACCTCAAATATAATTTTGTAACATTATATATTTTTCAGAATGACAAGCTCGTTCCATTCTTCTCTTTTGTGACATGTGTATTTGTGTACAATGATGCAGTGGATGTAGGGCAGATGCCAATGAAGCTGCTGTTGTTCTTCTTCCATCAAATATTACTGTTTTTACTCTTGACTTCTCCGGGTCAGGCTTATCTGAAGGAGATTATGTTAGCCTTGGTTGGCATGAAGTAAGTAGCCTCTTTGTTATTCGTTTAATTGGTTTCAAGCTGTTCACTTAAGTTTCTGCATATTACATATTTTATGAAACTAAGAATACAACACATTTGTAAACCCACATGATTATTTTGTAGTTTTCCTGTAAATTTTTTTTTTTTTTTTATCAAGTTCGGTGTTTACTCTTAACTTTTATATATGAAAAACTTGTGAACTATTTTTGTTTCTCTGTTCCTTTATGTAACAGAAAGATGATCTCAAGATGGTGGTGTCACATTTAAGAAGCAACAAACAAATATCAGGTATAGGTCTCTGGGGGCGATCAATGGGTGCTGTTACTAGGTACTACATTTTCCAATTAACTTGTTTGATTTTGTTAGGATTTCTTGCTTAATTGCTTTTATTATATACTAGTTTGTACATAAACAAATAGAAAAATATAACAAAAGGTCCTCAGTGAAAGGAGAAACTTTTTCTTTATAAATTAAGAAATAGAAAGAAACCAAAAAAAAAAAAAAAACTGAAATATAATATTTATTTATTTATACTTTTGAATACATAAATTTTAAAAGACTTCATTACTGGGTGTTGAACCATATACAGGTAATTACTAATTATGAGCCACCCATGTATAAAAATCCATGGTGTAATGAACTATTCTCTTTGCTTTGGTGTGATGTAGCCTTCTTTATGGAGCTGAAGACCCTTCTATTGCTGGAATGGTGTTGGATAGTGCCTTTTCAAACATATATGATCTGATGATGGAGCTTGTGGATGTCTATAAAATCCGGCTTCCAAAGTTCACTGTACACTCTCTCTCCCTCATTTGTATTCATAGGACTTAAGATGCCACCTTCCCTTTGTAGTAAATGCAAAATTAAAAAAGAAGAAAGAGGATCTCCATATTGTTCCCTCATAACTGTCATGCAGGGATATGAACCCGTAGTGCTTGATATCTACCACAGGTGGTGCACCATCTATTCGAAAATATTCACCTTGCAATTTGACTAATTGCATTTTTATAACTCATCTCAATATGCTGTTTGTCTGTGTTACTGGAGCATATTAAGTGGTTCTAATTTCTTGTTTCCTTTAAAAACACTCTATCTTATGTTCATCACATGTTACCAAGGTTATCTGACACTCGGCGTTGCTTTTTCACCTTCTTGCACCTATTAAACTAACCTCTATACTTCTATTTGAATCTAGCATGTGGAAATATTCTTTAGATTCATAAGGATCTTAATTTGATTTGCCTTTTTGTTAAAAAGAAGAAGTAATCCCAAAGAATGAAGAATAAGGTTAACTTTAAATAAGATCCTATTTGGTATTTAGGGTTCCTTACCTTTCCTTTCAGGGTTCTTTTCTTATTTGGTAATTTGTGATTGTGAAAGTTAGGGATTTATTACTTATGAAATTTTTTATTTTGTAGCATTAATTTTTAAGGTTTAAGGATATTTCTAGATTTTAAATTTCTTTTCTTTTTTCTGTGGGAAGGGTGGGTGCAAACTGGTTTCAATAATGGAAAAGAAGCTGATCGATGGAATTATTGGGAAAATTGGCATTAGTTTGACATAACAAGTGAATACCATACTATATATATTGTTTTACAGTTCTTAGTCTGTTATTATGCATTGAGTTTTAAAATACTTGTTGGTTCTGTATTTTTCTTCCCTTGAAATTTGGAGGATCTATGTCCTGTTTGATTGAGAGGACTGAGCATGGGATGGTTGTTTACTATCTGTGTAGTGGGTAAAGTCTTTCATCTTAGAGCTTTCATGTCTACTTTCTTATCGTGATTGGCATTGGTTAGTTTGAATTTATGTTTATTCTCCTTTATGCTGGTTCTTCCTTTTGTTTTTCAAATCCTTTCATTAACATGGATCTAAAACCGATGGCAGTTAAACTTGAATTGTCTTCTGGACTGTTAATTTTGGACATTTCTAGTTCTGGTTAACAAATCAGAGATTTTGCTGCATTTGGTCCACAATCAGGTTAAAATGGCTGTACAATACATGCGGAGGGTTATTGAAAAGAAGGCAAAGTTTGATATTATGGACCTAAACTGTTTGCCGGTATGGATTAACTCTGAAGCTTTTTTTTTTTTTTTTTTTCCCTTTTTTTGAGAATGGTATGGTATATTTTGATATGTTCCACTTTTGAGATTGTAGAGTTATTAATGAAAACTCTTTTTTATCTCGTATATTTTCACCTTGAAATCTTAGTATGATAGCATTTATTTTCTGGCCAAACAAATTTTTGGTAGAGTTATCTCCTTTCCATGTCTATCTTAAGTTAATGCTTTTAAAGCTTACAGGTTGCTCCGAAGACATTTATTCCTGCTTTATTTGGACATGCTAATGGTGACCTATTTATTCAGCCCCACCATTGTGATCTCATCTCCAAATTTTATGCGGTATTATTTCAAATCTTTGAGCGAATGTTATACTTTCTAGATCAATGTGCACTCCTTTGCTGTAGCCAAAATATCCTAACCTCATCACTAAAATTGTAGGGGGATAAAAATATCATAAAATTTGATGGTGATCACAACTCCTCTCGGCCACAGTCCTTTTATGATTCAGTTTCCCTTTTCTTCTACAATGTGCTCCACCCTCCTCCAATTCCTAAAGCTCATAAGCTTGAGAAATATTACAATCTAGGGAGTTTGAAACTTGGTTCTGGTGTGGATGAGGTAATTAGCATTAGCATTTAGAATTTTTTTTCTTTATTTCCTGCTCAATTGAATGCTGTCTTCAGCATATTTATCCCCTATGACCACTTCTGCTGGTATATATTGATGATTCCATTGAAGTGCCTGCTGCACTTTAAGTGAAGCTGGCTCTACAAGAAATATACCTGAGTTTACTTTGCGCCCAAAATGCAGCTTGTGAACTCAGAATGATACATTAGATTCTAGTTCTAATGACAACCCTTAATATATCAAGAAAATTGGGGGAAAAAAAAGGTAAAAAAAGAAGCAAAAGAAAGGAGATACAGTATCAACTAGACTTAACTGCCTGAAAACTATAAAACAAACAAATTTGAAGATGCCAACTTTCATTTACATTGGGAAATACTAACAAGTAGTATTATGCAGGTATAATATATGGTGGTTTGATTCGGGCATTCAGCTTTATTATGTGGGTTTGCATTATTGGAATTGTAGACACTAATTTGCTCTTGCTTTCATGATAGAGCCTATTATATGAGATACTTTCTAGTCTGCGGTCTGCAACTACTGATGCTGCAAGTTCATCTTCTGCTCCAAGCATGTCAATTGCAGCATCAATTGGCAAACTTCTTTCAGAAGTTGCTCCAGTGACTACTGCAGTAGGATGCCTTCGTCCTTCTGTCTATGCTATTTTCTTTCGAAACCTTTATTCTGTTTAATTCATTCGTTGCTTGTAATGCAGGAGTCCTTGGTTAGAGAAGACTCAACATATGGCTATGATGGACATGTGCAAGATGAGCCTGCAGACTTCAAGGTGATCTAATCAAATATCAAAAGCCATCTCCAAAATTAGGAAATAGTTCAGGGCTATGAACATTTTGTTTTGTGGCTCAAGTTTTCTTTTCGTAGATAGTCCCAGCTATAATTTAATGTTCAGATAATCATATTACTAAACCTTGAACAGTATCATCTTATTATTCTTCGTATATGAGTTTTTGTAAAAGTGCACCTCATTATGTTATTCTGTAAACTGCTTAACCTTTGTCATTATAATTTGTTGTGCACACAGTCTGCATCTTCAGTTTACATAAACCTTTGAGTTGAGGGGGGAAAAAATTGACATCCCTTCTGTACAAGTGATAGTTAATGTGCTTATTTTGTGTAGTTTTTATATTTCATAAAATTTATTTACTTAAAATGAATTGGCCTGTAAAACAGCCTATGCAAACTTGTTTCAGGTTAAACATGTCGCGCCTCAAGTCTTGACTCATTCTTTGTTTCTTAAAAATATTGGCCAACTTAAAAATGTATTTGTGTAGTAATTTTTTGCTATCAACTTCTTTAGTGGTTTAAACATGTTGGTATGCAGATCTTGACTCATTTTAATCTGTCTTCAAAATGACATTTAATGATTTTACAGGATGAGCTAAATGTCTTGACTGGAGATTGTTACTCATGTACTAGCTCAACCAGAGAAAGCTGGGGCAGATGTTCTACTTTGGGACACAGTGATGACGAATCTATTCCAGATTTCAGGGGTGATGATAATGGCTCTGAGGTCTGTATCTGTCTGTCTCTATCCCGCTGTCTCACCACGCATGCGCGCCTGGACATAATCTTTTATTTATTCATTAGTTGAGAGCATAAAAATGATTTGGAGATGATGCGAGAAACTAATTTGACAGTAACTTGCCTGCTAGTTTATATCAAGGTTTTCTGGTAATTCATACATTGACATTGGTGTTTTGTGCTTCATGTGTAAATAATATCAAAATACACTCAAGATATTTGAAACTCCTATGGGAAGCATGAGAGAAATATTGCCAGACCCAAATGAAGACGAAAAGATTCAAAAGAAGAAGAAAGCTGATGCTGCAAAGAAGCTTAAATCTGACGGATTTGAGAAATTGGAGTCCCTCAGTCGACGCCTGCGGCGTTGCATTCTAAAGGGATCTGCCCATCGAAGGCACAAGTCCTCTTGACTAGTCTTGGCTGCTGTTGTATCATATGGTTCAACTAATTGATTTTTTTCACAGCATCAATGTAATGCTCTGCTATTGTTAGGCAGTAGTCCATGAAAATTCAACTTGTTTGTAGCTTGACTAGTTGGTTATCTTTTAGGAAAATTCAAGAATGTACTTATGTGCAAAGTGTTGGTTTCTCTCTCTCTCTGGCTCTGCTTTCACTGGTTTGTTGTGGCTTGAATGTGACTCACCTTTGTGTTTGCATTGTGCACCCTTGGTGCTTACTGTGCATGTTATGTTGTGTATCAGGCTAGATAGCATTTCTGATATACTATGATACACTTCCAAGTAATTTGGTAACATTTCCTTCTCCAAATTTCCAATCCATTGTAAATGGATAATGTGTTAATGTGGCAATTAAAAATGTAGAAATGAAATGAAATTAATGTTTGGATTAACATTGCACTAACAAGGACAACAGCCACGGTCGACAGAGAGCATAGTGCCTTGCTGCCCTTTCTCTATCAACAGAGATATACATATTTGCATTCGTATATTCTTATACTATCTCGTTTTTCACATATCTACCCTTCTATTCTGAAGAACTTTTTTCTTTCCCTATGCATGAACGGTAGGCAGCTGGCTTAATCAAATTTTAAGGAAAAATTAACTTTTTAATTGAAAAAGTACATTTTAAAAAAATAAAAATAAAAAGTGTATCAAAAGCAAAATAATTGGGTATTGGGAGCCCAAACCATTTACACTTAGTCCAACAAGGCAATCACCCTTTCTAGCCATTATAATATGGTACGTTTATTTTTTTAAAAAAATGACTATGAAATTAAAATTGCATGCCATTATAATATGATACGTTTGTTTCGATTTTTAAAAATAGGATTATATAATCCTATTTTTAAAAATCGAAACAAACGGCATACAATTTTAATTTCATAGTCATTTTTTAAAAAAAATAAACGTACCATATTATAATGGCATGTCCAAGAATGGATATATAGAAAGGGTGATTGCCTTGTTGGATTGAGTAAGTGTAATATATATATATATATATATATATATATATATATATATATATTGAAAAAGTTGAAAATAAATTTTTTAATATTTTGATTATTTTAAAAATTATCTAAATATATCCGATGTGATTTTTTTGGCGATTTTTTATTTAAATATATCGGGTTTTTTTAGATGAAAAAGTGATTTTTGGTTGTAAAAGTCTTATACAAACGCATAATCAAAACTTGCAGTTCATATTTGATTAACGTAAAAGTTTTAATGAGCTTAAAAGAAGTCCAACACAAGTTTAATTTTCTCAAATAACTTGTAGAATGCTATGTTGTTTATTCATTATCATATTGTTATTAGTAACATTTTTTTTTTTTTTTGAAACAAGAATTTCTAGGGGTGACAAATGTAAACCGATCCACAGGTACCAGCCCCACTCCAACCTAGTCAAGTTGGGTCTTGAGCCCACCTTGCAACGGGACAGATTTGTGTGGGGCGGGTTTTGAGTGCAGGGAGGGTTGGATTCAGGTTCAAAGCAACCCTGCACCCGAACCCCATATCTATATAACATATATAATTTTAATATAATATACATTTAATTCCAATAAAAAATATATTATATATATTTTTAATGTCATTTTTAGTATGTATTATTTTTACAATAGTTTAATATGTATTTTTTTTTTATGATAGTTTAATTTCTAACCCAGTAATAACCCTAAATCCCTAATCAAATAACATTTTTCCCTTCCCCTTCACATCTTCCATCTTGAAACAAAGTTGTCTCCTTGCTTGGTTTCTTCCCTTCCCCTTCCTTCTTGTTGCTTTGCCTCCTTCTTCCTAACCCATCTCCCTCTTCCTCACCCACCATGCACCATTACACCAGTGTCGCCCACTGCTCCCAGTTGTAAGAACCACCGCGCTTCCAGTCACAAACGACAGAACCTCCATGCAACTGCACCAGTGCTGCCCATTCTCCCAGTTGCAAGAACCACGCGACCACACTGCCCACTACTCGCGATTCCGCCCCAACCTCTAGTAGCATTGATTAATGTAAGAAACCCACTGCTCACGTATTTGGAAATGAAAATTTTGATGTAAAATTAGTGTACATTTTTATTTTGTGATTTTATGCTTGAGGCCATTTAAGTTCTTCTATCAATTAAATATGTCAACTTCAAATGTTCGCTTTGTTGCATTTTGCTTTGCTATTTTGAATCAAAAGGGAAAAAAAAATTCCATCAGTCTAAATTATGTTGTTTTGTTGTGTTTTAAAATAATTTTATAAAAATTTAAAGGAAAGCAACAGATAGGGATAGGTAAGGTACAGGTTATGATAAGTTCTTTACGAATAGAATTCAAGTTTTGATTGTTAAAATCTGTAAGTAGGATAAAGACAAATTGAGGATAGTTTAATAGGGTGCAAGGTGAGATTGGGTTGAGCTAAAATCCATCCCAACCCACCCCACTGCCACCCCTAAAAATTTCCATGCAAACATCTAGACATCACAAACTTGAACATATCCTTAAGTTTTATTATTGGCATAAACAGACATTAGAACATACCCCAACACTAGAACAGCAGAGCACTGAGCCGTTCCTAAGCATATGCAGAATTCATTTGGCTAATCAAGAGATCATGTATAACCCCATCAACCTCCCACAGTCACCATGATGAATAGGTTTATGAAGCAGATAACTAGATAGATGCTTTCTATTAACCCAATTCAAATCAGCTCTCTAAATGTTAAAAGCTGGGAATTTAGTCAGTATATTGAACTGAAATCTAAACCTTGGGAATCTGTGAAGAACAGGTTCCTTCATCTATTAAGGAATACATATAACACAGAAACTAAGCTTAGAAAGATGATAGAATCAGTCCTAGTGCACTAGCTACATATTACACCAAATCACATGTTACCGCCACCAACTTTCTCCAATTCCTCACCACTTCTAGCAGACATACTCAATGAAGGATCAAATTGGTCTTGAGTTAGGAAAACAGTGCTTGGTTGCTGGTATGATGGCATGCTTGACTCCAGTATCTGATGCGGAAGCACCATGTCTGGTTTAGAATATGCTCCCTCCACGCTCACTCGTTGCTTCTTGGTTGATCTCTCCCCTTTGGGGCTGTCAGCAGGGGAACCAGAATCTGGTGTCAATGGTTCGTGGTGAGACGAAAATGATTCGATTGAGAGACTCTTTGCTGGGGCACGCTCTTTGGCAGCCTTTTCTGGGTCGGGGGTTGCCGGATCGGTCTTATTATCAGGTTCTGGGCAGGTATCTTCAGGGACTGTGCCTGTAATCCCAGAGCCAGGTACATCTGAAAGAACCCCACTGAGCCGCTGTTGCTCTTCGATTATCTTTTTCAAGTATTTACCCTGGGCTTCTATCCTTAATTGTAGCTGTCTCTGAACCTGTTTCGTATTAAAAAAATCATTACAAGTTTGGCATCTTGATTACAATTCACCATTCTATCTATTCTGTGGCAAGTGTATACGACTTTCAAAATTTGGAAATTGTCTACATGATCAATATATGATGACCAGCAGTGTGATTATTCTCTCTTGCTGCCAGAGACCCATGCAGTATGTTGCTAAAACAATCTTTTCTACGATATAACTTCGTCACACAAGAACTAGTTTACATTACTACTTGACAAAGGGTCTTCAAATAAGCATCATTTTAACATGCTATACTTAATGCCCTGCAAATGCATTCATGTAACTTTATCCTCTTCTCCCTAAATTATGTAACTTCACCTGCTGCCTATGACTACACAAAAGAGGAGTATATATAAAATCCTGTATTTGAAAACCTTAGATTTACATAGAAGTACTGTACATTCAAGTGAAATTTCAAAGCAACAAATGCAAATAGATTTGAGATGCAACTTATGCATTGTACAAGATGGTTTAGGGCTTTGGGCTACTCTAGCAGAGGTTATTATCATCTAAATTTTCAATTGGTATAAACATTAGCCATTCAAGTGTCATCATGAGTATATACACCTTGGAAAATAAAACCTAGAGTTCAATTTTTTATGGGAAAAAAAAAATTTGTGACTGGCATAAATCAAAAGAGATATTAATCTCATCTCTTCATCTCGCATGATTAAATGTAACAGGAATCATAAATAAAAAAATATGCTAATATAAGTCGTTAGATCAGTTCAACAAGGAAAATATACCTCCAACTGTTCATGTAGGCGCTTCTGCACCTCCATTTGAAGCTTTAGTGCTTCAGTAATCTGCATCCCACTGCAGACAGACAAACCAATGAGTAACTAATCATTGGCCTGTGGTGCACCGGATAAAGTATGATGCACCACACACTAAGTGATCTAATGGGAGGTGTACCACACACCTTACCAATTTAAGGGCTGAGATTAACAAATCACATATACAACTAACCATCTTTGTACACTATACTGTGCTCCTTCTCCCCTCTCTCATTGCTGCTCTCCGCCTCCTCGCCGTTGCCCCTTGACGACCACCACCGTCCATCTCTCCAACCACCACCCACCACCTCAACCACCACCCTACCTCCACCACCTCCCAACCACTACACCCAAGCCACCACCGCCCCCTCTTCAATAAAGACAAAATGCTGCCAGAGAGGATTAGACATTGCCACCGCGCCACCGGCGTCGCCACCATCGTGTCTCAGCTCCTTGTCTCCATCGAACATTGCCACCATTTACACCGCCTCGGTGTTGACTCAACTCTACAACAAACTTGACCGCCACCCTCGTTGTTCATTGGGCAGCTCCTTCAACCCATGCTACAGCTTGCGCCCAGAGGAGGATGAAGCGTCCTCCACTGCTGCAAGTGGGGGGCGGTGTAAAGGGTAGCGAGGTTGGCGGCGGTGACAGCAAGAAAGGGTGGGTGAAGAGAAGAAGATTGATGGCAGAAGCAGAGAACGAGGGAAACGGTGGAATCGGGGATTTTGTTTTTTTGGGGGGGGGGGGGAGAGGAAGAAGTTTAGTGTGCATAGCATGAGGCATAGTGTATCAATGCATCATTGCATCCTGCCCTTAGATTGGTAAGGTGTGTGGTCCACCTCCCGTTAGATCACCCACTGTGTGGTGCACCATACTTTATCTGATGCACTATAGCCTTGGCTGTCATTTATACCACCAGAACTCATGAAACAATCAAGTTACTTTTTCTCCCATAAACAGTTTCAAGGCATTGAACATGTTAAAATAGATAAAATTTTGGATATCATTTTAACTATGGCATAAATTTAATTCAAGGATGTAAAAGCATATGATACAGTTAAAGCCAAGCTAAATGTGCACTAGTAACAAAATATAAATATCTTGATCATATGCTTCCATCAACTTGTACAAGAACGAAAACCCAGCAGCAATAAAGGCAGCTATACTTACGGTGAACCATCAAGATTAGAAAGCATATCTCCTGCTTCTTTCTTGTCAGCTTTTTTCCCTTCTATCAACAATTTTAAAAGTTATCACCAAATAAATCTAAGGGAGAATTCAAAGTACAATGATATACATGAACATTTGAAACAGAGAAACACGGATAGACATACCATCGGATGAGGAGTCAGGTAGGTACTTTGCTAGTCGATATTTCTGGATGCAACAGAAAAGTAGAGTGAACAAAGATTAACGAATGAGAATAATTGATATCAAGTTAAGAGGCCCCGAAGTGTACATTACCTGTAAATGGCTTTTGACATGGTAAATTGTTAAGCCTTGTACACCCATAACTCTGAGGACACCTTTGGGTGTGGCACCTGGGAAAAAGGATAGTTACTAGTTAGAGATTTAAAATACTTTCATCATAATGAACATAAAAATCATGCATAGAAGCTTGATAAATTCTTCATCCAACAATAGCACATCTGGACAATATAAGTATTAGACGTCTGATCAACATGTGCAACCAATTCTTCACACGTCAGTTTTTTGACACTTTCCTGAATTTCATGCAAAGAAAATTATCACTTGATCTCCCAATGAGCTTTGTGGTATGCATGCCCACATAAAATTTGCATGAAAGTAATTACTTATCTACATGCCCATAAAAAGAAAAGGAGAGCAAGAGAGAGAGAGAGAGAGAGAGAGAGAGAGAGAATACTAAAACTTCAAACATTCACAGGTGATGTAAAGTTTAAACGGCTAACAACTCTCCAGTAACAAATATAAAATTGAAGAGAACTAGGGTGGAAGAACAAGGGAAAAAAAATTTCCAGTGAACAAAAAATATGGAAAAAAAATACTCACGGTCTGGCCCACCAAGTTGTGCCACAGCATCAACAAAGCGTTCATGTAGCTCATTTGTCCACCTTAAACGTTGCTTTGAGGTGAGATTAGGGTTGTTGGTGAGACTGTCTCCTCCATTGCCAGGATCCATTGTGCTGCCACCATGAACTAATGAATTGTTTCCAATTAAACTTGAACTAGGCACACTCTTTGGATGATACATTTGTCATTTATCTGATGGCGAACATATAAAAGTGGAAATAATATAATATGGAAATTAGTACTACCATCTTGAACCTAACTGCATATTGTATTGCAAGAGGCTGCAAAAGAAATGGGGGAAGAATCAGACATCATGCACACAAACACAGAGCACACATGCATATATACATATATATTCGTCAAGAGAGAAATTCCTTCAAGAGCAACCTTAAATTTTCCTAGTTCAAAAACTGCATACAGTTCTTTAACGGTTAGAAAATTAACACATTCTGATCCCAATCCCTAATCTCAGACCTACTCACGTTTTGTTCAATCATGGAGCTACATTATGTAGGTCCCCTCAACCAACTTTTCAGATTGCTGCTAGCAATATTTACATAATGGATCATTTAGTACCCTCAACACAAACCTTAACAAATACTCCCATATATCCAATGGATTATTTGACCAGAATTTATGGATCCTTCAACACACAATTTTCCATGAACAACACTGTCTGGAGTCGAGAGTGGCATGATATCACAAATTAAGGACCAGATTGGTTCTTATCCATTTTCTTGCAAAGGTCTTCTTCATCTAAAGCACATTTCTTCCTTCACTTCTCTCTTCAGGTAAGCTTCTAGGAGAAACTCAAGCCTCATGGAATAAAGGCACAATGTTCCCATGTCTAAAAAACTTAAGCCAAGTGGTCTTGAACTAGGTTAACTTTTCCTGTGCTGTTATTTGATGAAAGCAGTCTATAAAAGCACAATATCATTATCTACAGAACTTATACAAAATGGCATATTGGCATTTAGCTTCCTAAGGCTCTTTACAGCAAGATCCGTTAAAAGTATTTTGCATTTTTCTTCAATTATGATCTGTAGCAGACATCATTTTGACGCCGTCCAACAGAAAGTTCAATATCTAGACACATACTAAAGTACTAGCAAGTACCAACAGAGAATTATCAAGTATGCTGCTCCCCTAGACAAATAGCAATTAAATGAGGTTGATTACTCCTTACACTTTAGTAAGTCACAAAGATATCATCATTATTTGGGGAGAACTAAAAAGTATCACTATTTTTGCTTACAGGAGAAAGAATTTATTCATTCAAATACAGCATCTGATGCATCCTAGTAACATCAGTCGATAGGGCAATAGCCTTAAAAGTTGACCTAATTTTCATCACGTTAATACCTCTGAATATCAAGAAACACCCTCAAAATTGAAGTTTCAACACTTCACGCCACAACACTCACCGTAGCTAAAACAATCTAAACCCATGTAACAAACCAACCAATTAATTTAAAATATATATATATATATAGTAGAAGCAATTGGGGTTTCTGATTCCACAATAAGAACAACCCAACAACTCTTCGATGATCACGAAAAAACTGAAAACTTTACACCTGTAAGACCGACACTGAGAAATGCCCGATTTTTCAGCCACAAAGCACAAAAGTTTACAAGTGGGGTGCAATAGAAAGCTTGAAAGTCAAAGGCTTAAAAATACAAACTTCTTGAGGGTGATGCCAGAGACAACAGCATCACTGAGATGAAGCTCAAACGAAAGAAGCCAAAAGGGTCGCCAAAAAAGTAAGAAAACAAAGGAAAGAAAATGCAGAAGCAGAAGATTGAAGAAGAAGCAGCTTCAGAGAGAGGAAGAAAAAAAAAAAACAGAGGACTAAAAACAGTGAGTGATTGAAAACTGAAAATTGAAAGGGGAAATAAGCACAACGGAGAAGAGAAAATACGTACCCAGATCTACGAAATCCAACGACAACGCATAACAAATTTTCGCACCCTTCAATTTCGGAGCTGCGTAGTGCTGTGCCGTGCGTTCTCTCTCTCCTCTCTTTCTCTCTCTCTTCCTATACAGTGATACCCTCCAATAACATTTCTTTCTTTTTTGTTTTTTTTTTCTTTTTTCAGTTTTGGTATATTGGAAAAATAAAAAAATGGAACAGAACAAAAACAAATGTCACGTTGTTCCCCTCCCCCTCTCTCTCTCTATATATATATATATATAAAAATGGAACTGAACAAAAACAAATGTCACGTTGTTCCTCCCTCCCTCGATATACGTATATAGTTAGGAGTGGCTTATTATAAAACGAAGGAGAGTAAATTTGGGTTATGTAACTTAAAAAAATTATATGATTTTATATTTAAATTTTGGTTATTAATATAAGATTTAATTATTAAAATTTTTTTTTTATTCTTACAATTAATCATCTCTTTCACTTAATTCTTTTTTTCAACTTTATATATTATTAATAATATTTTATTATATAAATAAAAATAATTGATTCTCATATTTATTATTTAAAAATAAAAATTATTTTTTTAAATAATAATATATAATTAAATATTAATATAAAATTCTATTACAGCATAACACGCCCAAATTAAACTCTATATTCTAGATGTGGGAGTAAAGTTATGGTGGCAATAAAAATTGACTAATAATTATTATGAGAAAATCAAAAGCACTGAATGAAAGGCGAGGAATTGGTCTCGAATATAGTCCCATTCAACCATTCAACCAACCCCTCTTTCCTCTCCAGGACTCAAATATTTCAAAGTCTTCTTTCTGGTTTTTATCCACTACTCATTCCTTTTTATCGGTTGTCCTTTTTATTACGCTTTATTTGGATAATTATAAAAATTTTGATATAATATTTATATAATTTTTACATTATTTTTTAGTTTTATATAAATGATTCATTTATTAAATTAGTAATCACACAATGCATCAAATTTATTATATAATATGATAAAATATTATAATTTTTTATGTATAATTTTATCCATAAAATCAATCCATAAAAATTTACTTTTTATTTTTATCCCCTACTAAATATACACACTAATAATACTTGAAGATTAAATGTATAAACTTATTACGGTATGCAAAGATATAAATTTTATCATGTACAATTGTTTAAGAATTTTTTTTTTAGCTGAATAAAATTTTTATATTTTAATTTTCGAAACAAAATTAGTATAATGATCCACCTATTGTTATATAGAGTTTTTTTTAAAAAAAAAAACACTGACAGTAGATTAATTGTAAACAATTTAATAATTTGCACGAAATTATAAATTTAAATTTTATTGTATTGCTATTTATGTATAAATTAAAAATAGGGTTTCTTTTTGGAATTGGGACATTTGATGCTGAGTGTGCTAATGCGTAGGGTAAAAATAACGTCCAATGAAGTTTTGATTTCATCTATTAGAAATTAGAAGTCTTGTAAGAGTATTATAAAAGAACAAGCTTGTAAGAATTTTGTTATATCCTCTTAATACTCTTCTTATTTAACAATTAAAAAGATTATTAAAAAAATATTTTAAGAGCATTTAGCATTTCTTGTCTACCTAATGCGAAGATTATTGTCTAAGCTTCAATTAAAGTCCGCTCGTGAGTTAGGATGATGTCAATCTCTTGGTACGTTATGTCTCCTTGTCATGGATTGTATAATCATTATCATAATTTAAACACCTCCCATCTTAATTAATGATCTTTCAAATCACTTACATTAGTTCATGATCGCTATTCAATAGACAACTTTTTGATTAAACTATACAATAGACAACTAATCTTAATAAAATAAGATTAAAACCTTTCCACGTGGAGCACTAATAACACACCACATGATACAAACATAGCCAACTTATAAGCTGACATGTCTTAATTTCTTATTTGGCTATTCTATCCCCTTCACAATAAAATTTAAAACGAGTCTAAAAGGATTCAATTGCAAAAGTTTTAAAAAAAATAAAAACAAAATTATTAACAAAAAATGAATGCCTTTGAAATTGAATTCAAAATCAAAATATGTAAGTTGAATTCTTCCCTCAAAATGATTTTTATCGTCTATCTTGTGGATAAGGAGGCAAAAGTTTGAATACATAGCAACTCATGCAGTATATGAAAGTCTCTACTCTTCATTGTTGTTCCACAAAAAGGCATAACTCCAAAACACCTTAGCAAATACTCTGCGGGCTTTGCGAATAGTCTATTGTATAGTATGGGATAGAAATTGATTTGAGTTTAAAAGTGGGATAGAATAAGAAATTATATATTGTTCTCCAGCCAATTTAAGAACACATTTCATTGCCATTGTCATTATTATCATATTACAGTGAAAGACCCTTGATCTTTGTTCATTGGCCATGTTCTTCGCGAGGTTCTAGTCTAGCAAATTTAGGTTGAATTGTACAGGTACTCTGTGGGCTTTGTGAACCTGAGCAGATCAAACTCGCAGTTCACAAAAGTGGACCTGTCGAGCTGCTTCTTAGAGGTTGGGAATGATAGGGTTTCAATTTGGAGAAAAAACCAGTGTTTAGGGCAATAAATTCGGCAATATTTGGGTTAAAAATTGGGGGGAAAAATTGAGAGTTGAAAGATAAAGAATTCGATTTACAAATTTTGATTTTGAATTGAATTTAGGAATTTTTTATTAATTTTATAATTTGTTTGATTTTTTTAAACTTTGCAATTAAATCCTTTTAAATTTAATTCTGGAAGGGATAGAATAGCAAAATAAAAATTTAAGACATGTTAGCTTATGAGTTAGCCATATTTTTACCATATGACATGTTATTAGTGGTTCACATAAAAAGGATTTCAAACCTCTTCAAATTGAAGGATATCACCTAAAGTATATGATATTTCTATTGTCTATTAAAAGTAGTCTTCTTCTTACCAAAAAAATAGTAATCTACGTTATACATTTCATTTATTTATACAATGATTTTCGTTGATGAGTATGTTTTTTACTACCCAACCAGAATCAATCAGAGAATGTCATGTACCTACTCTCCAAATTCACTAAACCATAGAAAGTAGCTAGCCGTCCCCTCGATTATCTTACCATGTGTTATCAAACACTCATAGCTGACTCACTTGCAATCATTCTTTGCAAGCTCAAATGATTCCAACAAATTAAACCCTTCATTTCATACAATACCACCTTAACTAAGATAAAAACATCTTATTCAGTATTCGATTTTCTCGGCACTACACACATGCAGGACATGATTTCATAATTATCTTATTCCCCATGCATTATCTTTTATAAAGTTCTTGTTATAGAAGTACTGCAAACATGAAAGTTCTAAGTAATTAAATAACTTTAAATATATTATGTCTAGCTAACATATTATATCGTAACAAAGATTTATTTTATTTTGTTTATAAGGGATTGAACCTAAAATCTCTCTACTCAAATTTCATCCCACCTAAATCCAAAAGTGATTAGTCACAATAAATAAGCTATAATTGTAGGCAAATTTTAGCGATAATGTAAAAAATTTAAACTTTACAGTCACTATTTTTGGAAGGATTTTACCTAACTGTAGAGTCAACCACCGCTGACAAAAGTTGCATGAACAATTAATTCTTAATACCTTAAAAGAAAAAAATAAAAATCATCCCACCCTTGCTGCTTAAGCTAAATCTCAGGTCATGTAACACACAAAGAAAAACAAAAAGCAGTCCAAAGTAACAAATGTATTTGTTTTGGTTTAGTTAAAGAGATAGTTTGGAGAGGAGAGGAGAGGAGAGAGCATACCCTGATGAGGCAAAGAAGAAGGAGACAGTTTGAAAACACAGTATCACAAATTCTTGGTCTTGGTCAGTCTCCTCAGGCTTGTGAAGTTAGTGAGTTTTATGGGGCCTTCCTTTCTTTGTTTTTGTTTTGGATGCTGTTTTTGTTTTGTTTTGTTGGTGTGAATACTCAGCATGATTATAATCCCAACTCCCAAGTGGTCTCAATTAGTGAACTAGTTTAACAGCTATTGGTGCAGAGGTGAGGACAACAACAACCTCAAGCCTAGTAATTGGCTAAGATGGAATCTTCCATGTAATATTCCGAAGCTAAATTCAATGATTCAAAATATATAAATAATATTCCGGCAGTGTAGTCAATTTCCCATTGCTTCATTCACAAAGCTGTTCCGGCTATGTATTCCCTCAACAATGCAAAGACAATACAATTACAAAATATCAAAATGCTGTCAATTTTTTTTTTCCTTTAAGGTATCTTTCTTATTGAATACTATTGCAATTAAGAGATCCTCTAACAATTATTTAATTTAAACATTAATCTTATCTTTAACTTTGTATAGTGAACTCTTGTTCATTAACCTAACTTTTTAAAAATAAAAATAAAAATATTGGACAATTTTTTTATTGAACGATGCAAGAACTTGCTTTTACATCAATTAGAATTATGGTTTTCAAGGTTCAAACGTTAATTACTAGGCTACCTTTGTTAAGTTAATGTTGAACAAGTATTATATATTATCTTAATTACATTATACTTAATAATTCATATTATATTTCTTAAAATTTTATATTTAATTATTTATGTATAGCACTGGCTATGTGGCATTATTATACACTTTTTGTGACATTGCTTTATGAATTTAGTTGATACATTATTAGTATAAAAATTTTTTTACACAAATATCTAATTATATATTGTTATATCAGTAAAAATGTATGACTCAATCATTTACTATTTTAAAAATCTTATAATTAGAAGCATATAATGAGATGACAATGTAAAACTATTTTACACTGATAATACATCAAAATTAATCTCTTACTTTATTGTAGCAAAACGAGCAAAAGAAAATTATAATTTATCTAGTGTACAAATGATTTGGAACCAAGTATTATCTTCCTAAATCCATTAAATATAAATGGTTGACTTAATAAACGTACAAAGTATCTCATTTGTGCTAGACGAAAAGTTACACAACTTTTCTTTTATAAATATCTTATCTTATCTCAAAGAAATTAAAAAAGAAAAAAAAATAAGAATCTCAAAGTATATAAAAGAAAGTAAAAATAAGCAAAGATCAGATAAAAAAAGTAGGATTTGTTGCAAAATAATTTTTTATTATATTATAACATAACATTACACTTTATTTTAAATTTAGTTGCAACAACTAATGTAAAATGTAGGTTTCCTTTTTAATTGAAAAAAAGAGTGAAAAAAGCAAAATAGATTTGTTATCTAATATCAATATCTTATATTCCCATGAATGTGATGACTTGACCGAATTTCATATTACAAGGTATGGAAGCTAAGTCTCAAATAAAAAGAATAAAGATTTTTTATTCAAGTTTAATGAAAAGGAAATTTAGTATTTCAAAGTTAAGTCAGGGTTTATAGTAATATTGAAAATGAACTGCCAATGAATGTTTATCTTAAAAATCGAACTTTAAATCTTTTTATCAAAGCAAATAATAAATGAATAAGGATTTTGATTTGAGTTCTTTTTTTATTTTGGCACAATAAAGTTTTATGGGACAGAAAAATTGTCCATTTCAATGTCCAACCAGGTTTTATTAGTAATATATTGACAATGACCTACTAACGAACATTTATTCATATAAATCAAACTCAACTTTTTTTATCAAAGCAGATAATGTATCGAGGTGTGAGGATTATATGGCTTTGAATTCTCTTTCAATCACACGTCAACTACTAACTTCTTATGTCATTGTTGCAAAATAAAGAATTCCACTATGGAAGGAAGATGGTGTCTCTCAAAAAGATGAATCTAGTGGAGTTGTTGAGAATGTCGCAGGCTATCGATGCTATCAACTATCAAGGCTATTCCTACTTGCTAATGCCATTCGGCTAAGGCAAACCCACACGAATAGCCCTCCATGTGTCTCACAAATATGTGAATTTATTTGTCCATAGCAATTTTATAATCTTAGTACTAATCATATAATGTTGGCCCTTTTTTTTTTGGTTATTAATATAATATTGGCCCTTAAGTGGTCCCCATTTGAAGAATTAATCCTCCAGAATGTCCCAAGCAAGTTCATCTTCCTTCCTTGGACACTTATCCAACTATGTTATACTCAGCAGTTAGCATCATTTATTTATTTTATAATCAATTTCCTCCTTAAAAAACACAACATAATTTGAGCATAGATGGCTGTCAACGCCACCCAATCAATTGTCATGATCCTCCACCCACATAAATCATACAACCAATGGTGGGGAATCCACAAATGGCAATGCAATTTAAGCTGTAATTTTCATGTATTTGGTTGACGGACTATGGCCTCAACTTTGTGCTATATAACAGCAAGTTAGTGCTAAAATCTCATCAAAAGGCCCAAAAACACAAAATTCAATAAAGCATCACAAAAGGAAAAAGACCACATCCTAACAAACATAGACGGATGTATCCACCAATCAGGCCTAAATTATGTGATTTGGTGAAAAACAAATACTGTTGTTTTGGAGATGGATGGATTTTAAGTCAAACTAGTTACATTTTTTTTTTTTTCAATTCATTGGGTCTCCTATTTCTAGTGACCAAATATCAATGGTTCAAATTAAATGTTTAAAGAAAAGTATAATTCTACAGCTGCAGGTGGAATTGGCATGGTTGGTAACTCTTCTGTTTCTTCTCATTGCAAAATTCCTTAGTTTACCCTACATGACTCCACTTCCATACTTGGAGGAAAAGAAGTCACTGAATTTTTTGTTTTTTGGTATACAAGGGATTACTCTGAGGGTGAGCCTTGATATGATAATAAGATTATTGGCTTATGATCTTAAAACCACAGGTTTGATCTTGAAAATAGCTAAGGCTACGTATATCTATTCTTTCCAGATCCCAAACCACAGGTTTGATCTTGAAAATAGCTAAGGCTATGTATATCTACTCTTTCCAGATCCCACAAACTTCGTGTATTGGGCTGCCCTTTAAAAACAGATCACTCTTTATTCAGCATGGTGCAATAAGCAATATGGAATCCATCAGAATCACCAGACACACTATTTTGTGCGGTCAATGCTAACTTTTAGTGATGCTTAAAGGCTAAAGCCACAAAGTAGTTTGAATTTACAAAATGGAATAAGTTGATTCCACATCTGTTCCCACTGATTAGAAAAGAACAGGTCAGAGTTCAAGTACCTATCCTATAGAAAGGAATGAAGCCTTGGAGATATCTCTGGATTATGCCAGGATGAACCATCGAGTTGAACTTCCATCCCTACATGCCATACCTAGTTATTCCATGGGGATTACCTTGGGCTACATTGATGGCTTGAGTTCTCATCTTAGCTTCAGTCCAGATCAAAGGTGCCGCCATAGAGTCCATGCTAAGCATCCTCCTTTTCCCCACACCTGGAGAGCCTTCTAAAGTCAATCCCACAGAAGTGTCATGTGAGGTTAGACAACTTTCAGTTGAACAATCAGCCCTTTGGGGCGGAAGACTATGTGGTATTTCTTCTTCCGGAGCATTGACTCCGGCCACCTCAGCAGATGGCATGGAGTAAAAACCAAGAGGATCGACCATGGAACCTCTCGGTGCTTTACTTCCAATTCCTTGAAACTTTTGGTTATCGGTGTCTATAACTGTAGCACCAAGGACTTGATCAGCCAGCATCTTGCAAGCTCTTTCAAGCATGGCCATGTATCTCTGCTCTGCATCCTGGCGAATCTGCAAGTGCTTCTCCGCCTGCAGTGCGATAATTTTGAAAATTAGTAAGCATTATCTAGAAACCAGTTTCAAAAGAATTTCTTAACAATGTCACATATTAACTAAAGTAACAAGCACAAACAGCAACTTGCTTCAATTATACAATATGCAAACTTAGTCTACCTCTAAAATAACAACAAATGTGGTGAAAAAGTTTCATTAAGGCATGTTGGATAAACAACTTGCACTAGGAAAAGGATATTTACCTCTACTTGCAAATGTAGTTTACTTTGCACTTCCATCTGTGCTCTTAATGCCTCCTTGATTTCATAACCCCTAGGCATAACATTCATTCCTCCCTCAATTTGGTAGTTCAAAACCATTGAGACATCCAGAGGAAAAAGAGAGACAAAAAAAAGGGCTTGTTAAGAATGAATGAAAATTCTTACTCGTTGGTATCAGAAGTCGGCAACTTTGGAGAAGAGTTATCGGTACTAGGGCTTTCTAAATATGAACCCGATATTCCTTCCATAGATTTTCAACAAAGAAGTCAGTTGAAACCAAGACTACAACAAAACTGTATAGCAGAATTACAATTTAGGAAGTCCTGCCAAACTTTATACCACATTAGAAACAGTTATCTTGTTTGATAGAATACTAGGAACAGTTGTCCAAAGTCAAAAAATAATGGTCAATCGCCATTCAGAGTCAAAGAGTAATTAATGCATTGACTGTAAGTTAGGTTGATTATACATTCTTTCAAAATTTGGCTAATTTGCTCTCTAATTGCAAAAATGTCCACCAAGACTCCCTAATTGTAATTCTGCATGGGCAGTTCTTCAGCAATGTGTATCAACAATATAACCTAACTTGTTAATTAATATGGCATTGTTTCATACAAATTAAAATTCCAGATGTACCCTTTTCATAAGAAAGGGAAAAGCTAGAGACAACACCGAACACATTGGACAGAACCAATAAATGCACATTAGAAAAAGTTCAGATGATGAGAACATGATTGGAAAGTTCAGAGAGAGGAATGATAACCATACCATCTTTGCATCCCTCACCCATATCTTTCCCTGATTGCTTACCAAGTCTATATTTCTGCAATGCAGCAAGGAAAGATTTCATTTTCATCGGAGTCTAAAATTGCGCAGAGTATTATCAGAAAAAATAAATAAATTAATTAAAGAGACCTGAAGATGACTCTTCAAATGAAATAGAGTCAAACCCTTGACATTCATGGTCCGCATGATTGCTTTTGGTGTAGCTTCTGCAGATAATATCCAGCACCTAGTCAGAAAATGATATTGATGATAATCTACACAAGTAAGTCCCAATTGTAACTAGCCAATAAATGGAAACTAGGTTTTAGCGGCTACTTCGCAAACAAGGCAAGCTAGGATCATTTACAAGTCCCAACATAGAAAGCTAAATATGTTGCACCAAACCACTTTTAAACTTTGCAAACTTGATGAATTCATGCAAAAGTATCTTGCTTAGTTAGAATTTTTACTACAAACAACAGCATGTCGTTTGGGCTGAGGATGCACTAGATCACATCATAATATCACATAATGCCCTTTCAAATTGGACATGGCATAACTGACATAAGGATGGCAATGTTAGACAGAAGATTCACCTACGTAAACTGGCAGGTAATTACAGAGGAAACCTCAATTTGACATGACACAAACTTATCATACACGCAACACAACACTATTGACCCTATTTTGAAGATAACGTCATGACAAACACAAATGCAACACAAGCCACCTAACTGCACCTTTGCGTTTACTTCATAGTTACATCAGTCAAATTTTTTTTTTATAAATATACACTAAATGCAGATGTACATCAAACATAGTAAAATCTCTCAAGATATCTTCTTGTTTGCATCAGAACATTATTCGTAGCCATCGTATTATTGAGTCTTTCTTAAATAATATCCAGAGTATAATTGCCACCAGGAAGAAAGAAAAGGCATTTCTAGTTTTGTTTTCTAAATTGCAGTCAACGAGAATGTTTAGTTTAAAATTTCCCATACTAGAATCACATTTGAACCATCAAATGTTAATCGGGAATTGTGCCGACATGCTTGCAATTTTTGGCAAAATGTGACAATTGATTTGAAGAATGCCAGCAGTTTCCCTAAAGATCAAAGTAGTTAATTGTGGAATGAAGCTTGTGACAGCCATCCCCAAAAATGCCATAGTGGCATAGCTCATTATGGAGCGGCCGTTACAGCGCAAGCAACTGCAATGAACAATCGTCAAAAAATTTTCAAACCCTCATAACTGAAAATCCTAGTAGTTTTTAGACTTTATTCTATATGACGTAACATTGATCAACTATCCCAAAAGCTTAAGCCATTAGATGACTATTTATTAATGGTTTTAACTTCCATATCTAACATGTCCCCTTATGCAAGAGCTGCTTGAGCTTGAAGTGTGGACAATAATACAAAGGCCCACCCTACTTTATGATGAAGTTCAACTATTATATATAAGAATGAGAGTGGCAAGAATTGAATTCCGGGAATAGATCCTCTAATATGAAAACTTCACATGATCTTGTCATGTTAATTTTTACCATTGATTAGATTTTCTTGTGGGTCCCATATTTGGCCCCATCTTCTTGACCAATTATGAAAATTAACACATGACAAAGTCATGTAAAATTTGCACATGAGAGGATCCATTCCCTCAAATTCTTGACCATTTGGTCAAAGAAGCTCTAATACCATGTCTTTGACCAACTCTCCAAAAAGCTAATCCTATTAGGTTAAGGAAAATGAATGGTTTTATATCTAAGTAGAAGAAAAATAATTATTAATGACATTGATGGAAAAGTAATAAAAGGCACAAGAATTAATTAGAAAAAATAAAAGATCAAGCTTAATTAAATTATGATGATCCTTGCAATACAAATAAAAACATATTCAGCAGCAGTTATTACAAACATAAACAACTCGTAGTCGCCCACCACAAGATTGTTTCATTCTAGAATAGCAGCCCATATGGCCGCTATAGCGTCCTGCTATAGCCTGCTACTACAGCACCCAAGCCACAAAAATGAAGCATCCGGTAGTGGCCTTCACTCTGCTCTGCCATTATAGGCCACTACTGTTGCAATTGACAACCATGTAAAAAATCCCTACACTTAACACTACATAATCACTTCATCAAGTGGGACAAGGCTTAGTTGTTGTTGTAACACAATTTTGAGAAGTAGCACTGAGTAATTTCCCAAACAAAATCCCTTTCATCATATCAAAAGTGATTATTATACCTTGCAATAGCCAACCAAACTCAAAATTTCAAAATCAATTATTTCTCACAACTCTCCATAATCTACCATAATGGGCACTGCATGGCCCTTCAACTTCACATTTAGCATATCTGTTACTGCCACAATTACAGCATATGATCATCACTTTTGGAAACAGGAAATTTAATGAGGTTGAGAAGTATTAACCACCAATTATTTTCTCTTCCACTATTCATGAAGCATGTTTGACTTTTCTACAAACTTTTGATAAGTAGTTTATCTTTGAAGAGAGAATTGATCATACAAAAAGGATCCATCATGTTAGTGTATGGGAAACACATAATGATAACCCCCAAAACCAAGGAGGAAAAATAAACTATAAGGTTTTATCGCATTCAAAATTCTACAAAACTAAATGGTGGCAACCTTAAAGCATGACCAAATTAAGGCGACAAACATTAAATGTAAGATTTAAAAAGCGAAAGAGCTTCAAAGCTGAGCTTAACATCCAACACATTCATCAATATGCCAACTTCATTGCACTAATTGCGTGTATGTACATGTACACTAAATGATTCCTATCAATGTATTTTAATACCAGAAACTCAATTAGTTTCTTTCAGCTTCTTATTATTAAGCAAAAACGAGAAATTGTCAATCTTTATTCCGGACCAAGTCAATGATGAAAAGATTCAGCACATCAATAAAATGTGGGACATAAGGTTGAATGTGGACTCTCTAAAGTACAAAACTTTCTGCAACAGTTTTATACTTTATTATCAAACTCAAAACCCCCTGATTGATAAACCAATTTAAACAAAACGGATAATTTAATTTCTCATTAAGCAGTTCAAATTAAAATGTGGTGGCTACTAATCTGCTCATGAAAGTATTTTCCACCTACATTCTCACAACGAACAAACTCTACCTGTTGCAGTCCACAGTCGAAACACCTGATAAAATTCATGACACATTTATTCTAAGGAAGACCAACTATTCTTCAGAAACAAAAACAATTCGATAGATGTAGATGATTACAACCGAGATAGAATTAGAAATTCACTACACATAAGTAATTGAGTCAAAAACACACAAAAAAGAGGCCCCTCCATTTTTCCTTGCTCCCCAAAGACAAAGCTGGATCATGAATTCATGATTCATTTCAAACCAAAACCTGAAAGCATCCCAACTGTTCCTACACGACGCATCACAGACAGCCAATACAAATACTCTGCCAATTTTCCTCCATGAGATTAGAAAAACAAAAAAAAAAAACAAAAAAGGAAATTGCATATATGCTATGAAAAGAAAAAAACCGAAAAAAAAATTGAATTGAATGAAGAAAAAGGCTTAAACTTTGACTTACTACTAGCACCCCCAAGCTGAGTCACAGCATCCACAAACCGTTCATGGAGGTCCTGAGTCCAACGAAGCCTTGGCTTTGGATCAGCCGTCAGAACCAGACAAGGGTCACCCTTGTGTGAGAGGTTGGAGCCACCACCTTGCACCACATCTTCCTGCCCAACAATCCCTTCATGGGGGTGTATCAACCTCGGATACATGATGACCCTTCTTCTCCTTCTTCTTCCTCCTTGTTTTTTCTTCTTCAATGGTGAAGACCCAACAACCCCAGAAAGGAAAAAAGAGTGCAAAGTGATGATGGGAGGAGGAGCAGATCCAAGTAGAAGCTCAGCTAGGTACCCATTTGGATGAAAAGGGTAAAGGTGGAAGCTTTTTTGGCGTAGGAGTAAGAGAGAGAGAAGGGGTGGAAGTGCGAGATGATGAAATGGAACTGGAGAAAACGCCGTACCTTCTGCAACTGACGCTGGCACACTGGCACGCCTTTCGGGGATCTTGTCCCTTTCTGCTCTTTTTCATAAAACGAAAGAAGCTAGAAAAATAAAAAGGCAGAAAGAAAAAATAATAGTAACTCAAATGTGTTTTCAAGGGTCCGATTTGTCTATGTCCTCGTACATGAGTAGGAGTGAGTGATTGTGTTTATGTGTGTGTCTCTCTCTTGCTTTCTTTGTTAATTTCTTTTTCTCTCTAATTTGTTTCTGTGTTTGTTGTTCCGTGTCAGTGTCGCTTGGTCCTTTTCTTTGGGGATGTATTGTGTAATCAAGCAAAATCGAGTCAGTGGATGTGACCTGCTTGTGGGCGGAGTGGAGGGGAAAGCAACAACAACAAAAAAAAAAAAAGAAGAGAGAACTAAGCGGATCAACACGAGAGATTTTTTGGTCTAATGCATCACCATTTGGAATGTACGAGAATCTAATAATGTAAGTTGGGTTGATTTATTACAAGATAAAAATTTTTTGGCATCAATTTTTTTATTTATAAAATTTAAATATAAAATTTTATTTTAAAAAATAAATATTGAATTATTTAAACTAATTAGATGATGTTTAAAAGAATATTTGCTCGTGTCTCATAATCTGAGATAAGGTGAGCTAGTGTATAGGTTTTGAATATTCTAACCACCCTAAAAAGGGAGAGGATACATATAAGACTTGGTATAGTTATGATATGAATGATTAAGAGAGAAAATCTTTAATGAATCGAGGAGAGATTCCCATTGAGAGTGTAAATGAGAGTTAATAAGGTAATGTATATTTTTGAATCGGGGCGTATGAGAGTCGTTAAGTTGGCCCCAGGGATCAATCACCTAAGAATAGGCTTTCAGAGCTAAAGGTTGGCCTATAAGATTGTGGGGTAGATCGGTCCGACAGACTAACCGGACCACAAACCCTTAAACCTTGAGGTTATGAGAGCGAAAATGTTTGAGAGATCAGTCGGGCTAAGGTCAAATAGGTTAGGCTAGGTTATTAAAAGGAGGTAAGTTGGTTGGGCAGACCGACTGAACCTCAAGTCCTCTAACCTCAAGCTCATGAGAGCAAAGAGGTTTAAATGGGAAGATGAAGGTCAATCCAACTGGGCCACTAGTCATTCGACCAACTAATGAGCCTTCCGATTATGAGGTAAGGTACAACTTTACGGTGGAATATTCATGGTTGGGGAGAATGATGGCGGCGAGAGGAATAGTGCTGGTAGTGGGGACCTGGGAATTGGGCTCGGGTGTAGTCGATCATCATGAGATGGGTTGGGCCTAGGTGAGATACCGGCAGGAGGTAATTGGGGTAAGGTGTATTATGTGTCAAGATTGCCTAGATCGGCCTAGATCGAGGATAAGATTCAATTTAAATTAATAATGGAGAGAACTAGGGTAGTTAATGATCGATAAAGCTATATCTTAGCTCATAATCAGAGGGCTCATTAGCTCGCCGGATGACTAGTGGCCCCAGTTGGATTGACCTTCACCTTACCATTTAAACCTCTTCACTCTCATAAGCTTGAGGTTGGAGGGCTTGTGGTCCAGTTGGTCCGCCTAACCGACCTACCTCCCTTTAATAACCTGGTTCAACCTGTTTGACCTCAGCTCGACTAACCTCTCAAACCTCTTTGCTTTCATGGGCTTAAGGTTGGAGGGTTTGTGGTTCGGTCGATACGCCAGACTGACTTACCTCCCTTTAATAACTTGGCCTAACCTGTTTGACCTTAGCCCAACTTACCTCTCAAACCTCTTCGCTCTCATGAACTCGAGGTTGGAGGGCTTGTGGTTTGATTAGTCTGCTCGATTGACCTACCCCTCAACCACCCTACCTCACAATCTTGAAGGCCAACCTTTAGCTCTAAAAGCTTACCCTTTGGTGATTGACCCCTGGGGCCGACTTATCGACTCTCATATGCCTCAGCTTGAAAAGATATGTTACCTTATTAATTCTCATTTACACTCCTAGTAGGAATCTTTTCTCAATCTATTAAAGATTTCCTCTCTTAATCATTTATACCATAACGGTATAAAAAGCCTTATATATAACCCCTCCCTTTCTATGGTGGTCAAAACATTCAAAGCCTATATACTAGCTCATCCCTACGAGATTGGAACAATATTAATATAGATGTAAATTTTATATATGATAACATTTTTATTTTTACATTACGCATGGCAATATATTTCTTATAAGATACAAGAGTCATATATTAATATATCACTATGACTTAAAATTAATTCAAGACCCAAAAAGAAAACCTTAAATTTAATTTTTATTTTTATTTTTTGACAAATTATTTATAGGAATTCTTTATGTATTTAATAAAATCGAAAATATACCTTACTTTAAAGTGGAAGGAGTCTTCCTTTCAACTTAAAGATTTCTCTTCTACAAAAATATAATTGAGGATTATAAATATATAAGTTTTATAATCAATTCTATATATGTATTCCTGCAAAAATTTACCATGAAGTCATATCTATATTGTCATCACTTTTAATTCATAAAAAAAAAAATTTATCATCACTTTTAACATAATCCACTCGGCAGCGGCAGTAGCAAATGGCAATGAATCAGTTAGTCATGGCTTTTTTTTTATTGTTGGGGGGGGGGGGGGGGGTACATAGTCTTGGTTTAGTTTGCAGCAGCAATTATTTTCGAAAAAGTGGGAAAATGATGGTAAATGATGCCCTTTTGGATGGTCAACTTACTGTGATGATTGATGTTCTTTATTTTGCTCTAGTGATTATTTTATGCGTTGGTTTTGTGGGTTTGTCTGTCGATGTTTGCTCTTTTTGGATCCTTAGGATTAGCCTTAAATAAAAGAATAAAAGTATAAGAAAAATGTATTTATATAAATTATATGACTTATGTGCATAATTTGAATTACTTAAAATATTACCTACTGATTATAATTTTATTCAATGATTTATATATAAATATGCAAAAATTATTAATATACAAGCTATTAAGAGTAAGTTAATAGTAAAGAATTTGAATAATATATATAAAATTATAGATTCAAATTTTATTATCACTAATATATATTAAAAAAAAATTATAAGTACACCAACAAAAGTTGAGTGCTATCGGTAAACTGCAATCTCAGATTAAAAAAAAAAAAAAACAACAACAACAACAATATTCAAACCCTTAAAAAAAAATTGTTGAGAGGTCTGTTTGTTATAATAGTATCTAAAGGATTAATTTACCGTAATGTAAATATCTTAAAGATAAAAGAAAAAAATTACTGCAAGTATTACCATGTTTAAATTACTATGGCCTTGTAAAGAAATTACTATTTCCTTCGGTTTAAATTCTAGGTTTAAATTTTACTTATAGTATCTTCCGGTTTGGGCCAAGTCTTGAAACGTTTTGGCAAAAATTTTACTTATAGTACCTTCTGGTTTGTGAACACTTTTGTCGTAATAATCAGAATTTTAAGTTTCTTTATTGACATGACCAAAAGCAAAAGTTTCATTATTGAAAATTTTAATTTCTTTTGAAAGTAAAATAAGTTACTCCAGACATTCAAAACCATAATGTGCAGACTTAATCAATTCATAATGCATTGTTATATCTGGGTCCCAAATAATAATGCTCTATGATATTCTTCATTTTTTAACTTATTCCAATTTTTAATCGACAAAATAAGACCAACAGTTGGCAGTTCACATAGAAAAATAGTACTCTAGATAATTTTTGGTGTCCAGTTCACTAATAACGATTAAAATATTCAAGCCAGTTGGATTCTAATAATTACAATGATAAGTTGGTACCAAATTTTTTATGGAAAAACATTGAAACCCAACGTATAACTCAACTTTTATTTAAGTCAACATGCTGCTGCCTGTGCAAGATCAAGAGTCATACCTTTACAATTATAATATGAATGGAATCACTTATGCTGTTATGCAATTTTATATAGTGGTGAGAAGCAAGCGTTCTTCTCAACCTAAGTTTTTATCTTATTAAAAAAATGTATCATAGCCAAAGAAATATATAAGTGGCCCATTTTTTTCATATATGTGTAATTATTACAGTTTTACAAGACAGAGTTGCTGATGTTTATCCAACCAATCACAGTTTTTTCATCATTAGTGGGTTTGATCCAATCATAATCAAACTAAACCCACGTGCCGCTAAAAGAATGGAAAGGTGTTTTGTGAAAAATAATTATGTTTCCAGCTTAATTAGCACGTGGGCCATTACAATCAAGCAATCAAATGATCTCGGTCAAAGATGGGTGGTTATTTGTCCTTGTCTTGTTGGTTGGGCCACAAACATACGATTGAGAGGAGGGAAAATAAGAATAAGAATACTTGCAGGATGGGCTTTGGGCCTAACACTAAAATGGGCTCAACTGAAACTGCATTAGGATTTATGAGGTTAATTTACAACTGTATCCATACCTTAGCAGTAGGAGATATGAAGTTAATTGTGACCTGGTGATTACAATGATCATATTTCAACTCAAGTTGCCTTTTCAGAACTATAGTGCCTGTAAAATATTCAGAGATGCAAAGGTGTGAACCTTGTTATATTTCTAAGGAATGTTGCTTGCCTTACTTCACTTAGCACAAGATGGCTCTCCCTTGCATAAAATGATTTCTTGGTTGGAGTACAATTATGAGCATGATTAAATGCTGTTAAACCTGGAAGAACATCCACGGGAGATTAACTTGAAGTTCATTCTTTATGTGGATCTCATTTGTAATTGCTTTTCACTGCGCAACACCTTTTGTATGGTAGCAAGGATTTCGCATCTATTACTTTAAAAAAAAAAAATTAAAGAGCAAATGTATTAGTAATTCCCATGCCCCACTCACCCTTCCCCTTTAATAGCTGCTTGCCTAACCTTTCCTTTTAATAGCTGCTCACTTAATTTTAGATTAGGATAATGATTAGGTAAATATTTTTTGTCAATGCATTAATTCTATGATGAGTGTTGCTATTTGGTGCGACGGATTTAAGTAGAATCACATATGAAAGAAATAGTGTTTAGAGATAGTTGATTATTGACTTGTACATTTACGGAAATCACAGGAGACGAAAGATAAAAATAAACAGAAAAAAGAAAGGGGGTCTAGCTTATTCGTATTTCATTCATACTATGAAGTTTCGTACTAAAAAGGATTACTGTGGTATGATTTTAACTTGCTTGGGTCTAAGCCAAGATGAGGATAGAGCATACGCCCAGGCTAAGGAGAGGTGAGGATGGGAGAGGGAGATATGGATCCCAAGTAACGAGCAGTTCAAAGCCCTTGACATTTCGGTTATATTTGGATTGGTAATAAGTAATATAATGGACTGGAATAGAATCAAAGAAAGTGACATAATTATTTCATTCCATTTTTTGGATTTTTTAGTAATGGAATAGAGTAAATTTATCATTCCATTGCTTGGAAATAAAATGGAAAAAAGTGGAATCAAAAGAATTATTATATATTTTTCCTACATTACCTTTATAGGAAATATATTACAATTTAATTATTTTAATATTAAAAAAGGCTTCGATCATTTTATAAAATTTATTTTTCACTGTAAAATTAATAATATGATTAAGATAAAATAGTTAATATTATTTTTTGAGTATTTTAAAAAATAATAACAGTATATCTAAACTAAATAATTATTGAATTAAATTGAAATATTGTTAACTATAAACAAATAATTATATGGTACCATATATCTATCAGTACTGCATCAATGAGAGTAAAATATCTCTATATCAAAAATTTAAATTATATAAATGTGATATTTTGTGCAATATCATTTTTGGAGAAAACCAATTGAACTGATTGAGAAAGGAATAAGATTTGAAAAATCACCATTGTTTAGGAAGTAAGATTTAAAGAAAGGTGAAAAAAAAGGGGGTCAACCAAGCATAAAAAAAACTGTAGAGAATGAAAGAAAATTTAGCAAAATTCATTTGCGTCAGTTTGGATTATAACGACAACAATGGCGACTCACAAGAAAACTAGAAGGTAACAAATGGGAAAAAAAAAAAGGGGAAAAGACATATTTTGTGAAACTTAAATATTTAAAAGAATCTTCATCTGTTTGAGAAATCAAATACACAAAGAATGCGAGTACGGATCAATGCAAAGCCTAGTTGTGCTTGCAAGAGGGGAGAGCACAGCTAAAGCGAATGGTTGTATAATAAGGTGATAAGATAAATGAGTGATTTAAAAAATTAAATTCAATAAATAGGATTCTATCCCATTCTCCTCAATTGGAGGAAGTTAAATGAATTGATATAATGAGATTAGATAGAATCTATTCCATTTTCTCTCATTCTATTCCATCCATTTATTTTATATACAAATAAAGGAAATTTTAATAATTCCATTCCTTCTCATCCCATTCCACCCTTTGCATCCATCCAAATATAGATTGATCTAAAATTACAATTCATTATTACTTTTTTTTCAATCTAAACTATTAATATCTAGAGTTCATTAAACTCCAACTAACCTAACTTGATCTAGGTTAGTTCATTATAGAATAAAACTCTCTTAATGTTAATTTTTTTATCCATAACATTTAAATTTGAAATCTTAATTTTAAAAAAATAAATTAAAAAAACAAATATCAAACTATTTAGGTCAAGCGAGTATTGGTTAACTTTTGAATATTCACTATTACGAGGTATGTTTCATTTAATTTTTAAAAGAATCATTTTTAAAAGAATTGATTTATATTTAGTTTAAATATATTAAAAATAAATTTAAAATAATAATTTTTGTTTAATCAGTATAAAATAAAATTACTTTTAGTTGATAATATAAGAATAATAATAAAATTTTCTCTCAAAAGGTCTTTCTATAAAATAAAAAATAATTTCAAAAATACTTCTTTTAAAGGCTTTCTAGAATTCCAAAAATAAATTTAAAAAATATCTTTACACATCCAAACATATTAGTTATCACATTTTTTATTCTCGTACCAATAAAAAAAATTTTTATCTCCATAAATTGTAATCCAAATGGGCTCTACTTCGTTCTACTATTTTTGAATATATAATTACCTATTTGCTAAAATGTAAAGTACTTCTAAATTTTTGTCAATACATATAGGTAACCAATAAATAAAACGTGATTGTTTAGATAAGCCTCTTCCATATAATTTGGCAGTGAAAGAATTCACAACTGCACGAGTAATAAATTCAGAACACAAATAGCTACAATTTTTTGTTTCAAGGGTATGTTTGGTTGGGGGCAAAAATGGAGTGGAAATTTTTATGGATGATGCTAAGATCAAACCAAATCTAACCTTCACCGTGGCACAATTTTTTCTAGGTGGTCTGCAAAGAAATATTCTTGTGTATTTTTGTATCTTTTTCGGTTCTATACGATTACATGCCTAACTAAAAATTGGTGGGGATGATGGCCAAGAACATAATAGCCTCACATGAATGCATTGTTCTACATACAAAAGTTGCAAATTTCATAGTCTATAACCATGCAAGTGTTTGGCCCATCTTCTGGCCATGTAAGGGTCATGAAAGTCCCAGCTTTCAACACTGCTAGTCCTACCAGCACCACCTGTGTTCATATCCCTCCCTGCCTCCTCACCACCTTCTGTAACATCATCACCCTTATCCTCTTCAACACCTACAACAGTTTCCCCAGTCCTCCTAACACACTCATCAATTTCACCTTCAATGTAGCTATATTCTACATACACATGAGTGCAGTCACCAAGGTCTAGCAGAATCCTTCTTTCTTCTCCACCTCTTATCTCTCCAATCCTTATGACCCTTCCGCTGCCAACTTCCTCCCCAGCACCGAATATCCTCAGTTGGATTTCTCGGACAATGCCGCCCAACATCTTGGCCAAGAACTCCTCGAACTCTTGTATGACGAAGCCGCTAGAAGTACCGAAGCCAAACCCCACATGAAATCTATGAATGGGAGTAGATGGCAGTTCCATGCTTATTGCATGGTATGGTCTTGTAGGATTATCTGATAAGTGAAGGATGCAGGACTCGGGGTTCTTGTGCATGCGATCTTCAAGTATCTTGATTCCTTTCTTCAACCCTTCAACTGGATCAGCTTGCCCCATATAGAATAATCGGTCTATAACTTGAAGGGCCGTGCGCTTTCCATAGGACGTCATGCGTCTTAGGGGAAAGACACGAGCGGCGGCTGAGGAGTATGTAACGATGGCCAGGCGATCAATGTGTCTAAGGGAGAAAACCACAAGAGCCATTGCTTGTTTGAGAAGCCTTAGGTGTGGTCCATTGGGGCTAGCAACTAAGACCAAGTCAGTCGCACGTTCATGGGTCAGTTTTACTGAAAGATAAGCTCTATTGGAGGAGGGACACATGATATAAGGTGTTTGCATAGGTGGAGATTGTAACAATGATGAGGAGCTGCACGTTAAAGGATGAAGGGATAGATGGCAAGGACATGAAGCATGCTTAGTCACTTGCAAAGCCGGATGGAAACTAGCTGGTGCATTCGGTGGAATAGGTACAAGGGAGAAACACAGCTTGGGGCTGTCAGGTGTGTCATCAGGCTCAACAGGGTCATCATCATCATAGCGCGCTGTGCGCAGAAGAGAACGGCGATGAACACGGAAATTAGCAATAGAATCATCAAGGATTCGCAGGATGGGATCACTTTGGCTACTGGACGTGAAAGAGCCACAGAGGTTGTTGTTCAAGTTGCGAGGGAGCTGGCTCCAATGAGCGCGGCAAATGGGGCAAGTGACACTGCCATGGCGGACATTGGAAGAGATGCAGGCAAAATGGAATGCATGAGAGCACTGGGCAGTGAATATAGCTTGGCCTGGACTGCTACCCTTGCTGTGGTAACTCAGAGGATCTAAACATATTGCACACAGATTCTGCAAAATAAGTAAAACAAGGCAGAGAAGTCAAGAGAACAGTTTATGAAGGAATACAAGTATATACTTTCATGACCAAGAAAAACCAGTGTTACAAAGTGACTAGACATTGACATTTGATTCTGCAATAAATGAATCAACAAAATGAAAGTTTTACTACCAATAAACTAACCATGCTTACTTTGCTTATTTGTTGGGAAGTTCAAGAAGAAATGACTCCCATAATTTCAGACTGATAACACATAGTCCTTAATAATTTTCAAAATAGTGATATATTGGAACAAACACCAAAAGCATTGAAGTTTGAACAATTAATAGTTTACTGGAAGAAGCATTTTTCAATGAAAAGAGAAGTGGCATACAGACATAATTGGGCTAAAACCAGATGAAGTTGTGAACAAATACATAATATTTGCAAATTCCTACTGATGATACTTCATAGGCAGGTCATTTGTAAGTACCACTGTGAGCCCTTGTTAAGACTTGTGGTATTTATGCCAACATTCATACACAAATACATAATTCAAAATTATCTCACTTTTTACCAATTGATTGATGTAGGGACAGATACAATGAAACTTTTGTGGTCATAAGAAAAAAAAAAAGATTCCACACTCAAGTAACAATAGATTGTGAGCATCACAAAAGTTCACACTACCTTCATTAGGAAGCTATTGGACATGTACATTACTATATATGATGGTCCAGGGAGGTTTTCACAATAATAGAAGGAAAAGTATGATCATGCATGCTGTGGCAGGTGAAACTTCCCAACGTGGGGTCTGCATTTATAATGAATTGATTCTTGGCTTCACCAATGCACCATGTGCTGTGGCACTCACATGCTAGAATCCTCTATTCAAATAAGTTTGCTGTTTTAAATAAATTTCAGTACCAGAATAAATGCTTTAACATTGTTCTACCAATTCACAGGATGAGAAAAAATAATCAAAGCAAAAGGGTGGTTTAAAAGAGAAAAATTAAGCATCACATGGAGGGAGACAAAAAAATCATGCAGGTAAATTAGGCCGTGCCAGAAGGTCAAACTTTAAGGCCATTGGATTCCCAAGTGCCTAAATGTGGAAATGGTTCAAAGATACTTTCAACAGGCATGTGGCGTGGCTTTTAAGTGGAACACTGTCTTTAATCATAAACTTCGGGAAAAAAAAAAAGAAAAGAAACGAATTTCTTAATAACATCACAAGCCAATTCTGTAACAATTAAGATGCTAAATTGCTAATAATTATTAATTTACTAAAAAAATTGTCTTAGGGGTGTTTTAAGGAACTACAAGTCAATTACCTTATTATGAAGGTCATTGTTGTTGAAGTTACCAGTGATACTGGAATCTGTTTCCGCTGTTATCTCCCCTGAGGAATTCTTTGTTGTTGATGGAGACACAAATGAGGAATTTGAGATCTGCAAGCATGCACAACAGCAGAATAAACTATCAAATCGTCTTATTTCTACCATCATAAAGTAGCTTCATCAGAATTGAAAATAATAATAATAATAATAACAACAATGGCATTAATATCCACAATAAAAGTTATAGCTGGTTCAAGTAACCACTATAATAAATTAACCTATTAGAGGAAAACAAACGAGAATTGGAAATCACAAAAAAAAGGGGTTAACAAAGATAAGTAGAAAGGAGCATTCTCAATTCCAAAATCCCACATTTTCAGTTTTTATTGAAAATTTCTACAACAAAGGTGGGAGGTAAACCTATCATGAATAAAAAGGGTCACTCTATAAACCACCAATTCTGAGAAAATGGAAGAAGACCCAATTTGGCAAAACTGCAGTCTATTATAAAATGCAGACAAAGTTTGAATCTTTTTCCAAACTGGTAAACATCCAAAGCAGAAAGGAATGAAATTTCTGGGAAGAAGAGGGAAAAAAAGTGGATGTGTTACAAACTTACAGTAGCAGATAGACTGCAAGAGGTGTCAATGGCAACTGGATCCACCATAGCTTTTCTCCTTGAGAATGAGCCACATGCATATGCTGCTGCCACAGCCACCTTCCTTGCTGCTTCCCTCAGCTTTGATGTTCCTCTTCTTCCTTCTCCCATTCTCTCTTTTCTCTTCGTGTTATCTCTGTGTTTTTCAAAGCTTGTGTTAAAGTTTATAGTGTTGTTAACTCTCTTAGCTTGAAGCTTGTGCTTGTGACTGTGTGTCCCTGAAGCCACAAGAAAAGGAGGGACAGACAGATGAGAGAGAGAGAGAGAGAGAGTGAGAAGGAGACAAAGGGGTCTGCAAAATTCAGCAATGACCAACTTCTGTTGCCGTAGTTTGCTGATACTTTTTAAAGTCACTATTATTATTGTTGTGTTCCTTCTTTCTTCATCGGCACCACACAGTCCACACACGCTTATATATGGCATTAAGTACTTTGTACAATCACACTAACCACTGCTCACTAGCACTGTCACCAATATACATTATTATATTATGGCTGTGCGACCACATTTACCAATAAAAAAATTGTGGAGAGAACTCCTTTTCACAATGGGAGAGAGGGGAAACAGCATTTGCAGTTTCAAAAATAATTACATGGGGTGCACTTTCAATTTTGACCATCTAAAATTATTTACCTATATTATTTTATTGATATTGTGGCAAATTTAAAGCTAAGGGCCAGTTTGACGGGAGTTTTTAAAAATAAAAAAATCAAAAAACTTGTTTTAATAGCAATTTTTTTTACATTGTTTTTAAAATTGAAAAAACTGATTTTGGGTCTTAAAAATAAAAGAAAGAAAACATGTCTGAGTTGTTTTTTTTTTTTTTTTTTTTCTATTTTGGAATGAGTTGAAAAGAATGGTGGCATTTTTAAAAATATGTGGTAAAGCTCTATTCCATTACGATACAAAAACACTTTCAAACAAAAACACATTTTGCTCTTTTTGCTTTTTAAAATTGATTTTAAACTTGATTTTAAAAAGAGTTTTAGAAAACTTAAAAACAAAAACACTTTCAAATAAATCCTAATTTTTATTTTTGTTTTTAATTTCTCATAGTATCTTTTACATGCAGTAATCTTGTTCAATTAAATGTGAGTATTTTTTTCCAACTAAAATTTGAATTGTATTTTTGTCACTTTGTAAAGAATTAATCCCTTTAATTAAACCCAATCTCTGTGGATAATTTTAAGCTAACTTTGAAAGATTAAATTTCTGCAGTTTCAAAAAATAAAAAACTGTAATTATTTTATTTACCCTTTTACCCCTGAGGATCAAACTAAAACAAAATTACATTTGGTACTTGCTTAATATAATTACAGAGGTTGGGAGGATTTGAGAATTTGCTTTATGGTTTTGTGTGAAAGGAAATGAGTTGTTTTCTCATGTACATTTGTAAAAGTGAGGATGATTTAAATCATTTAGAACAACAATTATAAATTTTAATTATTAGGTGATGACTTATTTGGAAAAAAAAATGCGAGAAGCATATGATATAAAAAAATAAAAAATATAATTTTTATTGTAAAGATTTATCAGGAAGGCTTAGCTTGGCAGTTACTATTCCAAGTCATTGATCCTTCATTCTATTACCTCTTCTTGTGTGTCACCTTTCCATGAAAAATAGACTAAGCGGAAAATTTTTATTAGTCTGCAATATCGAGCAAACATGTTAATTACGTGTAAAATGATATTTTAGCAATAGGGAAGAAAGAAGAAAAAAAAAAAGAAAAAAAAAGGGTTGTTGAAATCGATGGAAGAGGATGAAATGAGGAGGAAGGAGAAGGAGAAGGAACAATATGGCCCTTTCCAAAGACAATGATATTATGGGACCAACCCACTCAACCTGATTGACAAATATTAGTTGTTTACAGCAATAGTGATATCCTCCACTTAGACCATACTAATTTTCATCTATTTTTCTCCCTTTTTCTTGACCATAGTAAACTATTATTTTGAAAATCTAATGTATCCATCTAATGTGATATGCATATACTTTATTTTTATTGATACAAAAGAAAAGTTTTCATGACCCCTCCTAAATCTAGATGGTATCCAGTGAGCGCTTGTGAGTAACATAATGACAATTTTAGATATGAGTTCAATGATGATGATGAGTTTCCATTAGATTTTAAGCATTCCACCCCACCTTCCACACAGGGAGTCTGGTCCACTAGATAATAGCAGTGGAGCATATTTTCTTTTTTCCTTTTTCCTATCCAAACATAGTAGCATCAATGCAACTTCCCCTACCATTTTTCAGTATGCATTAGTTAGAATCACTTTGACACCAAATTGTTTGAGCAACGAAAATAAAAAAGGACTAATAGGGAATTGCCATCACTAGAGTAGACTGAAAATAGAGAGAGAAGGAGAATGTGAAAAAAAATTGGAATAAAAGGGAGACAGAGAGAGAGAGAGAGAGAGAGAGAGAGAGAAGAAAAGGGTCAAAAGGGTTCTTCCAAGAGGTGGGGAAAATGACCGTTTTGTTTTGAATTTGAAAGGTTCAACAATCAGTCTATGATAGCTTCCAGACTTTGGCTTTTTTTTTTTTTTTTTTTTTCCTTTTAGCTTCCTAAAAAATAAAGAGCCGTCGTATTTTATTTTACTAATTTGCAATGCAAAGGTGGCCAAAGCAGAGAGACTGGTGGGTTGGCGCCAAAATGCTTTCCTTGCACCGGTTGTATTCCACTTGTCTTCATAAACGCAAGACTTACATAGGCCCCCTTATATAAATCTCTTTTTCTTTATTTTTGTCCCTTTGTAGCTGATACATATACATATTCTATTGTTTTGCTTTTTCGGGTTGATATCAAGTTCATTCTTATTGGTGGAAAATTTTGGATTAACCTAAGCTAAGATATAACATTGGTACTTAAGGCTTTTTTTTTGGTGCTACATTGTTACTTAATTAGATCATCAGTAACTTGGTTCAGAACCTAAAGTTAATTGCATTTTCAAACCTGCATTTAGCCTATTTATTAACATTCAGACATTCAGTGAATATGGGGCTTTTAACTTTTTATAATTAGCTTAGCTAATGAGACATTAGTGACAACTAGGCCATGTATTGAAATATGGAAAATCATACAGGATTTCAACCAAAGACTTTCATGACATTCTTTTTCTTATAGCTACAATTCTTACCAGAGGCCTACAAAGTATATCATACAGAAAAGTCATTTAATTCAGTGGTATAATTCTGGTAGTTTTGAATTTTCTATGTATTTTGAATTGCACTGTAAAAAGAGACGAACTAAAAATTCACATGGTCATATAAAAGCATGCTATGAGTAAAAAAGGGAAGGGAGTCCCAAAAGGAAATTATTCTATAGTAGTAGCTGCATCTGTGCTTTTGCAAACCTATTGCTTTCTGTCCATTCCCTTTGATCTGAAAAAGGATGAGTTGTCCCATTGATGATTGAAAATAGGCAGTCTTTGAATACTCCTACCCTATGTGACTATCAATTGGCTCTTTGCTCTTTTTACCTTCTTTTTTTTTTTTTTTCCCGGCCTTCCACATACCAAAAGAGAAGAGGGCCCCAAATATTGCCTACCTATTGGTTACTACAGTAACCTATGTTCATATGAGATAAATATCATGAGCATCTATATCTCCAAACAAAAAATAATTGAAACGTGACCATCCCAAATGAAACAAAGTAGATAAACTAAAATTGTCAAATTCAACTGCAACAATTTTTAACTATTAGATTCATGCATCACAACACACCTGAAGATAGAGTCTAACCAGATGGAGCCATTTACGAAGGCCTGGACTTGTGGATCATGATCTTCGCCGAACTAGGCAGGATTGACCCAGTTAACTACTACCCTTGGTTGCAATTTAAGCAATCAATTGAGAAAATAAACTTGTAGAAATGATTGTGATGATCATGTACATATTCCAAGAATATAGCAACATTTTGTCCACGTTCAAAACAAACATTATAATTTCTCTTCTGTCCATAAGTTATTTGGATTATTTAGGTAGTGATTCTTCCCATGACATATAACAAGCAGACAAATGATAAAAAGCCAACTATCTCCAATTTTTAATATCTACAGTGTATGAACTGTCCTAGGTTATCAACCACTAAACTTTGATTAAGCCAATTTTAATTCAGATTCATGTTTATTCACTAATTAATGTGCAAGGGGGAGATTTATCAAAATTGGATTTTTTTTTTCTACAAGGAAAGTTGCTCTAGTACACTTAGAAAACGATGGATGAACAAAAGGAAAATAATGACAGTATTGAATGAGAGCTTAGGGGAATCTCTCTTTTTGTGAATGACATATGGTAAAGCTGTTGGTGATTCTCTCTTGCACATGAAAAGAAGGTAAAGGGGAAAACTGGCTTGTGCCCACAAAAACTTGCTGCTTGCTAGCCTACAAAGAGGAAATGTGTCTAATTGCCTGCTCAAATTGTTGAATAATTTGACCTGGTCAAATCCAAGTTCAATTAAGAGGGTTGAAATTATATTAATATGCATTATGAGCTTATCTTTCTAATCTTATTCCAATATTCTTGCTGTCACAATCCGTATCTTCTTTCTTAGTCATGAATAGTCTTTCCTTAATACAAGCGCCTGATTTTCTGGTGGTTGTGAATAGGTCAGGACGTAAAGTTTTGGCATTTTCTAATTGTTTTGACGCCCTCACATTTGATAGTTGATAGTCTATTAATCATAATTGGATTTTATGGTCACTACTGAATCTTTTCGTTTTTATTTGGACCACAACATAAAGAAAAAGGTTCATATATGCAGCTTTTAGAAATCCCATGATTGGAACAGAAGGGTAAATCATTCACTTGTTTGAATTTGATTTGGGCTTTGGAACTGAACGGTAAGCAACATTTTCGCTTTTACCCTTTTTCAGTACCTCTTCCCATGCCTGTGTACTTTCACTCATTTACAGGCAAGAACCAGAGTCCTCTTCCAAGACCAAAACACCATCATAAAGTAACTGTTGTAAGTTTGTGTTCTTATTTAGTTATTACCATTCAAAGTCACTTATATCAGCTTCGAGATAGCAAACTAATCTTTGAACTTTGAACTAGGCACTCATGGTAACCAACAAGCCAGGCACAATAAAGTATATAATTTTTCTTCCGTGATATATGACTTTGGTTAACATGATTTATGACAAGACAATATGATATCATCTATGATCCATATAGCTGACCCCATCTAATGAGGCAATGCTTAGTTGTTGTTGTTGTTGTTGTTGTTGTTGTTATATGACTTTGGTTAGTCTTTAATTGATTGGGAACTAATCTAGTAGCAATGACTTCTCTGGTGTCTAACCCATTTCCCTCATCAAAGGTTGAAGATTATGTTGCAACAATCCATAAATTTCCTCAACCTGAGGATGAGATCTATCCCCAACAAAAAATACATGATTTTTAACCTTTACCTGTATTTGACTATAACCTGGTATTTTCTTCACATCCCTCTCTCTCATTCTTTCCCTTACCCGTGCAAACTCATTCCATTGCCCTTCTGCAGCAAATGTATTGGCCAGAAGTACATACCCCCCTGAACTGGATGACTCAAACTCTAATAGCTTCTCACCAATGGAATTTGCTATTGTAACATCTTGCATGCACCAAGCAATGCCACAAGAACAGCTTCATCCCTCTCAGAAGGAGGGATGGTAGATACTACATCCATTGCTTCATCCACAAGTCCTGCTCGACCTAGAGTGTCTACAAGGCAGGAATAGTGCTCAGCCTTTGGATTTAAGTTATAAGTTCCCTTGATTGAGTCAAATAGTCTTCTACCTTGGTTCACAAGATCAGTATGACTACAAGCTGATAAGAGTCCCACAAAGGTGACCTCATCTGGCTTGACTCCTGATACAAGCATGCATGCGAATAACTGTAACGCACGGTGACCATGTCCATAATTTGCATAGGCAACTATCATTGCTGTCCATGAAACTACATCCTTTGACTTTAGTAGCTCAAAAACAAGCCTAGCAGAGCAAAGATCCCCACTTTTGGAATACAAAGTAATAAGAGCATTTGTAAGCCACGTGTCGTGCTCAAACCCAAGGTGTATGATCATTGCATGAGCTTGCATGAGCTCCACCGTGCCATCACAGGAAGTAACCACAGTAGTCATTGTGGTTTCATTGGGTCTAAAGCAAGATCTTAGCATCAAAATAAAGAGCCTCAAGGCTTCCCTTTCATCACCAATCCTTGCATAACCATCAATCATCATGTTCCAAGTCACAACATTCCTCTCTGGCATCAAGTTGAAAAGCTCGCTAGCCTCATCCATGAGCACCTCATCAACATACGCAGTGATCATTGCAGTCCACACAGCCACATCTTTATTAGGCATGAGATCAAAATACTTCCTTGCAGCACCAATCATTTTGTTTTGCGCCAAACCCGATACCATAGCTGTCCAGGAAACATGACTCCTATCCGGCATAGATTCAAACAAGACTATAGCCTCATCCACTCTGTTTGCACCGAAACAACCTGAAATCATGATGTTCCAAGAACGAATATTTCTCTCTGGCATCTCAAGGAAGAGCTTATAAGCCTCGCCAAAGCAGCCATTGTCAAGATACGACTTGACCATAGCTGTCCAAGCAATGACATTCTTTTCAGGCATGAGATCAAAGAACTTGCGAGCTTGATCCACCAACCCATTTCGAGCCAAACCCGAAACCACTGTAGTCCACGACACCACATTTTTCTCAGGCATTTCACAAAACAAGCGTATACCCTCGTCAACTCTTCCACATCCAAAGTACCCAGAAACCATACTAGTCCAAGAGAACGCATTTCTCTCACTCATTTCATCAAACACCATGCGAGCATCCTCCAAGCGACCATCTTTGGCATACCCATCAATCATTGCTGACTCAGCAACAATGCTCCTGTGGGGCATTGCCTTGAACATCGATTCGGCTCTGGGTAGATCCTTGTTCTTCAAGTAAACCGCGATCATGGAGTTGTAGGAAACTACGTCTCGGTGGGGCATTTCGTCGAACACCTTGCTTGCTTGCTTCTATGACCTTGCCGTGGCGACCCAGAATCGATATCTCCGCGTTAAGCTTGTGGAGTGCAGCGTCACAAGAAGAACTTGGACTCAATTTCTTGGGGTTAAGGTTTTTGTGGTGTTTGAAATGAGAGCCCAATTGGGGTTTTTGGGAGAATCTTTTTCTGGGTGCGTAGAAAATGAAGCTTTGAAATGACTCAGGAAACCGACGCTAGGGTGAGAATGGGACAACATGCGGCGAGGGTAACAGACACACATGCTGATTATCATCTGTCCTATGTTCAGTCATGGATTCTAATCATCTACACGAGAAATTATAGCATGCTATGGAAGATTGTGCTCGTTTTATTTATCATTTTTAAAAATTGAAAAACATTGTTAAAAAAATAATTTTCATGCACTAAATTTTAATGAGTTTAATTGGTATATACTATCTAAAATATGGATTATTAATGAGTTTATTTTATATTATTAGTATATTTAAATTAAATTTATTTTTTATTATCATCTAATAAAAATGGATTATGTTGGTAATTTTTTTAATTTCAATTGATGATAGTATAAAATTATTTTAAACGGTTATGAAATAAAAATTATTCTAAAAAAATATATATCCTATTTATGAATTTGCCACAAACTTAAATTGGAATTTATGAATGAAATAAGTCTCGGTTTATGTTAAAATAAATAAATAAAAGTATTGGTTTTCTACTTGTATTTTCTATTGACAGAATTTGAATTCAAAACTTTCAACAAATGCTAAAATTTCAGTTATGTTATTGGAGAATGTGGATGTAAAAAATAGAAATTATATTTTAATAACTAAAAATTTCATTTTCTTTCTAGTCAATCTAATAAAAGCATTTTGCATTCATTTTGTTAACTTACAAAATTTACCGGTGAAATGACTGAAATCTCCATATTTTAACACCTAATTCTTAGAAAGATTACCACTAACTAAAAGTGGCAACACATAATTCTTGATCCAATACATTATCGAGTTGGTTTTCTAAGATAGCAGCGGATGTGCTGTTCATATAGAACAAGCTCACGTACCAAACAGTAAAGCAAGATCAATCTCCAACCGCAACAATTTAGTTATACATCCCAAACATCCCCAGTAAACAAATTAGAAATAGCTACACAAATCTCACAAAGACCCTTTAAAGCATTATTCATGAATTCAAGCTTGGAACAATGTGTTCCTTTGATAGTTGTTTGGCAATCCTCAGCACCACGAGAAGCATCACCAGCCAAATCAGCCAACTCAAAGAAGGTCTCAGAGTTCAAGTCAAAGATCGCTGTTGCAATTGCTGACACAGCCTCTTCATAATCATTGGCACACCTCTGAAGTTGCATGCGGTTGAGGGTTGAAGTGGCATTCTCTGGCAGCACATTTGCTATGTAGTCTTTGGTGGTAGTGGCATTGAGGTATGCCAAGCTAAATGCAACATTGGCTAGTCCATATTGGTCTGATTGTGGGGTGTGTGGGTCAGAATAGAGAGCCTCAACACAGAATGAGTAGTTTGAAGTTTTGGCACACACCTCATCCACTAGTTCTGTTACATTGTTGTTGTTAGAGGCACAAGAAGGATGGATAAGGATAAAGATGAGATGAACAAAGCAGAACAAGAAGCATAGGGAATGATGTTTGGTCATACTCTAGCACACTTGCTCTGTAGGGAAATTTGTGGTGTGGTGCAAGGTGAAAGTGAAGAAGAGATATGTCACCTGTTCTAAATTTCCAATATATATCAAGGAAGATGTAAAGCTCAAACTTATAAGGCCATTCATCTCTTATCTTGAGTCTTTTTAAGGGTAGTTGTTGAGGGATTCAATTATTTTGTCCTATTTTCTGTCTTTCAATGAAAATTTTCTATTCGTCAGATGAAAAATTATGAATAATTATGACAGAGTTAGTTTGAAAAGATACATGATTGATGTTATATAATGTTACAGGTATCAATTTCTATTTGAGGGGAAAAGAAAATTCGACGGAAGAAAGTAACAAAAACTTTCTTCTACTCAAATTATTTTTAAACTAAAATCATATTGAGAATTGACAAATGTGGTTTTTACTTTTTTTTTTTCCGTCAAAATCACCGGTTGAACACAAAAGTGAGTTCAGGGGTCCCATACTCATTCAAATTTGGTAAACGCCAATTCAAAAATGCTCTTTCCTGCTATAATAATGTATTAATTAATACATTATTTGAAAATGATGATAGAAAAAAATGGTTTGAACCAAAGCTAAATTCTAAAATTCAACACTTACGTGGTGTGTGTATACAAGTATAGAAATTCACTTTAACACATAATTTTTGCGTTAAGCATTTCAATAATGTTAAACACATATACTGTACATGTCCACATTTTTATTATTTAATTATAATTAAACCTATCTCTTTTTTTTTTTCTTTTTTTTTGTGGAAAGAATTAAGCCTATCTCATTGTATGTACATTTGCACTCTAATTTTATTAGGAAATATATAACATACACCTCTATAAAGAGATGTGTGATTAGTACTTCGTAAACAGTTGATCTGCATGTCCCAAATTATTTTTGGTAGCATCATGCTAGTTTTTGCATTCCATACTAAGTTGCTCATTATTTTAGGAGCGTACTTCTCATATCAGCATGATATACTTACAGAAATTAATTAATTCTTTTAGGTGCCATCCTAAAGTTACAACTTGTTAAGGTCAGAAACACGTTTCCTTCACTAATACAAAAATGCTAGTGACACATCTCTTAAAAAGTGTACATAGAAATTAATCTCATGTGTTAAAATCTAAATGTAAATATTTAAACAATAAAATAAACTTAGTTATAATTAAATGATACGAATATAAAGATGTAAAGTTATATGAGTGTAAATGTGTGTAATATTGATGTAACCATTGAGCCAACTCTTAAATTTTTGCTGGATGAGATTCGGAACACAAAGCTGCTCACCAGTCACTTTTTATCCATATTGTTTTTCTGTACTCATTTGGCTGGACCTACACAGATTATGACATTTATCAAAAGCATTCTTGAGTTGGTTTCTAGGATAGCACAGCACATGTTCTGTATTCATATAGAAATAAAGTGAGTTTATCTTTAAAGTAAAAAGGTGAAATGTATTTACCATTAAATCATTTAGTGGATTGTAATTACAATGCATTTTATCAATGTATGGGTGAATATTTCATTACTTTCTCACTTTGACAAGTTTACCTTAGAGCAGCCTTATCCAACAATCTCATGTAGCAATCAGTAAAGCAAGAACAATCTCCAACCCCAACAATCATTACCTACAATGATGCATACAGCAAAAGTGACATATGCCAAAGATTAGGACCCTGTGAACAATTTAGAGATAACTACACAAATCTCACAAAGACCCTTTAAAATATTGTTCATGAAGTCAAGCATGGAATAATGAGTAGTTCCTTTGAAAGTAGCTTGGCAATCCTCAGAACCATGAGAAGCAATAGCAACCAAATCAGCCAACTCAAAGAAGGTCTCAGAGTTCAAGGCATTGTATGCTGTTTCAATAGCTGACACAGCCTCTTTGTAGTCATGTGCACACCTGTGAAGAAGCATGTGGTAGTGGCTTGAAGTGGCTTTCTCTAGCAGCTTTGCTATATAGTCTCTGGTGCCAGTGGCATTGAGGTATGCCAAGCGAAATGCAACATAGGCTAGTCCATATTGATCTGATTGTGGGGTATGCGGGTCAGAATAGAGAGACTCAACACAGAATGAGTAGTTTGAAGTTTTGGCACACACCTCATCCACCAGTTGCGTTACATTGTTCTTGGAGGCACAAGAAAGATGGATAAGGGTAAAGATGAAATGAACAAAGCATAACAAGAAGCATAGGGAATGATATTTGATCATATTCTTGCACTCTTTCTCTATAGGGAAATTTGTGGTGTAATGTGAAAGTGAAGAGATATGTCGTCTATTCTAAATTTGCATTATATCAGTGAAGTTTTGAAGCTCTAACTTTTTAAGGCCATTAAAGTAGATGCATTGGTTTAGTTGTCATTTGTCTCTTATCTTTGAGTCTTTAAAACGTGTAAATCACTCATTTGTGGCAACTTATCACGTGGATGCTGTGGTGCTGTTGATATTGGGTACCATAGACAATATGAGCATTCATATTTATATTTTGATTTCAGATTTTATCCAAAGTACTGTCATTTTTCTTTATAGTTCCAAAAATGGCAATGGCTGGAAGAAAAGGTTTCTTTCTTTAGAAGGGTCTTTTATCAAGGTAGAAGAAAGATTGCTTGCTTCCATTACTTACGATATTTGTAGTCACAGTGCAAGCATTGTTGGATAGACGTACGAGCTTAAAATAACATGTTGACCGAAAGAAAAAAAGACAACACCTATTTTACTCTCAGACGAAAATTTTGGAGGATAAATTAGTCCTTCAAAATTTGAAAATCTATAAATAATTTCTCATTATTTAAAAAAAGGGATATATTAATATTTCCGTACGGATCCATATCGCCAAACAATCCTTAAAATTTCTATGCAAAATAATTACTATATCCCTTTTTTTTTTTAATAATGAAGAACTACTTATAAACTTTTATATTTTGAGGAACTAATTTATCCCTTAAAATTTTTGTCAAAAACCAAAATGGATATTTTGCCACAAAAGAAACTTAAAATAACATAAACATGCAACTCTAAAAACTTGGTTTAAGCCAAATCTCACCGCGCAGAAAATATTGTAACTTCACCTCTAAATCTTGAGATGCACAAGTTATCAAACGAATCCTTTTCTTAATGGGGGAAAGAACAGAAAAATCTCTTGCACTAGAACCCTTTGTCACAAAATTTAGCATAAATCTTATTAGTTGCATGCCTGCATCCTACCTTAACCAGACTTAAGAGTCAGTATCAGATCAAACTATAACGCTTCCTGATAGACTTAAATAAATATGAAGAAAGAAAAGTTGCGCTCCCATTATATTGCTCCCATTTTGATAATAGAGACAAGAGAAAGAACTAGTGTGGTGGGAAAGCTACGAGGCTTTTTGTGGGGGGAGCCAATGGCAGTGAGATTTCACAAGGTCCACGAGGAAGTGTGACCTGATCCGTGAACTTGCCAAGTGTGATTCTCACTTCTCACTCAGTAAAGCCTCAACCGCCAGGTCAAACTGTCACTATATGCATAACAAGACAAGAACAAGGCTTGATATCTATTGTGAATAATATTATTTAAGCATGAAAAGTAGATATTAACAGTCAACACTATAAAGAAAGACACAGTCCTAAAGTTATTATCTACTATCTGTTATCAAATATTATTTGAATTTGAATGTGGATATTCATATCTTTATCTTAATTCAGTTAAGATTTAATTAAATAGAATTAGTTATTTGATTATATATTATATCTCTCACCTTTTAGCTATAAATAACCTTTTGGATTCTCTATATATGATAATTTCTTTGAGAATATTAATAATAAAATTCTCTCTTTTTCCTCTTTCTCTATTCTCTTTTACTAGTACTTTCATAACACGTTATTAGCAGGAGACTTTACCATTCATGTGAAATCTTGAGACAAGATACTTTAACAAAATGAAGGCTTGAAGTAAGACACTCTAACTATGTCAAGCTTTTTCAATTATGAATTTGTGATTCTTGTTAACTTGTTGTTTTATGAAAGATATAATTATCTTGAATTATAGATGTTAAAATTTATATTGACTCAATGGGTCCTAAAGATGCCATTAAATAATGAACATTACATCCGAGTAGGATTGCATAAAATTCATCTAGATTCAATGGATCTTGAAGGCACAATTAAACAATGAAACGTCGCATCTCAGAAGGATAGTGCAAAATGGATATTGATTTAATGAATTTTGGAGACACCATTAAAGAAGAAAATATTGCATTCTAGTAGGATTGCATAAAATCTATTTTGATTCAATGGGTTATGGAGATACCATTAAATAAGAAAATGTCATCGCATCCCAGTAAGGATTGCACAAAGGCATTAATTTTCCTTTATTATCGCTTTCACGAAGGATTAATATTTTTATATTTTATTTTAAAAGATCCTATCAATCTTCAAAATTACCTGAAGCAAATATATGAATTGGATTTATTTGTGGATTATAAAATTTTAAATCTATTAGTAAATACAACACCGCAATATTATAGAATTATCTCCCAATTTAAATTATGGGAGAAGATATTACTAATAGAGATATATTAGAAAAAAGACATTATCTACTTTTCATGCCTCGAATATGCTCCTGCAGTGGCAACATCGAATAAAGGGCTTTACAAAATATTTTGAATTAATTTCAAGCCTTATTGTGGCTGAATGAAAGAATGCATTGCCTATGAAAAAAACATAAAATCCGCCCTGTTGGCTCTACTCCATTCCCTAAGGTGAATGTAATAAATTATAGCCTTAGCAGTGACAATAGTCATGGTTACAATCAAAATCATGATTGAGTCAGAAGAAAGTAAATGCTATTATTATGACATCAAAGTACATTGGTCATGTACCTGTCGTTCTTGGAGACATTTTGCTTGATCTTTACCAAATATCAATTAGAGTTATTATATTTAAATTTTTAATTGTTAATATGCTCTTAAATTCAAGTTTACATTTTTAAAATTTTCAAATTGTTGTTTTTCTTTTTAAATCTAAATCGTTGATAATCTCCTGTTGTTGATAAATGTTTTTAAATTCAAGTTTTAAAATTTCAAGTATTTTTTTTAATAAATTTTTATTGAGTTTTAATATATTTATAAGCTCTAGAAGAGTTACTATTTTATAAAAACTTATTGAATTTAATATATTAGTAAGTTTCGGAAGAGCTACTATTTTGTTTCCTGAAGAAACGTACTAAGTTTTAATATATACGTAAGTTCCAAAAGAGCTATAATCTTATTTCTTGAAGAAATCCTTTCAGTTTTAAAGATATTCACTGAAATAAATATCATATTGAGATAAAAAGTGAGGAAAGTAATGAGTACCTCCATATTATAATTTATGCTCCGAGAAAGAAAGTTATAGTAAAAAAATCACTTGTACTTTTTTCTGATATATATTACACTAATATTAGTACAATTGAGTACATATTACAGGAAATCAGAAGTTTATTAACTAATATTAGTACAATTGAACATATTTTATAGTAAATCAGAAGTTTACTAACCCAAATGATTTAATTTACCATTTGACATAATTGGTTAGAATATTTGAGAGCAATAATGATATAAAAAATTATTGAAAATTTATGTGGGCACTTATTAAAGTATCAGAAGATTCTTCAATCTTACAAGTTTTCTTATGCTGCATGTTCTCAATGTAAACTAGTTATAAGGCTATCACTAGCAAATATTAGATTTGAATCTCCTAAATTTCTAGAAGGGATTTAAGGTGATATATGTGGACTAGTTCATCCACCATGTAGACTTTTCAAATATTTTATATTTTTAATATATGCATCTATGAAATGGTCACATGTGTGCTTATTATTATCTCGCAACCTGGAGTTTGCGAGATTACTTGCACAAGTTTTTCAACTAATAACACAATTTCTGGATAATCCAATCAAAATAATTCATCTTGATGATACTAGTAAATTACTTTTCAAGCTTTTAATGCTTATTATATGGCTGATGATATAAATGTTGAACATCTAGTTACTTATATTCATATATATAATGGGTTGCTAGAATCATTTATAAAATGCCTCCAATTGATTGCTAGACCAATACTTATGAGAACCAATCTCCCAAATTTTATTTGAGTGCATGTTATTTTATATGTTGCAGCACTTATTTATATAAGGCAAACAAGTTGCCATCAATTCTTTCCCCTATAATTAGCTTTTGATCAGCAATCAAATATTTCCCATTTAAGAATTTTTGGATGTATGATATATGTTTGCCCCATATTATTGCACCAAACTGCGACCCCAAAAAAAATTGAGAATATATGTTGGTTATGATTATCTGTTTATAATCAAATATCTTGAAATACAAATGAAAGATGTCTTTAAGGCTCAGTTTGTAGAATGCCAATTTGATAATGTTTCCAACATTAGAAGAAAGGAGTAAATAGCTGGAAAAGGAAGTAAATTGAAATGCATCATTTTTACTCTATATAGATCCTCAAAAAAGGCAAAGTGAACTAGAAGTTCAAAGTATTATACATTTGCAAAGAATAATATAAGTTGCTACATGCATTTCCTGATACGAAAGGATAGATCCTATATGTCAGCTAAAAATGCCTCAATTCAATTAATGTCCCTGTTGGACAATCACACACCAGAAGCGTGATAAACTAATTGGTTCCATAAATGAAAATCCTTGAAAAAGAAACGAGGCAAGTGATTTTATGGAAGCAAATGATTCTAATAGTAATATTCTTCCCATAGAAGAGGACTGAGACATAGTAAGGACTTCTCCTGTAGTTCAAATTTTTGACATAATTAAAATGGCAGAAGTCGTTTAGGTACCTGAAAGTAGTCAAGATGATGAGATCTCAATAAACTATATCTCTACAAAAAAAATATGGAACTGACAAGAAATTATTGTCGCTAATATATTTGCATATAATAGCGTTAAATATTATGCATGAAATGAGGATCTTGAGCCAAGAAATATCGTAGAGATTATTGATCAAAATAGAAGGAAGCTCTGTAGGCTGAATCAGATTCACTTATAAAATGTGAAGTCTTTGGACCTATAATTTAAACACCAGAAGGTGTAAAACCTATGGGATACAAATAGATATTTGTGAGAAAACAAAATGAAAAAAATGAGTTTGTGTGCCATAAAGCTTGATTTGTAGGGCAAGTTTTGTCACAAAAACCTGATATAGATTATTGTGAAAAGTATTCCCTAATATATGGTTCATTAGATATTGATATTTACATAAAAATTCCTAAAAGATTAAAGATATCAACATCAAATGAATGTTCCTAAGGAATCTATTCAATCAAGTTGCAACAATCTTTATATGATCTAAAGCAATCTGGACGGATGTGATATAACCGTCTCAATGAGTATTTGATGAAAAAGGGGTTTAAGAATGATACTATTTGTCCTTGTGTTTATATAAAGAAATCTGCATTTGAATTCATTATAATTGTTGTGTATGTTGATGACTTAAATATTATTGAGACTCCTGAAGAAATTCCCATTGTCCTAGAAAATCTACAAAAAAAGTCTATGATAAAAAGTTTTTGAAAGACAAAATTTTACCTCGGCCTATAGATCGAGTATTTCACAAATGAAATGTTTGTTTGTCAATCAATTTACACAGAGAAAATCGTCAAAGAGATTTTATATGGATAAATCACATCCATTAAGTACTCCAATAATTATAAGATCGTTGGATGTAGAAAGGAGCTCGTTTCATTCTTGGAAAGGTAATGAAGTTCTTGGTTCTGAAGTATTACCATAAAAACACTTATATATCTTGCTAATAAAATATGACTTGATATAATATTCACTATAAATATATTAACATGTATATTTCCTTTCCAAACTAACTAGAGAGGCATTAGAATGAAATTAAACATATACCTCTATGGAACGATTGATATATGGTTATTCATATGAATCCAAGTTACAATTAGTTAGCTATGCAGATGCAAGATATTTGTTAAATCCACATGAATGCAGGTCTCAAACAAGTTATTTATATGTGAAAAGCAATTGATCAATATATTCAAGTGTCATGTGGATAATCTTATAAGGAAGAAACTCCCACTTTATATGAGGATAATGCAGCATGCATAAATTTATTTATCAAGTCACTACCTACTTATTTCTTTGAGAAACTAGTACACAAGATCGGAATGTATCAATTCCAAGACCTTAAATGATGCTTTGAAGAGGGGGAGAAATACTATACTCTTTTTTTTTTCTTTAATCAAAATTTTTGTCCCACTGAATTTTTCTTGATAAAATTTTTAACGAAACAGTTCTCATTGTAAAGATATTGTACTCTTTTTACTTTACTAAAATTTTTTTTCCAATAGATTTTTTCTTAGTAAAATTTTAATAAGACATATCCCTAGTAAACATCCAAGAAGGAGTATTATAAAATATTATTTAAATCTGAATGTAAATATTCATATCTTTATCCTGATTTAGTTAAAATTTTATTAGATAGAATCAGTTATTTGATTATATATTATATCTCTCACTCTTTATTTATAAATAACCTTATGATATTATATATTATATGATAACTCCCTTGAGAATATTAATAATAAAATTCTCTCTTCCTCCTCTTTTTCTATTCCCTTTTACTATTACTTTCATAACACTATCAAATACTGTCTTTTTATAGTACATATTCACTCTTAATATTTTTTATATACAAATAACATTACTTATGTATTGTGATTCGATTGGAGAAGTCTATCACCTAGATAAAGACTCTTGTGAAAATCAAACAAGAGAGTTTTATTTTATAATAAGTAGACTCAACTTAAACCAAATTATTCCAATAAATTCTAGCTATCGATGGTTTGTACTGTACAAAAAAAAAAAAAACAAAAACAAAAAAACCGTGATGTCCACCCACGTGATTACAATGGGTTCCACCACCCATGAAACAAACTCATTGAGAAACACAACCGGTACAACCACCACGTGATCACCAACGCATCGCTCTTTCTTTTTAAACTAACCAGTTGCTGTGCTTATTAAATATCATTTCCATGCATATCCCATTGTGTAACAGCCTGTCCATGGGACCCTGCCAAAATTGTGCAATGCATATGATGCTTTATCCACCCAAAGCTACTTCCATCTTATACATGATCAATTCACAAGCATGCACTTCAACCATCCTTCTACTTTTTCTTTTCTATCATACTTCTACTTTACTCAGTTTTAGTAACACTCCTTAACCATTACCCACCAAACTCTACTTGCAACTTAAAAATAGGCCAGAGCCATAAACCACCTGGTACTACCCACCACACCAACTACTATGATTATATTGAACAACTTGCCTTTGTTTTTCTACATCCAACCCTCTTAGCTCAGCAACCAGCACACTAAAGAGAATTTCAGCTGCTAGAGTAGCACCTACATATGTACTCTCAAACATGGTGATTCAGGAATCAGGGTGAGCAAGTACATACATGTTCCTAAGCTTTCTCTCACCACTTTTCTTTTACCACTATTCTAAGTTGTAAAGAAGGAAGTTGCAATTTTGAAGGTATTACTATCCTTTTGAAATTAAATTATAACCACAGAGAGGGGGCTAGTGATGGGCTAAAACCTTAAAAATTGATTAATTGCAATTTGCCCAAGGTATTGAAGAGAGTGTCAACTTTAATAAAGGGGAAAAAAATGTACAACTACAAGACAAAAGAGGTGGAAAGGAGAAGGGGGAAGTGGGAGGGCACACTAAAACACCGAGCCAAAGGGAAGATTTTTTGAAAGAAAAAAAAGGGGGGGGGGGGGGACTAGCCTCTTCATTTCATTTACAAGTACAGTTAGCATCTCTGCAGGTGAGTGATCAAGGGTTGCAAATTGATACTCTGATTTTGACTCCAAATCTTCTATGCCCAAATCCAAAAACTACCGACAAAAAACAGGGAAACGAATACAAAAAGAATCGTAAAGCTTTAAAAAAATAGAAGCCCTACACAGATGGAATTGCAGACCTATACGGTGCATAGCAACATGGCTAATCCCAAGAAAACACCAATGATCAAATGCACCAAGAACACCCATCTATGGATTGATGTTGCATTCTCGCAAATACACATGATCATAGTCAACATACTTCGACCAATGACTTCGAAACTTGGGAATACTTATCTCAAGCCATGGCTTCATGTTGCCATTGTAGTGTATAACAGCAGCCCGCTCAATATCTTTTTGGTTGACATTGGGGTTGTAGCCAAGACCCAAGACATGCCAATATCGGTGTAGGGGGAAAGTACGTTTCCAGAATGTTATGAGACCTGGTGGCAGTGTTCCTAACTTCCATAGTGTTCTATCATGATTCTGTATTTCAGTTTAATAAGAAAAGAAAATCAGTTAACAATTCAAATAATAAAGAAACAAGACATGTCAAAAACGGGCAAAATGTAACTGCATATTGGATGGACAAATCATGAATATAACTTTAAACCATAAAATGTTGTAATACGTTCCTTCACATCCCAAATTCAAAACATTGTTCACATTCCTATTTGCCAGATTTGAAGATAGTATGTAACATATTATTGAACATGTCAAAGTGCACACATAGCCTTTACATATTTTAGAGTTTAGACCGTTAATAACAATTGCCAAAATGCCTATATATCAGCTGGATCTTAATAGTAATCCAATTAAGTTTGTAAGGAAAAAAATGTTGCCAATCTTGTGTATGATTAATGTGACTGTCAATCATATGGGATGTCTACTGAAAAGTAAACCAGAGTGCATCACTTACCAGATTCTGCCAGTTGTGGTACACATCTGTGATGTTTTGCTTCTTCCATTCTACTAAATCAAATACATTCATACCATATGCCCACCCACAAGCACGTGGGTCAAAATTCTTCGCAATAAGAGGATTTGAGAAGTTGAGATAGCGATCAAATCGATGAAAACTTTCTCCACAAGTTTCTACAGCACCATTTACATTGCCTTTCAAATCAACTGACCAAAGACCAGTCAGATCCTTCTGCACAACTATATCATCATCCAAGAACAACACTTTGTTGAGCTTTGGAAAGATCTGAGGCAGGTAGAAGCGTAGGTGATTCAAGATAGATAAATATTTTGGATTCCTAAACTTCAGGTTTGAATCAGAAGTTGCCCGATGAGCCTTGAAGTAATAATCTATCATTGATGGAGAACCCAACTGCCTAAGAACAGGACTGTAACTAGCATTCAACCATGTAAAGTCTTCAATGTTCTGAACCTGAATGGTTGCATTGCCTGGCGGATTCACCAAAAACCACATCCTCATTGCCGCATAATTGAGCCTATCAGTAACAATATGGAAAACATGTTTGGAGGAATCCTGCAAATTTATTAAATAATATTATTATAAGCAAGCGAGGTCAATAGGAAATAAAAGCACCATTGGCATTGATGATAGTGAAACTTATTTTTTGTTTTACTTCTTCACTAACTTGGGGCAAAAATGAAACAGAAACAATCTTATTAGTCAAAATAGATTAAGTGTAGTTACATCCCAGCACAGCCATACCAATTTTTTCTTTGATCTTTCTCAACACTCTTGGCAGCCAAAGAAATGTCGAGAATTCTTAAGGTGAAAATAATATACCTTAGCATTAGCAGCAGTCGAATTCACAACAACAGCTGTAGCCAATATGTTGTCTGAGAATATTGCATAATGGTATAGTTGAGGGTCTTCTAACTTCTCTTGATTGGGGAACTGTTGCTGAGAAGAATTCAAGTTATAATACTCAGTTGTAAGGCGCAATGGAAGACAATGAAGACCTTTGGGCAGCGTTTTTGCTGTCAATTGTGTCAAGAACAAAGTCTGCTTCTTGTGCACACGAAGCTGCTCCTCCGTTGAGTGGAGCATAGCCCGAAGCTTCTTCACAACAGCAGCACAATCATCTTGAGCTTGCTTTCCTTTCATCAAAGTTTGCTCCATCATCCTCGTTCTCTCATTTGCGCTGGCATTTGTACAACATATATTAAAGAAGAAAATGCAGCTCGGTGCAGAAATTCAGTTACTCATCTTGTTTATATGCAGGATGCAGCAGCAAAATAAACTTAAAGAAGAAAACACAAACTCGAGAATCATAACATAACAGATAGGTAAACATAAACAGGGGAATAACAGCACTCTTAAAGGTGCACTTACTTCCTAGGTAAGTCAGAATCTTTGCTTGCATCTCCAAGTGTTCGTGAAACTTCCTTTATCCGTAATCGTAGTTCCCGTGTAAGATGGGGGTTGCTTTTTACTACTGGCAAGGAAAGATAGACCTTAGCTTGGATGAGCTGATCCTTTAGTTGCTGTACCCGAGCATCTGATGGCATTTGGTCATTCTGCTTATTGGTGTCAGGCAATAGGGGCCCTTTCTTGTTTACTTTGCTAGATGTTTCGGTCGCTTGCAACTTCTGCTTAGCATCCTTAAAAAAGATGCAGCAAATGTCAAACAAAAAACTCAACATGCATTTAAGTTGATTTTTCTCATTACAATGATGTAATTTTTGGAAAAATGAAAACTAGACATGAAAATGTAGCAATGAATGTTGATGGGCAGCGCTATCTCAGCAACTTATTTGCTCCATTTCCTTGATTAAAATTAGCAGTTGAAATAACTACTATTTGTTTTGATCTTTCTCAGACTCAAACTCATTTTTAATATGCTACAAGAACATTATTTATGAAAGCCAATAAGGAAAAAAGGAGAAGATATTGCACCCAAGCAACATGCCTATGTTGTATCTGCACTGAACAAGATTGCACCCTGCAAAAATTAGTTTTGTGCCTTAAACTACAAATGCAGAGAGTCTCATTTGATGTCTACGTAATGAAGACACAAACCTAAATATGTTTAAATTAATGTGGAATTTATTTATCATCTAGGTTTGATTATAAGGACACAATGTGCCCAATTTCTGTTTGTGATTAAAAATGTGTTACACAGTCAGACCTTAAACTCCTGATAAGATGATCAGTTCAAGCACCAGAACCACTGACTAAACATAATACTATATTTGACAATTGATGGACAGCAGCACCATAGAGATACACATGAATAACTTTTTTCAACACGACCACAAGTCTAAGGAATTTTGGCTCCCAAATATCACTGTTTAACACTTCTGCGAGCACGCAGCAGCAACAGATACAAAATAAGCAAAGAAAAGCACATAAAAATAATGAGGAAAAAATATCGCTACCTTAATTTGAGACTCTTGATCAGAAGCATGAGCTGATTTAGTGAGTTTCGCATCATTGTCACCAACATCAATAGCATCTTCCCCATTTACATTTTCACCACCAGCATCAGCTTTCTCCATGGTGCTCCCGTCATTTCCTTGCTTATCTGTCACCAGCTTGATGGGGTTTTCCTTTTTACCTTGACCTTCCTCAGTTGTAGTTGACAACACCCTAGCAGATACATGTTCCCTTGATTCCACCACCACTTGCCCCTCTAGGTTAACATGACAGTGACATTAGATAAGAGTGGAAAATCTTACAACAACAACAACTAAGCCTTTGAACAACAGAGAAAGCCTAAACAAAATACCTTGAGATAAATTCTTTGTTTTAGTTGAGACCTCCGTATATACAACCCCAATAGGCTCTTTAAGGGCCGTTGAAGTTTCCTATTTGTAAAACAAAAAATGAGAGATTTCAACAACAAATTATCACAGATTCATCACTAAGATATATGCACCTAAAAAAAATGTAAAATTTCTTCCAACGAAAAGAAGGGAACTTTACCTGAGGAAGCAGATTCAAGTGACCAGAGTCACCTGCACTGAAAGCCTGACACAAGATAACCAAAAGAACAAAAAAGACTCATAAATCCAAAGATCTCACTATCACTAAAACGAAAAAGAACTGAAGAATCTTTCAAACATAACAACACTTACAAAAGCAGTAACATCTTCAATAAACTCTTCGTTGGCTGCAAAATCCATTCCCAAAAAAAACAAAAGAAAGAAACCCAAAATAATCAGCAAAAAGCTACAACAAGGATTTTACTGACTTAAAAACAAAGTGAAAAAAAAAAAAAACTCACTTGAGGGTGACTTGAAGGTGCCAAGACGATCAGTGTAGAGCACAATTGGAGCAACAACAGTGATGCACAGCAACAATAGCACAATGTTCCTCACACCAACCATTTTTCCCACCCAAAAAAAAAAAAAACCTCCCTCAAGAACCCACCACCACTGGAACCAGAGGGAGAGATCCCTCTGCTGTCACTTCTTGAGAGAAAAAGAAATCAAAAATTAAAAAAAAATTAAAAAAGCCACGCGTTACCCTATGAAACACCCTACAGGGTGAAGAACTGTAAAGTGAAAGAAATGGAGCCAAAGGTATAATCTTTTTGAGCGAAAAAGAAGACCCGCTTTCTCTTTTTCTTGTGGGTGTGTGGGGAAATTTCCCCCTGATGGATGAAAAATTTCAAAGCGCAAAAAGGGTTTAAGCTCTGGGCACAAGGATGAAAGGGAATCTGAGAGGAAATTTAGTTACATTGAGTTATCGAGGAGAGAGAGGGGAAAACGCATTTTGGGATCGGAAACAGAGAAATAATGCCTTGTTTTGCGTGCGTGTGTTGTATGTGTACGAAAGGAGAAAACCAATAGGACCCGTTCTGCAAGAAACTGCAAAATTTTTTTTCCTTTTCGCACCCTTTTCTGAAAAATGTGCGTGTATGCTCTCAGAAACACGGAGAAAAAAAAAGAGAGAGGAAAGAAGGAGGAGGAGAAGGACGTTGGAGATAATAGGCAGAGGGCTGAGGAAGAGAGAGAAAAGAAAATGATTCGTTGTTTGTTTGGCTTGTTTGCCTCCCCTTTTGTATATTGTGACTTTTTTTTGTGTCACTTTGCAAACGGCAACTTTCATCTTGTAACGATTATAACAAGATTTAATTTTAATTGAGTTTTAATACATTTGTAATGTATTTTTTTAGTTTAATTAGTATATACTGATAGTGTAAATTAATAAAAATAGAGTTTAATTGGAGTGTATTGATAGTGTAAAATTTTTTTACATTGTCATTTAATCAAAATATTCTATTTGTATGACCATTCAATGAGTGAGTAGTTATGTTAAAGACTTTTGTTGATGTGGCAATATATGATTGGATGTCTGTGTAAAATTTTTTTACACTGAAAGTGTATTTAATTAAATCCATAAAAATATTAAAAAATGAGAAATTATGGTAGATTCTTTATTATAATGGATGATTATTTATATGAGTTGATATTTTTTATTATTTCTATTTAGTGTATTTAAATTCAATTCATTCTTTTAGTAAAACTTCAAATTGGTCCATAAAAGAATTGTAAGAAATTAATTTAATCCTTAAAAGAGCTTTGATATCAATTTGATCATTGAAAGAGTTATAATATCAATTTACTTTTGAAAATATTAAAATTCATTTTAAATTAATCTAAAAAAGTAAAAAAAGCTTGGACTAATTTAAAATAAATTTAAATTTTTTGAGAATTAAATTAATATCATAAATCTATCAAGAATCAAACTGATATCCCACTACTTTTTTAAAGATTAAATTGATATTATAAATTTTTTAAAGACTAAATTAATGCTTCTTAACTCTTTCAAAAACCAATTTTGGATTTAACCCTTTTTTTGTTTTTTTATTGAAAATTGCTCGCTCTAATTTTATTTTAAATTTGGTGTAATAATTTGGTAATTTTATTTTTGAAAAAATAATGATTTCAAAATTTAAATTTTTGACATCACATTAAACCACAATTCATTTTCTTATGACTAATTATTTTTGGTTAAAAAAATAAATTTAATTTCACCAATATAAAAACATTTTAAATAAACCAGTCGATCATGTATTATAATATAAACAAAAGTTCGACTCTTACGTATGTTATCTTAAAAGTCTTATATATAGTATTATATAATTGGATAATAATATAGTCTCTTATCATATAAATATTTTTAAAGGTATTCCTCTCTCTATTATTATGATACTATATAAAAAGAGTAGTCTCTTTTAAATATAATTAGACATTTTTTTTAATTGATGTTAAAAATTGGTCTTCCTTATAGTCATAATATATGTCTATTACTATGCCAACTCCCTTATATATTTATTTAATTATGTATCAAAGTCATATAAATTTTAACCTAATTATTTCCAAAATTATATGAAAGATAAAATATAATTAATTGATAACATAAATCAGAAAATGGAAACCTGCTAATTAGTGAAAAAAGGGGTTAATTTGTCAAAGGTTCATTATGAAATTTACTTATTTAATGTGTAATGTAATGTATATAGGGTCCATTTGATGTAATTTTTGGAAGAAGGTCTTTTAAAAAAAAATCTTTTAGAAGAATTACTTTTAAAAGAATGATTTTTATTTGATTTAAATATTTCAAAAATAAATTTAGAAGAATGAATTTTATTTAGATAAGATAAAAATTTTAGTTGTTTATATGAAAATAATAATAAAATTTTTTTTTAAAAAAATTTTTTTAAAATAAAAAATAATTTCTAAAATATTTTTTTAAAAAAATTAAATTAAATATTATTATTTATTATATAAAATTATTTTTTTCTCCTAAAAGGCTTTCTAAAAATTGTAAACGGCAATCCACACGGGTACATAGTTGGCTTTCTATAATTAATTTACGCGTTAACTTTTTCACCACGTGAGCGACTGAATTTCCGAATGCGGAAATGACAGTTTGCTTGGCTGGCCACTTATACGCGCGAGATTGCCGCTTCTTCTGTGTTTATAAATAAAAGGAAAAGTTTAACAAAAGAAAAATAAAAGGAAAAAAGGTTAATTAGTAGGAGGTAGCATTAAATTAGTATTTTTTATGTTTAGTACATGAAATTTTTTTATGAATTAATTTCAATGTTTTTCCCATTTCTATATTATTAATTAATTATATATTATTTTTTATAATTTTAAATTAATTATTATAAAAATTAAATATTTTTAATAATATAATGATATATACTTAAATAACATTAATATAAATTTTTATAATTGTAATATGTTAAAATTATATTATCTATTTTTTAATTTTTTATAAATACCTTTTTATTAGAGGTAATTTTATTTAAATATTTGAGATCTATAGAAGGTATGACTCTTCTAATACCGGTTATATTATCTCTTTTAGTATATAAAGTAAATTGTAATGATTTTTTTAAAATCAAACAGAGATACATTGTTTTCTCTTATAGTAGAAGCAAGACAAGCATTGCATCAAAGGCGCATACGCGGGAATGAAAAATGAACATCGCACAGAATTAGAGTGATGAATGTCTTCTCTTTGGAATTTTTTAACACGATTCATTACCTAGCTAATTTTTACAACATGGTTGAACCCGTACTATGGCCCAAATGTTGCCACTTCAGTATTTCTTAGTAAGAAAGATTGGGCATCAGAGACGATTAAATTATGTTTGAATTTTTATTTGTAGCTCTTAAATTATAGTTTAGACAAAATTATAAGAGAATAATTTTTACTCAAGCCATAATTTAGAGTTATGTAAACGAAATATCAAACATGTTATAAGCATCGAGCCATAGATCATATCTTCAATAAAAGATAGATAAATTTCAGGTTTAAAACTTAGAGTTTAAAATTTATATATAAAATTTAATTAAATAGAAAACTTATTTTCAATTCAATATTAATTTAAATATTTAAATTTATTAAGAACTTAAAAAATTATTTATAAATAACTTATAAAAAAAATAAATAAAACTAGCATAAATCATAATAAAATATATGTCAAAAATCTATCAAGTAAGTCAATCCACCAGCCTGGCGCATGCCCTTTTTTTTATTGTAGCTGGATAAAGGCTATTCGACCACTTATTCTATCATGGTCATGCTATGTAACTTTGTGACCAAGGATGTGTTCTAAGTTATAAATAAATAAAAAAAATGATTAAATTTCTGTGCCATTGTGTATTCAACCATTATGTCTCACAAAGATTTTTTATGTGGTAAATGCGAAATAATAATAAAGAAAAGATAGAGAGAACCCTTTATTTTTCATATTAATCAAGGTAGCAATATTAAATTGAACAAAATAGATCATAGATCTTTTGTAAAGCAACACTCCTACTGACCTCAATTGCTTGGGTGGTTGTTAAGTACTTACTTCCATGGCCACCCCCAAAAAACAGAAAAAGGCAACTAGGCAACCTACAATTACTCACAAATGTACTAATATACTATTTTGGCCAATTATTGAAAAACAAAAAAGGTAAAGTTCCATTTTTTTTGTCGGCAGTACATCATTTGTTTTTTTGGGTCCTAATTGTCTAGAATCCGAAGCATTGAAAATTGAAATAAACACATTTCAACACAATAAAACCATGTCTGTATTATTTAGTAATTATTCAAGCATTTTAATCATATAATGAAACGATAATACCCTTTTCCTTTTACCATACAATTTATAGCAGAGTTATGGTGTTTAGTAATAAGAAGTTATTGCATTTGAGATTACAGCATAGTAATTGTCTCTTTCATATTTTATTGAATTTAAGATATCTCATATTTAACTTTTATTCTCTCTCCTTTTGTTAAAAAAAAAAAACAAAACAAAAGAAAGTCATTGAAGTTATTTTATACATCGATTTCATATGGCTGTGTTTAACCTTATTTAGATTTTAGGCACATTTCAATTGTTCCCAAAATGTAGCTGATGGAAATATGATGACCACAAATTATAACATCACTGGTTATTCTACAGTTTTAGAGATAGAACCTTAGAAACCGAATAGTGTCGGCACAATCAAGGATGACAACAACCCACCACAGTGTAAAGTAGCCGCTTTCAATTATTGTTGCTCTTTTCAATATTTTTTTTTCTCCTTTTTATTTTTTAGTATATTTGATTTAATTTTTAGGAGAATTATTTTTTAAAAAAATTAATTTTATATTTAATTTAAATATATTAAAATTATTTTTATTTAAATATAATAAAATAAAATTACTTTTAACTATTGATGTGATAACAATAATAAAATTATCTCTCAAAAAAATTTTTTATTATAAAAAATAATTTTAAAGATATTTCTCTTAAAAAAAATTTTAAAATTTTAAAATAAATTTAAAATAAATTTATATACCAAAACATATTAATTTCTATACATTTTTACTTTTATCCCCATAAAGGCCTCCTCAACAAAAATATATCCAAACAAGCTTGGAGCTTTTGCACTTGTGATGTGCATTTAGTTAATGGGGAAAGGAACCAAACCAACCAACCTCCTTATTAAAAATCCTCATGGATAGACCCTATCAAATGAAAAAGATTTTATATAGTAATTTTCTTTTTCTTTTCTTAAATTCGTTTGTTTTTGTTTTATTTATATTTAATTAATTAATTTATTTATTCAATAACTTTAAAGTTGCAACTTCAATCTATCTATTCACATTGTCCTTATTGATGGGGTGACAGCCAGAGGTAACTTCGTTGACCAGTTTCTCGACATTCAAAACAAATTATTTTATCCTTTCTCTTGTATTACTATTTGGGATTTGTCTAACTACCGTTTACTAGCAAAATTTTAAAAACCTTGTAAGATAGCAATGGCCATCGTTACCATCATCACAGTAGAAGTTAGCATATTGCGTTACCATATATATTACTATCTCTTCAACTGACGTGCTCTATCATTAAAATAATGGTTGGATTCTTCTTTTAAACCAATGTGCTTCTTGTGCTCATTCTTAATCTTTTTAGGTCTAACGTTATTATTATTTTAATTTTTAGTGAATTGAAGGTTTATCTTCTCATGTACTTGTCTACAGCTTTAACCCAACAATCTCATTGCGCATCATTAAGTTCTAGTGACATTTAGAATGTTACTTATATAACACTCAACTTTATGGACCTGGGAAGAATAGTCTACAACAATTCATTGTTTTAGTTTGCAAAGGAAATCCATAAACAATTCTATACATTATAATCTTATTGGCCCTCCTTGTTAACAATGAGCGAAAGCCCATTGTGTGAATTTAAAGTGAAGCAATTGCCCAACACAAGCAGAACTGGTGCAGTGGAGACCCAAAAACTGTGAAGCCTTACCAGCCAGAACCTTACATGATCCTAAAAGGCTGAATTGGTTCATCTTGTTTGGAATTAATGAAAGCATATTCATAAGAGTAATGGTATTCATACATTAATATTATAGAGATCAAAAGACACAAAGTATTCAGTGGTGGTGGAGGGACAGGGTCGTTTTAACCTGGTCCGCTAATAAAAAGATTAGTATTGATCACTATCTTTTAGATCATTAGCTCAAAAAAGTTTTCAATTTTAAATATATTTTCTTTCAATCCATTGCTCAAAAACAGGAGTTTCAGTGCTGTACCCTTGTTACAGGTCCAGTTTAAACAAAATCCGAGGGACAAGATTTTATATCTTTTTTTATGTGTCTACTAAGTCCACTTTTAACGTACAAAAATAACATTATTCCATCCGTAAATTTCACTTACCTTGTAAACAAGGATCCTATAGTAGGCTTTTATCCGAGTTCAAGAGCAAAAAATGAAAAATCACAAGGGTTAATTATTCACAAATACAATATTTCTGAGTTTCATGAATAGAACCGCAACTATGCAAGCCCCACTCGATCTCAATGGCTTTTAGCTGTAAAGATCATCAAAGCAGCTGGCTTGTATTGGTCGCTCAAAAATAAATGAGAAGAACTGTCAAAAAAACAAAGCAAAAGGCACAAAGGGATGCAAATATTGTTTTAAATAATTCCTTTTAGTGTTAGACAACCTTTGCGCCCCTTGAGCAGTCAAATTCACACTCACTTTAACCTTTAGTAAATCCACACAGCTACACTTACTCTTCAATCTATATGTTATTCACAAAATTCCCTTTTGCTTGAACTGCATAGCATTGTTCTTCTCTGGACCTAACTTGGACTGGGGTGAACAAATCAACATAAATGGTTTTCAATTTTCAGGATTAGGATACATTGTACTATCAAAATATTCACCTCCATTCCCAAGGTCAGCGATTGTGTATTACACTTACATCAACTTGGAGCTCCTAGGTTCAAATTTTAATATCTTATTTCGGGTTTAGGGGGTGAAATGGAAAATAGTTGATCCTTACGGCTGGGATAAAATCAGGAATTCCAAGCATAAGCTATTCATGTCCACATAAAATAAGTAGTAAATGCAGATATACACTGAATGCTGCATAAATTAAGTCCCCCTATTTTAGTGCTACATGTTCTAATTGATCAGCATACAAGTCCATGTAATTTTGTTTGGACCATCAACGAAAAAGTGTGGCAAAATTGGTGATGGCCTACCCAAATAAAAGCCATGCACAAAGGAAGGGACCAAAAAACCAAAGAAAGAAGAAAAACAGTAAGAAAGACTAAGATTAATATCAATCAGTAGACACCTAACCCAAATTTGGCATATCCATCTGAGATGAAGATTGTGGTTGGAACTATTAACATCAAACAATACCCAATGCTGTATTTTTCTGTCAAAGGGGCTTATTGAGCAGAAAGTTCCAAATGCAATCCACATCCTCAGTAGCCTCAAGCTCCAAACCATCACTCCCAAATGGCTGCCACAAATCCTCCACCAACTTGTCTTCAGGAATATGAGCCATTGATCCCTCTGGAGCCTCACACAAGCCATGTTCCTCACAAAAATCAATACCATCAGCTTTGAAGGAAGTGTCTTGGCGCTCTAGAGATGACAAGAAACTGTCTTCACAATCCAAGAAGCAGCCCTCTTCTGATTTGGACATGACACCATCTTTCAGCCAAGGGAAATCAAACACTCCAAGTGCGAAGTTGGTAGAATCCCATGCCTTGAAACAACCCTTCTCTTCCGCCGCCACCTCCTTCTTCTCCTTCATGAAGCTTATGCCATAGACATCTCTCTTCTTTGCATTGTTGTTATTCTTAAGAGATGTTCCAGTAGTCTCAGCTTCATCCTCTCCTTCTCTTCCTCTCTTCATCTTCCCCTTCTCCATTTATACACACCCAGATAGCCTTTCTGTCAATGGAAGATTCACAAAAAAATTATCAAATCATATATATCCAATACCCTATTGACACACCCTCTTAACAATCAAACACAAACGTAAAACACATCCAAAGGTTGCACTACTAAGATCACAATTATTGTAATAATCAAAGGAAAACCCAACTGGGGTACATTCAAAATCTGATATTGAAGCAAGCTATATTATGTGGAAAAAACAAACTTACTATAAAAGTGAACAACAAACTCTCTTTCGATCAATGTGAAAGACAAGAATATTAAAGAAAGGATTGATACAATTTTCAGAATGATTCTGTCATAATGATGATCAGAAGAGTAATTGGGGTAGGTAGATATACCTATGAGTCTTTGAGGCCAAGGGACAGCTAGGGACTTAGGTACGTATATGTATGTATCTCTCTCTTTGGAACTGTTGGTGGTAACGTATGTATGCTAAATAAAACTGAATTAGAAATGGTGAGCTTTGCACACACGCTACGCGAATTTAAGGCAAAACCGTATCCCGAACTCACATAACATAGCGCACACACACAATCACATGCACACGTAACACATTTGGTTTCATCACACCCTTCACCTGTGGTTCCTGTCTAAAACACCAACAATGCAATGTGAGATAGGGGTTAGCTCCACTTTTTGCGCTTCTAATTTTGGTTAAGGAAAGACCACAAAACAAAACCAAGGCAATGAAGGGGTTTACATCTTTTCGTTTTTTAAGCTTTGTGCGTTTGCATGGTCTTATGGTAATTAATTCAGGCATATAAATGACTGATACCATGATTTGAGGCAATACAAGTTTTTGTTTCCCTTTTTGGGTTTGCTTCTTTTACTTTTTCATTTTTGTAGCAAAAGAATTTTGAGGGTTTATATTTGTTAATCGTCAATGGCCTCAGCTGCTTGCAGTTTATACTTCACTTTGGGTATGGCAGGTTATCTTGGGATTGCTATATTAATGGCATACTATCTATGGCAGTTTATACACGTCATTGGTACCAGTCACTTTCAAATGCTCCATTAAGAATTGGTAACATTAGCAAGACTTCAGAAAAATCTACAGTTGCTAGCATGAGCAATTAAGCCATTTTACATTTTTTTTTTGGGTATCAATTTTTCTTTTTGTATTCCATTTTAGAATTTTCACCTAAGCCTAATTCACTCAAAAAACAGAAGAACGGTACCAATAGTAAAATGTGTTTTTGTTGCTTTAACAGTTTTAAATTAAGGGAAAAGCTTGCTTTGAAACAACAAGCTTTAAGACTAATTGTACTCACAGAAATACTTAGAATACTTTTAGAAATACTTGCAAATCACAATTTTTACACTTTATTTATCTTTTTATACTAATAGTGTACCAAAAGTTACAAGAGAGAAACTTTTACTCATTATTATTTAGAGATCTTGAAAAGAAAAATCAAGTATGTTATAATGCTGCTAAAAGCACAGTCAAATGACAAAAGCAAAAACATGCCCTTAGACCTACAATATTTCTTTGGCTCCTTTTCATTTTTCCCGTTTGGGGGAGGTGGAAGGTGTGAAGTCTCTGTTATACCAATTAAGTTGTATACATATAGACGTAGTCTATGGCCATAGTCTGACAGGTTGACAATCATGGCTTCAGTTTATTTACACTCAAAATGCAGGTTGGAAATTACCAAGGCAATATCTCTAACCTTAGAGAGTAAAAGACACCTGAGGAGAGGACCAGGGCAAAATGTAAACAACAAAGCATGAATAAGAAGTGAAACTATTTTCACACAACTCAGTTGCACCAAAGACAACTAAATTCAGTAATTCACTTCATCCCCTAAAATGTAAAAACTATCTAGATATCCATACAAACCAAGGTTGATACTTAACACTTTCTGCACAAATGACAAAATACAATTAAATCATTTACAGCTCAATAGCACAGAATTTATGACATGCATGAGAAGGCGGATTGTGCTTGCTTCTGAAGGGGAGGTAGTAGATAAATTCCGATGATGGCCCAGTGTCTGGTACACCTCATTCAATATTCGTCGCACATGTGCTGCAATCCTTGGATCTGTAGGGTTTATAGCAGCAGCAACATCTGTCATCCAGGCCAATTTTTTGGGTGTATCTGTTTTGATGTCACACGACAATTGCTGTAGAAGAGACAGAAGTACTCCTTGGCTTAATGGCAGCGGTACTATTGCCAAGATACCAGCTAGATCAACCTGGTTATGAAGATGTACGAAATTAAATGTCAGCTACATTGACTTTGATATAATCATGCAGACTACAAAATATGTGCATTGACCAAATAATGATATGTGAAGATCTGATTTGAGATGTGATTTCGCCCTTGAATTGGCGTAAAGATGGATCCAAATTATTGTAGGAACTGCAAATGAATTTCAAATTTAATATAGTGAGCTTATTAGCTATAGTAAGGACACCTAGAGATTTACAATTTTATCCTAGACAATATCATCAACAGGTCTATAAGTTCTCCCAAAGTTGCTGAGTTGGCTTCTATCTGGGACAAGAAAAATTGCTCCAAATATATTGAATCAAGTTTTCCACTATCTATAGTTCAATTAAAAGAAAAAGCAAACTACCCTTTCACTATCATTCTGTGTTTTGTTTCATTTTGATAAGTTCTTCATATGCACCATTTCTAAAAAATGCAATGGTGAGTAGTGACTTAAGTCAGCCATAGACAGATATGATTGTCATACCTGAGAACATAACCAAGAAACTATTGAAACATCACTTCTATGAAGGGCTCCAGTAAAGGCTTCCTCAAATTTGCCCTCACTTATCAACCTTGATAGTTCTTTGGTAGGATCCTCAGGCTGTCAGGTGCAAGTGATCTCACAGTAAGAAATATCGATAACACTAATCAAAATAGGAAGATAAGCGAAAGGACAAACAAACATACCACCTCATGCAAGCCACTGCTGATTTGTGCTACAAAGGGATCTGCAGCTACTTTGGAGTTAGCTGCCATTGCTAACAGTTTACGTTGGCCATCAGCCAATTGCCCACTCAAAGTTTGAGTGATTGATGATGCTGAATTAATTGTATCCTGTGAAATCACAACACCACATATTAAATGTTCAAGCATGGTAAATAAGAGGCCTGTGATATACACGGCACATGGTAGTGAGAAAGCTTACTGAACTTGGTGATTGGTGAGAAACAAAGTAAAACTTACAGTGCCAAAAATGTTTTACTAGCAGAAGTTTTTTTACTAATTTATATAATCATATTTTTGGTAAGAAAAGTACCATGATAGATCATCTATGTCAAATTATTCCTTTAAGAAACTTCATACAAACTGAATTGAAATACTATTACTACATAAATTATGAATCATACATGGAATGAAAACTATTCTACCCTGTACTACAAAAACTCTTTAAATTACATCTGACTAGTGCCATGTAACTTATCACTAACATGTAACGATCTTTGCCAGCCAAGGAAAAATACAGTAGTCTCTAATGATAGAATTAGAAAGGCAAAAAGGATCTCTGGTGGCAGGAAAAATGACATCAAATGCAGACACAAAACAATCATCCTACACATACCCTCAAAGTCATGGCTAGAGGAGAATGAGTAGAATCATACTGCTGCTGAATAGCAGCTGTGTGCTTTGCAAGCCCATTCTGAAATGAGACATCAATTTGCTCAAACATAGCTTTGCAAGACATCTCAAATGCAGGAATGATTGAAGCTTCCAAACTAGCCCTAAGTGCTTCCTGCAAAAAGAAACAACACCAAAAGAAATGATTAATCAAAACTGCCTACAACTGCAACAAATTCAGGAAGCAAACGACAAAATAAACCCAAAAATATGAAGCTAACTTGAACTGCACCGCCATATGAAATAAGATACTGCAAAGATGATATATATGTCATGAACCATCTCTCCTAAAAACTTGAAGCTGATTTTTATACTAACACGCCCCTCACGCAAGAGCTTATTGGGCTTGAAGCATGGACAATGCATAGACCCACCTTACTTGTATTGCAATTTAACTTTAATTTACAATAATGGGAGGCAATAAGGATTGAATTCTAGACTACTTGGTTATAGAGGCTCTGATACTATTTAAGTTTAGATAAATTTAGGTAAAAGGAATGACTAACTTAAGCATGCTAGTCATCGTGTCTCTCTCTCTATATATACTGAAGAATAAAGTATAGTATAAGAGTAGTGTAAGTCCAACCCACTAATACTATATCAACTAATACATGTTCTCTAACAATTTTCGTGTTATTAATTTGATGCCCTTGGTTGATCAATAAGCTTGCAGGTAGGTCACCAACTACTTCTATATTTGCACATTCAGCGCCTGATAAAGCACGGCCGAACAGAAATTCATACTCAGCATGAAAAAAATATATGAAAGAATAAATGTGATGAGTTCTTTTGCAAAATATTGCCGATAATGACAATGTGCATACCTGAAGAGCTTGCCTGCCAGAAGTTTGAAATTGTGCTTGTATCTGCCGAGCCACTGTAGCTTCAAGTTTTGAAGTAACTGATTTTTCTAGTTGAGTCAGTGCCTTGTCTCCCACCCCCTTCTGCAGAATTGATAGCATAACCTCAGTCAGACTCAAACATATTCCAACAAAAATTGTCTTCTCTTCAGTAGTGAGGAAAATGTGAGAAAAAATTGAAGTAGGAAGTCACCATATTGGACAGAAAATTAAATTCATCATTCCAGTTGTTAAACCATAATTGCCACACAAATATTTCAGATATAAAACATTTAAGTTACTTTGTATAATGGTCTCTGAAAGATCATAAATTGTCATGTGATGGATGGCACCATTTGGAATGGGGATTTCCCCTGGCAAATTACCAAAAATGCAAGCTAGCGAGTAATGACAATTACATTCAATTTGAAATGAAGAACTTTCAAATGTAGAAATTAGTCTAAACCTGGAATGACTCTGCAACAGCTGATGATACTGCTTTCTCTATAATTTGACTAATTGAACGAGTGACAGTTGGTCCGATTGAAGATATTTCCTTCTTAACTATTTTCTCCAATACAGTTGCCATATCCTTGTTTACAAAATTGGAGATCAAGTTTATTATTTGCTGCATACGGTCTCGCTCTAACTTCTCTTGCTTCGCATTTTCTTCTTGTAAGCGAGCCCACAAAGCATCAGTGTTGGACTTGACAACTTTCTCCACGCTCCGACCCAAGGATCCTTCTAATCTTCTGCCCTCCTTCGTAACAGGGACAGAAACCATCACATTCATCTGCTTTTGCAATTCTTTATGCATGCTTAATAACTGCAAAATCGGAAATGAGGGAGATCAAGAAAAAGAAAATCTAAAAAATTGTCATTAGGTAACATGAGTATATAAGAGTGACGAAACCAGATAACCTAAGACATAAAAAATAGCTTTCCAAGGAAAGACTACAGTTTCCATGTGTTATTTTGGAAATGGCATCATTACAAGACTCAATGGTTCAAAAATAACATCAACCTCATAGTGATGGTATGGCACTATTAAATCATATAATCATATAACCACAGTGATGATAAATACAGGGAATCTGTTACTTATCAATGTTTCAATATAACTTAAACAGAACAAAGCCAAGAGAGATACATAAGAAGGAAATGGAAGAAAGGGATCAGGCTTCATGACAGGGCAGGTCTACTCCATTTTCACGTTGCAAATGCCACACATTGTATCTGTACCATATGCCTACATAAACTTCCAAAAAGTTTGACAGAGAAATGAACCTTCTGTCCCAAAATTTGATCATAGTAAAGATTTTTTAACAAAAAATCTATTGAACTACCAGGTATACAATAGCAGAAAACTAGTGATTAACAGTTAACTATGATCTACCTATAGAAAGAGTAGCACTACCAAAATCGTAGGTGTAATGTTACAAATATATGTATATGCAATGTACAAACTGCCAACCATGTTAAATAAATTCAACAAAAATAAAAGAAATGTTCAAATGTAAATAACCTGGCTCAGCATCTCCTGCATAGCGGATAACTGGGGTAAAGCAGCTTCGGTGGATGAGCCTCCTGAATTGCCACCTTGATCATTTGATGAATCTGTTGAGTTAAAAGGACTGGGAGAAGAGGAAGATGTGCCAGACACTTGAGAACTCTTGCCTTTCTGTCTTTTATTTTTCATGGCAGGTGCTGGAGATTGCGAAGTAGCAACCGCAGTTTCTGATTCACCGATGTTTGCAGGTACATCCTTACTCGAGTCACGAACTTCTTCCTCAATAGAGCTACAACTTTGATCAGGTGCATCAATGGTCTTAATATTATCAGCTGGACAAACTCCCTCAATGTTATATGTCTCTCTGGCCATCTGAATGCCCAAATCAGAGGCTTGGGAGTAGAATAACTTCTCTTTCTTCTCAGGAAGATTGTTGTAAGAGTCTCTGTCTCTGTCATACTCAGTATTTTCTTGATTTGATCCTGTCTCACCTACAACTTTAACCTCTACTTCGAGATTTTCTGTGTCACTATGGGCAGCCACATCTTTGACATTCATACCTTGGGAAGTTTGGGAATTCTCAGAAGATAAAGCAGCTTTAGAGAATATCTCAGATGGAGTTACCAAATGGGTTGGGTGCTTAAATACTGTAGGGGGATTAGAAACCACAGAGATGTCATTTTGTACAATTCTATCATTCTTCAGTGAACTGTCACCTGACGCAGGCACATCAGCCATATTATCTTTTTCGGACTCTATTCTCCGTTTAGCTGAAGGATCAGGATTTGTCTGCTCATTGCTGTGGTCAGCGTTTGTTGAACTAGTCTCTAAATTATTTGATGAACCTTTCAAGCCAGATAACTTATGGGATAATCTTGGGCTCAGAGGAAGCGGAGGCGGCGAAGCGTGGATATGTTCAAAACCATTATGAGAAGACAAATCATTTGCCTTGGTTTCTGTATCTGAAGTAGAAGCTTCAGGCAGACCAGAAATATCTGAAGAAGCCAAACTTACAGGAAGGCTTACAACAGCAGCACTTTCAGAGCTGCTAGGATGAACTTGTGGCATATTTCCAGTTTCCATATTATTAGATGCATCCGAAGCATCAATGGCACGTAATAGATTGGGTTCTGCTTTTTCAACTTCAACATTGTCTAGGGGAGGAGGCAAACATTGTGACAAATTGAGTGCATACTGTTGTATAGCTTGTGTTTGGACACAATACACCTGTACAATATGCTCACCATCTGGTAAAGTGTCACTAGTTCCAGTAAGACTTAGTATAGGCATTGTAACTGTGAATTCAGCAATGTAATCCATACGAGTAGCAGTTGGACTGGGTCCATACTCTATGTGTACAGCATATATTGTATTTTTCTTGGAATTTGCTAGCAGAAACAAACCAGCGCGAGGCAATGCTACAACTTGATTAAAGAATGCATCCTCAGGGTTGGCTTCATAAGAACTTCTTATATCCAAAGTCTGAATACAATTCCATGACTCAGAATCACTAGGCAATAACCAGCCTTCCTCATTATCAGACACCCATATCTTCACTTCCTGATTTAGTGGCCCCTGCAGTAAAGGAAAAAAGAAATTAGTTTATGAATGATGCAAGGACGACCCTGGAGACCACTTTGAGCAGATGTGAGTAATGATCAAGCTGCATAACAAAAATAGTCCAAAAGCACCCGCCAATTAAGAATAATCATATACAATGTTTTCAATAATGGGAAAGTCTAGGAGCATATACCGCTGTGATAAGAACGATGTGATCAGGGCGGTGAGAAGCAGTCAAGAATGTCACAGAATTAACAGGTTTACCATCATGTGGTCTTAAAACAGCAAGCGGCGTTGCCTTGCGTTCTTCCCATATCTTCACCTGTTGACAACAAGAAGTGCAAAATAGAAGAATGAATATAAACTTTTTCTTCATGTTGACAAGCACAAGATGTAATACAATGACATGAACCATTTAAAGCAAGGGGATTCCAGATCATATTTTTCTTTCACAGATTCCATAAGTCTAAAATTGGATGACAAAAATATAGAAAGCAATAAAGCAACACGATGAGGGAGAGCTAAATGCAGACCGTGCCATCTGCTGATGCTGAAGCTAATCGACTCTTCATCCATTGGCACATTGACAACTCAGTGACGTTGCCATCATGCTTTCCAACAAGTTGCACCCCATCAATCAACTTATCAATCGAACATTTGAGAGGCTCCTCTGCAGAAAGAGTTTCACCTTTTCCAGCTTTCATAGTGTCAATTTTGAGGATACGATTTCCAATAGCAACCATTAAAATCTCCTGTTGGTCAATTCCAACTAATAAGCTACAATTTTAAAGGGATTAACTGTTAACAGAAATTGGAAGATAATAAACTTAAGGACAAATTTATGAAGTTGCTATTACTTGTTTGTGGGGATGCCAGCACACTCGTGGATGAACTGACTCACCCTCCCCTATTATTTGAATGGCTATGATAACTTTTCCAGTAATTTGAGGTTTGTCTTCCTCATCGGGCCCCTCATTAATCTTCCAAATAAAAATTCTCCCATCAGTGCTAGCACTGTGAATACACAGGCAAATTCAAAGTTGAAAATGATCAATAATGTAAATGTACTGCAAGAAAAAATAACAAACAAGAAACAAAAAGGGAATATTTACCTGGCCAACAGGTGAAGATCCTCAGCAAAGAAAGCCATGTCTGTTACTCTCTACATAAAAAGGTAGCATACATAATTGGAGGGTTTATAATTGGAAATTAGAAAAATCATGGAAATTAGAAAACTCACATCCCAAATGTGTGTAGCAAACAGGGAACGCATTACAAGAGGTAGAGCAAGCTTTGCATTTTCAAATGAAGTTGCAATTATAAGAATATGATCCATCATGGGAGAACAGCTACCTAGATTACTCTTATGGTAGTTAAAGAAAAGAAGTCTACAGTTACATGTTACTCTAAAAACTTCAGGAGCTTGATATGATAACTACATAACCCAAAATGATTAAAAGAAAAGAATCAAAAGATAAAAGCACATGAGAAAACAGCTCAAATACAAGTCTTCTCAGATACCAATGAAGACTCATGTCATCATTTGTTTATACGATATCTTCCCTTACTCACAAACAACTATCAAAACTCAGCATAATAAACTTTAATCCAGAGAAAGCAACATAAGGAATCAAGAAAACCAATAGTTTGAAATTAATTGACACATTTCCTAGGTGCGAATTCTTTACAAATTTATGAGGAAAAGACAAAATCTATGCCCTTTGTAGTCTCATAGCAAAAGCAGTGTGTATTTAATCAGTGATTATTGTCACATCTTCATCATAGGTGACTGGAGTTCATATTACACCTGCAATATTGTCTCAGGCAATAGAAGGCACTAAAACCCATTAAGCCAACACCACTAATGGAAAATGTCAAACAGGACAAAGGGTGTACTACTCTCAATCGCATGCATCGATCACTCCTAGCACCAAGAAGCCATAAGTAACAAAATAAACAGTTTTTATGCAGAAAAAAGGCTCATCACCTGAACAGTACTACACTCTTAAGAATTCCAGATTCATGAAAATCAATATCACAACTGCACTCAGGCCAGAAACAACACCAATAAAGAAATTCAAGCGCAAAAGAACAACCGACCTGAGTATGACCTCGAAGCAAATATCTCAATGCAGTATTAATGTTAAGGACCCTGATGGCACCAAGCTTGAGTCCATAGCATATGTATGACCTATTCACCGCGATTTGGCGGCCGAGCACAAGGCCAGGATCAGAGCCATACTTTGTGATAGGAGTGACCTCAAGCTGAGGCTGCACCTCCCCTGGCAACCTAACATCAATGTCATACACAACATGGTCCCCAATCAAATGCCTCCCCTTTGGGAGCTTGCTGCTCAGCATCCTCATTGGGGTGCCGGCCTGAGGGCTCGCCACGCCGGCCAGCTGTGGCGCGGCGGAGGAGGGCAACAACACTGCCGCAGGATGATTAGAACCAATAGGCATTAAGAAATCAGAAACCACAGGAACTGATGGTGCTGATGCTGATGCTGCAGAAGATGCTGACTGTGATGTTGATGTTGTCGATGATGATGATGATGGTTGATACATAACAGATGGTTCCTGATTAGATTGAGGGCTTTGTGTGCCCAACATGGCCATGAGGCGTGCACCACTATTAGGTGATGAGGGAACATGTGGTGACGATGGTGAAGGTGATGAAGATTGTTGCTGAAAAATGGGTCTTTGAGGAGCAATCATTTGAGGAAGCTGCTGCTGCTGCTGCTGGTGATGGTGAAGAACAAAAGGGTGTTGTTCCTGTTGTTGTTGAAACTGTTGAAGGGTTGCATAAGGAAGAAAGTGAGGGTGGTGATAAGGGTATGTGCCAGTGGGTGGAGGGTAAGAAGAAGAAGGTGTAGGGTATGAAGAAGGAGGTGGTGTTGAAGGTGAAGGCGAAGGGAATGATGGGGAAGAGTTCAAGTTTGAGGGATTTGAACCCAGAGGGTTTGGTGGGGTTGTTATTGCTGTTCCTTTGAATAGCTTCTGCAAATCAAAATGGCTACTTTGTTGTTGCTGTTGTTGATTTGGATTCCCAGGTGAAGCCATAAAAAATATTTTTTGCAGAGGAAAATCGATTTGCAAACCAAACGAAAAATCAAAACTTGGGAATCAAAAACCAGAAAGGAGAAGATGGGTACCACCAATTTGGGATCCGGCTGATGCTGATTTTGCAGATCTGAAAATTTTGATTTTTTTTTCCCCTTTTTTTTGTTGTGCCTTTTTTTTTTTTCCTCACTGCTACTTCGTACTTTGTTCTTCTTCCTTCGTAGTAGTTTAGCAATCCCAGGAAAAATAAAATTGGAAAAAAAAAAGGAGGAAAAAATTGTGGTTTTTACACAGACCTATTTTCTACTTGTGTTTCTCTTTTTTTCTTGTCTTGGTCTTCTCTGCTATGACCAGAATTAGATTGAGACTGCTAGAGATAATTAGTGTAAAATGAAGGGTTAATCAACAATTTACGTTTTTGCATACTCCAATTTAGCAAAAAGCTAGAAAAGGATGGGAATTTCGGTTCAATGGCAATGGCAGGCATCATAGCACTACATTAGCAAAAATGGTAGAAAAAATGGGGAAAAATGATAAGGGATGGAATTTAATAGTGGATTTGTATATTGTGAATACTATACCGTACATGAATTATATATAAAATCAAATAGTCTAAATAGTGATGTAGCTAGATCAAATAAAAAAAATAGTGATGCTAAATTATTATTTTTTCTCCTGTTCACAAGATGTCCATCCGGAAGCTGAGTATGGAGATTAATTATTGTTTGAATGTTGATTTTTTTCTAGTTATAAATACCTTTTTTTTTACAAATATTTTTAGGTAAGTTTTAAAAATTTAATTTAAATATATTAATAGTGTAAAACAGTTTTACACTGTCAATCAATAGAAATAGCGAAAAATGCCAACTCATATAAATAATCACTCATTATAATGAAGGACCCACCATAATTTTTCACTTTCTCCTATTTTTATTGAGTGACAATGTAAAATTATTTTACACTATAAGTGCATACCATTTAAACTCAAGTTTTAATTTATAACTATACTAACAAAGTTTGCTTACCTTAAACTTAATTTGTTTATTGAGCTATACCTTTTTTTAATTTTTTATCTGAGAGGTATACCTTATTGTTATATTATGTTATAGTATATAATATAAATTTAATTTAATATATATTAACTTAAGTTTTTTATAATGTTGACTAACTCTATATTATTAAATTGTTAAAAATATTTAAATTTTTTAATTATTATTTTAGAAACATACATAAAATATAATATAATTAATTAAAAAATAAAAATTATATTAATAATATATTAACATTAAATTATATATATTAATGACATATATTTTACATTTTTTTATACACAACTAATCCAATTCAAATCAAATTCATATAAAGAAATTATCACATGTCCAAAAAAAAAAATCTCTCATAGCATATATTTTATCTCTCTCTCCCTGCCTCTCTCTCTCTCTGTAACTAAAATTTATAACATATATTCAAAAAAAAAAAAACTAGATCCTTTTGTTTGCACTATATTATATCCTTTTAATTATTATTATTATTGTTGTTGTTGTTGTCGTTGTTGGATCATATCTCTTATATTATTATATTTTTTGTTGCACGGTGTCATCTCTCAATATTATGCATATTTTATCCAAAACGATAGAGACGTAGACTCGTTATTTTGTTTTTATTTGGGAGGGTCTTTTACTGCTCAATTAGCAGATGACAAAATCTACTATTTTTATAAGGAAATATAAATATAAATGCTTTCGTCGCAAGTGTTAAAGGTGTCATCATCTTTTTTTTCTTGTATATATCATTTTAAGTTAGAAGGTTCCTGACTAAGAATGTTTCATTAACATACATTATATTATAACCATATGAAATGTAAATTATACACGATAACCTTATCTTCTAGCAATGTCCATATTGGAAATTGGAAGCGTTCTTCAAAAGAAGGTAAATTTAAAACATCCAACATTTTTAAGTTAATTATTTGTTAAAGAAGGTGCGTCTTCTACCAAAATAATTTTATGATTATTTTTGCCTTACATTATTAAGTGCGTAGACCTGTTTGCTGATATTAATCTCGCTCTTTAAAGTGTTTTTTTTTTTTTTGGCTGTAATTTTTGTAGAATTTGGAACATTTGCAAATCCTCATTGGAGGATCATTAACATTTGAGCATTCATGTTTTAAGAAAGACTACATTATCTCGTTGGCCAACCTGATTAATCTTCCACTTATGTATTATCATAATTCGTTTTTATTCTCAAATTCCTCCATTGGTTGGTGTATGTAAATATTTTTATAAATATTTGATAAATTCAAATGCATTGTTCTAACCTTAAATCGGAGTGAACCTTCCCTTCAATCAAAATTTTAATGTACCAAAAAATTTGTTTTTATGGAATACGCAAATTTTTAATAGAAAACTGTTTCACCCTGCTACCAGTTACACAATAATATAATTTCATTATAAAGTTGCTTCACAGGGGAAAATGGAATTAAGAGTTTTAGGAAAATGATTGCTACATGTCAGGTCCAAAAAAGTTCTATGATCCATCTCTAGGATAATGAAAAAGAAGCTGCTGTTCTAACGTTCTTTCTTGTTGCGAAAACTTGGTCTAAGAGAAATGGACCACATTACACTCATTTCTGGCCTACAGATCTCTCTTGGTTCCTAGTTCCTACATAGTAGTCTTTTTCATAAAATTACATGCACTAAGGTTAGAAGGCTGTACCTCGAGGCATTATCAATCATGACCCACATTTGTTGCTTCACATGATTAGATGGATGCATCATTTGATTTGGAAAAAGAAAATCCTATGAAAAGGGAATATATCTGAGAGTTATGACGATCCGAAAGGGAGATACTGTTCCTTTATACTTCAACAGTGATAAAGTAATATTTGGTGAATGTATAAAATTGTGACGTATACAAAAAAAATGGAAAAAATGATAAAAAATATTTGTATGATGGGTCGTGATTATTATTATTTTTATTTAATTTTTTTTATCTAAAAATTTATCAGTATTGCATTATTGGTATTGATAAATTTTATATATATTATATATATATATTGTTCAACTTTTTTTATCCAAAAATTTACTAGTGTTACTTTATTTGTGCTGATAAGTTTTTGAATAAAAATAAATAAATAAAAATAACAATGATCATATAAAATTTATAATCCAAGCATTTTGCCGTTTTCTTCATTTTTCTGTATGTGTCCCGTATCCGTCGCGATTTTATTCATTCGCCTATCATTACTTATAGTAATAATACTCCACTTCTATCGTACTCAAACTTTCATTATATAAGTTTTCTTGTAAATTAAAAATGTGACTGTCGATTACTACGCTAGTTGTACGATTGTTGATGCTACACAAGAATATAATAAAAGTTGCTTTTTCTTTTTCCCCAGCAAGATTGCAGTTCAATTAGCATCATCTAAAGCCTTAACGTGTGATGAATGTCAGAAGTTTAATCTTTCACTTAACTTGTACCTTTTATGCAACTTAAAAAATATAACACTACAAGTATCTTTCATAGAGAGGTAAAAGTGAGGAAAATTTTTTAATATTATATATCAAGCTCATCCATAAAAAAATTCTCTCAATTTTTACCATTTTACCAAGCACACCCAAAACATATTATATCCAAACCAACCATCAAAGTAGAAATTTTCTTGCCTAGTAGATTGGTAAAGAGTGCTACTGCTTCTTAACTTCTTGTTGAGAGCAACTAGTTCTTGGTGAAGGCATTGCATACAAAGAGCAGCTGGCGTCTAAAAGATTCAACAAACCACTCGAATCTATCCATTACGTAGATTTTGATTTCGACAGCCAAATGATTGCCGCGTAGATAAAATCAGATAGAAGCTGAATGAGTTGCCAAACACTTGCATGCCGTCTTAGTTTTATACACGTAATGCAACATATGCAAACTTCTCTTTTTCTTCTTCCTTTTTTGAAAGGGACAAAGTCTCCTATTGAAACAAATCGAAATCTAAATCCTTTAATGTCTAGGAACTGAACTGCTCACCCAAACAGATCAGGTTCTTCTCCATCGAGACTTTGGAAAGTCGTGTTCCTCCAATTAATAATTCATGCTGCCGTTTCTCCGTTCATTTTTTGGAATTGTGAGACTCAAATATACTTTTCTGGTGTGCAAAAATCATAACTACAAATATATATTCACTTGGAGATCCTTATCTTTTTTAAGGGTGGTCAAGTGAGATTAGTCAAATTCTCGATAATAGAAGCCAAATATTGATAATTTCATTAAGACAAAAAAATAAAATAAAAAAAATAACTAAAAGAAATGTCTTTTGAAATTTGGAACGTAAGACTCATGAATTTTGAAAGCTTAAGGGTTACCGGCTTTGATATTTCAGCATTTATTTGACTGACACTAGGATTTTCTCGGTCATGAGGATAAGTTACAGAACCACAGCTCCATTGTTTCAGGATGGCATATTCAAAAGCATTGATGAAAAGTATTGGAAGGAAGTAAAATAAAATAAAATAATATTGGACTCTATTGTTTAGATACTTTAAAATAAAGATAGAATGGAATAATGGAACCCATTCTTTTCCATTCCATCCAATACTTCTTACTTTTTTTCCTCTCCAATTTGGATGGAATAAAATGAGAATAAATAACTTAAAATCCTTATCACTCTATCCTCTTCTATTGTATATTCCTAAATAATGGAGTAGAAACTTCTCTCCATTCTATCTTTTAATATCCAAACAATGAAATAAAGCATTTACTCCATTCCATTCATTATGATATCTCCAAAAATGGCCTCAATCACAAGATCATTTACTATTGTTCTCCACAGAACATAACACTACTCCAAGCTCAGTAAGGGGAACGCAAATTACCTCAAACCCAATGTTTTTGAAAAAAATGTCACCATCTTAATTTTTAACAAAATAACAAACCTATACAGCACCAGTACGAAGACTGAAACAACATATCAATAAATTATACACACAAATAAATACAGACAAATAATCAGTTTAGGTCGAAGAAATAAAATCAAGATTAGAAAGAAAACATTATACAATTAACTGATTTTATCAACGGACGTAGAACGTATATATCTTCATATCCAAACCCAAAATAAAAGAAAAGAGAGAAAATACATAAAGGACTACATCGAAGCAAATAGATTGCAATGTCTTCACTTCAACTGCAGCAGCCTCCACCAGAAGCAGAAGGGCCATCCCTACCACCAGCTGGTCCAGGAATTCCACCATATCCAACTTTTATTCCATAAGACTGCAACCATATAAAATTTGTCAGAATTGAAACTATTGATCCTTGAATCAGAAGTATTTTTTCCCTTGTGTTTTTCACGTGTTAGAGTCATTGTCCCCAGAATGATCCAGAGACTGTAAAGCAGATCCTCTATAGTCTATAATATAAAGTGAAATTTCCATAAAACAGGACGTAAAGTATGCCACAAAACTAAAAAGATCGAAACAAACCTCATTTGAAACATCAAAAACTCCATCCTGAATCTTCTTGTATATGGTTGCAGCTGTTTTTATGAATGCCTGCAATTGGATGTTATATTAAAACTTCCATATAGATAATTTTCCAACACATTAGAGCTACGAACCTATATTTGTTCAAAATCTGCCTCTCCTTGCAGGAAGAAAGGGAAGAGAGAATGAGAAAAAGAAAGAAAAGGGGGGGGGGGATGAAGAAAATAAAAGATATATCTTAGATGGTGTGACTAAAAAACCTCTTCAACATTCTGAGCAGTTTTTGCTGAGGCCTCCATGAAGATCAACCCATGCTCCTTTGCAAACTGCTCACCTTCCTCCGTGCTTACAGCCCGTCTGTGGGCAAGATCACACTTGTTGCCGATTAGCATAATTGTCATATTTGCATTTGCATGCTGCCTTGCATCTTCCAACCAGCTAGCCAAGTGATTAAATGTCTCCCTCCTATTGGTAGACACGAGTCAGCATCAATGTCATTGCCTCATTTAAAATTAAAATAAACAACACATAATCCTCACATACAACTACATAGACATGCACGCCTCAAAATTTTTAAACATATTATTCTGTAGCCCCATCAAATTGGATAGGCAAGACATGCATCACCTAAGCAAATAAAAATTCATACAATGCTGTTTTCTATCAATATTATTTTCAATATATTGATATTTGTTATGTAGAATAGCACATCATATCTACCATAGAAAACTCTAGAGGTTGTTCAGTTTAAAATTTGCTTAAATTGTGTTTAACAATTTATTTATAGAAATAAAAAGAAATCATTCTGATTAAAGTGATTTAGAAGGATATACAGCTCATACAATGTTACATATAAAGTGTGATTTGTAAACAAGAAGCTTTTTAAAAGAAGTGAATTTCTTTACAAATGAAAATGATTAATTTATTTTAGGATTTCAAACATAGATTATAGAAGTTCAAATTTGTGGATACCTGGTTATATCATAGACAAGCAGTGCACCTGCAGCCCCTCTGTAGTAAGACCTTGTAATAGATCTAAAGGATTCTTGACCAGCCTGAAACATTATAAGGAACTCAAATTCACAATTCATAGAGCTCAAGAAAGTAATGAAGAAGGTTTTCCATCACTGAAATTATCTAATCAATCAAAGCTGGAAATATATAAATAAAACCCAAATTCTAAACTAGCTAGATGACTACAATGGTAGTCCAAAACCGTGGCTGTAATTTCAATTCATATGCACTAACCATCTAAAGAATGAAAAGGTACCATATGGAGTCACAAAAGCCCATACCCTACCCACAACTCCCCTCTAGTAGCTAATACTCCCACCCTATATGCCATGTCTCATAACAACTTGAGAGAATGGGTTGAGAAAAACTATCCAACCTCTCCAGAACCAAAAATCTATTTCGTGCTTGTAGTAACTATTTTGGACAAATTCGAGTAGATGGCTATTATCTCCAACTATGAGGTTTTCAACAATGAAAATGGATCAGCCCACAAGGACACACTACACCATGCTTGGCATGATATTCTTTGGAACAAAAATGGCATGGAAATCAAAGTTGTCGGAAGAGACTACTATTATGATAAGTGACAGCATTAACTCTTCCAGATGGATCAACTAACCGAAGGGTGAAAGTGAAACTGCACTGAAAATACCCTAATATAAAGGCCATGATAACCACAGCCATTTACCAATTCATAGAACTGACAAACAGTTAAAAAAGAAAAAATTCACAGATTTCTAGATTTGAACTAGTTGGATTTATGACAAGGTTTATGAAAATGCGAACAAACCGTATCCCATATTTGCAACTTGATTGGCTTATTATCAATTGTGATCATCCTGGCCCCGAATTCAACACCAATGGTCAAGTCATGAACAGGTTGAAAGCGCTTGTCAGTGAATTGAAGTAGAAGACATGACTTTCCAACACCTATATAAATTTTTTTTTTGTGAGAAAAAAAAAAAGGTAACATGATTCAGTCCTTTCCACATAAACTACTACTAGTAATACTACATATACAGCTTAAACAAAATACATATAAAATAAAAAGAAAAAAACAATAATTTGACATACTATACTATCGTTTTGATGGGCACAACTTGGCCCTCAATCCGTGTTTCTTATTTTTAGTTAATATTAAGAAAACATAAGTAATAATGAAGAGTCCATTATAACTACAAAATTTCACAATTTTCAAAACAAGCTCAGTAATTACAATTTTAATGAAGTGTCTACCATAATTACAGTATGAAAATTTGACGAGTCATTGAAAGCTGTACAAAACTGCAAAATAAGAAGTACCATTTATAATTTTATTTTTTATTTAATTCAGAAGTTAATGATATATTGAGAAAAAAAAATTGTAAACAAAAGAGGGAATCAACTGTTAGTATAGATATAGAACAAAGAAAACCAACATCAAATTTCTTCAGCTATCATCTTAATTTTATGCATCAAACCAAATCATTCCTTTAAATCTGATCCGAAACCGAAATTAGGTAAGCTCCATGTATGCAAATGAAATCAAGCAACAAAATCTCTAGAATTCTCCATAATTAAACCCTCCCCCCACCACTAATCAATTGAGATTAGAATTAACAAAACCCAGATCATTATAAAGAGGGAAAATTGTCGAAATTACCGGTGTCACCGATGATGATGTACTTGAAGAGGTAGGCGTAAGACATTCTTCTGCGTTTTTGCTCAAATGGGTCGCGCGAAAACGCTCTAAAGTTGAGATCTTTTCAAATCTCAAACGATAATAATTACTGTTGCGCAGAGCGCAGAGAGAAGAAAAGCTTAAGAAGAAGAAAAGGGCAACAGGGGAAGGAAAAGAAAAGGAACGGAAATTAGAAATCGAAAAAACAAATAGAGAGAGAGAAAGTCAAAATGAGGGTTTTTTATAATATGAAGTTATGAACACAGTTCTAGCACCCTTCTTCCAAATTCCAATTTTATTTTTTTTTCGCCCTCTGTCTCTTTCTCTCTCTACATTCCTTTCTTTCCTTCCTTCTCCGTTGTCATTTGCTTTCTTCTTCCCCGAAAATACCATACCATTACGATACGTAATCTTTTACTACATTTTTGGCTAACAAAAAAACTAAAGATGTTGAAGATTGGGCCTAGATGGCCCAAGTTTCCACTATTTACTTTTTGTTTTTCTTTTTAGAGTGAGTTTGGGTAGAGAGTGAAAATGGAAGATAATTTTTCATTAATTGAATTTATGTATAAAATTACACATAAATTCAAGAGTTTAATTTCATACATTGTTTATGTGGCCAGCCAATCAAAACATGACATGTTATTCAATTCAAAATTACCAAATGGTTTGAGTAATTACTTGCATTCACTTCCAAATGATATATCACATTCTAATTGGATAATTGTATAAATTAGGTTTATATTGCCAGCATATATGATAATTAAACTCTAACTTCAATCCATAAAAACTTCTTCTCTATTTTTATATCTATACCAAACACACTCATTAAATATGTAATTTTTGTGTTAAGCTAATATTGTATCAGCCATAAAAAATAAACTACTTTTGCATATTTTGATCCACGTGGCTTGTTTTTTTTTTATAAAATAACTTATAATAATGTGCTTGCTTAAATATTATTAAAGTGACAAAATTTATATTTTTCTAAGGAAAGTTTCATTGATATGACTGTTAATCAAATTTATAAATACTATCAATTCAAGTGGTTTAACATTTATTTTATTTAAATAAGATCTTAAATTCAAATTTTATGAAATTAAAAAAAATAGTATTATGAGAGTTTTATTCTATAGTAACTAGACTTTATTAATTAAGATCTGATGAACTCTAAATACTAGTGGTTTAGAGAAAAAAATAATCAATTTCAAATAATTAAATATCTATCTATGAGATGACTTTACAACAAAATTGAATTAGTTTAAGTGTAACTAATCTTTGATCAAGCTGAAATAATCAAATTTTTGGTAATAGGACTCGATGAATTGGTGGGCTTCACCCAAAAAAAAAAAAAAAAAGATACTGCAAATATTTAGTTATATGCAGCCACAGTTTGTCAGAGTAGTAAGATACAAGGGCATAGTATATTCATCCTAAAAGGGCTACTCAACACGTCAGATAATTTGATTGACTAAGATCCGCACAAATGAAGCAACAACTCATGTGAATTGAAAAATAATGAGTTGACACTAGATAGTATTAGACTTCTGTCTCAATAGACATTTTCAAATGAGTGTAAAGAGTGTCTTTTCCTTTCAAACGAGCACACTGTTTTGTTTTTCTTGTATACTTAGTATTCACATAAATCAGGAGAGCATTCATGTCATGTACCTATTGTTAATAGAATTGATTGGCATTAATAAGCAGAATATTCAGGCAGAATATCTGGCTATTTAGACCAGCAGATCCTGCTTGATTGTATAGCTGTAGTTATGTAATTATGTTATTATTTCCTTAATTAAGATAGGCCAGCTGTAGGATAACAGATTAGCTAGCTTTTAGGGCTAAATTTCAGATTGTATTACACTATTTATAGGAGAATCCTCTAGCAGGAGAACACACGGTTTTTGACCTACATTTATCAAGGTTTAACATGGTATCAGTCTGGGTTGCGATCCTATCCTAGCTGAGTCAGAAAATTCCTAGACTCTTGTCTCTTTTGTCTCCAAACTATCCTTGTCCAGCCCAAGTTCCTTTTGTTTCTATCCCTTTCTTGCAATTTATTACCTGTTCAAACTTAGTTCTTTGTGCCTTTTTTTCCCCTTAGCCTCATGTCTACTGAAAAGTATGATGTCTTATTGGTTCGCCTTAATGGCAAGAACTACTCAGCCTGGGCATTCCAGTTCCAAATTTTTGTCAAAGGTAAGGACCTTTGGGGTCATGTTGATGGTAGCACTTCTGCTCCTGACAAAGAGAACCAGAAGGATGAATATGCCAAGTGGGAAGTCAAAGATGCCCAAGTCATGGCATGGATCATAGGCTCTGTTGATCCCAATATTGTTCTCAATCTTAGACCTTTTAACACTGCGGCTAAGATGTGGGCCTCCCTGAAGAAGATATATAGCCAGAATGGTTCCAGTCTCTCAATTTCTGATTTCTATTCTCATTTTATGAACCTTTGGGCCGAATACACTGACATTGTTTATGAAAATTTGTCAGCTAAAAGTCTTACTTTAGTGCAATTAGTTCATGAAACTACTAAACGAGATCAATTTCTTATGAAATTGAGATCTGATTTTGAAGGTATTTGCTCCAATCTCATGAATAGAGCTACTGTCCCTTCCTTGGATGCATGCCTCAATGAACTCCTCCGTGAAGAACAACGACTCCTTACTCACACTACCATGGAACAAAAATCCTCCTCTTTTCCAGTTGCATACATGGTACAAGGCAAGCCTAGAGGACGGAACATGAATGCTGTTCAATGTTTCTGTTGTAAAGAATTTGGACATTTTGCTTCACACTGTCCTAAAAAGTTATGCAATTACGGCAAAAAGGATAGTCATATCATTAAAGAGTGTCCCACAAGACCACCCAAGAAAACTGCAATAACTTTTACTGCCTCTGTTGGTTCTTCTACTGCTCCTAATTCTGTGGATACAGCAAATGTGCAACATAATGCTCCCCTTTTGCTCAAACCTTGACTCCTGAAATGGTTCAACAAATGATAGTTTCAGCATTCTCTGCTTTAGGTATCTCAGGTAAAACTTTTTCTACCTCTTCCCCTTGGTATTTTGACTCCGGGGCATCCAATCATATGACCAACAAAGTTGAAACCCTGACAAATATCACCAAATATTCTGGAAATCTCAAAATTCATACTGCTGATGGAAACCCTTTACCTATCACAGCAATTGGTGATATTTCTTCCTCTTTAACTAATGTCTTTGTTTACCCTGGTCTCACTAGTAACCTTATTTCTGTTGGTCAATTAGTTGACAATGATTGCCAAGTTGAATTCTCAAAATCTGGTTGTCTTGTGCAGGATCAACACTCAAGGAAGATGATCGCGAAGGGGCCTAAAGTTGGACGCCTTTTTCCCCTTTGTTTCTCCATGTCTCCATCTTCTTTTCTGGCCTTTGTTTCTTGTAATTCAGCTACTGTTAATCTCAAAATATGGCATAAGCATCTTGGACATCCAAACTCAAATGTACTTCATGACTTGCTGAAATCTGGTGTTCTTGGTAATAAAGAGTTCCCATCTCTTAGTTCTGTTCAATTTGATTGCAATTCTTGTAAACTTGGTGAAAGTAAAATTTTACCATTTCCAACTCATCAATCAAATGTAAGACAGGCTTTTGATATGATTCATAATGATTTATGGGGGATGGCACCGGTTATATCTCATGCTAATTACAAGTACTTTGTCACTTTTATTGACGACTATAGTCGTTTCACATGGGTCTATTTTTTGCGCTCTAAAAATGAGATATTCTCTGCTTTCAAATTCTTTCATGCCTATGTTCAGACCCAATTTTTGTCAAATATTAAAATTCTTCGATCTGACAATAGGGGGGTACACATCACATTTATTCCAAGATTTCTTGCAAACAAATGGCATTTTATCTCAAAGGTCATGTCCTTCTACTCCCCAACAAAATGGGGTAGCTGAAAGGAAAAACCGCCATCTTCTTGATATTGTCCGCACCCTTATGTTGGAATCTTTTGTGCCATCTAGGTTTTGGTGTGAAGCTCTCTCCACTACTGTCCACGTTATTAGCCGCCTACCTTCTCCATTCTTAAACAATGATTCTCCTTTCTTACGGTTATTTGGTCACCCACCCACTTATTCTAATCTCCGCACCTTTGGTTGTGTTTGTTATGTCCATCTTCCTCCATAAGAACGCACCAAGCTCACAGCCCAATCTGTTAAATGTGCTTTTCTTGGTTATTCAGCCCATCAAAAAGGTTTGCTATGTTATGATCCTGATCTACATCGAATTCAGATCTCTAGGAATGTCATCTTTCAAGAAAATACATATTTCTTTGCAACTAACTATGACACTCCTTCCTCATCCTCCATATCTATTTTGCCACTGTTTTCTAACAATTCTGCAGGACCAATCTCACCAAAACCTCTCTTGACATACCAAAGACGAAAGGCTGTCCTTCCGAATCAGCCATCAGTAACTCCAAGGCCCCCTCCAGATCACTCTCTGGTCACGATCCAAGACATGATCCGTAACCACTCTTTATGACATAGTTCTCGTCAGTAAACCACCAGAAAAGTATGGTTTCTCTTCCCCTTTATCCTTGACTGCAACTTTAGCATCTATTCCTATTCCTTCTTCCTATAAACAGGCAATGGAGCATGAATGTTGGCAGAAAGCTATTGAAACAGAACTTCTAGCACTAGAAGAAAATCAAACATGGGATGTTGTTCCATGCCCCCCATCTGTTAAACCTCTTGGCAGCAAATTTGTATTCACTATAAAGCTTAGTTCGAATGGATCCATAGATCGTTACAAGGCTAGACTGGTTGTTCTCGGAAATAAGTAAGAATTTGGCCTTGACTATGAAGAGACCTTTGCACCTGTTGCCAAGATGACTACTGTGCGCACTATTCTTGCCATTGCTGCATCTGAATCCTGGCCACTATACCAGATGGATGTCAAGAATGCATTCCTCCATGGTGACCTCAAGGAGGAAGTTTACATCAAACTTCCTACAGGTATGCCTGCCCCATCACCTAATGCTGTTTGCAAACTAAAATGGTCTCTATATGGATTGAAATAAGCACCGAGAGTCTGGTTTGAAAAGTTTCGAACAACACTACTTGGTTTTTCCTTCACACAAAGTTAGTATGATCCATCCCTTTTTATACAAAGGACTTCTAAGGGAATTGTGATACTTCTTGTTTATGTGGACGACATGGTGGTGACTGGTTCTGATCAAGAGGCTATCTCTACACTCAAGAAATTGTTGCATTCAACTTTTCACATGAAAGATCTTGGCCAGCTCACTTACTTCTTGGGGTTAGAAGTTCATTATCAACAAAAAGGCATCTTTGTTACTCAGCATAAGTATATCCAAGATCTGATTCAATTAGCTGGTCTCACCAATGCAACTATCGTTGACACCCCCATGGAAATTAATGTAAAATATAGACGAGATGAAGGTGAACTTCTAGCAGACCCAACTTTATACCGAAAGCTGGTTGGTAGTCTTATCTACCTAACCATCACACGACCTGACATCTCTTTTGCCGTCCACACAGTAAGCAAATTCATGCAATCCCCTCGCCATTTCCATCTTTCAGCAGTACACCGCATTATTAGATATCTTCTTGGAACCTCCAACCGTGGCTTATTCTTTCCTGCTGGTTCATCACCACAACTCCAAGCATACAGTGATGCAGATTGGGCTGGATGTCCAAACACAAGGAAATCTACTATTGGATGGTGTATGTTTCTAGGTGATGCTCCAATCTCATGGAAATGCAAGAAACAAGACTCAGTCTCTAAGTCGTCCACTGAAGCAGAATATCGCGCCATGTCTACAACATGCTCTGAGATTATTTGGTTACGTGGTGTTCTTTCTGAGCTTGGTTTCTCACAAGCACAACCAACTCCACTACATGCTGACAATACTAGTGCCATACAAATTGTAGCAAATCTTGTCTACCATGAACGAACCAAGCACATAGAGGTTGATTGTCACTCCATCCGAGAAGCCTATGACTGAAGAGTTATCACTCTACCTCATGTCTCCACATCTGTTCAAATTGCTAACATCTTCACCAAATCATTGACACGTCAGCGCCATAATTTCCTAGTCAGCAAATTGATGCTTGTAGATTTACCAGCATCAATTTGAGGGGGGATGTTAACAGAATTGATTGGCATTAATAAGCAGAATATTCAAGCAGAATATCTAGCTATTTGATTGGCAGAATATTTGGCCATTTAGACCAGCAGATCCTGCTTGATTGTATAGCTGTAGTTATGTAATTATGTTATTATTTCCTTAATTAAGATAGGCCAGCTGTAGGATAGCAGATTAGCTAGCTTTTAGGGCTAAATTTCATATTGTATTACACTATTTATAGGAGAATCCTCTAGCAGGAGAACACATAGTTTTTGACCTACATTTATCAAGGTTTAACACCTATGCCATGGCCCATGCCAAGTCTTCAGTCAAGAGCTGGCACACTTGAATTCAGATTTAACTTTTAGACCCTCAAATTGCTGCTTCATGACAAAAATTTCACCTTTGAAGATTGATTAATCCATTATCCATGGCTATGGATCCATTTTTGTGAAACCATCATGTATCAATACCAGCAAAGTGGTTAATGCCTTGTCATTAAAAATAAGGCCTTAGTAGCAGATAGTGATATTTAGTAGCAGATAGTGATATCCCATGAACTGGTTTTAGCTGGAATTGTTATTGAAAGCAAATTATCCTCCCCTCTAAATTTGAACTCCATATCTTCAGAATTTACTGTGCAAGACTTTGGCTCTAAGTTGGAGTATGCTCCGAATTCACCTCCTCCTCTGCCTCTTATGTGTATTTTAGAACCCGAAGAATCACTGGAGTCAACAGCTTCAACAGCTCCACCAGAGTTATACATATTTGTTAGTCCTATTGGTGCAAACTGAATTATTTGATTGTAAACCTGCAGATATGATGTAAATGGTTCAGCTTTGGTAGATTTTAAACATAATGAATGATGTAGATTCCTACCTTTATAGGAGATACAGTGAACACATCACATTGCAAAACTTTTAATGTAACATCTAATGATTCTTCCTTTGATAGTCGTGTCAGAGACCCTGAAATTGCAAATAGTAATATAGTTCACTAACAAATCTGCTAAGTGACTGACATAGAACATAGTTGTCAATGATGGTGCCTTTATGAACTTCTATCTCCTGAAATTGCAAAATGAAACTCATACCTGTACTGAAGCGAAAAACTGCACAATCTTGAGTCCATGGCCCTGCTGAAACCTCTTCCAAATACTCAATATCTGAGGAAGAGACCTTGCCTGATAGCTCAAAAATGAACCCATCCTCAGTATTACTTTCAAGACCAGGCCAGGCACCTGCTCCTTGGCAATTGAAGATGCCTATTACTCCCCCACATTTGTTCAAGTTCCAAATCTTCAGAAGGCTATGATCAGAAATCATAAAACGTGATAAGAAGATTATAGATTTGTCAAAATTTTCTGCAACATAAATTTAGTGTGCACCTCTTCTTATCCATAACTGGATCAATAAATAAACAATCGCGTGATGGTCTTCCAGGGTATCTGGCTCTCAGCACTGATCCATCAGGAAGTACAAGCTTCTTGAGTACATTGAAATCATGTTGGCCAGGTTTGTCACTGTTTGTCATAGTCAGTTGCTGTTAAAACACTACAACAAAATGGGCAAATGCATAAAAGTTTGCATTCTCTATATCTTTCTTTACCCAGAATTGAAATAAAATTTCATGATGTTATATTTTAACTACTACATCTCATTTGAGAGGTTCCATATATTTCCATGAGTAACAGTTTTTTCACCATACGTATACTCCACAGCCTCCTACTGCTCTAGCTACTGCATGAAATTCAGCTGCATCATGAAGACTCTAGAAAAAGTTGTTAAAAGAAGCTAATCAGATTCTGGATATAAGTTCATACAGTGGATGAAATAGTGAGGATGCCATTTCATACATAGAACATATCCCAGTCTGGGACAACAACTTCACCAAGGAATATGCTGTTGAAAGCTACAGCAGCTATATGTAGAGACTGTGTTGTGGGATTTTTTGGATAGTAGTCATCAGATGCTCTTGTTATTGCACTTTGTTTTGAGCTGTAAAATCCAAGATGGGGCAACATTATCATCTAAATGGAAGCATGCAATAAAGTAGAGGTTGAGATAATATTGAAAAGGATGCAAGAGTGCCTGAGGGCATCCTACCAAAAGTGGCAAAAGCCAAATTCCTTGTACTTGTGAGTTACCTTTTTCTCTTTTTCCCGTTTCAATAATCAATAATCATCATTTCTTGAAGATGACTTGACAAGAAAAAATGCATAATCACATGGATGATTTTTTTTTTTCCCCGAGTCCTATAGTCCCCAATAAACTTACACCAGAAGTAGTAGGGAGATGCAGCGTATGTGACATCATATATAATGCAAATATTAACTTGTGCTTCCAACTCAATAGCATGAAAATATGCATTATCCCTAATGGCCTAATCATTGATATAATTTGGCAGAAGACAACAGTTCTTAAAGTATATACTGGTAAATGGAGTCTGTACTCAGACCCATGCAGCAGATCATACTATTGTCCCGGAAGTTGGTTGATATGGACTTCTCCAGCGCTTGTTGAAAGTGTCTGGTGAGTGAAACACGACCTCCAAGACCACTTGAAATAGTCTCCAGTATGTTCTGAACATCAACCTTAACTCCATCAACATTCTGAGAAACAAGATAACTGTGTAGATCATCATAGAACTCTGACACTTTAGCTGGATCAACCACACCAATACCATACTTCTCCATGGAATCCATAGATATATCCCTTGTATTTGCCAAATTCCCTGGTGACTGTACCGGGTACCTTAATTTTGGATCATATTTCTTAGTTTCTGATGCATTTTGATCCAACCCTCCCCAGTAACCAAGCAGGGCGTGCCATACATAGACATACCTGAAATTAAGTAAAAAGAAAAGGAAGTTTAAGTTTCATAATTGGAGGGATAAGAACACATGTTACAAGTTTCTGGCTGTGCAAAAATTTTATAACAATAAAAAATAATAAAAATAAAACGAGTTACAGGAACCTTACTTGAGACCAAAAGTGCTCTTGATATCTAAAACAAAATCTTTTAGACTACTAGGTGCACTTTTGGTTACATCTCCTCTCCTGTTGCTCGGAATTTAGTGTTTTCTTTGGTGCTGACTAGTCTGCCACCAAACCTTCAGTTGCAAGGAAATCAGTAAGCAACTATTTGATTTCCAGAAGCAAAATGGTAAAGAAATAGAAGCTTACTGTGATCCTTCAATAAATGGCACCCCATCTTTTTGAAACTCATTAATGGTATCTTGCCATCCATCATCTATTATCAAGAATTTTGTAGGAGTGCCTCCTTCAGATAAACTGTTAGATATGGTTCAGTTGCGAAATTTTCTCACAACCAAAAGAAGTAATAAAATCAAGATGGGGGTGGAGTAGAGGTGAAATGATAAAGAAATTAATCTAATGTGAAGAACAAAATGAAATGGAAAACAACTCTCTTGCTACTAAAAATCAATGATTCCCTTTGAACTATATTGAATGGAATTCATTTGAGTAAATTCCAGTTGCAAGGAACAGATAAAAAGTAGCTCGATTAACCTCTTGAGTCCATCCTTGATTCCCTGAGGATTAACACTGTGATAAAAGGCATCCCAAGTGCACCAACCAAAGCAATCTAACATTCCAGGCATCTGCACCAAAAAAAAGTGTTTCAAAATGAAACATTGGATGAGAGTTCCTGGTCTTTACTTTCCTTTGAGTTACTGAATCCTTGTTGCCTTATAAGATTTAAAGGGTCAACTGACTAGCCTGTTTGGTTTCCCTCAGTGAAAAGTTACCAGTATACTTTGCCAAAACCCTGCATATTGTTTGAAACACAAACACAGAAAGAACAAATCAGAGAAGTAATAAACGAATTTGTAGCTGTAAATTTGTTGTCACTTATAATATATATTTCAATAGCTGACCTACTTCATGGATTCCTTCACTAGATCAAACGGATGATCTCCGTAATTCATGAAAACAGCATTCAGGGACTGGGAAGTAATTACTGCTGGGTCTCCTACAAAATTCATAGAGAACAACATTTCATAGACAAGAAGAACAAGAAAAAAATGAAGACTACTCCATTTTATCAGGAACAAGTACTTTGAAATTATTTGATTTTCGATTCATCTCATTTCATATTTCTTGTCTACTTCTTGTAGTTTAACTTACGATATCATTTTGCAAGGAAATTACTCTCTCTTGTATCAAGAGAACTTGTTATTAATATCACTTTCCTACTTTCTAGAATTGCAGAATTGATCCTGGGACTGGCAAGATGTTGAAACCAGATGGTCGGTGTGCATTGTTAGAGGAGCAGAGTTTTGAAAAAAGGATGATATTTGAATATGCTAGGACTTTACCACTTTCAACACAAAGCACAAGTTCATTAGATGAGTTTCCTTGCAGGCTGCTTCTAAATTCACCATCTAGGACTGGCAAGAAAATGATATATGAATTATCCTCCTTGGATGATTTAGAATCTGTTCCTTCTCTTGCTTCCAAGAGCAACATCTGAGTTTCAATAGGAATATCTCTCCCTGACTTCCCCACACGTGGTATCATCCACCAAATTTTAAATCTGTATAGACACAGTAATCTGACATCCCTACAATACTCAAAACAGATTTATGAAAACTTTTGCTAGACTCGCATTGTGTTTCAGAAATAGAATGTAACTATGTAACTATGTAAGACCAGACACAGCATAATAATAGATCAAGAATTATTGTTTCCATGCAGGGTGACAAGGACAAATAGTGATTAGATCATTTGAAGTAGGTTTCTTATTGTATATAAATCATAATATAATGTAGTTGAGCAGTTTGTAGATGTACACATCCATTGTTTTCATTTCATGTCAATGTCAGCAGTATCTATAGAGGAGTGACATTCTATTCAGGGCCTAAACATCAGCGAAAAGGACAATAACAGCTCCTAGCAGCATGAACAATGACTAATGAGTTGCTATACTGCTGCCTTCTTAGTGCATATTGGTAAGAACCTGAAACCATTAACTTATTGTTCAGATAAACGCATGCCTTTACAAAAGTAACTTCAACTTCTTTTTGAAGAAAGCAACAATAATTGTCAAAAGAAAATACACATAGAGCTGAAACGGTTGATATGGTTATATTTATATCAAATCAAAGTACATGCACATTGCAAAGGAGCCTGCCTACATTATTATTATTAAGTTTGAGTGTGTTTGGAAGCATTTGGACTACATGAAAGATCATACGTGTATGATAATATGTGCCATTAATTTTCTCATCAACAACTAAGATCCGCACTTTACTCTCTAAAGTGCATCCCGCACTTTAGAGGAGCCATATCTAAGGAACTTGTCGGCTAGAACTCGTACAAGAGCCCTATCAAATGGTCAAAAACACATCCAGGCGGTAAAAGAAGCACGATTCAAGCATCATATAAAAGATAAGCGATGTTATTCATCATGATTTAAGAATCAAATTATTGAAAGCCTATATTCTTCATCCTTTTGGCTTGAGCTTTCGTTTGTATGTAATCTATCCAGAGTGGAGAGTGCCTTTTTGAGCTTGACGTTGATACTAGGTACTAGACAATTGAGCTTCAAAATGGGACACACGAAGTGGATTCATTATCCACTTAAAAATGCAAACAAAGTGGTCATATGTTTTACAAATAACATTATAGATTATACATAATCAGGAGAAAATAGATGTCATATCTGCAATTGTAAACTACCCAAAAGAGAGGGGAAAAAAATTTAAAAAGAAGAAGAAGAAAGAAAGAAGAGGAAAATGCATACTGGATGACTCCAAGCTTGAGCACAAGGCGGGAACTAGCATCAGCACAAGTGGCCCCTATGAAAGCTGATGAACCTGTCAATGGCGTCAACACCACATTTTTAGGCACACCCTTCAACGCATCCTTGCCATTGACATTGAGAGTGCCATCTTTAAGAGCTGGTTTTGCATTTACAGACATAGAATGCCTCCATGTTTGGCCAAGAGGTCTGGTCCCATTTGAGAGGAGCCTCTGGTTTGACGTAAGGAATATAGAAAATGGAGAATTTGGTTGGAGAGTTCTTGAAAATAATGGTGGGAGAGGAAAAATTCTAGTGTGGAGCATAGGGGTGGTAGCCATAGCCAACGTTGGTGCAGATTTTGGTGGCAGTGTTGGCTCCTAGTCTTAGGTTGAACAATACTATCACATTAACCGTTAAGGAAACGTTGTAACTGTCGTTTAACGTAGAAAGAAATTGCAAACGTTCCTCATGAGAGGGACATTGGATCAGGCTTCAGCTTTTACTGACCACATGTATATCCTCCTCGATATGTGGAGAAATGTTTGGTAGAGTAACGCTCACCTGTCACCCCCCAAAGCTGCATATATTATCTTTCAGAGTAAAATATAGCCCTTTTGTTGGGAGAAGATATTATTACGCTCTTTTTTTCTTTATTTTTAAAATATGCATTTTTTTAAAAAAAAATTAAAATAATAAATATAATATAATTATTTTTTTTGAAAGATGATATTATTATTTTTTTAAAAAAATAAATAAATTATACTTTAATCTATTTTCAAGTTTTTTTATTAATTTTTTATTATCTTATTATTTTCTTTTTGACCAAGATACTATTTATTAATAGTTATATGTATTAATTTTTTAATAAAATAATATATATATATAGTTTAATTTAATTTTTAAATTATTATTATATTAAGAGAACAAATTATTAATAGTAACAATAATTTTTAATAATTATATTTTAAAAATAAAAATTACATATTTTCTCATTTATAATATACATTAATATTTTAAAATTAATAACTAAGAAAATATGTAATTTTTATTTTTTAAAAAATAATTATTATAAATTATTGTTACCATTAATAATTTTTCTTTGAATATAGTAATAATTTAAAAATTAAATTATATATATATATAAATGTTTTATATTATTACAACCACATATATATTTTATTTTGTAAAAAAAAATATGTATTTTACTATTATTAAAGGATATATTAGTCAAATATAAAATAATAAATATGAGATAACGAAAAGTTAATAGAAATTTTGAAAACAAATTAAAGTGTAGCTTATTTTATTTTTTTAAAGAAGGAGAGTGTACCGTTTAAAAATAGAAAGGAGGGGTAAAAATGTCATATTTCAAGGGAGAGAGTTGTATTTTAATCTAATTTTTCAGAGGAGGGAGGTGTATGTTTTATAAGTAGAGGAGAGAGAAGTATAATAATATTATTTCTCAAAAGAGAGGGGTTGTATTTTACTCTATCTTTTATTATATACAGAATATTTTTCCTTCTACACTGACTATATTTGGATTTCACACCCGTAATTAATAGTGTGAATACATTGATATTCTCCTAGATTAGATAATATTATAGATAGCACCCTTTGATTTTCAAAAATATACACTGATTTTTCTTAAAATATAGGTGATATTACATATAGCACCCTTATATCTTATAAAATATAATATTAAATATCCCTATAAATATGATACTAACCTTTCCTAAAGGGAGGTTAGTGTAAACATAAAAAATTGATGGTGCCATATATAATATTTATTACCTAATCTCAGAAAATATAAGTATAATTTATCTTAATTAATATTATTTGAGTAGATCAGCTCATTATTTTCATAAGACTGAAACCAAAAATCTCAGGCAAAAAAACGTTGAACCACTTGAAATAACCAATAATCGATCATCATTGATCTTTTATTTCACGGAATAAACTATCTCAACTCTTGGAAATAATATTTGTGACAAAATGCTCAAAGAAAATATTATTTAAATAAAAGCCAATCTTTATAACATCAACTGCACCACTTGCAATTCTTTGAACCTCAGAGGATTTGGTTCTATGGACTAAAGTAAAGTGCAGCCACCCATGAAAAGAAAATCAATAATGGACTCTATCAAATTTATAATTTATTATTTATGTGCTTGTATCTTATCAATTAAGTATAATCCCTATTTATACTTTCGTAATTTATGTTTTCTAAATCATACTTTACGAAAATTAATTTTGAAAAATATAAAGAAAACCAAATAGTGATAATTTTTATTTTTTTAATCAACTTTAAAAAAATTAAAAAATCATCATTACTCCAAGGGGTACAAAATAATGATTAGAAGGAACTATACCAACAAAGATTGGGTGCAATAGGACCAAAGTCTAAATTTTAGAAAAGACAAGAATAAATGTCCCAAGATACAAGTATATCATATATCCAAGCCTCATAAAGATAAAATCTATGTCATTCGGAGAAGACACCGGGCTAATAGCCTCCAAAGTCCTATTATATTTTTGAAAACTTAAACTAAACATGAGAATGTTATCATTTTGTGAAAATCCCATAGCATTCCCCGAAAGTCCTCAAAATATTCTGTAAATTAAATGTCACTTTAATATTTGGCATTAAGTATTACTTATTTAATTTTTTGTCTGATTAAAATCACCATTATCACATATTTATTGGGTCTTAGAAAAAACAAAAAGAGTAAAGTTTTCTTTAATGCTAAAATTTTTTCTATTCATATGATTTGAATATGGTACAAAAACAAATATCGAACTATTAAATTAATTAAGTATTCGTTATTTATTTAATCTATTAATAAAATAAATATATTTGTTATTATTCTTATTTGTCAATGGCCAACTGCCATTTTAAAAAAAGGATTTTTTTTTTTAACCCAAAAAGGACATTTTTTTTAGGTCATTACACACTCACGCACACTTGGAGAGGAGGGAGGGTTGATCCTGAGGATCAAATCCGGGGTGTGGCTTTTCAAAAGCAGCATATTAACCACGTAGCTCCATACTCTTCCGCGAGAAGTACACTCTCTTGAACCGAATGGTGAGCCTCATGGGCCAAACATTTTCGAACAAAGAGACCATTGCAATATAAGGCTGCTCTTCATTTTTTTTATTATTATTTTTGGGTCGAATATAAGTCTGATCTGCAACTCAGTAAAGCCCAAAATGGTGAAGAAACATCAATGCAGTGATCCATGTAAGTGGAATCATAGAGACGAAAGAGTGCACATCATAAGGTGCACTCTACACAACTTTGCTAATGACAAATTGGCTACCACAACTATGGCTGCACTTTGCACACAAGAAGATGAAAACATATGGTTCAAATCTTTTAGATGCACCAATATTTTAAAAAATGGACGAACCATCCAGTTGTACCTGTTAGACCATGAATTGATTTTTTTTTATTCAATCATTTTTCAATTTAACTATGGTTTAATAAAAGTTTAACCACAAAATTAATCGGTTGAATGAATTGAACTATAAATAAAAAGACTTGCCAGTTCAATGTCAAAACATTGAGATGGACTTTACATGTTCCCTTGTGTGCAGATGTGCCCAATATTGGCCAAGTAGTCCTGTTAATTCCTTTTAGAAAAGAAAAGACCAAACTTATTAGTGGTCCCAATTCTTTTATTTAGCATTAAGCCCGGTTTATCCTGACACCGCCACAATGAAGGCCTTCCATCCCTCACTTCCCTGTGGACAGCTACACATATTTGCTTTGTTTGCTACTTTGCTTCCCTGGATCAAAGGAAGAGTTGGCCTTTTCCACTTCAAAAGATAATACAAATTATTATGCACATGATCAGCTAATTATAAAACTATTTTATATGCAGGCTAGCTGCTTCGAAGTCGAGAGTAACAAAGTTTGGGGTTCACAGTTAATGCTGAGAGTAACAAAGCTTGGAATTCACAAATCACAATGTGGTTAATACCTGAGAGTACCGGCTTAGATGATCAATAGTAATTTTCTTTGAAGAAATTAATATACATGCGAGATTTTGCTTCACAAATTAGTACTTGTTTCTATGTAGGCACTTGGATATATGGGGCTTTGGGATGGCAACTGTCAATGTGTCTTTAATTAACACATGTTTCCATTTAATTATTAGTCTAAAATTACTAGGAAAGATTTTTTATTTTTATTTTTTTACATATGGTATAGGCACCCAAATTAACATGCATGATTGCAAATCAAATAAATATGAATTTTAGTTATATAATTATTAAATTTGATGTTAAATAAGAATAGGTCTCCACTATTAGTAAAAATGATATATAAATTTGATACTTACATTATTGAAATTCATAATTATTTAAATTATAATTATCATATATCAATTTGGCTATCCAAATATCTACGTTCAAATAATACAACTGAGGGTGATTATACCTTAACCATTTCTTATAAATTGTTTCTGTTTCGCTGTTTAGATTTGTCACACAACAAATAATCCCTTAGAAAAACAGCGTATCTACTTGTAAGGTGCCGTTTAACACTTATTGCTTTTCTACTCATCGGAGTTATATATTATTATGCAGAAATTAGTTTGATTACAACAAGAAGAAAAATAAAACCATTGTCTACAGTAATTTTTCTTTATTATTATATTATCAGTATAGTACTATAGTTAGAGGATGAAACGAAACGTACGAGTTGCAACGGCTAGAGCTAGTTTAATCCATTGATGGATACAGCACAAAACTTTTTAATATATTAAATGTTTGATGATGATGGAGTATGACTATGAGTTTCATATGATCATATTTGTCCGTATTTGATCTAGCTTCAGTTCTGAGAGGAACCGACCCCAGCATCAAACTCACCTAACGCACACTGCAGCTCTGGCCTTGTCTTATTGACTGGTTTTGGCCACCCGTCTAGAGATCACAACATAATTCATTGACCATTGTGCTAATATAATATAGTTTTGCTAATACGATAGTATATTCTGCTGACCAATGAACATAATCATTAATGCTTAAAGCATGCCTAATGTGAGGGTGACAAAGGAAACGTTGAACATTCAACAAAGGGAAAAGGATATATGACAGATAATCAATCGCACATTCACATCACACACCCCCATTTTTAGGAAAAAAGAGAGAAAGATGGAAAATGTGATGGGGAATTTTGAAACGAGATTTTTGTTCGTGGGGTTGGGGGGGAGAAGGGGGGGTCACATTTTCCGAGGGAAGAAAATCCAAAATAGACTACCTGTAAAACCCAGGCAGCTTTGGCACTATCTGATGGAACCATTTGTTTACAAATATAAGGCTCTCTTGGCTGCCGCCTTTGCAAATTGGACCCGTCTTCTCCCTTTTCTTCTCTCATCCTTTCATGGATTTTCTAATGTCTCTCCCCTCACTTCTATATGCTTCAATAGCTCCTTAAATACCCCATTTCGCCTTCTGGCCTCCACAAGCAAAGAGACTCATTTGAAGCTCTTTGAATTCAGGAAAAAAGAAAAAAAAAAAGCTAGTTTATGTATAAATCAAAAGGGCAAATTCCCTTCCTTGTGGTTGGCCTCCTCATGGTCTATCTGAGTATGTGCGTCTATCTATGGTGCAGATTATGGTGAAGCTCAAGCTATTTGGTGGGGACATGCTATTGATATCTGAAGTGATGTGCTTGCCTGGCTCCCTGAATGCCATGTAAGTTTAGCTTGTCAAAAGGATTGGCAACCTTCTTATTTGGCATGAAGGGAGCCATGCAGGATGCTCAATCAGACATGTTGATATCTGTCTCCACCATCAAACCACCAAGAAGATTCGCTTCCCCATCATGACTATTATATGATCACCCCTTCATATCTTATGTTCTTATCATTCTTTTTTTTTCTTTTTTCTTTTTTCTTTTTCATTTCTGCATATATCTATGTCTGATGTCTCATATCAGAAGCTGACACAATTTCATAGAAATCTTATGTAGGTTTCACAGTCACATCTAAACATCCTTTTTTTCCCTTTCCATGCTTCAGTTTTGATGATGCCTATTTCAGGAATCAATTTCCATGGTTGGTAATATTGCCTTGCATGCACCATTTCACATGTCTTAGTAGCATATACCATGTCATTTCCCTTACTCTTTTTTTTTTTTTTTTTTTCCCTCAGTTTTTCCATTTCCTTACTTTTCTTTTTTCTGACTTTACCATGTACCTTTTGATTAATTATTTGTTTGATCCTGCTCCTTTAAAGTAGTTAAAGCATAGAATATAATTACCTGCAGGCCCATGTTTAAAGTTAGTCAAGAAGACAATGTGCGTGAGGAAATTACAGTGCAGCTTCTCTTCAGCTTCTCTACCAATAAGCTCTAGGGAAAAGAAACATTGCATACGGTCACAGGGGTTCAAATAATATATGTGCTACCCAAGTTAATCATGAAGTTTGTGAATCTGGCTGTGAAACACTCCAATCATTTGAACCTAGCATTATATTTTAGTTGACAAGTGCTTTGTGCAATATGTGTATTGTGCAGTCACAATCTTATTGCCTATGTATGAGATTATTTTATGTTATGTAACTTTCATGGATCTTAGCAAGAGTTTCTCATTTTCTGTCTATTTGGCCCCTTTAATTATAACCCACTCTCACCTTATGGCTTTATTAATCGATGCGCTAATATATTTAAAACGTTTTTAAGGCACTTGTTTTGAAGAAATAAATAAAATAATTTTATTGACATAACACAGAGTTTAAGTTAGATTGCCTTTTTTTTTTCCCCTTCTTTTTGGTGACTTAAAAAATGAAAAAGTTATCTGTGATATAGCTCACATTCACTTCTATATTATACCCAAAAGAAAAAACCGTTCATGTCTATATCAGTTTAACTTTTCTAGAAGACTCTTGTCCTTGACTGTGGTGGAATTGTGCAGCCAAGTTTGACACGGCGAGATAGTGACCGATCTACACGGCATGAAACACAAAAGGTAAACTTGCGTAATAAGAGGAGAAAGCTGATTTACGGGGAAAAAAAAAAAGAAAGAAAAGAAAAGAAGAAGAAGCAAAAGTTGAATAGTGGAGTGAAAATGGAGAGTGATGAAAAGATTCTGATGTTTATTCTTTTGAAAAATGTCTTATAAAATATCTGAAGCACAGAGGGTTCCAAGGTTGCAAATTTCATGAGTTAAATAAATAAAGATTTAATTAATAGTTCGGTCTATAATTTAACTTGATTTTAAGGTAGGCCTCTACAATTTAAAAGTTTTTAGTTAAATCCTTACATTAAATAAAATTTTATAATTAAATACCTAGAATAACTCATTTTTAAAACATTGTAAAATAAAATGAAATATTCCTTTATGGCATATGATGTTTAACATGTGTATAGGCGCATTCAATATGAAGCTCATATCATTTTCATATCACTAACTAGGGATGCACTTAAATTTTAAGTGAGTGATACATGTATGAATGTGAGTATAATAATTTTTCATAAAAGGAAAAGATACTAGATATAATAAGTATCAATGTATTTCCCAGAAAAAGGATAAACCATGGACGAAAAAGGATTTAATGTATTTACCATATGCACCCTTCTATTAATGCTTCATTCCTTTTGCCCCTAGCATCCTAGTTTTTTGAACATATGCTTTGCCCGCCACGTGAACACATCTCATGCATGTATATTCTTAGCCCTCTATATGTGCTGTGTGGTCTCATCTTTTCTTTGTCAATGTTGTTCACCCATTTTCAATCCGAGACAAGTATTCTTGTTTTGCAGTTTTCACGAATTTTGAACACGAATCCCTCTTCTGACATTCGAGATCCACTTAGCCGAAGGTCTTATTCAACCACTAATAGCCGGCCAAAAGTCGAAATCAACATAAATAACCATTGTTGCCAATTTCATCCCTAATTCAATGGTGGGTTGAGTGCAATGATATCAAGCCCATTTCCCTTCGTGACCGCTAGTTTCATCTCCACAAGCTCGAGGCAAACTCTCAAGGCAAATATTATTAGAATTTTAAGCATGAGTGATAAAAAATATCACATTGGTTAATAATTAATTAAGTGAATAGTATATAATATAGAGGATTCTTGAACTTATTGTCTAAAAGTTTTTGGTTAAGATGTGGTATCCAACCCACTATTATGATTTATCATTTAATCCATTAATTTAAATTTCCTCAATTTTTGAGCTTTTTATGATCAATACTTTTCCAATAAATATAGCAATTGGATTGAGGTTCCACGATATCCCTAACCTGAGTAGAGCTCGATGGCATAGCCAACCTATATATAGCGAGGCTCACGCATGAGGGAGCACCTTGAGGGAGTGCAGCATGGCAGGTGATGCACTTTCAGATAAGAGGATGTTGTGTTGGTGATGCATTGAATGAGGGGTGATTGGGTGGAAATATGGGAGAGGAATTGCCATGCCTTTGTACTCTAAGATGAAACTTGGTTATTGTTGGATTCTTCCATGAACGAGATGGAATAGTGATAGGGAAATGTGTGAGAAAAGGGATGGAGAAAACCTCCAAGAAGCTAGTTCTTGGCTTTGTAGATGTCAACATGTGTCTGAAATTCTTTGAAACAAATGGAGGGGAAATAATCAAATTCTCTTTATATGCTAAAATAATCATATACTCATTTTGTATTTACATAAAATACAAAAAACTAAAATATAAATTAAATGTATTTTAAAAATTAAAATATAAGAAAGATAATTGTATTTAATTTAGGTAAAATTTAAATTAAAAGAAATATGTTTAATGTTATAAATAAAATATGTATAATTAATTAAATATTTTAAATTCTTTACTTTAAGAAATAGAAGTTAAAAATGACACTTACTATTCTTTAAGGGACGGCAGAGTAAAATATAAACAATTCTTCAAAGATTATATTTAAATTTAATAAATAAAAATGAATGGGACATAAGTTGTCTTTCCCTTTAAATTAAGTGAAAAATAAGAGTATATTTATCCTTAATAACACAAAAATGATAATTTAGATTAGTACTATACTTTGTTTAAAACTTAAAGGTTTGATATTCTATAAGTCCTATAATTTTACTCAAAATTTATGTATGTGCCTATGCCATATACACATCAGTGGTTTTTAACGATATTCTAATGGTTGATTGTTCTAAGGGCCTTTAAACTATAAAAATTTTATAATTTTTTTTCATAAAATTTTATTCAATGTAAGAACTAAATTAAAATCTTTTAAATTATAAAGTCCAACTTAAAATTTGGATGAAAATATACAGGAGCCTCAGATTAACTAAACCCAAAAGGAAAAAAAAAAAAAATTACCATCGAGATACTGGCTACATCATTTGCGGCGGAATGTGAGAGTAAGCACCCATCTCGTACAATACTTATTTGCCAAAAATCTCGTACAATACCTTTCAAACTGTACAGAGTACATTTAAGTTCAGAAAGCGAAATATACAGTATAAAATTTGTAGATGAGAAACTCTTTATGTGTTTCGTTAGTAACTATTCATAATTTCATATGCACTTTGTTCTTTTGAATATGAATTTTATTTGTACTACGTAGTCAATTATATTGTCAGTTAGTGAAGGAGGGAACACTCCACCATTTGTGTGAATTATCGATCACAAGGCAGACTAAGTCAACGCTCAAATGACTAATAATATAAAGTCCGTTTCAAAATATTCTAACATATTCGTGTCTTACGCTGCTAAGGTGATCATTTTTCTTTTACTAAATACAGCATTTTGTTAAGCTTTAAACATTAACCATGAGGCTAAATATGTATAAAATGTACAGTTAAATGGATAATTACTAATATAATTAAATGTGACTTAGTGGTAGTGTATTTATATTAATATATTATTATTATAAGAAATTGTTTATATAGCTAGAGTATGAAAAAAGATTAAAATAAATTAATTACTATAAAATTGAAAAACAAATAAACAAAAGTAATACCATATTACAAATAACTTTTAACATCCTATTTATCTAAATGCAATTTGTAAATTTAGATTGTCTAAAATAATAATCAAAACATAATTTTTAAATATAAACTAATATAATTATTATTTTAGATCTCAAAATTCTTATTCCACCACCATTCAACATGCTATTAGATAGACCCAATCGAGCCTTGTACTTTTGGATAGACCCATCTGGATTGAACTTGGTTCTAAAAATCCATTTACTTTCAATAGCAACTTTGTTTGGAGGTAATTGAACTAATTTCCATGTCTTTGTTTCTCATGAGAGCTGCATATTCCTCATCTATAGCTTACTTCCAATGAGGAATTGACAAAGCCTGTTTGGCAATTTTTGGCTCAAGTGAAGCTGTATGCACTTTAGGTTTCCTGATCCCAACCTTGGCCCTCGTGATCATCTTGTGATCATTAGAAATGAGGGGAACCACTGCAGGAGGAGTAACTGTAGAAGGAGCAACTTTAGGAGGAGCAACTATAGAAGGAGCAACCTCAAGAAGAGCAACTGCAGAAGGAGGAACAATAGTAGTAGCAGGAGCAGGTTCATGGGAACTAGAAGGCACAACAGTAGCCACAGTAAAATCTTGAGAAAGCTTGGGTGGCACAACAATAGATGGCACTATAGAACTCGGACCAGCAGCATCTGCAACAGAATGTGCTAACAAAAAACCAGTAGAATATTTCTTGAAAGGAAAATGTGACTCATCAAAGATAAAATGTCTAGTGATGAAGATTTTTCCTATTCTAGACAAGCATTTGTAACCTTTATATTGAGGTGCATATCCTAAGTACACACAAGGTTCAGACCTAAAGGACAACTTATTTTTTTTTTATAAGGTCGTGTATGAGGGAAACATAAGCAACCAAATACCTTCAATGAGTGAAAATTAGGTTGTTTCTGAAACAACTTGTCAACTGGAGAGATGAAAAGTAGTAAAGGTGTCAGCAGCATGTTGATTAAATGAGTAGCAGTGATGAATGCCTCACCTCAATAGCATAAAGGTAGCCCAGCTTCTGCAAGGAGTGTAAAGCCCATGGTAGTAATGTGTCTGTGCTTCCTCTCAGCTGTCCCATTCTATTGATGGACATAGGGACAAGAAAATCTATGCAAGATATCTTCAGACCTCAACTAGTTAGCTAGACAAACAAATTCTTTGGCATTATCAGTTTGGATTGTTTTAAGTCTGACACCAAGTTAGAGTTCAGCCATTTTCTTAAATTTTAAAAAGATTGAGTAAACTTGAGACTTGCTATGCATCAAATAGATCCATGTAAATTTAGAATAGGCATCAACAAAGTGAATGTAATATTGACAACCATTTATTGAAGGAAAGGGAGCAGGCCCTCAAACATCTGAATATATAAGCTCCAATGGAGCAGAATATCCTGTCTTTGAGGAGGAAAAAGGTGAATTCTGAGACTTGCCCATACAACAAGAATTACAAACAGAATCTGAAACTGTAAAAGGCAAATTACAAGATTTTAGAGCTCTAGACACTATATCAGCTGGGGGGTGACCAAGCCTCAAGTGCCAAAGCTTGAAACTAGAGTCTTTCTTTGTGGAAGCCAAGAATGAGGCAGGAACAAAGTGAATAGGCTACGCAGGACCAAAAGTGTAAAGACCATTTCTAATGGTTCCTTGGAGAAATGTCTCCTTGGAAACCTGTGATTTGACATAGCAACAGTTAGGATAAAACTCAAAATATACATTGTTATCTCTAGCAAATTGAGACACACTCAAGAAATTCTTGGTAATTTGAGGAACATGCAACAGATTCTTAAGTTTAAAGGAATAATAAGAAGAAAATGGCTTAAACATAGAACTACCAATATGATGAATATGCAATCCCTCATCATTGCCTACAAGAACTTGTTCACCACCATTATACTCAATTCGATCCAGCAAATTTGAAGCATTAGGTGTCATGTGGTGAGTTGCTCCCAAATCAGGATACCAATTAGGATCATAGATGGTAGGGAGAGCTACTAAAGAATTGCCAATGGAGAGATTAGCATGGAGTCTGAATCCTGAAACTACACTGCTTGAACTAGAGCCGAAATTAGAGAATTGTCTATTAAAATGATGCCAACAATCAAGGGCAAAATGACCAAATTTCCCACAAACTTGATAAGTTGATTTATCAAAGTTACCATATTTGTCTCTACCTCTACCATGACCAAATCTTCCTCTACCTCGAAAAACAAATCCTTGTCCTCTACCATGAAATCTAGAGTTTTCACCAAATCTTGAACCATCTTGTTGATGTTGAGGCTTTCTTTACTGCTGAGATTGGGCTACATGAGCCTGAACTGGAGTTTCATCCTTTTTTAACTTCTCAATCCATTCTTCTTGTGCCACGAATAAAGCTTCTAACTCACCTACTGAGACTGGCTTTTCTCTTGAGGTGATTGCTATGATAAATGAAGCATACTCTTCTGTCAATCCTTCCAAGATCATGATCTACATTTTCCAATGGTGCTCTAACGAAAATCAATGCATCAACAATTTTCTTGATCTCAAGCAAATAAGCACTCATCGAACCTTTTTTCTTTGTATGACTCAATGTGGTTTTAAGTTGCCTCACCTTGGCTTTGATCTGTGAAGCAAAAAACACTTCAAGCCTTTTCCAAATCTGATAAGAGAATTCATACCCTATCATCCTTGTGGTGAAAGGAGTATTCATAGAAGCTAGTAGCCTTGACTTCAACAATGAGTCTTGTTTCTTCCAATTCTAGTATTCAATATTGACTATGTCATTTTCTTGATCTTCACTTGAAACGAACTTGCGAGGAATGTTCTCTCCAGCAATGTATTTTACCAAATCATAACCTTCGATCATAGCTTCTGCTTGCTGTTTCCATGGAAGATAGTTTTCTTCATAAGCTTGATTGCAACGGGTTCGAAAAGGTTTGTGCTACAAATTGGGAAGGAAGAGATACTTGAGAGGTTTGTGATGAAGCTTGTGACGCCATGAAAGCTAAACAGGCTCTGATATCGTGAAAGGTATGAAGGCTAGAGGCTGGGAGAGAGATGAGTGAAGAAGATGAATTGGAAGCAAAGGGAAAATGAATATGATTGATAGCTTGATCATTACAATGAGTACAACACAATATATATAGTATACAGACTCAATAGCTTGCTGCACAAGCAACTGACTCAGATAACTAACATAACTAACTTCAACGATTCCTAACTAACTGCAACAGCTTGTGTCTATTAATCATTAATTTACTATTTCAAACTGCCAGAAACTTTGCTAGATGAGCTCCACAACTTGATGATGAAATTCTGGTGGGGTCAAAGAGAAATGGAGAGGAAAATGGCATGGATCAACTGGAGCAAAATGTGCAGACAGAAGAACGAAAGGGGGTTAGCAATAAAAGACTTAAAAGTTATGAACCTTGCACTGTTAGCTAAACAATGTTGGAGACTAGCCGCTCAGCACAACTCACTTTTTCACAAAGTGTTCAAAGGCAAGTACATTAAATGTGGTGATATCCTTTCAGCTGTTGGAGCAAATCCTTCTTGGGCATGGAGAAGTATCTTAGAAGGGAGAAAAGTCATTGAGAAAGGTCTCAAGTGGAGAATAGGAAATGGGATTAGTATCCAAGTGTATGAAGATCCTTAGATAAAAAATAGCTATCCCTTTTCAATGCCAAGGAGTATTTAGTTGAACCCTAATTTAACATTGGTGCATCAATTAATGCAGCAAGATGGTTCCCGGGATACATAATTAATAAGAGCCAGTTTCCCCTAACTAATAGCAGATCAGATTCTAGCAATCACTCCTACAAGTTCTAATGATAGCAGAATTTGGAGTCTTAACCGGGGAGGTAATTACCCAATTAGCTCAGGTTATAAAGTGGCATTTGGTTTCTTCTAATGACCAATTGAAGTGTTTCCTGCTTATATGAGAAATAAGGAATTGTGGCGATCAATTTGGTCCCTCAAAGTGCTCACAAAGAGAAGATTTTTATTTGGAAGTTGATACATGAGGGAGTGCCAGTCAAAGAAAACCTTAAGAAGAGGCTCCCCTAGATTGATGATAGCTGTCCTAGATCTAATTCTCATCAAGAATCTATTTCACACTGCTTACTCGAGTGTCATCAATTTGAAGCTATTTGGAGATTGCTATCATGGGCTCCTTCTATTAGAAACCAAGAGCTCGAGAGATTTGGAGACGGGTAGCATCACTATTTTTAGCATTAAAGTCTAATCTTAATGGGAAGACAGTGGTGAGTAGAGTTGCCAAAGTGCTATGAAAAATTTGGAAAGCAAGAAACCATAAAGTTTTTGAAGACAAGAACTCAGACTTGCGGGAATTGACAAGAGCAGCCTTGCAGTTATGTGAAGAATTCCAGCTGGGGCCATTTAATTCTTTTTCCCCTCCTTAGTTAGTCTATTTGTTGTTTCTACCTACTGTTGTGGTAGTGTACTTGGGTATTCCCAGTTTCAGTTTTGCTTGTTGTCCTCTAGACCAATCATATTCTTTTCAATTTGGACGAATATCATCCACTATCTTTGGGAAAAAAAAATCATTGATTTACTATTTTAAGAAAGAATATTGCCGATTTTTGGGAAGCTTGGATGTATATATATATATGGGAGCATATCATAAGAGAGGAGTGGTTTATTATGAGAGTGAAAGGAGCAAAATCGGGCCGTATAACCATATATAGACGGCTAAGATTTAAAATTGTTTAATGGTCACATGATCACTTAAAAAAGTCATGTGACTTTATATTTTAATCTTGACCATTCATATAAGATCCAATGGTCAAGATTTACTCCTCTCACTCTCACAATAAATCACTCCTCTTATATGATACGCTCCCTATATATATATATATATATATATATATATATACATGAGATTATTATTCTGAGCAAATTGCATGAGTTAGGACCTACCCTATGCACACAGGTAGTGTTGCGTTAGGTTTGAATGAGTTGCCTTTGTCTTTGTGGGTTTTTTTTTTTTTTTTGGGGGAGAGGGGGGGTGTCTGATGCAGATATTAAAATGACTATCATTTGAAGGGTTATAACTTATAACCTGTTTAACTCGTAAAAAATAGTGATTGGGACATTGGACCACATGTTGCAATTTATTTTCTTCAATTAAGTACTTGAATTATTTAACTCGATCGTCTCTCATATAAGCTGTAGATTGTGGCGGATTATCTTATTACTTCATGTTTTTCTTTTGTTTTTAACAGATAGGTTGAACTTAAGTTTGGAAGGTTAGGATTGATCTACCAATTAATTCGTCATTTTTTATATTTTTATTTAAATAAATAAGTTGCACATAAGCGTTCCTTTATTAACTAATTCCGCATGTTTTTTAATCACTCTAAACTTTAGTTGAAGTTGAAAATGTTAGTTTTTCTAGTTAATTTTATTACTAGTTATTTTTTTATACCCTATACCATGTGATTTAACACTTCTATGATCTCTTAAAGTTTGTTTTCTATCACCAAAATTCGTGCTAAAGTCTGGGCACGTCATACCTGCATTGTAAATGATGAAGATATAATATCTACTATTATTAGCTGTTTGTAAGTATTTACCATCGCCGATGTGCACAGATTATATGCTATATATTATGGACTATATAACATATAATATGCATATAATGAATACAGAATTGTGGACCTACATGCAACAGCTTTATAATGCATGTTGATGAAAGATCGATAAGATCTACTGTAATTGACTCGCATAAAGTTTTACGCTTAGGGGAAGAAATTTTCTTGGTACTCGCATAAAATCAATCACGTTTAATAAATACTAAATAGAGACCTCTACTATAATGGATGCAGAGTTATAGGCATCCAACACTTGCACTATATATATTGTAGTGCATGTAAGATAAGAAAGAGGTAAGACCTGCTATCAACATGCAAGCAATCATTTTAATGTTGACTAAACTACAAGTGCTTTGGTTCTGGCACTCAAGGTTCTTCGTAAACTTCGGACATAATATATCTGTATCTAATTTCCCGTTTCAACCCTCTGCTCACAATTTTCTACTCAGGAAAAGACAATAAACAAATTGAAAAATTGTCCTCAACAACCAAAAACATGAACCATGCAAGTAGGCTCGCATGCCAAACCGATTTTCGGCACAAAACTTGTAGAGGATGACAGATTAATTTTGTACTTGAACTAGGACAAATAGTCCAATTAACGTGTGAATAGAACAAACTGACTTTAGTTGTAAATTGCAATGTAGGGAGAATGTGCAAAATGAAGACCGAAGAGGAAATAGAATAAATATTGTTATAAAATAGTGGAGTTTGCCTCTAAATAAAGCACAAATAAAATAAAATAAAATAAATATACAGAAATATAAGAAAAGAAGATATAAAATTTAACGTGGTTCGGCAAATAATCTGCGTCCACAAATAAAGGCGACAACTAAATATTTCATTAAAAAAATATAATAAAAATATAAAAAATAGTCACATTTCACTCAATCCAATTTTTAAATATACCAAAAATACCTCACAATATTTTTAAAATAAACAACTCTCTTAATTAGTTGGAAATGGAGGGGTAAACTCTCGGTTTTTCTTGATGCCGAGAGCTGCGAATGAAAAGCTCTATTTATAGGGCTCCTCATTTCAAATCACATTTAATGCATAATTTACTGCTCGGTGCTTGCTTTCAAAATTGTTCCTACAACATTTGAAATATTGCTTCCTTCAATTAATGATGGGTGCACCGAAAATTCATTCTGCAGCACCATTTGAAAATTTTGCCATCTGATGCACCGAAAGAAATATTTGCAGTCCTCCTTCGACATTTTGTCCAATTGATTTTGACATTGGCTTTGAAAAATCCAAAGCCACAAGTCACGTCAACAAATATAAAGGATGTGAATAAAAAAATATTGTGAGCTACATTATTCCATGTGCTATTTGCTTTTTGCATAAAGAAAACTAACGTATGTAAAAAATACTGGCTTTACCTTGCGACAGTGTGTTAAACTATTAAGCTAACTTTTAAGTTGAAAAAATAAAATTAAAATGACAAAATCGCTAGAAGGAGGGCTTGAACCTCCGACCTTGTGGTTAACAGCCACACGCTCTAACCAACTGAGCTATTCCAGCATGCATGCTAACTGGTCTTCCAACAAATATTTATAAAGAAACAAAACTTCAATGTGCACAAACGTTATTTCATCGATAAATCAAAGATAACAAGGCGTGATGAACTTGAAGCTAACCATATTAGCAATAAGGCGTTCTTATACAGTTGAGTGCCAAAGGGAAGAGAAGTCTTTGATTATATAGTACAGTGAGAGATTTCCTTCTTCCTGTTCTGATCATGTATCTTATCTATAATCTATGAATTTCAATTGCAGCAATGTGAAATATCTCATCCCCAGGGTAGGCCCAGCCAATTTCTGTTTTATTAGCACTGCTAAATAATGTCTTATCTTGTATTGTCATTTTTTAAGTACAAATCTTATCTTGTACTATTAGCAACAGCCAAACTGTAATAGAGACAATACACTTAACAACCAAAATTCCGTTGTATTACAGAGGCTCCTAATTTGGTTTTATACCCAAAGCAAAGAAGGCAAAAAGACAAGCTCAAATTACGGATATGGGAAGATGCTTGGTGTATAACAGGAAGACTCATGTAAGCAATTTGTGGCATAATTAGAATGGAAATTAATTTTAATACAGTTTCAATATAAAGAGTCTTATATAATTATTTAATTATATGTAATTTTTGAGATAATAATTAGAAGAATATACACTTTTGTTAATACAATAACATATGATTGAGGGAAAGTGTAAAAATATGTGTGAGAAAAATATAAAATGAGATTGATTATAATCAAATAAAAATCGTGTAAATATTAGGTGAAACTGTGTATCATCATGTACTGTAGATAAAGAATGTAAATGTCACTCTTTTATTTTTTTCGCCCTTTATAATTCAACCAATAATAATTGAATGTGATTATAAGCATACACCTGGCACTATGAACACCCCCCCCCCAAACAACGCAAAAAAAAAGTTTTTCCCTTTTCTTTTTTCGTCATCAAGTAAAGTTCAAACCTTGACTGCTAATAACAGTGCATACCTTTTGAAAGAAAAAAAAAAGGCAATGTAAATACGTTTCGTGAAAATTGAAGGCTTGCTACAAGCAGCTTTTTCCTTTTTGTAGTCAGTTCGTAATGACCATTATTACATGGGCCTAAGCCCGAAATTAGCAAATCTACAGTGCAACTAAAAACAAACAAAACAGGCGGGTAAAAAAGGGGATTGAACAAAAAAAAATAGCGGTAGAGGCTTCAGGGAAAGTGGTAAATGTGTAAGCCTTATTAAACCACACCACCAGGGTATGAAGCAGAGATTCTGAACCCTTCCCCCACCCCAATCTATCCTCCCCAGACCAAAAAATAGAAAATACAAAACTGGGTTGTAGAATTGTATAGAAGGGTATCTAAATCTTTTTTGGGTGTAAATTACATTGATCTCCACTAACATTAGATGATACAATATATGATATATCTCAATACTGACACCCCTTTACAAGGATATTTAGTGTCATGTTTATAGAGATATTCAATATTACATTTCACAAAATATAAGGGCATCGGATATAATATCACATAAATCTAAGAGGAGGTTAGTGTATAGTTTTGCAAATTAAGGGATGTCGTGTATAATGTCATCTAAATTTAGGGAAGGACAATATAATTAACCCCTTTTTTGGTCAAAGGTATCTAAGCTAGATTATAGGTGGTCCTTTCTTGTTTGGGCCCTTCAACTTGTCCAAAACAAATGCCTCATTTATTTCTTTGCAAACAAACCCTAGCATAGCCATTGTGCTCTCTCATCCCTTAGCCCCCAAACCATCATAAGTGACGTTCAACCAGTAATGCTCATTGTGTCCCTCTCTCCACCCTTTTCTTTTCCATCTATTGGAAGGAGAAGCAACCTCATAGAGGTGGCTCAGTCCTTCGACAATGATTTCTAGCAACCCCTTCTTTATAAATAATGTTTTTCTTTTTTTCTTCCCACCTTTTCCATTACATTATGGTCTAATTGATTTCCTATCCGACAAATTTTTCGTGATGCAACGGTCTTTAATTCATGAGAAAAAACATGAGGTTAGTTCACACATATGTAAAATCTCGCGATTGTTAATACGTCAGGCTAAATCGGAAGATTATGCTCATGGAAAGTGATAATCGCAACCTTTGTTAATGGTTGTTGATTGCGATTTGTTCTGTTTTGTTTTGTACTGTCCAAAGGTGTTGACCTCTATTTTCAGCGTTTAGTTATGTTATGAGGTTGTCGATGTGTTGATTAATACCACGAAATATGTTATTGGTGAATTGATATGTACCATGATGTTAGCTTAGATGCTACCATATTTGGAAACTTGGGTGCCAATGTGTTTAGCACTTCAATTTCTTAGATTATGTGTTTGAGATGCTTTGGTTAGTTGCTTTAACCTTGCACTAGGCATTATTTTCTCTATCTAGACAACTGGTTAAAAGTGATTTGTAGTGTGAGGCAAAAGTGTCCTTGTTCTAATGCTTAATACTTAATATTGTATGTTGTTCATTGGTCATAATTGTAGACTTATCTTTTTGTTTTATTAGGTTATGTTGTACCAGACTTTTTGTGGATATATATACATACAAACATATTGTTACAATACTATTTAATGAGTTTGATGTTTCATGTATTACCAAACTCTTAAATATTTTGGCAAGAGCAATCCTATTTAGCCAAAATAATGTTGCCAAATCTTTGACAAAAATCATGGGAAGCATTGGATGAAATGTAGAGGTAGGACTCACTTATATATCCAAGAATTCTTACAAAAAATTTTGACTTTCCAACTTTTTCCATTTGGCATTGCGTTATTTAGTTTGAAGTTTTTTTTTTTTTAATATTGACAATTTATATCAAACAAATATATAACTAATTTAGTTTATTAGTTTCCTAAGTTTCATTAATGGAAATGACGAATAAAAAAATTATAATAAAAATTAAGGGGTTCACCTTTACTGTTGGTTGATATGAGGAAAAAAATTATATTAAACCTATTATGAGTTATCAGTTCACCTTTATTATTATTATTATTATTATTATGATATGCTAATTGGCCTTTTTTTTAGTTATTCATTTTTATTCATTATTTTTTCTAAAATACTCACTAGTAAATGTTATGTTAAGAAAAATTTGTATAAATAATTTAACATTTTAAATCTAAATAATTATGTTAAATGAGTTGATTGGACAGAAAAATAATAAAATTAAATATTTTAAAAAATTTATGTTTTAATTAATTAAAAATAATAAATTTATGATTAATAATAAATATTTAATATTAAAGTATCATTTTAATTAACAACTAAGAAAAAGTGTATTTTAAAGAAACTAAATAAATTTTAGTTCGATCGGAGTGACAGTAACCACTTCAAATGTAATGAACTTTGATACTATTTATACATTATTTTTTTTTAATAAAAAAATTACATGAGTACTTGTTCTTACATGTTTATAAGAATTAATTAAAATTTTCATTTTTATTCCTGTAAAAATAGTCTGCTAGCAATATTTACAAAACATACTTTGATTAAAGAGAAAAAATATTTTGGGAAAATAATTAAAATATTTTTAATTGTGTTAAGTTACAATAACATGCCTGTATTTTATATAATATAGCAATTCTTTCACAGAACAATTCTTATATAAACACTCAAAATAATCCCTATCTAAAAAAAAAAAAAGCGCTCAAATTAACAGTTAACGTAACATATGTATGCATTTATATGAGTTAATTAATATAATAAGTTTACTTGCACAAGTCAATGGTCAGACTTGAGTGCAACGCTCACAATTTGTCTCTCTCAATCAAGGAGGGAAGAATTTTCTCACCGCGTCATGAACACGCCTAAAGCCCTTTTTCAACACGTTCACACCAAAATTAGTACCAACTCCATGAAACTTCGCCCAGAGGGAAATGTCACCGATGCTTGGTGTCAATTTCATCGAATTTTCCAATGTGAATATTCTTGAAAGGCAACTTTAGATCATGACCTTTATTGGTTCCTTTATATTTTAATCCCCTTTCCTTTCCTTCACTTGACTTGACTTGACTTGGTATTTTTTAATTCATTGTACACATAAAGTGACTCCAATTTCTTTTCTAGCTTCCAAATCTCATATGCTATAAATATAGTCTGCTGTGACTAAACTTTGCTCACAACATTGGTTCTAAACTCTTCTAAGATAATCTGAAACTAGAACGTACCCTTCAAAAAAGAAAAAAAATGAAGGTAGATACATCATACATCACTTTCAATTTTTTGTTTTTAATCCAAATCATACTATATGTTTATGTAGAGTTGTAGCTTAAAGCAGCTGACCCTTTTGCATGTCGTTGTGTTTTCAGCAAAAGATTGTGATGCAGGTGCACATGAGTTGCCAGAAATGCCGAACAAAGGCACTCAAGGTTGCTGCTTCAGCAAACGGTGAGTTAAAAAAAAAAAAACCTCTTGTGGCTTTCATTTGAGAACTTAGCAAAATGGGAATGAACTTAGTTGTCTTATGAAAATTTTGTTATTGGGTGAATGCAGGTGTGGATTTTGTGGGGATAGAGGGAGCCGACAAAAATAACATGGTGGTGATTGGAGACGGCGTAGATCCTGTGAAGTTGACAAATTCTTTGAGGAAAAAAGTTGGACAAACAAATATCATAAGCTTAGCTGAGGTTAAAGCCAAGTAGTTAAGCTTCTGAGACCATGTGCATGGGATGCTTATCGTTTTGTTCTCTGTTAATAACCCCCTCTGTTATGTCTACCAGATTTCTTTTCCTTTTTGGTGCAATTGCCGAATTTCTAGTTTAGCTTTAGCGTTGGAGGTTTTGTGGGGTGGTAAGCAATAAGCACCATGTTTGGCCATCTATTAGTTGTTTTTGTAAACAGTTCAACATTGTAACCTTTCCCACGTAAGGCGTGCAGCCTCTGTGGCAGAGAGACACACAGCATTTTCCTAGTTCAATGAGCAGATTGGAAAAATGGTTGCAGTAATTGAATCAGAGAGTTACATTTACTCCTCAAATGATATCACATAAGAATCTTTTCTAGTATTTAATGAGGATTGTTGTCTGTTTTAACGGTGTTAACAATTAAGCTATTAAGAGCATGATAAACTGCAGAATCATATAAAATTATTAAATTTTATCATTTAATATTTTTAAATCAGATATCAATGGTTGAGAATGTTGAAAAAAATTTAGTATTTAATTCGATACTTTCTCTTCTTAAGGAATATGGCACTATTATCCCATAAAAAGTTATTTGAAGATATAAAAGATGGTGAAAGCTCCTGCACTTTACTTTGCAAAGTGCACTATGCACCGTTTAATATCCACCGACAATTAAGGTTAAAATTCTTTTTCTGTGTTTTTGTTTTCCCTGACATTCCTTCAACCTTGTCTCTCTCTCTCTCTCTCTCTCTCTCTCTCTCTGTGTGCGCCATCTGTTCAACCTTCGCTCTTTCTCTCCGAGACGAAGACACCTCCTCCAAACCACACCACCGTCTTTCTCCTTACCCATGGATAAAACAACCTCCGCCATGGAATGTGCACATATAAACAGCAGAATATGCTACCCCTTTCTCTCCAAACCAGAAACAGAATATGCATGAGTGTATCAAACTTTCAGAAATTAAAGACTACTCTAGTTCGTGAAAATTGAATCAATTATTAACCATTTTTAGTGCTCCCTTTTATTTTTTTGTACTGCAAGATTGAAGTTTGTTGAGTAAGGATTATAGCACGTAAAAAAGGAAGGCCCTAAAGCTAGTTTGCAAGCATCTGCTGCCCTGTTTGCACTCGAAAATTATGTTCATGGAGTAACATCTTGTCTAACTTCTCACATCATAATATGCTAAAAAATGGCCTCTGCAGCCTATTGTTTTTCTTTTGAATTTCTTTGACAGCGTATTCTTTTTTGCCTTCTTTGTTATTCCTTCAAGGACTTGTTGTTAAGTTGTTAAGAAGAAGAGGAAGGGGGCATGGGTGAATTTGATGAAAAAGGGCAATTTGGTTGGATGGAAGTGGGGTGGGATCTAGTGCTTTGCAAAGGTTAGGTAATAGGTTAACCATTGGTTTATTTTATATATATATATATATCAAAGGCGGAGATTAAGTCAGAGTACAAGATGTAAAATGCACCTTCCAAAGTAAAGGGGATAGGAGCATTTGCCATAAAAGATATATACATTGTCGTGTCAAAAATTGGCACATTGAAAGTATTTGTTACATAGATTAATTGGTATATGTTGTTGATATAAAATTATTTTATATTAATATTTAATTATATATTATTATATAAATAATAGTAATTTTTTTTAAGAAAATAAATGTAAGAGTTAATTATTTTTAATTATATAATAATATATAATTAAATATCAATATAAAAGAATTTTACACTCATATTAAATACCAATTAAACCCTTTGTGATATCTCAAACAACGTGAATTGAGCATATTTGTCTAATAGTAACTTTGTTCTCAATGCACTTTTTTAAGGATATAACTAATACTTCTAACGTAATAATTTTTTATATCATGATTGTAATTTTTGATATCATCGCTGCAATTTTTTACCCTAAAGTATAACTTTTAGGAGGTATTACAATATTCTCTCCTAAATATAAAGTATCTAAGTACCACCGAAAGATTTCTTGTACTTTTTTTTAGATAAATTCAAATACAAGGCTAAACCTATCGAAGAGAAAGTGAAAAGCAAAGTGACAGAACAACTACAAAACATAAAAGGGAATACAAACTAAAAGACGCCAAAATCACATGATTATCAACCAAACATTGATGCCACTGCAGAATATGAGTTTCCGTTGATAGAATACTCCAAAAGAACATTCATAACACCAATGCCAAGGCAGTTCTTCATTGAAGAAGTTGAGACCCCCAATGTACGAAATAAATCAGCAGTTGTTGTAATTATGGTGGATTTGGAGCAAGCTCCCTCCAACCTTGCATTCATAGATATCCTCTATAAAGTAGACTGTTCATGAAAGACTCACAATGCACTTTGTACTGATAAAAGATAACACTATTCCAGAGTTCCCATATTGACCACACAATGACATAGAACCAAGCCACCCAGCACATTTTTTGCAATTTTGAGAATTTAACACCACGCCATGATTCAAAACTTACTCTTGGAGTATCTTGCATAAAGTTTAGCCTTTGCAACCTATCCTTTGTATTTAATTTGCCAATCATCAAGAACTAGAGCAACAATTCTAATTTGGGAGGGGTCAAGGATCTCCAAACCACATTTGCATAACTATGCATCCCTGAATCATCTCCATTAGAATTATGGATCAGATTCAAGAATGACTTCACATTATAAGAGCCTAAGCTATGATGTACCCAAATTACCTTAATAGCAACATCACTAACTAGTGTGCTTTGATTAAGCAAGGAAAGAAGTTCCAGTAAAGCCTCATGTTCTCACTCAAAGAATTCTCTTCTCCAAATCAAATTCGAGCTCCAAGTCAAGCCATCCCAAACCCCTAGCTCTGCAATGTTTGTGTTCTGTTGCATAGAAATAGAGTAGAGCCTAGAGAATTTTCTAGCCAAGGCAACTCTGCAGCCTATACGTCTTCCCAGAAACGTGTCATTTCACCGTTTCCCACCTTTGTTTGAATACCATTTCTAAGCATAGAATTCGTAGACATATTCAAGAGATTAGAATTCCAAATATCAATCTAGATTCCTGTGCCTGAAACCACTAGTTGTTCAGCACTTAGCCTATGAGGTGAGAGGTTATTGCAAGAATACATAATCTTCTTTCACAGCATAGAGTTCTGAGATGAGAATTTCCACCACCATTTAAACGATAGGGCTGTATTCTTGATCTGCACATCCCTAACTCTAAGCCCTCCAAGTTTCTTTGGCTTTTGTAGTAACTCTCAGCTAACTAGTGGAGAAAATCTGCCCCTTTCTTTATTTGTCCAGAAAAATCTACGCTGAATTGCTATAATCTTCTTCACCACTTTTTTTGGCATTTTAAACAATCCAAAATAGTAGATTGGAAGATTATTAAGGACAGATTTGATGAGAGTCAACTTACCAGCTTTAGACAGCAAATTTGTTTTCCAACCACTGAGTTTCGCTTCTTGATTTTGCGAATAATAGGTTGCCATGTCTCCACTCTTTTTGGATTGGCTCAAGTGGTATACCGAGGTATTTTACTGGTAACGATAGGACAACACAATCTAACTCTAATTTCATTCTGTTCACCCAAGAGACATCACAAGTGAGTGGAATGATGCTGACTTGTCATAGTTGATCCTTAGACTCATCATGCCATAATAGTCCAAAATGCATCTGAAATTAAACAATACATCTCTACGATCTGGGCAAAATAGGATTGTGTCATTGGCGAAATAAAGATGAGTTAAGCAAACATTTTGACTCCCAACTAAAATGCCTTCAATGACTCCATATTCTGCTGCTCTCTTTAGCAACCTATTCAAAATATCAGTAAAAAGAATAAACAAAAAAGGTGAAAGTGGGTCACTCTAACGTAAGCCCCTTTGCATATGGAATGGCTTGGATGGGGAACCATTAATGATAATGGACATGTCAGCTGATGTGATGCAACTTTGAATCCATTTGCGCCATAGACTCCCAAAACCCATTTTGTGTAATAATCCATAAAAGCCCATCTCACTGAATCATAAGCCTTGTGGAAATCTAACTTCACTAGAGTAGCTTTCTTCTTCTTCTTTCTCAACCATTGTACTGTCTTACATGCAATAAGCGCCCCATGAAGGATTTGAGTACCTTGTGCAAATGCTGTTTGTGTTTCACCCACCAATCCATTCATCACACCTTTCATTCTATTAGCTAACACTTTTGTTATTACCTTATACACACAACCCACCGGACCAACAGGCCTATACTCCTTGATTTCCTGTGCATTATCCACCTTTGGAGTGAGAGTCACCCGTGTCATATTAAGTTTTCTTGACAGATGTCTAAAAGTAAACAACTTTATAACATAACCCACAAAATCTGAACCACTTTCACCCCATAGTTCCTTTACAAGTCTCATATTAAAGCCATCAAAACCTAGTGCTTTGGAAGGATCACATTCCCAAATTGCACCCTTTATTTCCTCCACTAAGGGAATACGTTCCAGAAATTTAGCCTCCTCTTTCGATATCTTATTCACAAGATTTTCATCATAATCAATAATAGGGACATCAAGTTGATGATACAGCCTTTTATAGATATTTCACACCATATTTTTTATACTCCTAGGGTTATGTAGCATTCTTCTACCCACCATCATTTCTAGCATCATCTTTCTTCTTCTCTTGATTGAAGTGACAGCGTGGAAATTGCCAAGCCTTGGATTCGACTTGAAATGAGGATAAGAGCTGGATGAGGGGAGACTTTCACGTTTGGTTCAGACAACCATTAGTTGCCTCTGTGCAGTCTGTACATAACTCTTCATCACAGTGAGTGCTCTTCAAACCAAGACCTTTTTGCCTCAAGCATCACTTACATCAGAAGTGGGATCACTCACTTTGTGTTCCTATCCATCTCTTTAACATACTGTCACAAGAAAGTTGCTTCCAGAACTAGCTTTTCTTTCATACCACTTTTCAAGGTGACATTTCAGTGCTACACATCTAGCAAGAGAGGTTTCATCAAACTCCACCTCTTCTAACCTCTTTTCAACTATAGCTATCTCCTACTCAATCTTCGCTATAATGTAATCAATATTCCCAAAAACCTCAGTATTCCATTTTTTGATTGAAGCTTTTACTCTCTTCATTTTTTCTGATAGATCTACATCTCCATATTTCCTCCATTCCTCTGCTATTAATTTAGCAAACCCGAGATGGGATAGCCAAATATCAAAACTTAGGAATGGTCTCGGGCCCTAATCCACTGCATTAGCTTCAAGCAAAAGTGGAATGTGATCGGAGATTGAACAGTTTAGTCCCCTGAGCTTCCATGAGTCTTCCTTTTCTAACCAAATTGGATCAATAAAGACACGATCCAACCTACTACACGATCTTCCTCGCCAGGTGAATTTCCTCCCAACGACGGGCATATCAATAAGTTCTATCTGATTGATCCAATCATCAAATTCTGACATAGGTCTTGATATTGTTAAACAACCTTTTTCTCTCCTCTGGGCACCTTATTTCATTAAAATCTCCCATCATTATCATTGGAACCCCCAAGTTCATCCTTACTTCAAACAATTCCTGCCATAGTCTGCGTTTGTCAATATCATTCTATAAAGAAGAAATATAGCTGCCCTCATATTAATCCCAGCGATACAGATCACCTTTCCCCCCACCAATGTTTTAGCTTTAGAGATGAAGTCATTTGCCCAAATGCAAAGAAGCCTGCCACTTGAATTAATAGCATCAACCTTTGCCCACCCAAACTCATCATCGACCCAGAACTTATAAACGCTATTATCATTCAAAACTAAAGATTTTGTTTCTGTTAAACCTACAAACACCACCCTTTTATCACCCACTAATTTTTTCATCACCCCTGCCTTAGTCACTCCCCCCACTCCTCTTATATTCGAACACGATATATTCATTCTTGTACTTTGACATGGTTCTTTTCCCAGCACTTCAAATTTTTAATTTTGTTTAGAGCATGTTTGGAACCATGGGAAAAACTTTTTTTTTTCTCCTAAAAAATGTTATTTTGGAAAAAGTAATCTTGTTTGGGTAAAGGATAGAAATAGATTATAATAAAAAATTAGTAATTTTAAGCTTAAAAATATCTTATAATTATAAGTAACTTTTTAAAATTTTTAATTATAAGCAGAAATTGATTATTTTAGAATTATTATGCTTTTACCAAATTAATCATAAATATCAAATATTATATAATATAAATAATTATTTTATATATTTTTTAGTAATTTTACTATATAAATGAATAACTTTTTTTATATAATACAAACAAAATATATTTTCTTAAACTACTTTTTAGCTTAAGTATCTAAATATAAATTAATTCTCACATAATTAATTATATAATAGTATAATTATGCAAATAAGTAATTTTTAAAATAATTTTATTTTTACAACTTTTCTAAATACACACTTAATACTACGTTGCTTTGCCTACATTTGTGTGATTCATTCCACAGCTAACAAGGCCCAAAATTATTATGTTCAGTTAAAAAGAGGATTGCTAATTGGTTGGAAAAAAAAAACGGTGCAAAAAGTTGCACAAAAACAAATTAACCAATCAAATACGTGAAAAGGACGAAAATCATGGGGTTAAAAAAATTGAAGAGAGAGAAATACAATATTTGGACGCATTTCTGCAACACATTCCACAACACATACGGCAAATAGTGACATGGTGAGGTAAACGACCCACTTATAGTGGATACAGTACACCGTACACCAATTCAAATGTTAAAGTAAAAAATTTTTGAAAAAGAAAATAAAAGCTTGAAGAAACCTCGCACACCCCTTCCCTTAACTCTACTCTGAAACTTTAACCCCCGATACTCCATCCCCACCCCAAACTCTTTCTCTCTCTGAAGTTGCAGCCTGCGACCCCCTCCAAGGATGGCAAGTAAGATGTTTAAGTAGAGATATCTGAAGACCGAGATTTAAAGATGGGGATTTATTCCTTGTAGGGATGGGAATCGAGGTAAATATCGCACCGTAGCAACTTTGGGGATAGAGATAGGGATTGTGCCTTCCATCCCATGGGGATTTCCGCCGGAGAGAATATTGATAATTTCATATATAAAATTAATATTTATTATATTTTTAATAAAAAATAAAGAAAATACAATCCTAACTTACTCATCTTCTCATTATCTCACATATTTATTAGTATTTATTGTGGTATTCTTGTGATGAATTAACAATTATGACTTGATTTAAGATTTTAAAATTTAGTAGTAATAATATTAAATTATGAATCTAAAACTTTAATCAACTTTGTATTATTATTTTTAAGATTTATTTTTAAATTCAAGCTAATTAAATTACTTTGACATATTTTCTTAATTTTTTAAATATTTTTTTGGGATATCTATGGATTCGTATGGGGAGGTGGGAATCCATGAAAAATGAGGATGGGGGAACTCTAAAAGTGTGGAGCAAGGAGTGGGGGACTACTTCTCGCCTCCACCCTGCCCCATTGTCATCTCTATCCCTCTCCATACTCTCATCTGAATTTCTTGTATGTACACTCATCTACCTTGGAATTCGCATCTTCTCCACACCATTTTTTTTGTTATTACTGCAATTTTCTACCCAACATTCACTAACATAAAATTGCTACATTACTTTTATTAATTATTTAGATAGAAAATAGAAATATATTTTTAGTTTCTTGATCATAATCAATTTTGAAAATGCACTTGCAAAGAAACAATTTAATTTCGTATATGTCAAAGTTACTTTAAAAAGATTAAAAAATTGTAATCAAAATCATTAAACCTCATACAACACATCAAAAACTAATTTGCTATATATGAATACTATATTTTATCCTCTCTGTTAATAAAATATTTTTAATTTTAATTTTTTTAACTTCTAGAATTACATGCCATCTTAAAGTTTTAATTACTTTTTAAAATTTTCATCTCATCTAATGTCAAGTTTTTAACTATTTTTTAAATTTTATCTCATCCTATCTCAAATTTTTCAATTATTTTTTAGAAGATCTTATCAGTTTATGAGCATAAATCTCTTCCTCTCTTCTTTATATAAACCCATCTCTACCACTTAAAAGGGAGAATTTTTTTGTAAGGAAACTGAGAAGATAACTAAGAGTATTTACGAGAGTGGGCGTAGAGAAAACAAGAGTAGTAAGCCCAGCAATTGGTGTTTCTCATTTGTTCAACAGAGTAAATTGCGCCTTCTTAACTCTGTTTATTCAAATATATGTGATATCTGTCATCATTATCTTATAATCCACATTATTGCATACACGTATTCTTTCAAATTCAAAACTTGTCCACTGTACGTCGAGGATGGCGTCGAGATTGTAAGTCACTGGACATCAATCATATTCTTCTCCATCTCGTTCATGATGCGTCGCAGCCACACAGATCCTGCAATTCGCATCTCGTTTTGGGGTGTTGCGGGTATTATTTATGGTGTACCGCAATCTTTGTGGCATTTGGTGTTCCTTTCCCAAACACACGCGACCTCGTCTCTGCATCTGCTTTTGGATTGTTAAAAGTATTGTCTATGGTGTACCACCATCTTTACGACATTACGTGCTCCTCTCTATTTCTTTTTTTTTTTGTTTATTATGTTCTTTTGCTTCTTATTTTTTTTTTCGCATTTTGCTTTTAAATTTTTTTTTTTGAGGCCCTTCCTTTTTGTTGGCGTATATTTTACTTCTCATTCCCTCCTTTTTTTTCTTTTTTTTTTGTAAATAGACTTAAAAATTCAATTCTTTCTTTTTTTTCCTTAAACAACAAATTAAATTTTTTAATCCATGCAACAATCTCTAATATTGATATATAATTTGGCCATCCTCAATGATTATGAGAATTATAAGGATTTATTATATAATTTATGCTATTCTGAATCATGTGTAAGAGTGGATTAATTTTTTCTTATTCTTTCTTCTATTTTTATTTTTATTTTATTTTATTCTATTTTTTATAAATAAAATTAACCCCACACATAAATGTTTTCTACAAGAACGACAAGCTCTGAGTTTCTCATTGTACTAGAGGATACGTAGGAGCAGGCACTCCCCGTCAAACCCAAAATTAAATTTTCTTAATTTTTGTTTCTTCTATTATTTTATATTTTGGTAAATAATTTGTTTTATTTTGTAAATAATTGTTATAAATCGTTTAAAAGGGAAAATTAAATATTATTATAGTTATCAATTAATTTGTATAACAAGTTATAGGGTAACCGTTATAAAATAGATGTATTAGGGGTGCAATGGGATTAAGTTTCCACACTTCTTTAGGCATAACTAAACTCCTGAACCCAATATCTTTTAAAGACCAATTTTATTTTATTTTTTTGCAAATTTAAAACATTTTTTCCAATTTTTTCTTAAATAAAAATTGATGGCTATTCTATTGAATTTTTTTTTTTAAATATTTTTTTATTGCCTAGTGTCACGGCACTCTCTAAAAACGTTGTGACACTATAAAAGTCAGTTTTGCTATAAAATCTGCTATAGCTGGATGGTTCCTTTAAATCTATTTCAAATGCATTTTCATGTCAGGTTCCTTTAACATTCAAAGTGAGTAACATGACCTGTGAGTTAAAAATGCATACCAGCACACAAGAGTTTATGCATTTGTTTGCTACTCAACTGCATTTGTTTGCACACAAGAGTTAAAAATGCATTTGTTAGTTATAAATAGGATAAGACATATGTTCTTATACAATATTGGCACAAACTTGAAACAAAACATAATTATTTGAGTCAAGCTAGACCCACTGCTGGGGATCGAGAGCTTCATAGTTATTATTTGTTTCAATTGTGTTCGTAAGAAAAGAAAAACCAGAAAGTTGCGCTGGAAGCTATAGCGTAGCTTAGTATAAATCTGGAGGGAATCGTCGTCGTCATGGTGATGGTTGGACTTGGTGCGAAGGACGTGCATGCATGGTTGAAAGGCTAGCTCGTGAGTTTGAGCTTTGCGTCTTGGAACTCTCTTGTGTCGTTGCCCCTCCACGGCATTGACGACATCAGTTGCTTCTTACCCTTCTTCATCATTTGATTGTTGCTGATTTCCGAGGTGAGATGAGCTGAGGTTAAGGCTTCCAAGGAAATGAAGTTTGCTAATAGGAAGGGAAGTGAGTCAAGTCAGCTCATAAGTTATTTCTCACTCGATTCGTTAATAACTTGATAAGTTAAGTTCATGAGCTCATGAACTGAGTTTGAGCTAAGGATTTGAATTCATTTATTAAATGAGTCGAGTTTGAATTTTACTATGTTTGACTTAATAGCTCGTGAGCTGATTCGACAAATACATAAATATAAATATATATATTTATAGATATAAATTATGTTAAGTATTTTGTATTATATGTATAATATATAAATTATATTAAAAATGGATTATATACTTATAATAAAAAATCTTATTTTATATCTAAACTGGCTTAAGCTCGATAAAATTTTAGCAAGTTGAACTTGAGTCTTAAAATTAAGCTCATTTATTATTGAGCCAAACTCTAAGCCAAACTCAATACTATCAAGTCGAGTTTAAACTATGCCAAGCTCGGACTTGATTCGCTTCACTTTCGGCCTACTTGCAAGGGTGGAGAGGGGAAAGGAGAGAGCTGAGTTTCAGATAGAAAGAGAGTGAAAGAATGGTTTTGTTTCAAATTTTTTACTTTCACTTTTGTTGCCATCGTGTGTATTATACACCTTCATTATACCTATTTTGTCCTCTTCTTTATCTTTCCATTCGATCTCCTCCGTACGTGTCAAGCATGAGTCGGGTTTGATGCCTTCATACAACATTTCTCAAAAAGTAACCATTTTATTACTTTCGCACAATTAGTACGAAAACAATATCGCACCAAAGAGTATTTCTCATTAAAAATTTTAACTGTGCTTAACGGTACAAATATGTTTTCGTCAGAAAAAGAAAAAAGGTACGGGAGGTTTAATCATTGATGATAAAAAATCATATAATATTTACATGTTTGAAAACTGAACAAAACTCAAGGTAAATATTCATTGGTTTTTGATTTGTTTGCCATTTCAGGAACAAAACTTCACGCCATCAAGCATTATTCTAAATATAAAAAGAGGCTGCTATGACTAAAGCATTATGCTGAATACGTTTGCAAGTTATGATTGGTGGGTGTGTTAGGTACCTGGCTTGAGGTCAATTCTATGCTGTTCTTGTGAGTTAAAGATCACTATGCACTTGATTTAGGTATATGACTTGAGGTCGATTCTATGCTGTTCTAGCGAGTTAAAGATCACTACGCACTTGATTCCTGACTATCAAAATTTCGATCAATGGTAGAAATTGATTGATGTTGAAATTTTGCCTAACACGAAAAGTGTCCTTACTACATTTTATATTTACATTTTGATAATTACGTAAAAACCCAAACTGTAATTTTCAAAACATTGACACAAATATAGTACTATTGGCGAGAAATTATTAAGTGCTAGCAGAGTACTAGATAAAATTGTGCTCTCTCTAATAATTTATAGATTGATATTTTAGCTTTATATAGCGAAAGAATCTACCGCCAACTAATATTTAAAGCTACAATATTATTTTATAAGTGTATATTTAGTTCTATTTTTATAAAATTAATAAGATTAATTTTGTTAGAATTGATTTTACTAAAAGTGATTTTAACTTAAAGTGATTTATATTTAATAATATTTTTAAAAGTGATTTTGACATAAAATAATAAATTTTCATTTTTTCCAAAATCAATTCCAAATGCTGGAATTCATTTTGAGAACCACTCTCAATTAGAAAGCAAACAAAACAGTATGGATACAATTAGTTTTGAGATTGTAAATTCGATTTTGAGGGCTTTCATCGAGAAACCAAATATGCTATTAGTAGTCAAAATATAATCTTACTTGATAATTTATGGGCATCTAATAATTTTTCTTATAGACCTTACTTTGCTATTCCCCTTATTTTTCTTCGGTTCTTCCTCGTCTCAGGAAATTGTATCTCTATGAGAAATTTTTGTATGGTTATTGGATGAAAATATATGCAATCTGCTAACTTTCTAAGAAGAAACTTATCCGAAAAGCAATATCCCAAAGATTACTAATGTTCGGATGATTAACGCTAAGAAGGGTATTCTGCTTCTTAGCAAATGGACTCCTCAAACAGCTCACAGAAGCAAGCCTTTGAGCAAGATCAGTTAACGAAGAATTGCAATAGAAACTTGAACTTCTATTAATAAACTATAAGTTCATACAAAGCCTTAAAGATGAACAATAAAACTAAAGAAATGACATAAAGCTAAAAGGAAATGAAAAGAGAAATAAAAGTTGATAATTAAAATGACATGATATGTGTTTGATCTGAGTGATTCTTTTCTTCTCTGTGCATGAGCATTTTATAATCTTACTTGACTTTCACCACTTCCTTATTTCATGCATGTAGCGGTCATCCATGCACCCATGTTCTTAGTAGTGGTAACCGCTGCTTTATTATGGCTTTAGTTTCCAACTACTTTTCTATCATCAACCATTGGGCTCAATCATTTTTCTTAACCCAACATTCCATTCAGCTGATGCAGTACTTTTAAGCCTACTATTATTTTTTAGCTGATGAATTTTTGTCTTGGACCCAATTGCTTTTCTTGGCCCATTTCAACCTCTAACTAGACCCTATTTCGGGTCATTTGTCAGCCTAATTTATGGTGCCAACATATGCCCCCTGCATCTTTCAGCTGAGTGACAAGCAATGAAGCTGAAATGATGCATTTTCCAAGGATTCTTAGTTCTTCTATCTTTCTTTTTCCTTTGCAGCTTCCAAAGATGCATCCTCTGCCAACCAATTAGTTTAAGAACGTTTCCTGAATTGTCTCTTAGTAAATTTTTGGTTTGGTGGAATTAAGCTTGACTTGATCCGGCCTCTACACTTCCTTCTCAGCTCGCCCCCCCAACCACATTATTCTTCTATTCTGACTCAGCTTTAAAGAGCGTTAGCCGTTGCAAGATATCCTTCAAAGTCTTACCTGATTGACCTATCAGCTGGGCAACTATATGGCTTTCTTCTTGAAAATTGCAGTTGTCAACATCTTAGCTGATATTGAGCCTTCAGCCATTTCTTCTTTAGCCGAGTGATAGTCGTCAGCTGAGATCAACTGTGGTCCTTGGCCTCCTATTTCGTTGGACCTCTTTTGCTCTCTTTTTATTATGAATTGCTCAACTTGAGTTGCTTTCCATGACAGTTGAGCCAAATCACAATATTCAGAAGCAATCAGCTTTTCTCTCAGCTGAGGATTCATATTGTTTACAGCAATAGAGGCGCATTCAACCTCTAGTAATTATACGCTGCATTTATCTTTAACCTTTCTAAATTTTTCTAGAAACTTTATCATAGGCTCGTTTGCTTGTTGTTTGATTCCTAACAAATCAAGCACAAAAGCCTCTGGCCGTGACTTATAAAACCTGTCATGGAATAATCTTTCTATATTGGCCCAGCTTTGTATAGAATTTGGAGGCAATGATGAGTACCAAGTGGATGCTACCCCCGTTAAGGATAAAAGGAACAACTGTAACCTTAAAAAGTCGTTTTGACTGGCCTAAGCACATTGAGCTATCAATTGGCTAATATACTCCATAGTCGATTTGCCGTCCTCCCCAGAAAATGTTGTAAAATATGGAGTTCTGAAACCTCTGGGGAATTGGACCTTATCCACCCATTCGGGATAAGGTTTCCTATATACTGGCCTTTTCAATGGTCTCAATTGTACACCAAAATGCCTCCTCAGATCCTTAGCTATTATGTTTGGATCAATCAGCTGAGACAAAGCTCTCCTCGGCTCAACACATGGCTGAGGCTGAACGAGTGCGGCTTGCCGATTGACCCCTTGTTCGGCTCCTTGAGGGATCCCATGCAATGATTGTATGTATGGTAGAAGGTACATCGGCTGTTGGGGTATATTCATTGGCTGAGACATATAATTTGGTGGTTGCACATACGTTGGCTGGATAGATCCTCCAGGCTGAGCCAAGTATCCACTAATCGGCTGAATATTTAGCCTTGGATTATACGAACTCCCTTAATTATCTCTCTGGGGTTTGTCCTGCTAGATCAACCGTAGGCATGTGACTTGTGTAAATAGGTTGTTCCCAATTACTATTAGGACCATTCCAAAACCTTGTATTACTCAACGACAATCCCAAGTTCCCTGGTGCATTGGAGGGTCTTTTCATTAACTGTATTTGGCCAAATTGGGGCCATTGATGCCCTCCAATGTAGGTCATTATTTCACGAATATTCTCATGTGCATTTGCATGTATGGACTCAGTTGATTGACCATGAGTTTGCAACATTTCCCTTTGCTGCTGCTGAAATATCTACAACTCATTTCGCACCATTGGCTTTACTATCTCAACCAATTGCTTAGATACTTCCTGTATTAGATTATTCACTCGTGCTTCAATTTGTTGCCGGATAAAAGATGTCGACATCAGTAACAGCTGTCTCTCTTTGCTTCCAGTCTACGTGGAGCTAGTCACGTCAGGAGAGGCTGCCGAAGCCCTCAGTGGCTGAGAGGTAGCAGCTGTATTCGACTGCTCTAAAGTCACCACTTGGGATGTAGTCAAGGTTGCCGTATACGTAGCTGGTCCCCCCTGCTTTCTGCCTTGGGGTAGAACTTGGATCCCTCGGCAGCAGCTGAGAGGTAGCAGCCGTATTTAGCTGCTCTGAAGTCACCACTTGGGGTGTAGTCAAGATTGCCGCATACGTAGCTGATTGCCCCCTACTTTCTGCCTTAAGGTCAGACTAGGATTTGTTGAACTCATGTTGATGACCGTCTCGGATCGCAGATTCATATGCCAAGTATGATCTAGCCCCGGTACAGGAAATTTTTGCTAACCTAATCTTGGAAGTCCCACTGGGCGTGCCATTTTTATGTTGGATGAAAATATATGCAATCGGCTAACTTTCTAATGAGAAACTTATCCGAAAAGCAACATCCCAAAGATTACCAGTGTTCAGGCGATTAATGCTAAGAAGGGTACTTTGCTTCTTAGCAAATGGACTCCTCAAACGGCTCACAGGAGCAAGTATTTGTGCAAGATTGGTCAACAAAGAATTGCAATAGAAACTTGAATTTCTATTAATCAACCATGAGTTCATACAAAGCAATGAAACTAAAGAAATGACATAAAGCTAAAAGGAAATGAAAGAGAAATAAAAGTTAATAATCAAAATGACACGATGTGTGTTTGATCTTAGTGATCATTTTCTTCTCTGTGCATGAACCTTTTATAATCTTCCTTGACTTTCACCACTTCCTTATTTCATGTATGTAGTGGTCATTTATGCACCTATGTTCTTAGTAGTGGTAACCGCTACTTTATTATGGCTTTAGTCTCCAACTATTCTTCTATTATCAACTATTGGGCTCAATTATTTTTCTTATCCCAACATTCCATTCAGCTGATGCAGCATTTTTAAGCCTACCATTACTTTTCAATTGACGAATATTTGCCTTGGACCCAATTGTTTTTCTTGGCCCATTTCATCCTCTAGCTAGACCCCATTTCAAGTCATTTGTCAGCTTAATTTATGGTGCCAACAATGGTCATAGAGTACTTAAATGAATTATACTCTATGTAATAACAAGGTGATATTTTAAATAAAAGTATGGATTCTATCATAATTAATGCTAAAATCTTATGTCCAGCCCCTTAGGTCTCTCCACCTGCCACCAGTCATCGACCATCATCGACCATCTCCAACAACAATGTGCTTTCGGGCCAAGTCCCCGACCTTGCTTCCTCCCTCGTCAACCTCAGCAAGCTAGACGTGGCCAACAACCATCTCTTTGGACACTGACCTGATGCCATGCTCAAACAAGTTTGATATTGCAAGCTTCTTAATTTGGCAACGGTGCCCTTTCTTCTTCGACAATAATTGCAATCCATGAAACCTTGCCCCACTCGGACATTTTGTCAGACGTGCAATCACTTCTTATGGTATGAAACTAGATGCTCGTAAAAGACTTTTGCAAAAACACCTGTTTAAATATTTGATGCGATAAAAAACGACAAATCAAGTTCATAGGATAATATTAAACTTAATCTCGTGAGCCATCACAGTGGTCCATGCGGGATTGCTTGTCATATGCTCTCATTGGGATCTCCTTCCTACGTCAACGAAGCTTCCAGTCGGTCTTGTGTGGGACTCTGTTTGTCAATTGAGGTTTTAGTTATTTTCCTCTCTTAAATCATATCTTGCACAAGTAGGAATACGAGTATCCAATACAACACGATAGGTATATATATATATATATATATATATATATATATATATATATATATATTGTAGAAAATAAATATTAATAAAATTTTTATCAAAAATGATAATATGATTAGAAGAAAGTGAGGAAAGTAATTGTTAAGGACAAAACTTAAATTGCTATCTTAAAATTTTCAAATACCAAAGCTTTAAAGATGATAAATTTTCACTAAGGATGTGTTTTGGTATAGGGGTAAAGTACGATGTAAAATTTTGTGGATAAGTAATGTGTAATTTATACATAAAATTTTATATACTAGTTTTACTCCTATACTAAATACACTCTAAAAAAAAATTAGGAATATGCCAAAAATATGAATGCAAAAGTATTATATGAGTATATATTAATATGAGATACAAGTATAATATGGGTATGTCACCAATTTTAAAATATTTGTGCATCATCCCATGGAACTTGAATTTCCCTTCACAAGGAGGGGCATCATTTTTTTTTTAATTTTTTCCCTTGTTAATTAAGCCTTTTTTTTTTTTAACGTATGGAGGAAGGGGAGAGGAAATAGGGTTAGGTATCAAATCCCTTGATGTGGAATTATACTTTCAACTACTTGTGTCCAAGCCTCTTCCACCTTTGTTTATTGAGTAATAATATTTGTATGTATTTTATAGATTTAGAGTGTGTTTATTTGGGATTATTTTGATAAAGAATCACTTTTTTCATCCAAAATAATCAGTTTTCGTATATTTGGATAATTTTTTGAAAATAATTAGAATATTAAAAAAATCTATTTTTAGCTTTTTTATAGAAGCTGAAAAGAGTAGCTTCTAAAAAAAATTAATGTTCTACATTTTTGGCTATATATAAAATTTAAGATTCAAAATCACTTTTTTTAAAAGTTTAAACAAACACATCCTTATTATAGACACATAATAAAAAAGAAAAACACAAGATAATAAATCCATCATTTTTCTTTTTCAATACCTATTATTTTGCATTTTTTTTTCTAATTATGTGTCTGCAATAAATTTCTAAAATGAGTAGAAATAAAATTTAAACTTTTATTGTCAATAAGCATTTAAACTTGGTTCTTCCCCCCCACACCCCCGCCCCTCTTCTCTATCTGTCACATGTGGCCCTATTACTCAAGAAAGGAGTTGGGATGTAGGCATGTAGCTCTCCAACTTAACATCCAAATACTACAAAAATGAAAGTGAAAAGGCCTTTCTCTAATAACCAAAAGCCGCAAACAACTCCCCTTCGGAATTGCTCCAACGCATTTGAGGTTCGATTTGATAATGGTGCAACAAAATTAATAATTCACAGCTATAATAATAGCCAATTTCACACTAATATACTTAAAAAGATATACAGTGCAGGTTTAGTAACAACTTAGTTTTCAAAAATAATTGTTTTTTTTTTTAAGTGGCCGTAAAACTCAATCATATTGTCTTTTCGGTATTCATATATTTGCTCTGAAAATAAATCTTCTTATATAAAAATTCATATGACCTAATTATGTATAAATTTTTACAATTAATTGAGAAAGTAGAACCTAGTTTAGAGTTTACAAAAGAGTATTTAATTAATAATAGAAATTAACATATAATCATATGATGTAAAATTTTTGTATAAGAGGATTGATTTCCGTTTGCACTTGTCATTCCTCATTATTCAAATCTATCTATTGTAAAACAATCTCAAACTCATCACTCGTGAAGCATAAGAGATAAGATCAAAGCTCCAATGTTTCATCTTCATCATTGTTTCGGCAAACAACCATATGATCGTTGCAACTTGCCACGAAACATAGCCACATGAAAAGCTCATGTATCACCGTAATTTTGGGTGATAAACAGCTGATGGTTGCAGCACTGGACATATGCATTGAATGTAGTTGCTGGGCAGTGGTAGCAATGATAAACTAGCCTCAGTTGCTCCAATGAGCCACGGAAGAGATGGACAGTGTAGTATGGTTACAGAGGTTGTTCCAAGAATCAAATATGCGTCCCGTCAACATCGTACAAACCTTAGGCTATATGTCTCTCATTGCCTCATCCCTCTCATGGTTGCTGGCCCCACTCCTAATCTCTCAGTCGACCCTTCCATTAATGCCGCCAACCACCATCGTCTCCCTCCCTTGCTTTTAACTACAGCCCCATTTTGAAATAGAAGCCGCCATTAGCTCGCTACTTCTCATTACCAAAAGTTACCATAGATATCACTGTTGAGTAAAAGCGACCTCCGCCGTAGGCCGTCAAGTCCTCATGTCTGCTTTGAAAAAGTTTCCGTTCTTGTTTTTTTTTTACTTCTGCAGATTATGGCTCTATATTGGTGATACGCTTTAGTGTATTAGTGAAATTTTTTTTTTTTTTTTTGGTTATTTCCGACTGTGATTGTGATTTTAGATTGGCATTTTTTTCGTATTTTTTTATTTTTTTTAAATTTTATGTGAGCCAACTTGTTTAATTCACCAACTTAATTATGTTCATTTTATCATCGACTTGTGGCGAGTCAACTTGAATCATTTTTACAGCTCCAGATTTTACATAAGCTGAACTAGGTGGAAGCTTGGCTATTAATCTTTCTCTGCCTAAGACATGATGGTCAGCAATTACTTCATCCAAAAGGGTAGGCGTTTATTGCTATGCATTTAGTACTCAGCCAATCAACGCAAACCAAATTCATCCAAAGACTTGTGAAGCTAACCCGAAGCAACTCTCACCACCAAGTCCCTTTCTCCTAAAGCATCAACCCAACTCCACATGATGCTGTCACTTAAAAGCAGTGAAGGGAAATGTTTTTTAAACCCATGTTATATGAGAAGAAATTCTTAGATCCATCAATTCTTCGTCCATATGGATTTTGTATCATTTATTGATTTTGAAAAATGGAGAAGGCGATAAAATTAATGAAAATAAATGGTGGATGTTGTGGGTGGAGGAAAGAAAAAAAAAAAGCTTTCTTCATAGAGGAAGGAAGAATCTCTCAACATCCTCTTATATTTATTTTGAATGTAATTATATTATGTTAAATGAAATAGACACAAACTTTAAATAAATGGAGCTTTATTAAATTTTGTAAATGATTGTGGATGTAGACGAGTATCAAAATATGGTGTGTATTAAGATGAGAAGAATATTGTACAGATTGACATGAGAGAAGTATTTAAAAATGTGATGTTCAAATAACATCCCTAAAAACATAATTAGAAAAACAACCCATATTTCCCTCCTATGGAACACAAACAAATGTTCTTACCTCGATAGCTCCTTTCAACTAACCCAAGCCATGAACCACGAACATGTGCTCTGTTTCAACACATTCTCGAAATCTTGTTATCCTTTTTTAAGGGCTGTCCTTTTTCCTCTTTTTTTTTGTAGTTTTTTTTTTTTAATCTGAAACGCATAATGTCTATGAGAAAGGGTTAAAGTACAAGGATTAAATTGTAATTTACCCTATAAATTTTGTATCCCAGTTCTTAAAAAGTAAGAGATATAAAGCATCTTATTTCTGCCTGGATTCACTTGGTTACCATAGTGTGGTAGTTGAGTTAGTTCGTATCACGTATACCTAATTTCACTGACCATACCCAAAAATCATAACACGACAAAAAAAAAAAAAAATTTCAAAACGTACAACGAAGTAATCAATTTCTTTGCACCTATGTTATTAGAAAATCATAAGGACACCTTCTTACGTGTTTGATTCTATTTTTATAGAATTAATTTTTGTTAAAATTGGTTTAGAAATAAAATAATTTTTATTTGATAGTTTTTTTAAAAATAATTCTAATAAAAAGTAAAAAAATTTTATTTTTCTCAAAATTAATTCTAAAAATAAAAATTAATTTTGATATTGCTAAATCAAATATCATCAAAATAAATTAGATCCAAAATCAATTATTGAATATCCAAACAGGCATCCAAACACACTATCCGTGATTGCTCAACACAATTCAACCTAACCTTCCTTATTTATAAACCCAAGCTCCTAATAGCTGGCCAAGGGTGCGTTTGGATCACCCTCTTCAAAAAGATTTTTTTTTTAAATAATCTATTTTTAAAAATTTTTAAAAAGTAAAAATTATTATATATTTGAATGTAAAATTAATTTATGTTTAAATATAATATTAAAAAAAATTTATTCTTAAATATTTTTTTATGTTTTAAAAAGCTTTTTTAAAGACAAAAATTGTAACTTCTCAAAAAAAAATATTTTTTCTAATAATTTTACTGTTATTAAAATTTTTTATCCAAATATAAAAGATCTTTTTCACTAAAAAGAATTTTTTTTTATCAAAATAATGGCACCAAAACAAGCACAAAATCAGATGAAAAGTGTCATATCCCCACATTATCGTGCCATAGAAAATATATACAACGAATATGCTATTATGCTATTACATATTTAATAATCTCTCTCAAAATTTGTAAATCAAAATGCTAATTGCTAATGCTAAGTGCAATCACAACAAACGTGTGGACTACAACCACATTTTTAGTTACAACATCCACTATACCTTGTATGTAATAACGGATGCCCCTTTGATTTATTCTATTAAAGATACGAACGGTTTATCTCCCTCACCAATCTTTGTGAATAAGATAGTTCCTCCATCATTATTCATTACTGTTTTCTTATACAGCTACGCGTTCTAGGCAATTCCACAACTAGTCAACAATTTCGCACCAAAATAAGATTGAAAAACTAAAAAAAAAAAATCAACTTCACACCTATTTATCACCCTTGGGCCTTGACGAAGACAATCTCTTTGACGATATTGTTCATATGTTAATTTTGGCTAGTCTAGTATACTTGCAGACGAAGTTTATGGTATTTATCTTCTATTGGGACATTGTTGTAATTTTCTTTTCCTTGACTTCTCTGATCAACCACAACTATATAAGAAAGTCAGGAGATATGCATTCTGTTCACCAAAGTGGTTCTTAGCTCTGAGAAACCCCCAGGAACTCGTTCAGCAAACATGAAGGTACACTTATACATTATCATTTTCTTTTTTGTGGATTAGATATGCATATAAATTATAAAATACTAATCCCTTTCTGCATGTGTTTTGTAATAGCAGCAAAAGATTGTGATGAAGGTGCAAATGAATTGCCAGAAGTGCAGAGCTAAGGCACTCAAGGTTGCTTCAGGAGCAAACGGTTAGTGAGCCTTCACCACACCTTCTTTGTTCTTCGTTTAGAGAGATTTCTAGATTGATATAAATTTAACATCTTATATTTACACACATTTACAATAAAAGGAAATGCTAAATGGTACGAAAATATATTCTTAGAATTGAGTGGGCCTAACTCAACCCTAAAAGCTAGCTCATGAGAGAAGGGTTCTTGAAGTCTTTATAAAAATTTATCTATGCCATATCCTTAAGCAATGTCGGAGTCTAATATATATGCTACAGGAAACTTTACGAAAGTTTTGCACCGATGATTTGTTTGATGATCGATATCTTCACATGATAAAATTGAAACCATCTCATGTATTTTTATTGTTGCCACATCACTCATCAAATTTCGTGCGTTACTTCTTTAATAAAATTGAGCTTCATTAGTTTTGTTCAATATATACTAACTTGTTTTCAAATTCTACGTGAGTATGGGTAAATATGAAGCATTGGATTTATATTTGTGAAATCTTTTTTTTCTTCATCTACTATACTCAGCAACTAATGCTCAACATAATGGGTCTGAATGGTGAAATTTGCAGGTGTGAATTTTGTGGGCATAGAGGGGGAAGGCAAAGATCGAGTGGTGGTGATTGGGGATGGTGTGGATGCCGCCAACTTGGCGAGCTGTATGAGGAAAAAAGTTGGGTACACTGAGCTTATGACTGTAGCAGAGGTTAAAGCCAAATAGACTTGAAAGATTGAAGTATCATCATGGCAGGAAAGGATTTAGTCTTGGCTTCTATGTCTGTTTTTCTTCTGTCTCTATTGCTTTCAAATATTTAAGAGCGGAAGCTCTCAACTTCCAAGAAATTGGCTTATATTGGAACCTTATGCTAAGTCAACCCCAGGGGTATAGCGAGGCAGAACAATTCGAGAGTTGCCTGTGTCCTGTACTGAGAAATGAGAACTTTTGTTTTGATGAACCTTTCTCTTCTCTGGCTTATGAAATCAATAATTTCCATTGAAATTTTGGTTAGAAAAATGTGTATTTTTTTTCTATTTTTTAGATATCTAAATTGATATGTGGTGACTATAATTTAAATAAATATAAATTTTAATTATATAAATGATTAATAAAAAAAATTAACTAGATAAGTATCAATGTGATGTTAATTAAAAATAAATTTTTTATGTAAAAAGAAGGGCTTACACTGTTAATAAAAATAATATATTTAATTGTGAGTAGTATGTCGACTTAAAATGTCCAAATCTCTATCCACAATCAGTCAACATTCCAAGGTCTTGGTTTTATGAGTTTGATGCCCTTCACAGTCCTTTTAAATGTCCAAATCTCTACATGTTAGTGTCTTCCCTGTATCAAACATATTTACTCCTTGTAAAGGACAAAACAAAATCTCCCCATCAGCAGAACATCGTACTCAAAGCAAGGGGAGCAATGGACAAACTAAAATTAGGTAACACCCATATCTATCAACTAAGACCTACAATATCCAAAGCTTAAATGACCCCTACAACATGCTCCACCACATCATTTCCACACCAAAACAGGTGAAGTATACTCCTTGTCTATTAACTCCTAGGGCCCCCTGTATTGCATTAAGCCGCCAACTCCTGCATCTAGTTATTCACAAAAATGATGTAACGGCCTCACCCATTTGGAAAGTAACCACAAAATAAGCCCCCAAATCTGCACCTTTATTTCTTCGAGTTTATAGCAACAAAACCACCACAAACATTTGAAATCTTTAATTGAAAAAGCACCCATTTGTGATCCATTTTCAATATGATATTTCTTCCATCTTCTTTTTTCTTTCATTTTGCCTAGCCCTTGTTTGAATTTTCTTTTCTTTTTTCCAATCCAAACTCTTCTCCATGGACACTTGAATTGTGAGTTTATCAGAGTTCAATACCGATCCTAAATCCTTCCCAAGGTTCCAAGTCGTAATGGTTTTATCATATTCATCCTGATTAGAATATTCCTCTTCACTGGCCTGTTCCTCATTTTCACAGCTAGCTATAGAACAAGGACCCATTGTCTAATCCATTGAAGCCTCCATTGTCTCTTTACATAGTCTAAAGCTCGGTGGTACACTTGGGTTGGTGGAACTCCCTTCATCTACAGAATCATGCAGCCCATATTTGCTCATTTGATTAACCTCATTAGTGTCTACCTCCTTCCTTCCATGGCCCATCTTTCAAAAGGCCCGAGTCTCTCAAGACTTCTTGGGTTAGTTTGTCATCATCAAAGCTTCTAATGCTATTGGAAGGTGTTCCCTCGTATGTCTTTGCATCATCCCAATTTGTCACATGCTCTATCTCTGGTGTTGCCCCCATTATGGCCTCATTATTCTCCTCTGGTTCCAACGTAATAAGTGCATGCACTTTGATTTCCACAAACTCATTATTTGTGCAATTACTAAAGTGGGTCCCATCCTAGTATTGACCCCACCGAAATATTCTCCTCCCTTGCTGGCAGTGCCTTTTTTACTGCAAATCGTCCAGACACCAGCATACCCGTCTAAGGTTCATTGTCCTTGTTACACTTTATGAAGTCCATAATACTATGACCTTTCCCAATCTCCTTCACATATATGTTGTAGCCAAAACCATCAATGAAGAGGTATATAGATCCTTGAATATAATGACGATAGCAAGTGTCCATTAGTATCTTAGCTTCTTTGAATCCATTACCTTCCTCAGTTCCTTTTGCAACTCCAATCACTGCTCCCCACACCTCAGCAACTTGTGTGAAATTTTTCGTGGACCATGCATGCAAAGGAAATCCTAAGCATTCACCCCATACACAACGAGTTTGACACACTTTCTCAGGATTCCATGTTCTAATTTCATGAATACAATCCATGAGTGGTTGCTTATTACTCTGTAGGCATTCCTCCATTACATCCTTTGAAATGAACGTAACTAGAGCTTTATACACACCCACATCCTTCACACTAGCCATTGAGTCCAGATTCTGCTTAATCTTGTCCCCTGCTGAGAGAACATCAAAAGGTTTCAATGTCTCCTCTATAACACTTCTAGATAGCATTTCTACCATCTTCTGATCCACCTCACTGTAATAAATGACCCTTATTTTTCCATATTTCTTCTCTTCATCATCTTTGTTTGTGGTATTAAGCTTCTGATCCTCACTATCTCCTTGCACTTCTTGTTTATGATCATTTCTTTGTACAGCTGCATCACTAATGTGTTTGATGCCAAAAAAATTTTTAAAAAATATTTATTTATCCTTAAATAATGATTTAACTTTTGAAAGAAATATTTTTTTAGAGTCATTCTAGTTTAATTTCAACAAAATGTGAGATGGACTAGAAGTCCATGCTTCGAGTCTGAAAAATTCTTATGCCTTAAAAGCGACGTGTTAAATACAAAAGTAATTTAATCAATTGATTTTGAGAAAATAACTTAAATAAACAACTAGTTTTTAGAGTAATGAGAGAAAAGTGCTCCACATTGTATACATGGAGATAGAAGACACGACAATGATGTGAGCATCGACGGCTGTTGACTCAATTTGACACCGTCCCACGCGCCCACACCTTTTTAGACAAATCTCAGTCTGCCTTTTTTAAGCCATTGAAAAATTCTTAAGATATATTATTTGTACCACTATAAATAATAGATATTTCAATAATCACTCACAAAGATAAAAAAAAAATATAAAAGAAAATAAAAAAGTGAAAAAGTAAGAAGAAGAGGAGAGAGATAGAGGAGGATATCAAAATATGTAAGAGAATGGTATGTATAAAAAATATTTTTCAAAATTCTTTCGTGTTAGCTCGAGTATCATGTTATCCTAATTAATAATAAAATAATATTTTAAATAAAAATATAAATTAACGATTGATTTTTTTTAAAATAATATTTTATTGAGTATATCCATATATTTTAAATTATCTTGTAAATCTTAAATAATAAAAATAATTGATTTATTTTTAATTTATTTTTTATTTTTAAATTTATTATTTTAAGTTATAAATATTTTAAATTTATTTTTTAATTTTTAAAAATTAAATATGTTTATCTCCTTTGTAAATAATATTAGTTATATTAATAGAAATATCTTATCTAATATATGAATTAGTTAAAATAATATATATAATATTTTATGTGATATATTATATTTTTAAATTTATTTTTTAATACAATAAATAATATTTGTGAAATTGTTGTAAAGAGAATAAATATATTTAATTTTTTAAAATTAGAAGATAAATTTAAAATATTTATTATTTAAAAAATAAATTTAAAATATTTATTATTTAATAGATAAATTTAAAAATAAAAAATAAATTAATTAATTTTGCCATCCTAAAAAGTGAAAACAAAAACATGTAGAACGGATGGCAAAAAAGTCATTTTACTCGTGGTCACCCAATGGTGACAAACTCGCCACACCCCACATAGGTACCTGCTTGGGTTTTGATACTTGCACACGCTACCTTGAACACGTTCATCCCCCCTCCCTACCCTCCCACGCGCAAAGATGGGTCCAACCATCTTGTGATTGTTAAAGTACATCTTTGTCAACTTTTTCAACTCTTGACTAGAAATTGGACGCACCCGACGCTGTGGAGAGACCGCCAAAAGTAGGTGCATGACTTTAGGGGGCGCTACTTCGAGTCGCAGGAACAGAGCCCCGTGGCCTCCCAAATATCTCTCTTCCCCTGACAAAAAAAAAAATTAGAAACTGGAGATGTCTTAGTAATTTTCAAATAATATATTGTTTTGAGCGAAGAAGTTCGAGTCCCTTAAGTGTACAATTATGGATTCAATATCAAGATTTATGTGTATAAAAAAATATATTTAAAAAATATTTTTTTTAAATATATGACTATATCCCTTTATAAAATAGAAGAAGAGGAGGGGGTGGGGAAGATGTCTAAGATAATTTGTTAAAAATGGGGGTACAAAGAGCTTTTCTCGGATTAGAAACTAATTGTCATCCCTACAAATTGGGGATGGTGATGGAGCAGGATGAGGGCATGACTGGGCAATGCTTTCTTCATTCCCACCTCATCTTTATCGTGGATAATTATTTATAAACTCTATGAGAGCGGTGGGTATCTTACAAATATTTGCATGTATTCAATAATTCAAAGTTAAATTTTTAACATTACAAAAAAAAAAATAACTAAAATAAATTTTAACGGTACATATCATAATTTTGTTAAATTATTTAAAATTATTATTAACCTAACAAATATAACAAATAATATATTAATTCAATTATATCTTTTATAATCAATTTATGTAAATAATAATTTTTGTACATAATATATTTTTTAAAGATTTATTATTAGTGTGAATTCATTATCTAAAAATTTATTATACTAGATGCTTATAATAGTGGGCTAACTACCCACTATAATATAACAATTCTTTAAGATTCTATTGGCTTATACTATCAGTTAATAAAAATTAATCTCCTAAGATAATACTTGCAAGACAAAAGTTATGATCGTCATTCCCATCTTTATTTATTAATTGGGTACCCATCTTCCACCACGTTATCAATTTTCACCAATGTGTAGATTTTTGTCATCCCTACACCCAAGATAGAATCAATTACTATCTCCATCTAATTTTATTTGTCTTTTAAGATTTTGGCATATATATTAAGAAATTGTTAAAAATGGCTCAAATATTGAAAAAAAAATTATCTTAATTGAACTAAATTACCCTTTTCTCTCTTTCTCTTTATTCTTTTCTCTTTTTCTCTCTCTTAAATCATCTCTTTTCTCTCAATGCATTAAGGATAAAATTAATAAAAAATAATAATATTTCTTTGAAACTTTCAAATAACAAATAATATTTGAATAATTTTTTTTTGGCAAAATAAACACTTAAAAGTAGACAAACGTAGTAACAATTATTGGGGAAGCCGGATTGAACTTGAGCCCTCACTAGTGGCCGGGGTTCTTCCCAGTCTTCCCACTAGACTACACTACATTGAACACAAGCACTTATTATAGTTCAGTGATGGGCTCTAAAAGTCAATTTCATATTGGATTTATTTTCAATGCAATGTTAGTATTAAGGTTTTTTTTTTTTTAGTTTCCTACATATATCTTTTAGTGGAGATAATCCGATTTAAGACAAAGTTGGATATTAAATATGAGTACCTCTCCCAATTAAAATTCGAATCGTAATTTGCTACGTTGTGAAGGGACTAGCCCCTTCTCCTAAATTCAATCCCTATTGGTAGTTTTAAAAGTTTTTACTTTTATCATCAATACCCATATCATTGAATGCTAAGCAGCCAAAGTTAATTGTCAAAAACACATGGTAAGAGAAAATTTGCCAAAAACATTGACAAAAGGAAATAGAGTAATATTATTTTGACATAGTCTACCTTGTACTCTAACCCGACATATCACCTATACATTATTGGATGGGTGTGTGGCCCCCACTTAGACTAGGTTTCACATCCATCAAATAATGAATAAGTAGTATGTTGGCTCAAAGTATGAGGTGGACTCTGTTAAAATAACATTTCTCAAGAAAATAATGTGACAACTTATAACCACATGTTCAATGCGGCATAAGTCGGGCATGTCAACTTTAGGTAAAAGTTTTGGCTAAAAAGCATTTTTTTAGTATCAAAATTAGGCTTAATTTAGTATTATTGTGGTTTTCACATAGTTACTGAGTTCTCTAAACTCTCTAAAATTGCTTTTAACAAATTATAATAATATTATTTGGTAAAATAATGTATAAGTTATTTTCAATAAGCAAAAGTTATAAGTGTAGTATTTGATAAAAGTTGTTCTTAATATTTAAAATTACTATAATGGACATAAATATTAAAAAAAAGTACTTTCTCTTGTTATTATCATTAAAGAGAGTAAGGTTATATACCAATTTTTTAAATTTTAGAAAGTACAAACTAATGCTAAAAAATATCTCATGAGGGCTTTCAAGAGCACTCGCTAGTCTTTAATAGCCAGAGATAAAAATACTCTAATTTTATTTATCAAACAGAAAAAATTAACTTATATTTTCATAAGCAGGAGTACTCTCTTAAAAAGTATTACCAAATTAGATCTTAATCTCTTTCAAATTTAATGTGTCATTTTTCTTATAACGCCAATAATCAGGTAATTAAACACCTTAAAATCTATGTGTGCAAGAAAATAGAAGTTGTAAAATTAATAAATTATCTTAAAAAATCCCCTTTTATAACAAGAGTGAGAAAAAAAATAAAATTCAATTCCTTTTCCTTTTTATGTTTAATATTTATGGCAAACAACTCTCTTCTTTCCCCCTAAGAAATTAATGGATAGTCAAAACATAAACCAAAAGGACACACAGGCGCATCAAAACGTTTTTACTTTTCAGACATACTAGAACAGTATCTAATCAAGTACTATATTAAACTCGAATTTCTGAACAATATGATCACCTATATCCTTTGCTAGTTCAAACCTTGATGGATCCAAATTCTTGAATCACAATTGAATCAACCACAAAACTTCTACTTCAGCACATAGGACAATTGCTAAGTTGGCTCCTTCTACACCTATTCTTCTTTCTCTTCATCAACCATATCGGTGTCATTAAGATATGAAAGTGGTGATTGTCCATTGGCACAATCATTGTCATTCTTCTCATCAATATGGCTCAAAAATGAATCAACCACTTGTCTAAGAAACGGATCAGACTCAATCAACTCCCTAGCCCCCGAATCATCAAATTCAACTGAAAATGGCACTATCTCTTTCTCTCCATTATCCATCATCATCATCTCTTTGTTCTTCAACTCCGGCACCAAAATTGAATGAGTCAATTCATTGAGTTCAACTTCATCACCAACTTTTTCTTCAGCAGGATCTGGCACTTCACAGTTAATAAAGACCTTCATCCCTTTCAGTTCAGGAACCTTGGTGTTCTTCTCGAATGCTTGTATGACCTCTTTGCTTTCCACACTGACACCAGGAAGAAAATCAACACAGCTTTCTTCCTAAATGAAGAAGAAATTAATAAGAATTAAGGGAAAGAGTATAAGAACAACAAATCAATGAGCTTTTAGTAAGATTTTTGTGCACAATGTGAAAATAGTGAGAGACACTTAATTTAATATGATATGAAGCAGAAGCATCAGAAGAGAAAGGTTAGTTGACTGATGAGTTAGTCTTGTCAATTGACAGTTAACTGTCCAAGTCATCAGAAAGTTAGTTTGTTAGTTAGGCATATGTTTTGCCCATAATCAGTCAATGAGTAATTTACTTGTATTTTGTGTGTGTAATATTGTTTGATGGTTCATTGAGAATAACTCTTATGCTTTGTTTTTAAATAACCATTGGTTATACTACAAAAGTTGCGTAATTCTTCAGAATAATAGTTTAAAAATATAAGTTACAAAATTTGTACTTTATATTTCTATTTTGTTAATTATGCATATATATGCCTAATATAAAGCATAAATGATATATTGGTATCAAGTTCAAAAGTTGATGAAGAAGAGTATTGATCAGGACATGATGCATAAGTGTAAACATAGTCCCATCGTCACTCCCATTTTGTCCTACTTTGAACTATAGTTATATAAACCGTACCTAAACAAAGGCCAAAAGGTCATACACAATTTTCACACAATTTTCTCACCCATAATTTTCTCACCCCTTAGCGACGGAGGGTGCTAGTAGATTTAGCTTAAAGGGATGACCACCAAAAAAAGATTACTAACTTAGAGAAGATCTATTGTTTAACTAAGAAGGGTTAGAATCAAGTTATACTGATATAATTTTAATTATAATTACACCACTTAATAAGATTCAAATCTCATCATCACTTCCAGTAAATTTTCTTAATGGATAATATGCAAATACTATTATAAGTTCTCACTCAAAATTGTGACAGGTCTCTAACCTTAAAGTGTAATAGGCAATAGCCATATACCTCTACCAAAACTTTTATTCACAAAAATAAATTCATATAAAAATACACAAAGCATATAATTTTATATTAATTAATAATCAAGCACAAACAAAAGTCGCACATTCAAACTTCCAATTAAAAGCGTTTATGAAAAAAATGAAACCTAGCAAGTGAGCGAAACATAAATTTAAAGCCAAAACTACCTTTTTTAAAGTATAATAAAGTATGTTACCAAAGAGAGAGAGAGAGAGAGAGGATATATAAGGTTCTGTTTGGTTTTTAAAAAATAATTGTTTATTTCTATTTTTAAAATTAATTATAAAAATGCCATTTTGTTTTTAATTTATTTTGTCAAGATTGTGTAATAAAAACATTCAAAACAAAATTTTAATTTTTCACTATTTCCTTTACAAAATTTTGAAAATAATAAACGAATTGAAAATAACATGATTTTTTTGTAATTTATTTTTAAAACAAAAAATAAAAATAAAAAATGTCTGTTGAATCCAAACAGAGCTTAAGGTGTTGCATCACTACACCTTCATTTCCTAGAGGACGTCAAAACTGATGAGAGGGGACGAGGAACAAATTTCAAGTCTTCATAAGCAAATGATTTGCACTACATGGTAAGTCTTTATCGAATTGTTGAATCAATTGGCACAATTTCACTCTGGGCTATTGTCTTGTTTGTCAAGAAAAAGTAATCAGGAATATTCAGTAAACACAAATTAATGTAGAGGGAAAGCCTGAGAACAAAGAGAGAACATCATGGTGGAAAAAGATGAGAAGAATAATAATTTATATTCGAGATGGAAAAAAAAAATTAAGATACAAACTATTAATGTTGCCACAAAATCAAAAAGGAACAATTCCTCATAATGTAAACAATTAATTAATGTTGTAGAAAAGGCATTCTTCAATAAATAAAAGGAATTCAGAAGCCTTTATGGCAGTAATTAATGTAGAGAGAAAATGGACCAAAGTAGCAAAAAACAGTAAACACGCATGGAATTGCGGACGTGCATTGGATTTGACTTTTTATGAAGGTTAAGAAAAACGGATTCACTATCGAACCTGTCAAGTTAGGGAGGGGTTTAAAGATTTAATAAGCCCAATTAAAGGTTTGATCAGAATATAATAAAATATATATTTAATTATTTATATATAAATATATAAATATAATTAATTAAAAAATAAAAAATAATATAAATTATTAAAATAATATAATTAATATATAATAATATTTATTATGAGATATTTTATTAAATATCTTAAATATAAATTTTATTTATTTTAATTTTTATTTATATTTCTTTTAGAAAATATTTACAGATAATATAACAATTATTTTTATTTTATTTTTAAATTAATTTAAAAGTATATAATAAATAAGCATATTAAAAGAATTAAGATTCTAAAAGAAATAATTTTTTGTTCTGATTAAGTTTCTTTTTTTTTTTTTATAAAAGAAACAATAATATTTTTATCAAAATTTTAAAAAAAAAAAACCAAACTGGTCAACCAATTAGACCAATTCAGTTCACCAATTTTGACTAATTCTTGATCGATTTTGACCACATCCAATTTTATGGTGAAGACTAGATCGACCTGGGGTCTAATTCCGGGTTGGACTAGTCGGATCTAGTTCTCTTAATAATACTTTTTATTGCAAGATGATATAGTTAATAGGTGTATTTTAGAGAATAAATTACATAATTTTAATTATTAATAAAAGGTTAAAAGAGTAAATTACTACCTATTTATAATTGATTTTATTTTATAACATTTTAAAATCATGATTTTTTTATTAACAATCATCGTTTCACATTTCACTCTTAAATGCACTTGCATTTTGAAAAAGTCAAATTTACCTTAATTTAATGTTATGAATTATTAGAAGCAATATTTTTTTTTTCAATTTATTACTATATGTTAATTTATACCCCCTCTATTTTGAAATAATTTTTCAGTTTTAAATACATACATATATTAAGGAAATGATTAGAAAAATTTTAGTATTAGAAAAATTTAAGTATATTTTATAAAATTGCCCTTTTTACTTAATCCTTTTTCGTTCTTAATTATTTCTTCTGATGTATTCTATCTCCTCCGCTACTCCTTTATTTAATAAAGGTATAACTAGAAAAAAATTAATATTATCAAAAAAATTTAAATAAATATTTATTTGTGAAAAAATAAAATCTTGAAAATGGACAATTATTTTGAAATTGAGAGAGTAATAGCAAAAGTTTAACTAACATTCATGATGCAAAAGCATGAGTGCTGCTATGCTTCTGCATTTTCTGACAACTTTCTAAGTAGTATAAGTTATTGGTTGTATTATGTAAAATTTAGGGTTCATTTTCATGATCAATTATGAAAATTTACCCATGACTATATCATCTAAAATTTTTACATGAGAGGATTCACTCTCAATTATTTTTCCATTGATGAGATCTTCATTTTATTTGTCACATTCTTTATTCTGCATTTAGAAAAAGTTTATTCCAATATGGAAATATGGTATGAATTGAAACTCGATGTAATACACATCTATTTATTATGTATTATTTTTTATACTCATATTGTAAGCATTAAAATATTGACATATAGAATTATCTAAAACATGACACATTAGCTTATTATACAAGCTGTCATCCCATCCGCATCCCATTTCTCAATAGAAGTTGTTCAGTTACGAAACTAGAAACTAGATACATAATAGAACATCTACATAAAAATGTAATAGTTTGAATCATCAACATAAATATTATTAATAGAGTGGCCAACAAATCAATAGTCGCACTTGAAACATCAACGTCTCTTATAGTTATAGTGTGTTTGGATTGGCGTGGGGGAGGTTAGAATTGATTTTGGGATGTCAAAATCGATTCTAACCATTTTTTATGATATTTGATTTTCCACTCCCAGAATCAATTCTTGCCTCTAGAATTCTTGCCTCGCACGTGATCAATTCTAGAGGCAAGAATTGATTTTTGGGGAAGTGAAAATTTTTTATATTCTATCAAAATCATTTTTAGAGGAACTACCAAACATAAATTATTTTACCTCAAAATTAATTCTAACTAAGTCAATTCTAAAAAAATCAATTCTATCTATAATTAATTCTACAATACAAAACCAAACACACACTTAATTATCATAATGTTCAACATTTGTGTTTTATCATTTTGTACAAAATATTAAATTACATTCACACTCTCCTTTCTTAATTTTCTTTTTGTTTAAAGTTTTTTTGCTGTTTAATGAAAATTTGATCTATATTGAACACCTTAGATTTTCCATCACAATATAACAAAGACTCAACAGCCAAATTAACACAACATAAAAGCTATTCATTTTCTTAAAATTAGTACTACACAAAAATAAAATTACAAATTTATTAAAAATTAATTATCACTCATGATTGTCTATTGTCCACACTTGTATAGGAGAATAGTGTAAAAAAAAAAATAAAATCAACACCCATCTAACTCAAAATCTCTCAGTCTTTAACTCCTCCACATTTTACCCTGTACATTCTCTAGGAAAGGTTCTCCACCCAAAAAAAATAAAAATGAATACTAGTTTCTTCACATCTGAATGCAAAAAGAGATGGTTGGTTCCACAAAATGCGTGTAATATGTCTATAGAAATTCTTCACACTAGAAAATAAAAAAGAGTTAATTCTCTTAAAAATGATACTTTTGGATAGAGTCAATTCTCTTAAAGATGATACTTTTGGATGAACAGATACTTACTTTTGATATTTTAAACAAAATAGCTCTTATTATATTAATTATCAAAAAATTAGTTGAAATATCACTATTTGATTTCTTAATTTTTGAAGAGCACACGTCAAGTAATGAGATGTTCATGCATTTATGTTACATGCTTTTTTTATACGCATTTTACATGATTTTCATACTTTACATGCTTTACACTTTATTTTGGCATTTAAATTAATTCAACACATTTAAACAATTTCGAGTGATAGTATATTCAAATTAAAATTCTTAAACCTTGAAAATTGACATAATTTTGTCTAAATCTATTGTTTCTTACTATCTCAATCTAATATTAGTATGAGTAGCTAATAGAAATTAAAAAATAAATATAAACTAAAAAAATAGTTTAAACAAAACAATTCTTATAACGTGAAAAGAAAAAAACTCATTTAAATATCAAATATATATATAATTTCACTGTAATAAAAAAGATCATATATCTTTGTTTCACTCGTATTATTGCGCTATTACCTTATTATAAATAAATAGCATTTTTCTTCCATTAGATACATTTTATGCTTTATAATAATTAGGTATCACCTATTAATTTATTTTTATATTAAATTAAATAACATCATATATCTCTCATCTCTTTAAAAAAAAAAATACAAATTGATTAATAAAACTTAATTTTCCCGCGCATTGCATGGTCCAAGTCTAGTGATCTCTAAATTTTGAGTACGGAGAACGATCGGTCTTTGTATACTTGTAGGCTGAAATCAGCTGGTCGTTCCTCTAATCTGCTCTCCTCCTTCCTTTCATTTGATCAGAACTTGTCCCTCTCTTTTTGGGCTTTTCTCTTCGTTATTCTAGTTCCCTCAAAAAGTAAAACTCTTCACAGACGAGGCCAGAGCCTCAGTGGTTAGTCTTGCACCTCGTAAAGCAAGTGGAATCAATTCGATTCCCTTGGTGAGGGGTGCAGAGCACGCTTGAAATATTCCCCACTCCCCCCTAATGACCAAAAAAAAGGAAAAACTCTTCTCTCTATTTACTGCAGGAGCTATCTTCCCCTTGAGGGTGATTGTTCAATTTGGGTTGGGCTTAAACGGTGACATCTTTTTTTCTTGTTCCTTCCAAAAGACAAAACGTTGCACACCCAGGCCAAAAAAAAAAAAAAAACGTTGCACACTCAAACATTTAGGAGTTCATCCTAAAATTCAAAAACTCACTAACTAGATGGGCAATGAAGGGATCTAAATGTAATTTTATTAATTGGAATCTCATTAGAAGGGAGATAGATATTCAAAGAAAATGTTTATTTCACATTAAGTTATCCATAGCACTCCAAAGTTTTATGCAGAGCAAATTATTCAAATCTTTTGCTTCCTGCATATTATTCACCAACACAATTTTTATATATCTCAGTGAAGAGAAATATAAGATAACTTATAAGGGGTCTGCTTCAGCATTGAGTTGTGATATGCTTATGGGCAACATCCGTCTCCACAACATACTTTTCCACATCGGATTATTGGCTTCCAAATGAACCAGCAGCACCGACAACCTTCACAAAAAAAGAAAAAAGAAAAAAGAAAAAAGAGTCAAAACAACATTGTTTCTATAGTCTATCCAATTCTTGCTAGAATTAGAAATTGGAGACTTAGAATGAATCCAAAATCATGAGCACATATTAATTAACTTTACCTTGAGGATAATAGACCATATGTTTAGATGTTGGTGGATGAGGTCTTGTATTGTCTTCATTTGCACAAACAACTAGTAATGTCACTAGTAAGAGCCATGAGAAAGCAATGACCAAAGCTCCTTTTTTCACCATCTTATCAAACTTGCGCATTCTCTTTTCTTTGCTAATCTCTTTGTAAGAAGGTCTCCTTAGGCTAGTTCTTCGATCAAAAATTGATGGGATTTTGCAAGTTGTTTCTTATTGTCATCTTAAATAGTAGTGCTAGTGCATATCCTTTACATGAATTATGGGGCACCATTTGCCTTTTACACGCTCATCCTCATCTTTTATGTCATAATTGAGCTTGACAATTTTGACTGTCCCCATTTTTCAACACAACGTCATAGTCACATATGAAACCTTCGCCGCCGAATCAAATCATCGGTATGTATGTCCAATTTAGTGTACAGACACAGCTAAAACAACGTGACAAGCCTAGGATTCTAATAATATTGAGAAATAAAATTGATAAATATTAGATGAAATTAAACAATGTCTGTATTTTTTCCTTGAAAGTTAAAACCTTGAAATAACTTTGTATTTGGTTATCGCTTGTGAAAAAGTTATTTATATATGGTTCACCACATGTCGATTTGAGTATCTAAAATCATATCGATTTATAGTTAATTAGGCAATTTTCTTATCTTTATGTTAGTTTTTGATGCTGAATTAGACTAAAATTTAATCTCAACTTGGATATAGCATCGATCTTAAGCTACTTGCAAGTCGCAAATATGATAGCTCCAGATGTCTTTTAGTGTGAGAGAGGTGTGTTTTGGCTCAAGTTCGACCTCAATTCTATATACCTCAATTCTATATACCTCAACCCCAAGCTTGGCACAGCATGAGTGCAACCTTGCTTGAGACATCTAGAGGAGGTTTTGATCTTCATAATATTGTCCACGCTTTCAACAATCCTATCAGGTTTGTTTTCTTTCTCTCTCTCAATGTATCAGCAAAGTTGATGACTATGATAATGATAAAGTTGTCCACATTGAAAATTTCTCTGTTTATCCTGTTATGACCCTTTATGCAGTTGTTGCCTTAATTGTATTATACTTGATAGGCTGTTTATTTTGTAATAGATTCATCTGTTTGATGAAAAGTTTCGGATATTGTCTGTATCCATTTAATGACTATCTTGAGAGGAAGATTTGGAGGAATCCCTTCTAATATTGGGTTAGTTGTTAGTCTGCGTGGTGATCAACATAGCAGCAATGAAAAACGAGAAAAGAGAAAGAAGAAAGCATTTGTACAATGATTTGGGCAAAGAATCTCACACTGATGCTTTTTACTCCTTCCTTTTTCTTCTTTTAAGACTTCTTTTTTCATTACGTGGTGTCATTTGCTTATCTGGATAAACCTTTCATAAGCATGGATCAGTCCAATGCAGAACTATGAAATATGATTGTTTGTTATATTGTGTTTATGTAAACTATTTTATCTTATTTCCTTTAACAAGTGATATAAAGGGTCTTCTTTTTCCCACCTCCTTTTGTTCCCTCCCTTCCAATTGCTCATCTTTGGATAAACCTTTCAAAGCATGGATCAGTCCAATGCAGAATTATGATTATGTTTATGCCAACTATTTTATCTTATTTACTTTAACAAGTGGTATAAAGGGTCTTCTTTTATGACCTTCCTTTCTCCCCTCCCCTCCCTTGTCTGTTAAATGCTGGTTGATGCTTCCAATAATAACATTGAAGCAGAAAACTGCATGACCACTCTCTCTGAAATGACACTAGTGGACCTCTTGTTCAATTCAAGGAGTATGCTTGGTGATCTTGTTATCTAACGACAGCTGATAATCAGTCCTTTCAGATTCTCTCATGCTTGAAATTTCATCTATAGTATATCCCAATCACATCATGATGGCAAAGCTTTATGATCCAGAGGGGCATGCTTATCTGTATTCAAATAGATATATTGTGATTCAATTACTTGTAATCAATTAATACTTAATAAAATGAGCAAATGCAGTTTTCTGCAAAGTATAGTAGGATCCAACTTCCAACATTGTATTTCTGCATTTTCAAAATTGGCACTAACTAAAATTCTTTGAAAACGCATTGTAGATTTATAGTGTGAAAACAATGGCAAGCTAGATTAAAATCTTGTTTTAATTTATATGAACCTTCTCTTTTCCAATTTCCCCTAGAAATTGAAGTAGGGCATAAGAGCTTTTAAAGTTACCACTATACCTGGTAAATAATACATGGAGAGAAATCTGAACCAGCCCTGATTATCTGTTTTAGTTTATTGAAAAGACAAAGACTATATTTAATAGATTAATTTAAAAATGAGGTGAAATGAGGGTTGTTGAAGGTTAGTTCTTAGGAAATGGCTTTAGCCGGTAAGGGACGTCTTATAGCTTAGGCGAATAAGACTTCACAACTCAGAACCTGTGTGGGCAGCAGGAAAATGAAGGAGGAGAAAAGGTAGAATGGATGAGCAAACTAAACCAAGGGCTTATTAATGCTAATCAGTAACATAGTCAAGAAAGGCATCGATACCCTTTTGATTGAATGCCAAGGAAAGGATTATTAATGCTCGCCAGTAGCATGGTTAACAAAATCTTTGTAGTGCTTTGCATTGTTGATCTTTTGATTGAATGCCACGTCTGTGACAATGATGATGGAGAAATGATGAGCTTAGGAGAGGGAAATAAAATATTAAGGTAGTGTTTTGGTATATTACCTATTAAGATTGTCAGTAATGTAGATTATTATTTAGAAATATTGCCATATTTTAAATTGCTGGTAATGTTAAATACAGTATTTGGTATGCATACTTATCTAAGTGGCAATTTACATTACCCTGTTTGATATATCGAAAAGATTACTGGGTAATATATGCATTAAAGTAATATAATAATAATAATAATAATAATAATAATAAATAGCTAATAATAATAATAATAAAAGAAATAGTTTATTATTATTATTATTATTATTATTAATTATAATAATATTAATAATGAGTAATAATTATTATTAAATAATAATAATTAATATTATGAATATTAATTATTATTTAATAATAATTTATATTATTTTTAATTTACATTATTTAATGATAATAAATTATTAATATAATTAATATTTAATCATAATAATAATTATAATTATTATATATAATTAATCATGATAATATTAGCAATAATAATAATTAATAATTATTAATTATTAATAATATTTATTTTTAATAATAATAATAATAGAAGAATTGTTCCATTAGTGGTAATCCATATTACCACATTTCAAGGAGACAATTTATATTACCACATTAATAGTAATCTACATTATCTTAAAAATCTAAATCTAGATTGCCAGTAATGTTATCTAACCAAATAGAGTAATGTTATGAATCCAGGCAATTTAATCAAATATTGTCAATAATCCAGATAAAAATGCCACCTAAGGGTTTATGCATGCCTCTTGCCACTAACATACAGGAAAAGAGTCGGAAAAGTATCTTAAGCTGGCTTGATTTTCAAACGTAGTACTGCTTGGATATGCATTGGTATCACTTCGAAAAGAGGAAAATCTAAAAAGGGGATATTAACAGGCTATGATGTTAAGACTTGCAGTGTAATCTATCAGAATCATCGTTATTCCCGAACTAAATACAGTTAAGATCAATTAATAGAGGAAATATTTTGAATTTTGAAGTTCCCTAGATTTTCTCTTTCGATTGAAAACTTGCTGATTATTTTTTTTCCATTAACTATCTGTGTGCTTTGACTGACCATTCTTCTAGAGAATTCATTGAAACATTCAGTGACTTGTTTAGCAGACATCGGATAATTTAGGGAGTACATACATACACACAATTTTATTTGAAAGGAGAAGGAGGACTCTGATTTTCATGAACAACTAATGCAGGAAAATGGGCATGCAGTGCTTGTTTGTTGTTGTTGAGGGTGCTGACTTTGGAAAATGGAAATAATAACCAGATAAGTTGAAGTCAGAGCTAAAGCACATGGACCACCCAGGTGAGTTGTTTACAGTGAAAGCACACTAATAGATCCTACATATATGATTCATGCAGTCCATGCAAATGCCATTGATAATTTGTATTGCACACTCCTAGCACACACTGCAATTCCAGGAACCATGGCAACGTGTAGTGGATTGGTTGGTGGTCATATTAATGCAAACTATGTTTTATATATATGGGTTTTAGCGTGTTTCAAATTTAGTTTGTCTATACGTATTTAACTATGGAAAAAGTCTCATATTGCTCATGAAAATATTTTAAGATGGTACTTAATCGGTAAATACCTTACGGTATTGAGGTAGCATTGTGGACTTGGGCCTTAGTTAAATATACACACGCGCGCCCCGTCTCGTCCATCCGCGCGCGTGTGGGTCTGCCAAGCTTTTACTACCCTATAAATTTTAATTTTAGCCAAAATTCTTTTTTACCGTTGCAGCTCTTTAATGCTCCAACGGCTTTTTTTCTGACCGTTATCCAACGGCTCTTTTACAACAACTATTTCTTTTCCTTATATAAACCCTGCTACATGGCACAACACAACACAGAACTACATCTCCTCATTCTCACTCTTCTGTGCAATAGAAGCTGCCCCCACTGTTTCTATTGCGTTTTCTGCCTCTTACAAGATTTGCTGCTCAACGTACCGGGACCATCGTGTGGACGAGTTCCTGTGGAGACCCACGTCTAATACTGGAGGGTTAACCGTCAACGCCATTCTACCGAGCATAGCTTTGGATAGGGCGGAATTAAACCCTTAAGAATAGTGCTTTGCACGATTCGTGATAACCTTGTTCTACTATATCTTGTTGTTGCTGTCATTTTATTCTTATTATTTAAAGCTAAAATACTAGTGTTCAAATTATTTTTCACAACAAACTATGCATACATTCTATTGGAAAGATGTTACCCCTGCCAGTAACCTAGTTAATACAAAAGATCACAAACGGTCATGAGTAGCCAATCAGCCTGATTTTGTAAGGAGCTATACATTCAAAGTTTTCTTTCTACTGCCTGAAAAGTTTTCTTTCTTTGTAGAAAATAGGTTCACAGTTGTGACACCCCTCACATTTTTTTTAAGTTTTGCAATTATGTGTTCATATATGCTGTATAAAATAGATGTACGGGTGAAGTGTGCTCACCCTAGAAATTATTTTGTTATGACTAATTAGTAGGCAATGATTGCCCCGGGAAAATTAAGAATCCAATTTTGGAATGATATGCAACCTTCTTTCTGGTGAGTCTAAAGAAGATAGAGCGACCAAAGTAGTGATTGGATTCTGGGGCCATACATATCTGTGGCAATCGTGAATCAATGGAAAATTGCAAGAGTCCTAAGTGCAATGTAGATGCAAAAGCAGTTCGTAAGTGATAAGCATGTGCTACTATTTCTTTTCCCCCCTCTTTTATGGTGGCAGACATTGCTACTCAACAATGAGTGTTAAATAAGCTTTCTATATTCTATACCAACTATCCCAATTGATGTTTGGATTCCCTCAAAGTGGCAAGAAAGCTATAAAAAGAGGAAAGATAAGGTGTCCCTGAATGAGGAATCCCCAATAGCATTTGCTGAATGAAGAATTTTTCACGTAATCTTCCGTTGTTATGCTGACTTTTACTAAAGAACACTGAAATACTAGCAAATACCTTTTTCTTTTTTTCCCTTTTGTGTTGGTTGAGAATATCAATATCTGGATTTACCTTGGCCCTTGGAAAAAAAAGATGTTTCCTTTTACGATCCTTCAAAAGCTTGCAAAGTGGTTTTGAATATATAATAAAAGGGTACACTGAACCAACACTTGATCCGCACATTTGTGAAGGGCATTTGTATCCCAATTCTATATCTATTGCTATGCCATTTTTCCACAACTTATTACAATGAAAATTCGGATGGCATAAGGGAAAAGAAGACATGAAAAGTGCAATATTCCTTATTCCTTAAGAACATGACACTTGTTGCTCTATGATTGAAGGATTTGTGGACTCAGCAAGACATTGATCAAGGTAGAAAGTTTGGTAAAGAAATGTGAAAACCTCTCCCTCTCACATATTCAGTTAAGATCTCTGACAGTTTGTGGGAAGGTAGAGAGGATAGTAAATATATTGAAATAAAAGCAAATAATGAAAATAAGTATCAGTAATACTAATTTTCTATGAGATGAGTCTTCATACTTCATGACAGCTTTTTCTTTTAGATTCAGATGCACATGAACTTTTAAGCCAATGTCAGAAAAGCAGTTAAGGGACTGACAATGATGGGGACCCAGCCGGCACCATAAGATGCCATTTGGAAATAGGTTAATAAGCACCTCTATTTTCTTTCTCATTATCTTGCAGAATGTAAGTTATAAAAATTGCAATACGCATGCAGACAGTTAGATATATAACAACAGTTATTTTAACTGTAAATGATCCTTTTCCCTCCTTAGATCTTATAATGATGTGAGAATCTTGTGCATTAATTTAACTTCCCTTTTATTATGTGAGTGAGAAAAATAATGGCTATTTTTTTCCCCCCTTTTTCAGTATATCTTTTTTCTTTAATAAAAACTTGGCCTTGAGATGACTTACAATGCAAGATACATGAATGTTATTGTGCAGAATGATTCTTCCTCCTCGATCAATATCCTTAAGAATCATTACCATCAATCTAAATAGAATAATCAGCTGCTGCCCAAAATGCTTTCTTGGATTCACCAAATATGGGAGATAAAATATTTCCGCACATCGAAAAAACGGCAATGGATTAGCAAATTGGTTAGCTATACGAAGCATCACAAGGAGTTATAAATATTTAAACCTCAGCACTGTCACCATCCATTTAGTTTCCTATGAGATGTAATTTTTCTCTTTACTTTAGGCTTTTGCTAATAAAAAGAGAGAGAATTTCAACAAAGACAGAACTGTTGGTCCTAGCTTCTGTCAGCTATCACAACAGATGTGATATAAGCTAAATAACCATGGAACTTCACATTATACTATAAATTAGGATTTTATTTTATTTTTTTAATTTGACTGTCAAGTTAAGACACTGCTAGCATGTTTGGGAACCACCCATAACATCTTTTTTTTCCCAAAAAAAGCTATTGTTGAAAAATTAATCTTGTTTGGGAAAAGATTGAAAATAGATTATAATCAAAAAGTTAATAATTTTAAGTTGAAAAACAATTTACAAGCAGAAATTAATTATTTTAGAATTATTATGTTTTTATTAAATTGACCCTATATATCAAATATTATATAATATAAATAATTATTTCATATTTTTTTTAGTAATTTTACTACACAAAAGCAACATTTTTTACATAATCTAAACAAAATTAATTATCTTAAAATCAATTTTCAGCTGAACTATTCAAATATAAATTGATTGTCATATAATAATTATACAAATAAATAATTATTGAAATAATTTTAATTTCATAGCTTTTTCAATATAGTAATTAGTGAACACTTATCAAAAGAAATTAACACTTATTACTAAATACTTATTAACAAGAGATCATTAACCCAATAAAATCTATTTATAATATATTAATTGATCCCAAGTTGCAGCATACTAAGAAATTGATATTTAAATATTCTATAATGTTGTCACATCAGTTTCTTATTAAACATGTTATTTTCTCATATATTTTTCTTTAATTTTATAAAGCCACATTTTCTCATAACAAATTAGACCGGACTGAACTAAATCAAACTAGACCAAATCAAACTAAACTAGATCAGACCAAACCGAATCGAACCAAATCGGACAGAACCAAACCAGATTGGACCGGGTCGGACCGAACCAAACCAGACCAAATCAAACCGGACCGGACCAAACCAAATCGGACTGGATCGAACCAAACTAAATCAGACCAGACCAGATCAAACCAAACCAAACTAAATCGGATAGGACCAAACGAAACAGGATCAAACCGAATGAACTGAGCCAGATAGATCAAACCATATCAAACTAAAAAAAAAAAAGTTAGGCTCATTTTTTACATCCTTATTATCTGATTCTTAAGCTTCATACTCTAATTAAAGAACTAAAGTGCAAGCTATAATATTGATGCTTCATTTATTTCTCATCTTATAATATTGCCACGTCATCATTTATACAAGTTGTTACTTAACCATGCCAATCTTAAGTTCCCATTAATTTATCATAATAAAATGCACTAAGCTACCAATATTAATAAAATTAATTATATATGCTTTAAACTAATTATATGTGTGTTTGTTTGTATTTTTTGCCAAAAAATCACATTTTTCACTGGAAAAAAAATTGATTTTCATATAGTTAGATAATTTTTTAGAAGTTAAAATAAAAGCACCATATATGTTATTAACTCCTTACTCAAAATTATTCAAAGTTAATATTTTCAAAATTCTAATTTCTAATGATTCTTTAATAAATAAAAAATAATATAATTAAATATTTATTTTTTAAACATTAAAAAATAATGTTTTACAAAAACACCAATCTCCTACCAACAGTTTATCAATTGTTTAACATATTTCTTTTAACCTTATCATCCTTTTAATGGTCTCATAACCAAATATAAAAAAAATAAGTCTATAAAATATCACGAATAAGTAAAGCGCAAGTTATGGTATTGACACTTTATTTATCTCCAATTTTATAATGTTGTCATGTCGTTTTATTATGCAAATTGTCGTTCAACTATGTCAATCTCTAATGTCCTACTATTTAATTATGGCAAGATGCACTAAGGCACTAATATTAACAAAATTAGTTATATATACTTTAAATTAATTATATACCATTAACTCCTTATTCAAAATTATTCAAAGTTAATATTTTTAAAATTTTAATTTCTAATGATTCTTCAATAAACAAAAAGAAATACTATAGTTAAATATTTATTTTAAATATTAAAAAATAATTTTACAAAAATATCAACTTTCTACAAATCATTAATCAATTGTTTAATATTTTTCTTTAAACTTTATTATCCTTTTAATGGTCTCACTACCAAACAAAACAAAAATAAGTCTATAAAATATCACGAAATAGTAAAATTATAACCCTAAATAAATAATAAATATCACATGAATTAATTTTGATATGCCATCAATATTATAAAATCTTTCTCATTGTACACTTATATTCTAAATAAAGATGAACATGCACAATTTGAATGAACTATACTATCACAAAAATTTTTATTTTAAACAACATCTTTGAACCCTAACCTTTCTTTGTTATTTCAAAATAACAAAATAAAAAAAAAATGGAAAGCATATAATTGCTTTCACATAAAATAAATAAATCTTTAATTCTTAACATTTATTTCTAACATAGTTCAGAAACATTTACCAATAGTAATATTATTAGATGATGAGTTGATATCTATACAGATGTTAAGAAAAAAGCATCATAAGTAAACATAAGATACAATATTTTTTGTATGAAAAGACATTTACATAGGAATATGAAAGATATCAATAAAAATAAAATATAGATCATCTAATCTTAAATAAAGTGTAAAGACAAAGATAGCATCAAAAAGATAAAACTCACTTGAATACCGTACCATATATAGTTTTATTGTATTTAAAATAACCATAATAGACGAATACCTTTATTTTACTTATATTACCAAATTATTACCTAATCTTGAGTTAAAAAAAAAAAATTTTCTTCCAATCGACTTCAAATTATCAAGACAAAGTGTACTAAATCACTTTTATATTAATCCAATTAATATCACTTATCTCTTTTTCCTATCAAAAAGCATATTCATTTCAATGTCTAGCAACACACTCGCCTAAATCTAGTACTTATTAATAGGAGATCACTAACTCAATACATTTGCATAAAGTTAATTTGAAATGCTAATACATAATTACATGGATGATTCAATACATTTTTAATATTCAAATAGATCAAAATTAAATCCTATCACGAATGTTGTCGTGAATGTACATTATGAAGACATCACATTATTTACCAAAAAATAGAAGACATCACATTACATTAATCAATTGTTCAATCAATTAATTGGGGGAAGACCGGTGAGCCTGGGCGATTACACCAGCAACCAGCACCGCCTTCATTCATGTGGGACTACCATCTTGCCTTTTCTCTTCTCTCTCTTTCTCTTTCTCTCTCTCTTTGCTAAATGACAAAGACAAATACGTTACATACATCATATTACTAAGACTTGTCAGGCACTTTCTTGACTTATGTTTATTGTTTCCAATGTGGATTTACAATTATATCCCTTCACTTAAGATCCCCTGTTGGTGTGTCTTAATCTTATTTATTTATCTGTTTATGGTTTTCCTTTCCGACGTTGTTGTGTCGCAATCACAATTCCACTGCTTGTGGTGGCCACATTCTGCATTTACACTAACCCTTTATATCCAGTCCGGATAGTTAAATATCTTAATGAAAGAAGAGCTCGCTTCGATTCCAATTGAACCTTGTGCCTGTGCTAATTGCAAATTTGCAATGTTGAAAACATTCTTTAAAGTTTTATTTTTCACTGAAAAGATGGGCTACAAAAGAAGATTGCAAATTTCTATTTCATTATCTTTAGGCTACACATGAAACCACGTGAATAGTGATCTGGGTTAGATGAGGATCTTTTCAATTACTGGCACCAAAAAGCAACATTTGGCTGGGTTTCAATGATATAATGTTTTGTTGAAAAAGATTAAAAAAAAAAAATTCATAAGGTTGTGGTACACTATATATTATGCTAAAAAAAATTAAGTTTCATATAATTTTTTTTTTGTCATATATTACTCGAAGAATATAATAAATCAAACCGTAATATTTAAATTGAGGGAAATCACCTATAAAAAAGGAGAAATTAAGCATCATATATGATCTAACAACAGGTGAAGGCTTTGGTGGTGCATCCATAGTTACAAGATGTATTACACATCTTAAAGATCTATAGTTGAAATTATATGAACTATCAATATAATTAATATTGTGATCCATGATATTAGATCTCTCTCTTTCCTCTACCATTGCCGCCATCCCCTTGGAACCATTGCATCGCTGACAACCCCACTCACCACCACCCCATCCACCACATTGTCCTCGGCCATCAGCCCGCTTCGTCGGCGATGACTTCTCCATCAGTGTGAAAAACTAGCATGTTCTATCTCCAACGACAGCACTTACAAGGCAGCACAGCAACACGTGCTTGGCGGCACTACAATGCGAGCATGACAGTGCTACAATGCGAGCATGGAGGCACAACGACTACTCGAGGTCCTTCCTTTGGAGTTCTTTGCCATCCTCGTTCTAAACTAGAACCTCGCTGATCAGCACCTACTTCTCGCTTTGTCGAACTAACGGAGAAGAAGAGCACACCTTCTGCTAAGTGCTAATTGAGTCGACTCGGTTAGGTACAACAATTCCGAATAGAGAACTAGTGGCGCTCTCCATTCATCGGTGAGGGACAGCATCGCGAAACACACGAGCAGCGAGTGAACTCAACAGCACACCAAAATACAAAACTGGTAGGGTGCGTCGACGAGGTGAAAACAAGGTGGTTGTAGGGGACAGAGGTGAGTGGCAATGATAGTGGAAGGTGGCGGAGGACGAATGAGAGTACGAAAGTGGGACGAGGGATGAGTTGGGAGTTGAGAGTTGTTGATGTGCACTATCAAAATGTAAGTGTATAAATAGTTCATCAAATCAACACCTTAAACGAGTTGGTGTGTAGTGTACTTTATCAAGTAGGGTGCATCAAAGCCTTTCCCAACAATTTAAGTTATGATCAAATCATGGATTTTGTTCATCCTCAATCATGATCAATTTGTAACTCAACTTATAATTTTTATTGTGTGAGCTCTTGATAGATCTATTTTAATAATGTTACTTGAGCAATGGTTCATTTAACTTACCAAAGATGGAAAAAATCTCAGATCCAAAAAAAAAGAAAAATGGAAAAAAATCTATTTGATAATAATTATATTTATCAGCTTATAAACTAAAGATTACTTACTTACGATAGTTTCTATTTAAATTTAAAAAACACAGTTCAATGCGTAGAATCAATAATTTTTCTTTTAAAATTCTCAACAAAAAAATTACGATCAATTTTCAAAACAATAACAGTCATGCCATGATGATCAAAGCCACCCAACTACCGTGCCATCTACATTATTCTTTGTCGGTCAAGGAGTATGGTATACCTTATAATCTGAATGTGAGATTATAAAATATATTGATATATTAATTATTTATAATATATTATAATAATATCTAATTTTAAAAAAATTTAAAAATATAATTAAATATATTTTAAAAATTAATTATTATATATTAATAATATAAAATTATATTAATAATATAAAATAATTTTATACTATTAATATAATTAAAATTTATTAATATAATTTTACTTTATCAATATAATTTTATATTATTAATATATAAAAATTAATTTTTAAAAATTATAAAAATTTTATTAATATAATTTTATTCTATAAATATAATTTTATATTATCTATCACTATAATATTATATTAATAATATAAAATTATTTTATATTATTAATATAATTTTAAATTATTAATATATAAAAATTAATTTTTAAAATATATATAATTATATTTTTAATTTTTTTAAAAAAAATTAATATATTAATATAATATATCATAAATTATTAATATACCGATATACCTTACAAATTATTATCATCCAATATGATACAATCATAAAGTACACTAAATATGTTAGACCGCAATGCGCATTGGAGACGGCGCCCAACATATGTCACCTGATATTGGTCAAGTATCTCGATACCGACACAGAATAAAAAATAGACTTAGACGATTTTGGTAATTTCACTCCACTGCACCTTAACAGCAACCTTTCAACTCTTAGCAAAAGCCCATTGTAAAGTTCATCAACTGTCTTCAACTTTACTCAAGGTTCACCTAAGTGACTAGTTAACACTGTGTTTTGTGCCGTGATATTTCTCTTTTGGTCTGCTTCATACCCTTCAAACTCCAACACCGAGATCACCTATCTCCTCTCTCTCATCACCCTCAAACTGCTTCAAAAACCTCTTATTAGCAGTTAAAGTGCCTAACTTTGTTTAGCATTGTTCAGTGGTAGGAAGGACACATGTTGGAGCCTAGATTCTGTGCTGTACTTTTCCTTTGTGTTCTGTGCTGCTGGAGCTTGGTTCCAACGGCTGAATCAGCCATAGGGGTCAACTGGGGCACCATTTCATTCCACAGGTTGAGGCCATCCACTGTGGTTGATCTCCTTAGAGACAACAAGATTCAGAGAGTGAAGCTGTTTGAGGCTGAGCCTGATGTGATGAAGGCACTCATGGGGAGTGGCATTCAGGTGATGGTTGGGATCCCCAATGAGATGTTGCCTGTCTTGAGCTCTTCAACTGCTGCTGCTGATTTGTGGGTTCGCCAGAATGTTTCTGCTTACATGGGGAAAGGTGGTGCTAATATCAGGTTTGCCCCTTCTTCTTAGTTCTTCTTCTTGTTCATTCATTCTGGTTTTGCTTCATCTTTCAAAATCCAAACTATTACCTTAGGTTAAAAAATTTTAAAGACCTGAGATTTTGTTTTAATGTGTATTATTTAAAAAGAATTAGGCACTGTATTGAGTATCAACTCATTGCTTTATTTTGTACAACCTTATGGTTTTAATTTCCTTTCATTTACCACAGCAAACACAAGCTACTTAAGCCTTGACATGCCTCATTGAATTCAGTTGTTTAAAATCTCCAAAACTACATGCTTATCTATTGTCAAGGTTCTTTTATAAGATGTCATTTAAACATTATGATGATCTGAAAATCGTTCAGTACAAAATATTGGAAATCACAAGCTGTGTTCAATCAAGTGTGTCTATTATTATAAATGTTTCTTTCTGTTCTAAGTTTCAAAATTTAAGTTGATTACAGTTATTTTGAACGATTCAGAATAGCTGTCTGTGATATAAACTTATTCTGACTTCATTATAAGCTTTATTATTTATTGAATGTTGGAGTTTATGTTGTTTTCTTTCCAGAGATACGGGCCTCCATCTAGAGGAGACAGACAGACAAAGAATTTACTCTTTGTATTGATACTAAGTCTAACAGACTGCTACATTTTGCTGTATTTGTCCCAAGATTAAAGTTATTTTGCTAAAGAATACTGAGTTGCTTTTTAGCTAGAATAGTATATTTATGCAAATGAACTATTCCTTTTGAGTACTGGCCATGGTTGAGCTTCTGATTGCCAGATAGCCAAGAGCTTTTCCTCTTCCTCCTTGGACCTTTAATTGTTAATGTTTAGTGGAATATCTGAACTCATTATCTTGTTTGCTCTTCCCCTCATGGGCAATATCTTAGCCATCTGACTTACTAGCAAGCTGAGACTACATACGTTGTTACTGGATGGTGCAATACAACCAAAAAATCAATTGTCTTATTCATCCCATTAGTAGTTTGAAATAGGAACTATATATGGTTAATAGGGTTTTCAGGTTTTGATACAGTTTGACTTTTCAATTTTAGCTGTCAAAGTGACAAGTCTTTGAATAACAAGCTCACGAGCAGAAATTTTCATCATTGTTTCCTTTCTGTAATGCAGATAAAATTTATGTTAAATGCCTTCTGTAAGTTTACTTTTGCATTTGTGCCTCCTAGCTAGATATTTTTTTTCCTTTTTTTTTTTCAAAATCAAATGCAAAGTACATATTGATTTTCTACAGAACTTCTCAACCTTTTACCTTGTATGACAGGTATGTTGCCGTTGGAAATGAGCCCTTCCTTGCAAGTTATAATGGTCAATTTCAGAACTTGGTCATGCCTGCTGTACTCAATATTCAACAGTCTTTAGTCAAAGCAAATCTTGCTGGTTATGTAAAGATAGTCGTCCCCTGCAATGCAGATGCCTATGAGTCCTCATCGCTTCCTTCTCAAGGGGCATTCCGTCCTGAACTGACCCAAATCATGACTCAACTGGTTCAGTTCCTCAACTCAAATGGTTCCCCGTTTGTTGTTAACATCTACCCCTTTCTAAGCCTTTATGACAATGCAGATTTCCCCCAAGAGTACGCATTCTTTGAGGGAACTACTCATCCCGTCACAGACGGTTCCGGTGTTTACACCAACGCATTCGATGGAAACTATGACACTTTAGTTTCAGCCCTCAGTAAACTTGGATATGGTCAGATGCCGATAGTTATCGGCGAAATTGGTTGGCCTTCAGATGGAGCCTTTGGTGCAAATATCACTGCTGCAAGGGTCTTCAATCAAGGCCTAATCAATCACATTATGAGTAGCAAAGGGACACCCTTGAGGCCAGCTGCTCCTCCTATGGATGTTTACCTCTTCAGTCTGCTTGATGAAGGAGCTAAGAGCACACTTCCGGGGAACTTTGAAAGACATTGGGGCATATTCTCTTTTGATGGACAGGCCAAGTATCCATTGAACCTTGGACTTGGAAACAAGGAATTGCGAAATGCAAAGAGTGTTCAGTACCTTCCATCTAGATGGTGTGTGGCAAACCCCTCCAGTGATTTGACCAATGTAGTAAACCACATGAAACTAGCATGTAGTGTTGCAGACTGCACCACACTTAACTATGGGGGTTCATGTAATGAGATTGGGGAGAAGGGTAATATATCATATGCTTTTAACAGTTACTATCAGCTACAAATGCAAGATTCAAGAAGCTGTGACTTTGATGGGCTTGGTATGGTTACTTTCCTAGACCCTTCAATTGGTGATTGCCGTTTCCTTGTGGGGGTTACAGATAAAGACTCGGCTTCATCTGCATCTCAAACAACAAACCATTGCTGGCTTCTAGTATTACTTTTAATTTTACATGGGACTTCTTGGCTTTCAATGTGATTATTAAGGTAAAACTAGAGTAGTTGATATACTATTTATCTAATCTTAGAAATATTCAAATGCATTTTTGGTTTGTAGCCCCATCATACGATTCAGTTATTGTATCATATAAGAGACTGTATGAACACTACATTTTGAATATTACACATATTTACTTCACGTTTGTACTGGTGACGTTTATTGAATTATTTGAATGAAAAGTAGTTTTCTAGTTCACCTCCGTTGGAAGGAGGGGTAGCTGCGTTATAGTTTGCATTTCTAACAGAAGTATGATTATAAGGATCAAGTGCTTATTTCTGTGACTTCTTCAATGCTTAAGCTATTCAAAAATGCGTTAACACGTCTCACATACTAGAATGGATCTTGTTTATGTATTTTATACACCTAACTAGTATGTGAGTCAGAAACACAAACGATTTAAATAGACACAAACATTTTAATTTGGTAGAGTTTTGTCAAAATCTGTGGAGCTTAATTTAAGTGTCCGTGCCTGTTTCTTTCTTCTCACATGACACGTCATGTGGATAAGAAACATGACAGGATTTATTTCTCTCATGTATAGGGTCCTTTATTTCTTATAACTTGATATATGATTGCAAAAATGAAAACAATTCAATACCGCATTAGAAAGGGTCAATAATTGTTGTTGAGACTCATTAATTAAATATTCATTAGTAAAGTATCAGTGCTCCTTGAAAAATGGAATCTCCTTAGATAGGAGATGGAGGGATCTGCTCATAAGTTCTGAATTGAAATATCTATGAAAGGAACATATTCGAAGAAAAGTTTCGTTTCACATTAACTTGTTCATGGACAACACTGCGAACTTTTTTCTTGAGGTGAATACTACAAACTTTTATGTAGGGCACTTATTCAAATCTAGCCTTCTTGTATATATCAACACAATATTTTGGCATCTGGGTGAAGAGAGGCATAGAAGAACTTAAAAGAGGTCTTCAACCTAGTTGTTTTTCCAATTTATTGCAACATTCTTTATTCGCTAACATACCATCGTGCACATGGGGTGTTGGACTATAAGTGTAGGAGTAGAACTGACAATCTTCACAGAAAAATGTCATAGTAGAAGAGTTATTTTCAACTTATTCAAGTATTAGTGACATTAGAATGAATCCAAGATCGTGAACACATGTTGACGTTGCCGTCGCTACTATTTGTTGGTGTAGGAGCATGAAAACTTGCATTGTCTGCATTTGCAGAAACGAGAATATATGAGTGCCACAAGAGGCATGGGAAAGCATTGCCCAAATGTTCCTTTTTCACTCTCTTCTCAATCTGTCACATTTCCTTATCTGGGTAAATGGATCATAATCCTCTCCTGTTCAAAATAAATAAGAAAGTGTCCTGATAACATTTTCACTGCTCATTTTTTGTTATAAAAGAGTAGAAAGTTGAAAAGTAAAAAAAATTAATAGTGGGGACGTTAACAGGACACTCCTATTTATTTTGAATAAGAAAGGATCATAATTCCATTGCAAATCTTTGGTGTTTATAACAAAATCTCCTTTTCTTTTTTTCAGTCAACTAACAAAATCTCTTTGACCAACAAAATATTGTTGGAGTCTCAGTCAACATCGAATCAATAGGCATTTAGAAAAGAAAAGTTTCTTCTTCTTTTTTTCTCCTCGGTTTCATTCACAACACTAATTCTAATTAATTTCTCGAGCTATGTTTGGATTGGTGGAAGACAAATAAATGGAATGAAAGGGAAAGAAATAAATAAAAGTTCTATTATTTGGATATAAAAAAAATGGTGGAATGGATGGATCCAATTCCAATGTATCTTCCTATTCCCCCTGTCTAACAATTTAGGGGGAATGAGATGAAATCCTTATTTTTTTAGTTATAATCCCCTTTATTTTATCTCTTTTCATTATAATTTTTAAATAATAGAATAACAAATTTACTCTACTCTATCCTTAAATATCCAAATGATGAAGTGGAATTTCCATTCCATCCCATCTCATTCTACTCCCCTTCACTCTACTCCATTCCATTATATCCTATTCCATTCCAAGATATCCAAACATAATTTTGAAACAAATTTTGACCAATCGTCCATGTATAATTTCAATTAGAAGTTAAAACATGAGGAAAGTTAAGTATCTTATTACACTTCTTTTGCTAGTTAAGTGAAAAGTTCTTTGCACGATTAATGAAGAAAACAACAAATGATTTTATTTTAAAAAGAAAGGAAAATTTCTTTGCATGATTCTCTTTTAATTTTTTTTCTCCTTATACATTGTACGGAATCAACATCATCATCTCTTTCCCACTTTCTTGTTTATTTTTCTTTTTGAAAGAGGAGGGATATTGGGTTAATTGTCAATCGAGTATTTAAGGCCCTTCCCAACCCCTTAATTCAGTTAAATCTTTTCCTGCCTTGGTTTATGAGCTAAACATAAAAGACTACAACCTATTTAACACCATTGGTTGTGAAGTTGAGCATTTAAGTTTTGAACTACCAGTGTCTTAGCTGCAACATAGAACTAAAGCAAGATAATTCCTTTAAAATAACAAACTAAGCTCCAGCCATCAGTATTTATAGAACACCATCTCTACACATAGATGCAAGTCAAAGACAGGCTTTTCTATATTTGGACAGGGGAGGTTGTTGGCATCATTAAAATGACTTTGATACTCCAAACCAAACCCAACACTTAAAACTCCCTTTCAGTCGTTAGAGAGAGGTTTGGAGCTTGAATTTGTAAGTACTAGATTCTCCAATAGGGAAAGAGGCATCACATTGTTTCCCTTGGCCTCTCTTGTTCTCATAACCAGGATAGTAATCCTTGGAGAATGGCACAGCTTGCTGCAAGACCAAACCTCTCTTTCCTGCCTTCTTTACCAGATCCCATTTGCTGTATGGATCACCCTCCTTGTGTGTTACATGAATCTCTCCTCCCTCTTTCCTTACTAGAACTTTGGCATTTGACAGAAAACCCTTCACCAACCTTTTGTTCAACCTGCTTGGTTGTCACAAATTCAAGTCCATCAGTAAGCATGCAGTGGCTCAATAGATGAACAACAAATTCTACTTTAAACGAACCCAAATATCATCATGTCTCTGTAGCGTACTGGAAAAGAATGCATGAATCACTACATTCTCATTTGTCATCTTCAATATCTCACAATGAAGCATAAAAATCCAAAATCCCTTGCTTAAAGGTTATCTAAGGATTTACTTTATTGAGTAGATGCAAAGTATGAAGGTACAAAAAAGAGGATTGAGTGAACTGAAAATGGAGTTCAACAAATCTAAGGTACAAAATTAAACTAAGTTGATTCTGATAAATGTTTGTTTCTTTTAGCTGTATTCTTATACCATAATGATCAAACACTATGTTGCACCTGTCCTGATTACACTCACAGAACAGTTATTCATTTACAGGCAACAAACACAATCATTTGAAACTCATAACAACCTCATTTATTAATTAAGGTCTTCAAGTGGAAGGGGAGATCATTATTAACAAAAAAATAATAAAATAAAAGAAAAGAAAATTAGTAAAGCAAAAATAATTTATTAAAAGAAAGAAGAAGCAAAAGCAAACAAAATAAGAGATAAAAAAGGTATGCAGGAAACATAACTGGATTTGGCAGTAGCTGTTCTCTGGGTAAAGAAAGCCAACATGAGGGAAGTTATATACAATACGATCAAACCTCTGAGTCTTGAGAAAGAAGTGTTGACTCATCTCCTTAGCATCAACACCATAAAGCACAAGGCAACCCCTTTCTTCAAGCTCCCTCACATTGCTTATTCCATTACTGTACTTCTTCACAATGTTCTCTTCACACCCAAAAGAAAAACAAAAAAAAAAAAAAGGAAGAAGAAGAAGAAGATTATCAAATTAATGGGTATGTGAAAAAGGATCCAAGTTTTGATTTTTACCATTTTCCTGGAAACCAGGAGCAGGGGTAACGTTGTTTGTACATAGCGAGTTAGATCAATATCGACAGTTCAACTGAGTGTGAATTTCAATTAAGTACAAATTCACACTTAATTGAACTACAATTCGGATGTCAAATAAAGTGTCTAAGTCACTGCATACAAATAACACAACTACAGAGGAAAATAGAGATTAATTTTGAAACATTGTTATTCTTGTTTATATGGGGACTGACCCTGGGAATCAATGGAAGTGGCAACAAGGTTGTGAGCAGAACCAAAAGCTCTGGCGAGACAAAGGGAGAAAGAGAAGTCACCCTCTCCAACAAGAAGTATCCTGTGCCTTGATGAGTAATGCTTCCTCCATTTCTCTGGCTTTGCTGATTCTTCTTCTTCCTCTGATTCTGACTCTTGATCATCCTCATCATCAGTGTCGTCAAGATCATCATCATCGTCTTCTTCTGCTGATTCCCCTGGTTGGGTTGTTTGTAGTTGCAGTATGTCATCTTCTTCTCCACCCATTTTGAGTCCACTCTTGAGAACAGAACTCAGTGATGATGAATGATACTGCACATTTTGCTTTGGCCCAATGACTCTGTGAATACCAAAGTTAACAACTTTTATGACGGTCCATCAAATTATCGCGCTGAAAGCGTTCTATTTTTCAACTTTTTAAAAGCTATATTATGAGGCAGAAAAATTATATCGGAGCAATGTAAAATTATCAAGTATGGAAAAATTTGTTCCATCTTAAATGATATGATTTTTTTTAAAATCTAAATCATTGGTTTTTATAGTCTAATAAACTTTGTTTTTTCCAGCTCAAAAAAAAATTGTCTAATAAACTTTAATTAATTTGATTTCAACCGGATCAATTGGCTAAAATGATGCTACTTTTTTGATTTTTTAGAGTATCTTTTTATTTGATAAGTAAGAGATTAATTTATTAAGATATAATTAAATACTTAAATTAAAATCTTTTTCAATAATATTTTTTATTCTTACATGTAGATCTTAGAATCGAATCTAAAATCATATGCTTAAGGACGCTATTGAGATTCGGATGATAATTGGTTATGTGGTGGACTAAGAATAATTATTTATTATATAATTTTTATATGAAAAAATTGAAAAATGTGTTTTTTGTTATCTCATTTTTTTTTTCTTTCCTCTTTTTTTTTTCTCTTTTCGAAATTCTCTCCTAATAATATTTTTTCTCCTCTCTCCTCTCTCCTCTCTCTCCACTTTCTTCTCTCTCCTCTCACCCACACTCTTGGTGCTCTCTCTCTCTCTCTCACACACACACACACAAAATAAAAACACACACAATAAAAAAATAATAAAAATAGAATCTGATTCTCTGATTCACTTTTTAAAAATAATCAAAAATAGAATTCAATTTTCTCCCTATCATATTATTTTTTTTTAATAATTCAATAATATGGATAATGAATTTATTTTTTACTTTTTATTAAAATAATAGAATTTGATTTACAACAAATCGAATTTCTTTTAAAATCTTATATTTCTTTAATTTTATCAAAAATTTCATATATTCCCAATATTACTCTCAAAATCCTATATCCAAAAACATTACCGCGGACTAACTCTATTATCATTGGAATAAACCTCCATAAAATGATGTTACTTGAAATATAATACAGCAATTACTACAATTAATATATGTTTAGCTCATACACTTAAAAATGTAAAAAATCCTTCTAATATGGTAATTTTTAATATTGTGATAATATTTTTTTATCTCAAAGTATAATATTTTTTCCAAAAATAAAAAATTTAAAAGTTAGTGTCACACTTTTCTTTTCAAAAGGAAAGCACCGAAATAAACACCTCTCTTCCTCCTCGTCTTTCTTCAATATTAAGCGATGAAAAATGCTGGCGGATCGGATGTCCTTTACATCTCAACATTTATCAGAATTTTAGAAAAAGTGTTTGAAGTTATAATTAAATAATAAAAAGTATTAATAATATGAGATTATGGAAATGTAAGTGTTTGTAGCATTATTATGTTGTAGGCTGTGCAATGACTAATTCTCCTACAAGAGAAATTCCTACTTCCTCAGGATGTTTTTGCACCAAACAAATGAACAATTGATAATTGTTGACTTTGTATATCTCATTGCTTTTCAGTCCACGCGTAGTATAAGATTCTCAGGTTTATATGGTGTTGATTGTTTTAAGTGAAAGGAATGGTTTTGAAAAATTGCTTAGAAAGATCCCTCAATTTTTTATTTTTATTTTTTTTGGGTCGGACCTCAATTTTTCGTTTGATCCTCATCTTTCTGTGTAGCTTTAGAACAGATTGTACCATTGTATTCTCTCTGTCCACCTCCTTCCAGAGTCCAAACATTCATATCCTAATATTGAAAGATAACTAAAGCTGCATTTTATAAGATGTTCGTCTTTGGCAAATGATATGTATGCCATCTGCTGCTTCGAAGCTAAGATTCCCATTGAGTGTGGTCATGTCATCCTTCTAAAGTGAAGATAATCTTGCACACAAGAATTTATTACTTTTGTAAAATACCATCATTAATCTTCTATAATTAACCTTCTATAATAAAATACTTTAATCATTCGTGTATAAAGTTTTCAAACAACCATAAAATATTTATTATTATTATGAATTTAATAATTTATTGATTTTATGAGGGCATACTTTCATTCATGTCTCTATTCATGTTAAAACATACTACGTATTTAAGTGTTGATTTGCATACAAATCAAAATGTCACTCACATTGAGGCTTGCGTTATTGTAGAAAATTCAATTAATGTGCAGCATAATATGTTAAAATATTACTGAACATTTATATAAAACTCTCATTTACCATACATACGCATATAAGGGCGAATGAGGATTAAAATACACACACACACACACATATATATAATGTGATAAAATTTAATTAGATAACAGTATAAATAAATTTTAGTAAGTTAGTGCATCCAAATTAGATTCATTTGTTTTGTTACCTATGCATCCATATATCTAAGTTGAGAGCTTTGGTTTTGGACTGGTGTAAGTAATTACACAATATTGACGCCTCTTGCTCTTACCAAGTTTTCCTGTTGTTACCATATACAAGATCAAATGGTCTTGGACATTCAAAATTCATCTCATTGTTATCCACGTTAGACCTTTATACAGCCTAATAGGATATCACTGAAAACTTAAAAACAAATACAAAACATGGATTAAGTTTCACATCACACTGTCTCAGTTAGTAAGCTCAGAAAGTGCTTGGCATATGCCACATTTGCCAGAGGGGTACTTCTTAGATGGCAAACCTGCTCTCAGAATACATGAAAAAGTCCATCAGTAATGAAGCATATACAAAAAGATACTGAATCAAAGCATAAACAAAGAGAAATAGTCACCAGCTAGCCTTTTTCATTATGTGGCTTTACACAAACTGTTTAAGCTTAGTAAGCTCACGCAATGAATCTTTAAGAACTTGGCTGACAGTCTTTCCCTTGTCCTGAAATAGATACATACTATAAGATGGCATCATCCTATTGGCATATCATTTTCTTTTTTATTAGTTTCTTTACTTGATAAGTGGAAATCCCAAATCCTTTAAAGAAATAAGGGCAACAAGACAACTCATAAAATAGATCTTATGATGACTTAACTTTGGACACCACTCCAGCCATGGATATAATAGCACCATAAAACTAGATCACATGATCATATAATTAAAACACCAAAAATCAACATAAGCCTAAGTTTTTAATATCTAGGTTCCCACTTTTATTTTAAATCAAAATGACAGTCACCCTGCTTGAAGATTGTTGGCCCCCCAAAAAAAATCAATTTCACAATTTCAATTACTTATCTAAGGAGGACCTCCCTTGCTTAATGAACAGATAATCATCAACAGAGAAACAACTTCCATTATAGCTAAAGAAAACAACCTTTAGTACCAAAAACCATGCTCCTTCCAGTAATGATATTGATTTATATGTACAGAACACATAATGCTCCAAGTCATACCTTTAATGATGGGACAAGAGCAAAAACTTCATCAACAGTTTCTGGGCACAGATTAGCAATCATACATATCTGCAGCAGAATAAGGATGTCAAGAATGCTAAATAATACATAAGAACAAATGAAGTTAGAATGAGAATCATACCTCATTGTCAGAGAGGCCAAGACCCTTAAGAGGCCTAATATGTGAGTCAAGAGAAGAACGCAGATGAACATAATGGAGATAGAGAGAGGACAGTAATATAAAGCAAAGCAGTAATGCCATTTATCCATGCAAACAAACCCAAAAACAGGTAAGCACGCAGATGTATAAACACACAGCATCCTGAAAGATTAAGGATACTCAACAATGCGTCTAACAGACTCAGGATTTGAGTATTTGCTATTACTTTTGGCATACTGCAGGCCCTTGTCAAATGATCTACAACAGGAAAAGAAGAAATTCAGATAACTCAAACAGATCTTCAGCCATAAACCATAAATAACCCATGCATTCTTTTCAATAAAAAAGGAGCTCAGTGTCCTCACACAGGAATTTTTATGGTCGGATCTCTAGATAACATGACCATCTGCTCTTGAATTCCTTGTAAAATATCAGCAGCCTCACAGTCCATCAGGCATTTGATATTTTCTGGAAGTTCTGCATAAGTCAACCATACAGAATTAATATTGTTGATATTAAGAGATAAAGCAGGGTTTCATGTAATGCAAATTAGGTTAGTACAGAGACTTAACCAAAATGCCTAAACTACAATGACAGTCACAAGTAAAAATCATCATATATGATTTACAAAATTCACATAAAAAAAAAAACATAAGATTTAACCAAGGCATGCACCAACCTTGATCAATTCTAGGGTCTGATGAGCCTTTTGATGCAGGAGCCTTTCCACCATTTGCAACCTTATCCCCCTTTCCTCCTTTGCTAAAATCACCTTGAAAATGAAAAATAATCCAGGAAAAAGAAAATGACTTAGAAGGCAAGAAAAGAATGAGTAATCTACTTAAAGATTGTAAGGACTAAGGAAGATGTGCCAGAATGTGAAATCACTGAAAAGATGAAGACAGTAATAACTTCAGCAATTGCACTCCTACCTTTTCCACCAGATTTTGGTGAACTACTTATTCTGGATTCAAATGGACCTACAATATAAATCAAAACAATAAGTTCACTAAGGTTATTACAGAACTAGTAGTAAATAAGACCAATATTCTTCAGTTCAAGCACCAAGTGCATCACAAAGAGGCTCTAGTCACTTGCATACACCACTGAGAAGCAGCATGAAGATACTACGATAATGGTGCTAACCTTCTTTAGAAAACTGGACTCTCCTTCCCTTTGCTGATTTTGTTGCACTGTCATCTTTCCCTTTTAGGGATCCTACCAAGAAAAACCATGAAAAGAAAAAAAATGGATAATCAAGTGCTTAAATTACAATGATTCAAAATATTGGTATTCACCATCCACCAAGTGGCAACGAATGATGAAGGCAAGATAAACACATATACGTACCAAGTTGTCAACACATAATCTCATATCAGTAAACAAAACAAATAGAATAACTAAGATATAGGTATAAAGCAGCATATGCAAATCGAAGGATAATTTGGGGGCACTTGGATAAGATTTTAAATAAAGTACTTTCAAGATAATAGTCAGAAGCAGAAACAGATGCAGAAGCAGCTCCTTATCTACTTCTCATTAAAAATAATAATAATAATAATAAATCTTAAGAAGGTTATCCAAATATGTTGCACAAACTAAAAAATTATTTCTCATAAAAAAAGTACCTTTCTTAATCTTATTGAAAAAGCCCAAAAAAAGGGCACCCTTATCATGGTCATCTCCAACCAAAAAATACATAGACATAACATACAACATAAGGGTATGTTTACAAGGATGGCAAAGGAGGGAATGGCATACAATGGAAGGGTCAAACTTAAATATGTTTGCAAACAATTTAAGAGGAGGGAGTGGAATGACATGTCAAAAACTACATTTTTTTTTGTCCCTCCAAATTGGAGGGTCAACAACGGATTGGCATAAATTTCTCTTCCTTTCCCTCATTTAACTCGTTGAACACCCAAACAAAAGAGTGACATGTATTATTCCTCTCTATTCCTTACCTTTCCATTCCATTTCAATATGAGTCATTCCCTTTCATCATTTATAAAACTCTGAAACATAGCCTAAAATACAAATATCAGGTTTTTACCATTTCATATCTCACAACAGATATGAACCCAAAACTCCCAAATAGATTATCAGTGGGGGGCATCAATCCCATAGGTCAAAACCCAACCCAGTATACCACCCCCAACAAAAAATTCAACCCGCAAAAAAATAAAAACAAATACCCAGAAAAAAAAAATGAAACTTTCTTCGCAGAAAGAAAGAGGGAATGTCCAACAACACTTACCTCCTTTGCTTAACAGCGAAGAGCCCTTTCCTCCTTTCTCCGACATCACCAAACGTTGTGCTTCAGCCTACAAAACAAAAATTCCAAGTACAGAGCAATGCAGCTAAAATAAACAACACAATGATGTCCAGGACTAGTGTTATTGGAAGGTTCACAGTGTCGGCAGTGACATGATCAAAATTCAAAATTCAAAATTTGGGGAAAAAAAAAAAGAAAGGGTTTTTCTTTGAAACGTGCTTATTTGAGGAAGAATATGGGTGAGTGTTGAAAGGGGAGGTACGCTTCACTTACCACAGAGAAAGCGTAAAAGGGCACCGGAGAGTGGGAGAAAAGAAAAGCCCAGAGACACAGAAGAGGAAAAACAAGAAGAGGTTTTTGATCTCTAGAATTACGGGTATTTACGTATTTTTAGTCCATCACGTTCATGTTTCGTTGTGTGATATCTTTTACAGTTACCCTGAATTGGGCTATTTGAGTCCTTGACTAAGTTTTGGAGTTCACCCAAAAAAAAAATTAAAAAAAAGGAAATTTTTGGAATTAGTTAGGCCCGAGTTTAATTTTAATTTTAATTTTAATATATTATTTTAATTTCAAAAAGATTAAAACATATATATTGATACATTAATTCTTTTTATGATTAATATGTGGTGTTGAGACGTACAATAAATTAAAGTGTAAGCAAGATAACTCAAATTTAAGAATTAATCAAGTAATTATTTCAATATTTTTATATAGTATCTGTATCAACTTCTGCCGGTAAGGTGATATATGAGTGAAATTTATAAATATATTTCATAAATTTGAATTGTTTTATTCAATATTTCTCATGTAATGAAATTAAGTAATGATTTATTTTTTATAAACTACCAATACAAAACTCTTTTACACAAATTATTCAGTTATGTAGAGTGACATTATTAAAACTATTTGACTTTTACTACAATTGTGAAAATAAGTTTACTGCTAAATACATGTTAGAGTGAATTTAATGGTTTCTAGTTGATGATGATGATGATGATGATGATGTGGAGTTTATAATGTGTAACTCTGCCAATAAATGAGTAATAGACGTTAATAAATTTATCAGTAAAATGAAATTGATGTTAAATTTTAAAATATGATAACTAAATTGATGTTAAAAAATTTTTTGGACCAAATTGATATCAATTGTAAAGTCTTAAGACTAAAATGATTATTTACTCTTTTTTTTTCTATTCATCGGATTTAAATTTGAGACTTTATTTAAGAGAAATAGGTATCAAGCTATTTGAATCAACCATACATGCTTCTGCATATTAAATTATGAGAGAAAAAACATGATTCATAGCCAAAACGTACATCAATTATATATACTATATTATTAATTTTCATACATTGTTTTGTGGAAAATGTTTGTACCCTTTAGTTAGTGGTGGGTATACGGGCCAGCCCGGCCTGTTTAACCAGATCCACGGCAAACCAATTTTTAATGGGCCGGGCTGAGCTGACCTGCATAATAAATGGACTCCAAAATGGCTGGCCCATGTCTGCACCACATAAGCTCGTGGGCCAGCCTGCATCGCAACCTTTTTTTTTATTTGCTTACAATTTTTGGGCCCTATTGGCTCTTGCCCCATTTTTTTTTCTTGTCAATGCTAACTCCTAATGCTAAGGGTTAAAGAGGGGTCGGACTTGAATAGCTATTATGCAACACACCATTAGCCCACTAGGATAAACATGGTTAGATAATTGACCAAAAATAAACATGGTCAGAAGAGAGTTTTTTTGGTTTTTGTTTTTTGTCCAAAAGCTAGAAGAGAGTTTGTGAAATTGGACTGAAGTCTGAAACTGAAATGAGAAGTGGGTTGTGAATGTGGGCCGTGGGTGAGAGACCTAAGTGAGGAGTGGTGGGCCATGGGTGAGAGATGCGAGAGTGAGGAGTAGAGTGGATGAGTGTGGGTTGTGGCCCTGTGCACTCAACAAGAAAAAAAAAAAAATCATACCGGTTAAGGGTTGGTCCGCGAACCCGCGGACTTAGCCCGTTTGATTTGTGGGCTAAATGGTGCGAGTTAAAAAATCTGCAAAAACCAGCCCACTTAACCGGCGAATAAAGCGGTGCGGATTGCGGATTAAATTGACCAACCCGCGGATCGCGGCCCGTATACGCGGCTCTACCTTTAGTGATTTTCTAAACTACTGACTATATATATTAAAAAAAATTAGTATCCATACCAATCCTTTTTATAAATACTAAATTCCTCGTAGCTATTCTAATTATGAGTTATTTTATAGAAAACTCTCACCTATAAAGAATTGGTTGAGTGGGTAGTCAATCTTGACTCTTAGGAGGAGGGTGCAACTATATAATCCCTATGCTCTGGCAATAAAATGAGAATTAGTGTTATATATAAGTAATTTAAATAGGCCGAACCTATAAAGATATATCATAAATTCATAGAAAAAAGAATGTAGTAAACCCTCAACAAGCTACTAAGAGTGGATTAATGGGGAAGAGTTTTAGTAGTTTATATAGGATCATAAATTTAAATTTCAATATTATCGATATATCAACAAAAGAAAGCCCTGTACTAGTAGACGGAGATCTTTCATAAGCCCTAACTCTGTCTTTTCCTAATTCATTGTTCTCAGTGTTATTGAAGATGGAAGACTGAGCTCTAATTAAGGTTGATTTGAGGTTAGGGTTAAGAAGGAAATGAGATGGATGACGATGAGCGATTTAAACACTAGTGCAATCATGTAATATCATCGCCATACTGATAATAATTGATTACTAATTAAGGGAAGGGCTGTATTATTATTGTAAGCTTAAGGAGTTAAATTGCTGACTTTTAAACCATAATTCGAGGTGAGGTGGTTATATCCATTTGATTTTAGCCTAATTTATTTTCTCTCCTTGAAAATTAAGAAGGCTTTTTCACTAGGTACACAAGTTAAGGGAACTTCAAAAAAATAGGGGAAAAAAAAAAGAAGATGAAACCCATATATCCTATCCTATACTTGGAATCTAGAGGAAGTATTTCCACGCGGGTGTTTTTACCTTTATTTTCTCAAAAACTTATTTTGCAACCTCTTGTTAAAACCTTTTTTGGAAAAAAAAATCCATAAACAAAATGTCTTTGAACAAATGTATATATCATAGATCACTAGCAATTGCATGTATAATTTTCGCATTTATGATAAAGGCACAAATGAAAATCATGTTTTAAACGACGTCTCTAATCTACACCTTTGGGGGAAAGAAAATTCTAATTGCAATAAAACATACATCCACTAAATTTGATCTTGTTGGATTATCACCTTGACAAGAAATAAAAAATATAAAAGCCAATGAAAAATGATGGAAAGGGCGATGTTGGTTTTAAGCATAAGAGTTAACATATATACACTAGGTTTTTTGAAGCTGCAATTCTCAACTCTGAACATATATATACATGCAGAGTGACATCTTTTCAGCTTAGTGAAGCCATTTACAAGCCATAAATTGTATTTCTCTCCCAAAGACCATGGTGCTAATGCTGAAGCACCTGTATATTCTGCCATGCTTTCCTTTTATTCTCAATGAAGCAAATAGATAGGTAAACTAACTTGCTCAATATACAAAACCTTAATTAGCCGCCCAAAAGGGGAAGGCAAAGTTCTATTCAATGAAAATATAAAACAAAGTTCATTTAATTTCCACCGAAACCGAATCATTCACATAGAATTCGATCCATAGAAGACATTGTCAATCAAGACCAATGAAGCTACAAACGATGATGTAGCTGCCTCAAGCATCATCAACTTGTGAGTGAAACACAAAGCTGGGAAATGTGGTGGTGATATCTCTGCCAAAAAAATAGTTTTTCAGTTGTTAGATGCTAGAGCTTGATAACAAAATGCTATTCAGTTCATGTAGGTCCTTTAGACACAGAATATACATTAGGTGAAAATCATAGTCCAATCAGGCTCATGTACTTAGTACATAGTCCAATATTCCATTTCTAATTTATATTTTCTAATACATGATATATGACCAGCGATATTTTTTCTCATTTTTCTTTTATCATCGAGGTTATCATTAATTTTCCTTAATTAGATTAAGGTGTTGATCTTTTTACCAAATAGAAAATAGCTCATGCATAGGAATAATTAGCAGTTAAGAATAAGAGTTATAGCAAAATTAAAAAAAAAAAAGGAAAAAGAGAAACAGAAAGATAAATTTAGGCAAATGCTAGAGATTCAAAATATTTATCAGAATTTAGTTGATAGAATAATGTAATATAATTATTGACTCTTCGATAAATAAGTAAGTTATATTATTATTTTTTTATATAACAATCATTATAATTTCTATTAAATATTCTTACTATATTTTTTCAACGGTATAGTATTACTGTTTTTTATAACCCTTTGAATTTACTTAACAAATTAACATTGAAATGGGAAAGAATGTGAAACTTCATTCTATAAAAAGTGAAGATGGAAAACTACTGCCTCGTTTCTTTATTAATAGTCTTAATAATATTATGGCTTATTCTAACATACTAACCCATGCACATCGACATATAAATTGAACTAGCAAGATTTCTGTCACTAGCGATAGAATTCCAAAATTGAAATAGTTTAATTAACCAGTAACAAGAAGAAACTCACTTGAGATACTGAAGACTCATATTTCTCAGAAGAGATGGATGGCGAAAGACAAGGCTTCGCCATTCTTCCTTGTCAATCTTCCCATCTTGTTTTGTATCAGCTTCCTCAAATGTCTAATAATAATTTAAATACAGTTAGCGATAGCTCTACAGAGAAGAATATGATAGCATAAGAATGATTGGTATGTCATAATCATTATTTCAATATAAATAAACTGCTATGGTTCACAAGAATAAGGCTGAAGAATGAAGAAGTATTTAGCGGAGAAATTTAGTAGAAACTTCGGTTGAAATGTGAGGAAAAAAACATAACATAGAGAACACCTAATTATCCCACCGATAAATAAGTCGTATGAGATATAATGAGGGACAGACATGCACCATCAAAGAAACATACAAAGTATGCATTAAATATACCTTGCATGCTTGATAGCTGATAGGATCGCTTTTGCTTCTATAGATTATCAAGAAGAGTGAAAATGATAATAAATTTCATACCATAACAAGCCAAAAATGAAATAAAAAATGAAATAAAAAGAAGACATTGATTGAAAAAGAACTTATTAATTCTTCCATATACTTATGAACATAAGATGTGACCTGCACATTTAAGTTATCATATAGATGAAGCACCTTATCAATGATGCTTTCGACCACAGCATCTGAAAGATTCATGCCAGATTCAGCTAGAGTTGCCACCACCATTTGTTTTAACTATACATAAAAACCAATGAACTTCAATTCATATCAGATACCATGCAGATATAAAAAAGCATGTTGAAGCAGAAGAACTCCAAGGAAACAAAGACACTCAAGTTTTAGGATACTAAAAAATAGACACTCAGTTTTAGTGGAGTTGTAAGGAAAAAGAAAAGTGCTATATAGTCCCTGAAAGATCACAAAATCGGTTATTTTGATACAGTGAAAGTCATTCAATTATGACTTTAGGCTTCCAATATTGACGCTTGTAACATATTCAGCTCTTTTTTCCTAACGCATGCCTTGTAATATACTACTAACTTCATCTAGGTTGTTCTCAGTTGTGATCAGTACCCTTCAACTCCTGAAGTAATGTCTGAAATTTGATCACAGATCTATTCATTCTACTGTGCACAGAAGCCTTAATACACCCAAAATCAATAATAAAGTTGTTCAATTTTTGTGCAGGTTATCATCTATAAGTCAATCTTTCTTTCTCCCAGTGAAAAGGCTAGGACTTCAGACAAAGATGATCCTGTCTACCTTAGAAACACTCATGACTTAAATTGACAAATTGATTTTAAATTCAGGTTGGACGAGAACAGAATGCAAAATACATATACCAGTGGGCTTCAGGAAAAAAAAATGTACAAGTTAAAGAAGATTCTGGTTCCCAACAGGTATATTCTTTCCTAACTTGATAGATAGGGTAACCTAAACATAACATAGAATGGTAATCCTACGTACGTGGTGAGTGAGTGGTCAAAACTCCATTTATTCAACATCATAAGAAAATAAATTTTACCTCCTGTCTCTCTATAAATCCTTGCTGTTTAAGATCATACAATCTGAATGAAACTGCAAGAAGGGAAAGTTAGTAACAACAAATAGCTATAGAACAATAGATCATATATGCTCTACCTCCCTCTCCAATAAATACCCTTCCCTTTCTAATATTTGAAAAAAAAGTGTTGGCTATAAGATGTATATCTAGAGGCTAAATCAATAAATATTGGGTTGGCTATAAGATATATATCTAGAGGCTAAATTAATAAATATTGGATCACTCTTACACTCGATCTTATCTTCAATTGATGCATTCGGATGAAAGACAGAAAGAGCAAGTGCAAACTCTTTGAAATCAAGTATTCCACGATGCTTTGAGTCAAACAAGTCAAACACCTACATAATTTAAACAATACAAAATCATGAAATGGAAAAATACATTTCTAAATAGGTTCAAATGGTATGTAACTGACTTCAAAATCATCTGATCATAGATATATACCACTAAATAGCAAACCCTCCCAGCTAATAAACATGGAAAAAATGATGTTGTATAACGCCACACATAATTAATAATAGGCTATATAGTAACAATGCGAAGTAGGTCGAATAGGATAAAAGGTATAAAAAGTAGTTAAAATCTTCTACGTTTCTCCCCTTGTTGGAAAGCTTATCCACAAATAACAATTGAATTTTCCTAAAAATGCATCAAAATATTTGTGTCATGTTCTTGTTTTTTTCCCCTTGAGGTGGAAAGGTTAGAAGAAGTTGTAAACAAAACTGCAAGAAGTTAAAGGTTTTACATACCCTATCTGCAAATAAGCTCTCTTTCTTGCTTGTCTTGAATAAGGCCAACTGAAATTCTTCCTGCAATGTAAAAGAAGCAAACCATTAAAATGAACAAAAGGAAAATGTTTAGGGCTACAAAGTACAAACTAACTATGCAATAGATATTATAAACTACCGTGAGTTTTACATTTAAAAATATAAAAAGACATTTATGATTATTGGGATATATAGGGCATGTCATTGTTCAAAAAGTTAAAGACACTAATATCATAACAAAAATTAATTGATGGAAGGCCAGCATGAGATGGGATTACTACCTTATTGATTAGTCCATCATCAATGACTATACAACTAATTTTCTTGAACAGTTCATACAACGCTTCAATCTCACTTACACTAACTGCATTGAAATTTAAACAGGTTATACTCAAGTAACAAGAGCCTCAATAATTGAAAAATGGTATACCTCTCTCCAGCAGTATGATCCTGCCACAAGAGAGGATCCTGTTCCAATGTTATTAGTGAGAAAAACCAAGCAATTTTATTTCCACCTTTGCTATCTGATTTGACACTCAATAATGTAAGGCCACCATTTGGTGTTAATGGCCAAATTACATTATTATTTAAATATATTCGACCATTGTCTTCCAAAATATTGTGAAACCAAAATGAAACAGAATTTTCTTTTACAGTATTATATTACCGGATTTTTTTTAAAAAAAAAAAATTATCCGGATGACTGGATTCATAAAAAAAAAAAAGATTACTGAATTTTTTTTTTTAAATATATGAGCTGAGAAATAAATAAAATAAAAAACTTCGATGAGAAATTTTGTAGCATTTTTTTAGCTTACTGTATGATATTCATAATAATGTTTAATTGAAGTGTTCAAATAACACAATTGACTATAAAAGGGAAACAAAACAGGATAGAGGAGCACAAATACAAGAGGATTATAATTAATGGTGCCAATCCAATATAAATTGAAACTATTATGACAAAGTTAAAATCACAATGAAAATTTCTTGTGTGATTCGATATTTAGTTATTGTTTTTACACTCTGACCCATTAGTTGCATATCATATCAATATTTATTTTTTCAACCACTTACTTTTGTAAGTCACTTTTACCTTCTTTAACTATCACAAAGTTGTTGTGATATGCAACCAATGGATTATAACAATATCAATTACTTGCTTTCGATGCAAATAAGAATTTCTAGATAAGAACAGATGATGTGTCTATAGCTCACCTGAAAAGTTCTAAAATCCAAACATCATAAAATGGAAAGAAGCAAGGCAATAATAACAACGTACACACTGTCTGTTTTGCAAGAGCTTCTGGATTTTTTAAACCTCTAGTTGGCCTTGACACATCTTCGTCTTCAAAACAATTTAACACAGTAGCACAGAAATGCTTTAACCCGTCTAAGCAGGGCACCATCTTAAACAAATTTCATAACACTACATACCTGAAGTCCCAAAAGAAAAAGGGAACTATATATAATTAAATGTTCAAACGTAAAAAAATGCAAAATGCTAGCAACAGAAATTAACAAAACAAGTTAAATTTGTTAACTAGAATTGGTTATACACACCTGTAAGGATGCACACAAAAAATTGGCGGCAAATAAATGATAATGTTAAATCGTAACATCGCTATAAGCTAATCCTAAGCATGTAGTATACTAGATTCGACATACTGTTTGCCATAGAATACCAGAAGCAGTAAACGAAGTCAAGGCATGATTTAACATATATAGTTTCCATGATCAAAACTTCATTTCCCTTTCCCTTTCGAAAAGTCACTTTGTCACCATCACCACTTAGGCTCAAGACAAGAGTAGAAAAGATAAGGGATAAGAATGGACAACTTCATTTAGTTTGAGGAATTTTAATGTGTCTTTTTCACTGTTTCCGAGGAGTGAGGATAAACCAAGTATATTGCAATACAAAAAATGCTTCTACAATTGGTATACCTAGAAGCAAAAATGTGCTGAAACAGCGGTAAGAACCAATAAAATTGTCAACGATCTAAGTAACATTAATTCCATTTCGGCAATCATTAAAGGAAGCCAACTTGCTACCTTTGTCGTCAGATAAATTTAATATATACAAGTATGCATAGATTCCATGATTCTCCAAGCAACAAAAGGAAGAAATTATGCTATATATACCATGTAGCTATATTATAAATTGAAGCATGTACACATGTGAGCGTAGTATTCCTATGCAGTACGTAGTTAGAAAAAGTTTTCAGTTCCACCCTCCGGAAGGTTATAAATTAACATCAACTTAGTGTCATCACTATAGAATTTAACGAGTCAAGAATAGACCTTTATGTCGGGCCTAGCTAAATATATAGATTCACTCATATAATACGTCTATGCAGTATGTAGTATAGCAAAGCAGTTTAAGGAGAAATATTCTAACATTACTGGGTGCCATTACTTAAAATTTTATACCAGACCCACCCGCCTAAACTTCTCCACCCAATTCCTCGCTTTCCCTTGAAACAAATGCTCTACATGGATATGGCTACTCTAAAAGAGAAGAGAAAGGAGAGAGAGAGAAAGAGAGGGGGATGTATTTTAGAGGGTAAAATGTGCAATCTTATCCACTTGGTGAAAAATCAACGGTTTAAAATTTTATAAGATATTAATATCAGTATAATTCATCATATATGTGAGATAATATGCACTTTTGATTTTTTTTATAAACAATTGAGATTATGTCATTTATTCTCTAAAATATACCTTTCAGTTTAGAGGAGTCAAATCTATTTTGGATAATATTCTAATAAGCAAGTTAAATCGTGTTTAACCAAACTTGATATTTTCGCGCTAAGTTTTTAGGGTTGATCAAAGATTGGATCAATATAAAATGTAGACAAAATGTATAAATTTGAATATTATACATTATTAAATTGTAAAATTTTAGAAGTCAAACTATAATTTATATTTTTAAATAGAATATATTAATAAAAAAAATTACTGATTATAACATGCATAAGATAGTAATTTAAGTCAAGAATGTTTATCATCTATCAATGACTGAAAAACAAATTGACATATATAAATTAATGGGCAAATTACATTAATCTTCTCTGAGGTTTGGTAAAATTCATTGTGATTCCCCTCAATTTACAAAAATATACATTGATCTTCCTGAGTTTTAGGAAATATTACACTCCATATCCATGTATTTTATATAATGTGACACATAACACCTCTATAAACATAACACTACCTCTTTTAACCTTCTCTTAAAGAGAGGTTAATGTAACCTGGACAAATATAAATGGGTCACAATAAATTTTACCAAACTTCAAAGGACGTCAGTTTAATTTGCCTTAAAATAATTTATAATATTGGGCTGGGCTAGCTGTGACCTAAGCTTGACTCCAAAAAAATATATTGGATCTATTTTAAGGATCCAAACTCATTTTAAATAGGAGTCAAAACTAAGTTATTAGATCGAATTGAAATTTTACGCAACCCTACTTTTGCACCTCAACCATAGAAAGCAAACATAATCTTGAATAGAGCTCACATGAATTCATCTCCAAGTAATTTACATAACTATTAGAGCTGATAAGAAAATTGGAAAGTCACAATTTCGACAGCCCACACAAAATTCATACAATCAGACACACTTCCACAAAGATGTTATTAATTTTCACCTCTATATATATGCAACAATCAAGAAGACATCAACTTTGTGACACTAGACATGGCCTTGAATTGAACACCCCCAAAGATTAAGCATACCAAACATTAAAATCAGGGCTTAAAGGATTAGATCTCCAGATCAATTGAATACCACAGAAAAAGGGAACTTGCAAAAAATCAAGATATGGAGAAGTGTAGAAATGGCTGAAATGAAGGACTGAGGCTTACCCTTTAGAAAAAGCAGAGAAAGGAGGAGGAGTCATGATTCTCTGACATGTTTGCCTAGATTTGGAATTTAGTAAGAAAAAGAAAAATAGCAATGATTTATATACAACAAAATGGAAGTAACCGTTCGACTACAAGAGCTGAAGAATCATGTGATCCCCACAATAAAAATTATTTTTCTCCAGTTTGAATTCATGTCTTCATCTTTTAGATTTAGAAATTTTGTTTAATATTTTTATAAGCGGGTGACTAATTGCAGAGTAAACATTATTGAATAAAAATATATATATGTATAAATTAATTTACAAAAATGGGTGAAACAAAGTAATGGAAAGAAAGACAAAAATGGGATTATTGAAAAGGGCGAAATAAAATTTTTGAATACCACTTTTTCGTGAGAAGAAAGAAGAGCTAAATTTGGAAGGCAAAACTGCCCATTGGCTTACATTTGGAAAGGGTTCTGCTTTTCATCGTTTTATAAGAAATCTTTCTTACATTCGCATCTAAACAGTAAATGTTAAATAAATAATATAAATTATTCAATGCCTTAAATATAAAAATTAATATTTTATTCTTCAATTAATTAGGAAAATATTAAAATAGTTTATTAAAAGGATATGAAATTATTCATTTGCAATAAATAATATTGTTATACGCTCAAAATAAATTATAGTGCATCTTCACCACTATATAAAATGTTAAGTATTAAATATAAAAACATTTCAAAAATCTTAAAAACTTAAAAATAATATAATTTTTTTTTTTTATTTTCACAAACCTTTTTCCATCTTCCATGTAAGCCAGTGAATAAAACTCTAGTCTTCCAGCAATTTTTATTTGAATGATGTAAACAAATTCATTTTAATGTTTTTAAGAAGTTTCACCATCTTCGATTTGAGATTACAAAAGCAATTCCTTAAATATAAAATGAAAAAGTCTCTGAGAAGTTTGTGAATATAAGGTTAATGCAAGTTAAATTTTGATTTCCTCACTTTTCTAATACTAATCAAGTCATGTTTGAATTAACTTTTCAAAATATTTTAATTAAAATATAAGGAAATAGATTTTCAGAAAGAAATTTTCAAAACCAGATATGTATTTGGAATCTAAATACGGATAATGAACCATAATAAGAGAAGAGTAAACAAATCAAATAAAGTTAATAATATTGACAAAAATTTCACCCAAAATATATATTAAGAGGCTAAATAAATAATTTTGAAGAGTTTGATATGGCCTGACATTATATTATCTCAATTTATTTTTGACGAGTACATAATTACCGTAATTTATTAAGGAAGAAGTTGGTAAAATTGTGTAATTGATCACTCTCAATATATATTAAAGATTTGATTAAAATAATAAATTAAGTCTTCAAATAAGCTTGACATTTCTTTTTTATTTTTTTCCAGCTCCAATATAGGTCTTGTTTGGTAGTGCTTTCTGAAGGAGTATTCTAATATATGAAAAGTATAAGTCAATTTTTTTCTATTTGGTAAATTAAAAAGTTAGGGTGCTTTTACTCCTAATTTTTAAAAGTCAAAAGGTGCTTTTGAGAGCTCTCATAGGGTGTTTTTCAGAGCTAGTTTATACTCTCTAAAATTTAAAAAATTAATATAACCTTACTTTTTTTAATAACATTAAAAATAGAAATTATTTTCTTTAGTATTTATATTTATTATAATTATTTTCAATTTAAAAAAAACTTTACTAAATATAAATTTTGTTGCTTTTATTTATAGAAAGTAGTTTTTATGTTATTTTATTAAATTGTACTACTTTAACTTTTTTAAAGTAATTTTTAGAGGATTTATAAAATTTAATAACTCTAAAAAATTAGAATAATACCAAACCAAATCAAACCAAACTGCCGTCTCATCGTTATTGGTATTATTATTATTATTTATTAGTCATCGTCTCACTGTTAGTTTGTAATGACAATTTGAATTGGGAACCTTGAAAGAATCGGGCATGTCTCTATGGCAAGAAGAATATGGACTGAGTGAGGGAAACAATTAATGTATTTGAAAGATAACAAGTATAAATATGTGAAAAAAATTAGAATTTAATTTAAATGCACTAACAGTATAAAATAGTTTTATACTATCAGCTAATAGAAATAATGAAAAGTGCCAACTCATATAAATAACTACCCATTATAATGAGACCATGATTTCTCACTTTTCCCTATTTCTATTAGTTGACAGTGTAAAACTATTTTACACTGTCAATGTATACCAATTAAACTCAAAAATTTATATACAAAATGCTCAAACTTATGTTATTTTCATTTTCCCCCCTATTTTCTCCAACAATATACTTGGCATCTGATAAAAATAATGCCACCGTTACTGAAAAAAAAAAAAAAACCCACTTGTTGTCATTCTATTATTAAACATGATAAATGATGCATCTGTAATATAAATATAAAGAGCGAAAATCAATTTTAATTTATTTATTGACATTCTATTTAAAAATATTAAATTATACATAAACTGACTTTGAAAATAACTCAAAATAGAATACCCTTCATTGAGGAATGTTTGGCAATTTAACGGGTATCAATTAAAGTGTCATTAGTTTTAATTTTATAAAATCTCTCTGTGTTAGTAATTATGATAAATTCTAATTCAGATTAAAAAAACGAATTTTAATTAGGATATTTTTAGAAATTTAAAAACTAGAGACCAATATTGAAATTTATTATATTATTTGGAAAGAATTAATGATAAGAACTATTAATAAATGTCATTTAAGGACAATGATTAAATATATTAAAAGTATTTGACAAATACCTAATAAGAGATTGTTTAAAGAGAAGGACTAAATGATTTAAACTAATAGACAATAATACCGTAATCATAAGAACCTTATTTACTCTATTAGAGACCCCATTTTCAGAGACTGACTTTTGTCCGTCTCAATTTTCGTCTGTAATTTTGTTAGAGATGAAATTTTCACATTTTACAGTGTGTTTAATTGGGGGTTAAATATGAGAGAAAATTTTCTATAGATGAGCTCTATATGTAAAATTATATATGGAGCTCATCCATAAAAAATCTCTCCTTATTTTTATCCCTAATCAAACGCACTCTTAGAGATAAAATTTTTCTATCTCTAAATATAAATTTTTTGGTAGTGAAAGCAAGGGTTCTGTACTTTAATTATTTTTATGCATCACAATAATAATTTTGTAATAAAATATTAGTTATATTAGAAAATATCAAAATATATCATAATTGATAAAACATAAATATTTTTTGTTTTATTTTACTTGCATTTCAGACTATTATTGACTCTTTTCTTTTTTTACACTAATCTTTTTCTTTCCTAATTATATGTTTTGTAACTTATATTCATCTATTAGCTACTCCATCTTAACAAATGACCTCTCAATTCAACGAATACATTATTTTTAATTTCATTTACGTTTGCATATGGCATGAATTTCACTAATAGTCGTTTAGGTGGTAACAAATGACCCCTCAATCAAAAAAGTAACAATTTAAAAACTGTTACCGAACTTCATGTATCTACTTGACTTACACTGTTAGTCACTTAGTGATAATAAATAACCTCTCAACAAAAGAAAATTACCCCTCAAAAATTCTTTACTGGCTTCATGTATAAAATAGAACATTATTTAGATTGTTAACCACTTAGTAATATACAGATTATCACTCTATAAAAATCAATAGTCAATAATAAGTTTCCTTCTTTTTTCTTTTTGTACAATGGGGAGCCCCAAGCCAATAACAATTTTCTTTCGAATTAAGTGTTTTAACTTTTTATGTTTATTTGTTAGCCACTTAGTGTTAACAAAAAATCATTCAATAAAAGGAAATAGTCATTTCCAAATTTGTTTTTAATTTCATTAAGAGTATTATTGTCTATTAGTTAAAATTATTTGACCATAAAAATATATATATGACCATTCTCTTTTCAATAATTCTTGTTAGGTCCTTGTCAATATTTTTTATGTATTTTGTTAAATAACTAGTGTTAGTAGCCCTTACCTTTAAGTTTCCCTTTATTAGTGTAAATATGCCCAATAATGATGACTAGTAAACAGATAATTTAGATCTTGAAAATATTTTACATTTGTAATTTAATGCTGAAAATTTCCATAGTAATCCTTGGATGGCACAGATCACTGTTTTCTAGTCATGAGCTCCTGTTCAAAATTAGATATTCAAAAAAACAAAAAAACTTTAGAAATTTTAAAATCACCGAAACTTACAAGCTATTTATTTTTTATATATGTCAAATTTTAAATGGTAAGATGCACGATAACCATTCATAATCCTTCGTTACATCTCTTTGATAATATAGATATATATACATATTTAAATTGACTTGTGGTGAATACAATTCAACTAAATATAAATTTTAACTATACAAGAGTTGAATGCAAAGTTAACTTATAGTAATAATGAAGGTAATACGTCGAATCGATATTTGCATGATTAAAATCAATACATATTTAAACTACTATTACGATATGTAAATTTGAGTGTTTAAATCTATATACGCAAATAAGGAAACTGTAACCAAGTTCATTAAGCCTCCTTCTTCTAGTGAAGCTATGTGCCATTTAGCGGTACACATAGGCACATAGTAACATTGCTTAGCTGGTTCCTGTTCCTGCTGCACAAACACAGTAATAGGTTTGATTTCAATAGTTCATTTGAAATGTAATGGAAATTGTGTCGCTCTGAGAATTCAACTGCATTTGTTACATTGACCACTTGGATAAACATAACCTCTTAAGGGAGATAGAAAGTTTTAAAGATCATACACAGCTTACATTTATGAACACAGATAAAAAGAAATTATAAGAATTGAGGTTACAAATTGCACATATAGGGGGATGAGACTTTCTCTGAATTCTTCAAAGATTATTATTATTATATTACTGTCTCTATCTTCCCTTTTCACGGCCAGGTTCTGATTTGTTACTTCTTGCCTTTCTTATGACTTTCTTTGAATCCAAGTCCAACTTGCACTCTGACATACATTCTTCTTTGGCTCCTCTCACCTTTTCTGACCCTATCTCCTTAGTGCCTCCTCTTATAACCATCTTTCTTTCTATGTCCAATGCCAATTTACCATCTGATAGTTTATTTTTGTGATGACCCTTTTCTCTATTTTCAGCATGGGATGTTCTTCTTGTGAGTTCCTCTTTGTTTCGGCCTAAAGATCGCTTATCATGTGTGTCTCTAGTAGCTGGCCTCTTTGGTACTCCTTGAAGTAGCTCATGCGGTTTTTGCAGCTTGTGATTATTGGTTGCCTTATTAGAGCCTTTCTCTTGTTCAAAGTAGACAAGCTGCACCACAGTTCTTAGTGGCAGAAGCTCGTTTTTAACTGCGTGCGCACGCACCTCTGGGGACAGTCTTTGGCACTCTAGAATCTGGCATAAACGCCGTTTGTCTGTCTTGCTAAGGTCAGGATGCACCTGTTTATGCATTGAATTTTGACCATATCACGGAATGCACCATAAAAATAACCAAGAATATAAGCTAACCGCTAAATTGCATACATTGTAATAGTTGATTAATGCTTGAGGTGAATAGTGTGTCTAAGTCTATAATTGTGCATATCAAGGTACTCAAAAAATGTTGAAGTGACTTCTCTTTCATGAGAAATTCCTAGATAGGCAGTGCCCACCAAATCATTTATTAGGCATTTCATTCAACATTTGACATGTGTAAGTGCATTATCGGAAATTGGTGCATTTTTATCATGGTTTACTAAACCTTAGACATGTATGATATTAAATGGAGTGCGTATGGTAAACAGTGCCTAACCAAGACTTATGCCTGTTTTGCATTTATCGAGCAGCAATGCTGCATAGCCAAGATAATGTAATAAGAATTTTTGACAAAATTCATGGTGATGGTTGGATGAATGGTAGAACTCACTTATTTATTCGCAGGATACCAATCATGCCACATCATTCTGGTAGTACATTGGTGGCAAAAAATTCAACAAGAAAGAGATCAGAAAATTCAATAAGTTAAGACAATTTATAGTAGTGTATAATTCACCTTAAGATAGATGTTAATTGCCTGGTACAGATTATCGTGCTCTGATCGGCCAATAGCTGGCACTGCTTCAGCAAGAGCCACAAACTTTGACACTGGCATATTATCATCCCTTGCTACTACTTGAAGATAGGAATCGATGAGCTTGCCAACATTTCTGATTGATCTTAAAAAGTTTCTGTTATCCACTGCACTAGGGGGCTTGGTTTTCCAAAACTTCAAGAAACTTTCCAAAACTGCTAGCACTAATTCTGTGTCATAAAAATTCTTGTCCAAAGAATATGCTGAAGGATAAAGCAAGTCACTCACTGTTGCCTCCTCAAACTGTATGCTGGCTCTCTTTATTAGTTCTGTTTTTGTCACTGGGGAGACACCAAGATGACTTGATATGCTGAGAAGTCTTAATAAGAAGCCAACTGAAACTGACCCTCTATCTGCAGGAATCATGCTCACAATTGTTTCAAGAATTTTTTGGTTTTTCTCCTTGGATTCTTCTGTTTGTGATACTGAACTGCCTGAACTTCTAAGCTTTGTGAGGCCTGGTAGCCACTTACATGCATAGACATGCAAAGCTTCACCAATAAGCTGTGGTGGGAGCACATATGTTGATCTAATGGCCATTATTATGCACCGGAAAAGGTCTATGCCAAGATCAGAAACATCCTCCGTCCACCAATCCTTTGGGACAGAATTATGCTGTTTTCTAATATAACCAGGCCTAGTGTAGGTGTAGGACCATTTAACCTGCAAAGACTAATCATTATTAAGCAAAAATATCCTGAGTAATGAAAATTTTTTACATAAACACAAATTTAACATCTCATATTTGGGCACGTATACAATAAAATTGAGTCCTAACAACATTGTTCAATACACTCACTTTGTTCTGAGTTTGACCAACTTTATTGTGAGTGTGCCTAAATATAAGATGTTAGATTTGTATGATTGTATCTATGCAAGAATCTCTCCTAAATAACTATCTTAGAATTGTGAGGAAGTTTGATGGTCTTGAGTTCTTGACCTGTGGTGGGGGTGTAAGAACTTTCTCAATAATTGAATCAATGCACTTTCTTATTATGCCAAGATTCTCAGACCACTGTGGTAACTTATCAGTGGCCTGCAGTGCCACAATGGAGTCCTTCCAACCTTCAAGAATGCATGAACTGAAGAAAGCCTCAAGTTTCCCCACAAAGTTTCCCTTCTCAATGGAATCATTCATTTGGAGGAACTTAGCAGCACAGAATGCTGGCACAAAGGTATGAGCACTAATGTTGATTGAAATCCCATAACAGAACTTGGCACAGAGTTCAAAAGCACCTGCACCTCCGGGTATATCATGAAGCTCTAGAGAAACACTCTCGGAATTACTATAGTCACTGCAAAGTCTTTGTAGAAGACCACATTTTGGAAGAAGTGGAGACTGCAGCTAACAAAAGCAGAATTGTAAATGAACCAAAATAAAATTTTGATTTTCTTTTCATACATCACACACAATGCAATTCCAATACCTTGTGTAGTAGATAAGTAATATCATTGATTTTTATTACAAGGTCCACAGGTATATCTGAAACCAGAGTCCTGCATTTATGATAATACAAGTTAATTTGTGAATGTTATACATATATAGGGGAAAATAGTTTGTATATCACTTTTTGAGCAAAGAATTTTATGAATACCTGGTAGCTTGTTCAGTGTAGAAAGTATCTAGCCTTGTCCCAAGTTTCATGAACTTCATTTTTATTTGTTGTGATCTATACCCAATGGTCAAGAAAAACTTCTAGTTCAAAGCCTGCATTGATTCAATTCTGAAAACAGCAACTTTAATGACATTATGACACTACACAGATCCCAAAAAGTCAAGAGTATGGAACTGTCTTAATTAATTGGAGAAAGAGAGACAGAAAGAGGGAGTAGCAGCAGTAGCAGGCATCTAAGGAACCTTGTTACAGGTGAATCAAAAGGGTTATCAGCTGCATGACATTGATGAACATGCTTGGACGAATTATATAATGGTTCATGACCATGCAACACCACAACATGGAAGCGGCAACTTAGATTTCAAGCAAGCAATCAAACAAAGTGGCGGGAGGGGAAGGCTAAGAAATCTCTATAGATGAAGTTCAAAGAACCAGGACATGAATCATGAAAGAGAAAAATCTAGCAAATGTAGAAGTAAACAGAGATATGCGAGAAAGCCTTACCTCAACTTTCATTTGACAAGGGCTGTCTGTGCCTGTGAATGTGACAACCTCCTTTTTTTGAATATAACTCTACACGATGACCTTCAATGTATAGAAGATGGGGTCCTCAACTACATATTATTAAAGAAGAAGAAAAAAAGAGCATTAAAATTCAGTTTTTGCTGTCATGCACTCACAAAAGAGTACGCAGAATAGTAATGCAAATTTGACTCTACTCTATAGTACCTTTGGAAATTACTTCAAACTTCAACACTGAGTTAAGTACATGAAGCTATTTTAATTAAGATTAGGTGAATGCAGAACACTCTCACTGACATACAGCAAGGTTTTAGATCTTAATGCCTACTGTGCCAGTTCCTGGCATGTGACAAGAAACTGAAGAACGTGAGAATTCGAGAACTCATGACATATAACATTAGAAAGGAAAACAAAAGTCAGCAAGAAAAGAACGAGGACACTGATAATGGAAAATGCTAATATCAACATCCTTATACGCTTATACCATGCCTGTTACATAAACCCCTGCACTAGTAGCAGTGCCGACAGTGTCACAGTGCAAATTTCATTAGATTTTGGTCAAAAGTTTAGTTTCACCTGTTTTTCTCTTGATCAATTTTATAATTGTTTTAATTTAATAATATTTTATTTTCAATTCAATAGCCTGTCTATATGATTACGTAGTGATATAATATTTTGATTAAAACAGTGCATTGATTTTTTTTCTTTTCATTTTGTTTAAGTTTTCTCTATCAAAGATATTGTTGCTCTCTCTTTCTCTCTCTCTCAAAGTACTTTCTGGACCTAACTCTTTTTGGTAAATAAGGTAATACTTGTTTTGATAAATCAATAGCAATAAGGTTTGAACCTTTGATTTGATGTATATTATCAAAATCCTTCACGATTAAATCACTCCGGTGGCTTAAAAAGTGTAATACTTTGAGAGTATGCAGCAAATTCTCCTTATCCTCAAATTGTATATTTCCATCTATCGAAATATCAAAATGAACGTAAAGGGAACCAAACTATGCTAACTGTGCATGTTTTTTGTCCTCGCAAAATACATTTTGGATAAAGCAAAACATGATTTAAACAGGGACCTGCATTATTGCACACATCAGTGTCTTTTTTCTACTCCCAATTTCTTCAATTGGATTTTGGTGGAGAAAATCGTCCATGCATCCAAAACCAAAATTGAGATTTGGTTTGTTGGAGAAATCGACAAGGTGATTAGGTGAATGATGCATACCCATTTCAATACCTAAACTAATCCAGAAGAATTTAGGTGGTCCAATTATTTGTAAGTGAATTAAACATGGCTGGGTAATTTAGCTGATGCAAGTTTTGTACTATAAAATATTATAAGAAAATACTAAATAGTTGTACATGATGGTTTACAACTAATTAAAGGAGACAAAGAACAGGGCTTCGGCCCTCTTCCAATGCCAATAAACAAAGGGGGAGGCAAATAACACATACCAAAAACCCAAACCCTAAACAATAAAACAACTTAATCTTAAGAAACGCACACATGCAAACGCGCATGCAAGCATATACACATACACCCTTAAACCCTAAGCCAAAAAAATAACTTCATCTTAAGAAAAGTTACACGCCAAAATCGTAAACCCTAGATTCTAAGTCAAAAGAATAAATTCATCTTAAGAATATTTTAAGATGAGTTTAATTGGGGTGCACTGACTATCATCCAATCAAAACCTTCAATTTACATAACCATTCAAGTAGTGGGTGGTTATATCAAAGACTTTTATTGATGTAGCAATATGTAATTAGATGTCTGTATAAAAAAATTTTATACTGACAGTGTATTCAAATTAAATCCTTTTAAGATTTTCATAAAATGTCAGTGTAAAATATTTTATATTGTCAACCAATTAGATATTATTACATATGTGAATTTTGAGATAATTATTTCAATAGTTAAATACTTTTAATGATATGTCAATACATATTTTAATAATTCAAATTTATCAAATCTAATGAAGAAAGAGAAGAGTGAAATCAAAATTAAATAAAAAAAAGAGAATAATTTTAATCAAGAAAGAGAATTTGACTTCGTATATATGTATAAAATTTTAAGTATTAAATTATATATTATCATGTGTTAAGATATTTAATGGAATTTCACCTAGTTATTAATTAAATTTATTAAATTAAATATTAGCATGTCTCAAGTGATTTAATATACATGAATATATTCATTAAATAAAAATCGTAATAAACAACATATAAAATAATTATAAAAGCAACTTTCAAATTAAAAAATTATCCAATACATTAGAATAAGCTAAATTTTATTGACGTTTATGTATTATTTAAATAAATTATATTATTTATATCTTATAAAATTGTCTTATAAATTTTTGTAACAAAAGAATTATTTTTAAAATTTTTTTGTATACTTGTTTTTTATAAAATAATTAAAGTTATTATCTTTCGTATTTTTATTCAATGAGAATATTTAAATTTTCGTTTTCCACTAAAAGTCAACCTTCACTATTTTCCCTTCATTAAATTTGATAATCCTAAGTTATTAAAAGGACTTGCGCTCGAGTCTTTGCAACATATACTAGCTTTTTTCCTTTTACTTTTTAATTTGAAACTATTATATGTGTCTTTTAAAATCTAATCTAACAGATATTGGCTCCAATTTTTTGGGGCTGGAACTTATAGTAGCATTTCCCCTGCGAAAATACTCTTTAGACTAAATTATTTGATAAAGAAAAACTTTAGTCCTTTATCCAACATAAAAAATGAAAATTACTAACTTCTAGGTATTTGTGAAGGTTAATTAGCAACATAGGAGTACATAAAAGCATGCTAAATTATTCTTGTCGAACCACATAATACTAATTGAGAAGCAGCAGCATTGAAGAAGATGAATTATGCATACATAAACCTACATGATTGACCTTTGACCTTTGTCCTTTGACCAAGATGTATTGTGCATTCATAAACCTACACATAAATAAAAAATTATGATCTGCTTAGAAGTTGGACATTTTAGTCAAAAAAAAAAAAAGGAGGTTGAAAATTAACTACTAGGTGAGGGAGAAAGATAAATATTGGAGCTTTTACAGTAGCTCATCGTTGGATCAGAATGTATAGAAATCCAAAGCAAATGTGTATTAATACACTCCGCAGTCGTTTCAGCAGATACTTTTGATTCTATCTATATATATGTAAGGATACATGATTATGTTGAGAAAATGATATGGAAATCCGAGAGAAGGTGATGCACCAAGCAAACGACTAGTTTGTGACCATAAACTTATTGCTAGAGAAGGCAAAGATCAATTCATCTTTTTTGTGAGGTTACTTTAATTTGTTTAGTCACTTCCTCTGTCTCCAAGGAACTTTGATATATAATTATAAACTGAATGTAGACATTTTTTAAATCAATTGAAACTTATAATTGGCAGGCATTGTTCCTATGCCAAGTATGGTCTTCTCAATTAGTTATCCCACCCTCCATTATAGTATATAGTAACCAAGAAAGGTTGAAGCCAAACTTTTCTTTTCTTTCTTTGTTTCTCTTTTTCTTCCCAATTTTTTAATCATATACAATTACTCATAATTAGTTTCTTAAAAGCAACTTATTAGACATGCTTTATCTGAGATTTGCTTCAAATTTTTGAAATTAGCAAAATATGATAAAGTAAAAGTATAGAACTAAAGAAGATATGGTCTTAGTGCTAGGCCTTTTCCACCGTTTCATTTGTTGAAATATGACTTCCAGTTTGGTCTGTGCTTTCTCAGACAGATGTTGGTAAAGCAAAAAAAGCATTGTGTTTAATGCACAGCACCCATTGCTTTCAACAAGACAGAAGTGAAAGCCCTTCATAATTTTCTTCCAAATAAGATGGCGTATGGGATCAGATTCAGAGGCCTCACAAGGAACCTTTTTCTTAGAGATAATTCTCACAGATCCCAATTCCATGATCATAGCCGAAAATCATAAAGTGTATAGTTTCAATGACTTCTCTATTTGATTCTTGGCTAGAATTCACTAAGGCATTTAGCCAATTACGTGGACATTCACTTCTAGGATTGATAAAGTTCTCTACTAGTTATTACCCTCCCTCTCACTCTCCACAAGAAGGTTTATCATTTTCTTTTTTGTCCTTTTCTCTTGGAATTTTTTACGCAGACAGAATATACAGCATGCTTCTTTTTCATTTTTTTTTTTTTTAAACACCTGACAAAAGTGTTTTCATCTTTATAACAGAATGAAAAAGTAGTATAAGCCATTAACTGGTTGTGAAGTGGTAAGTCAACGACTAGAATGCTTTAATCAAATTGCTCCCTAGTTATATATCTCCCAAATCTCTATGCTAACAGTATTATAGGCCTTTCACACCAAACACCAGAGAAATGCATTGGAAATTGTTTAAAGAATTTTTAAATTATAGAAAGCACAAAAACGTACCAGTGAACATAGTATTGATGATAGGAAGCAGCAGTAACTATGCACAAATTGAAGAAAGTAGATGAAGCAGAAGCACCAGTACTTGAACTGAAGCCAAAGATATGGTGGCATAAAATCAGAGACAAGCATATATGCATGTGATGTGAGGCTTGAAAGTGAATGCTTTAGTAGTCTCATGCAAGTAATCCTAAGGGACAAGGAAATTATAGAGAGAGGAATTAATAGGCTTTAGCCAGGGAGGGTGCCAACTAAAGAAAAAATGAGTACCATAATGTCTCGTAACCAAGACTGTAAGGGATGGTTAGTTGGGATTAGTCAACATAGTAATGTATCAAAAGCATGCTATGATAAACCGCTTTGAACAGATGGAATAGAATAGGGGAAAAAAAAACAACTGCAAAAGGAGTCTTCAACCCTACAACTTGAAAATTGGTGCTGTATCATTAAATCACCAAAAGCATGCAATGCAAGTGGGTTAAGGCATCAGGAGTGCTCCTCTACTAATTGAAAAGAAGCTTGTGTGGGGCCAAGTCTATACATAGGTGAAGGATCCACTGTTCATTATCATCATGCTTTCCCCCACTACACTTTGGGATATTCCTTTTTTTTAAAAATAAAAAACAAATTATGACCAAGGTTTTCTTTGGCTGTGAGATGAAGAGTGTGTCTCGTTTATAGTTAGTAAAACATAGTTTGATTTAATGAAAAAATAACCTTTTTTAGCTTGTATTTAAACCATGGTTAGAAGCTGAAATTCATGTTAAAATATAACTTAATATAATTTTGTCAAACCTATTAAGATGATTTCATTCAATTTACATCCTTTAAACTATAATTTAGACTCTTTCAACAAAACTAACCCACACTAATTCTTTAGTCACTGTCGCCAATTTTAACATTCGTCTTCTTATCTAAAGTTTGAATTTTAATCCTCTAAACTTTATGATGAAGCTTACTTATAACTACACCCTACTTTGTTGGTGGATATATTCTTCTTCTATATATTAGCCCTAGTGTTGGGCCAACCTTATCCGCATGTCGGCCACGTGTCTCCCCCTGTGCCGTTTGTTACATCAACCCCGATGGGATTTCTATGACTTCTCTCTGTTGGTTGTTTTAAAGGCCATTCAAAGACAACCACTTCACTATCTCATCCCTGTCATGATTTTGGTTAAACATTTCATGCGTGAATTAGGCTTCTTCTCTTTGTCCTGTTCATATCACTCGTGCGTTGATCGTTTAGTTCACCATTTGGGGTCCCAGATGATTTTATTTTCATGCCATATACAATAGGGTCCCCCCACCAGTCCCTTCGGCATGAAAGAGGATTGTGCTATATGAACTAATTAAGAGGCCTTTTTTTTGCAGTAATAAGCAGCTAGATGGTGGGAAAAGAATGGCTTAGTTTTTGTGTCAATCTTATAGCATGTTTGATATGATTTTCCATTTGAATTTTCAAAACCATCGTATGATCAAAAGCCACAAGAGAAGAGTTTTTGCCCAAATCACAGTTTTGGAGTTTTTAAACGGAAAACTAAACATATCATTAAACAGTTAGAAAGAAAAAAAAATGTCATTTATACTTATTTTATAAATTAATTGCAGATATATAAGATAGATGTCGAAAAAAAAAAAGAAAAATAATAGGTTTATTATTTTTATATTTTTCTCTCTGTTTATATGTCTATAATAAATACATAAATATCGATAACATTACTGGAAAGAAAATATATTTACATAAGCTGAGTGAGTTAGAGGGATTTCCTTGATTACCCTTTTTTGGTCCAAGTCCAGTCCAAATGATCTTATGACCAGGAGTTGATGACGGCCATGATGACCATCGTGATCTCAATAACATGATCATGATAATAGTGATCATTATCATCAATTTCTTTAAAGTTTCTTAATCAGATCTTGTCATTATTGTGCAGTAACCAAACTAATCAATCTTTGAACCTACCATGTGCCTTTTCATGAAGATGGTCAGTCATTCTTCTGCTAATAGTACCATCTTTGTTTATTGTTTATTGTGCATGCAGCACTTTAATTGATGTGCTTAACTTTGCTGATAGCCTGAAATCATATTTCCCCCTATATCATGATAAAAGTTTATGTGAGGAAAATGTTACAAAATATATTTTGATCCTGCAGGATTATATAAATTAAGTCACAGGATAGTTGTATTATTTTAGTTTTTAGGAAAAAAAAACAACAAGCATTGGAGTGTGATGGTCAGCAAGTCGAGCTTTTACGGGAATAATTGGAGTTTAAACTTTACTTTGGAATAAGCACTTATTAAAAATTTCATAACTAATAACGATTGCGACCGTGTTTTGAAAATTAATTCCCCAACAACATTTATAAAAGGTTTAAATAAGTTTTTGATTTCTATAATTTTGGCTTATTTTGATTTTAGTCTTTACAACCATTTTATTTAAGTTTAGTCTTTATATTGTCAAAATTTTGATTTTTGATTCCTAAATTTAACTAATGGTCCTTATAGATTTTTACATTTTCAAATTTTAATTTCTATAATTGCTATTTTTTTTATAAAAGATTACATAAAGAATTAGTCCTTACAGTTTAGTTTAATTTATTTTAGTTTGGTTTCTTAAGAATTAAAACCCAACTGACAAAAAATTATGGGAACTTATACCCAAGAAAAAATATTTTAGAAATCAAAATTAAAGTTTAGTGTAATTATAAGAACTAAAATGGCATTTATAAAAGAAATCTCCAAGGAGTTAAGTAAATATCCCAACTTTAGATGGGGAACTTTAGATGTATTCTGACTTTTCTACGTTAGTTCTCAATTCAGCTCTATTAGCTGCCTTTAATTTCTCTCATATCTTCCCTTTTTCTCAACTTATGCTTATACATTTTCATATATTTTCATAAATTGCCTAATTTTGCTTCTTTATTTGGCTTTGCTTCGTCTTTTTCGCCCTTAGTTGTCCACTTCCTTAGGAATGTTTAACTTTGATCATTTTCAAGGAAATAATCGGTTTTTGAATATTGTTTCAAGAAACTTTTAATGGTAAATTGTTTTGAACTTAAAATAACTTAATTCAAATATATACAGGGAGAGGATCAAATGAGCGGAGTGGTTAATTATAAGAGTGAGATGAACAAATTTTGACAATTAAATCTTATATGAATGATCAAAATTAAAACATAAAATTATGTGACTTTTTTAAATGATCATATAATCTTTAAACAACTTTAAATCTTGACCATCCATGTATGACTATGTGGCCCAGAGCTACTCCTCTCACTCTTATAATAAACTATTCTTCTCATATGATACGCCCCCTATATATATTATATACACTATGGACATGGTTTTTAATCTAAGTAAGGTAATGAAAGTAAGTGTGTTTACTTTCTTTTCTATTTTTATTTTTAGTTCATATAATTATTTATAATTATAAAATATTGTATTATTTTTTTTATTTTTTTATTTTTATATAGAAAACAACAAAAATTTAAATACTGTTCCTATTTATTTCACTGAAACTTAAAAATTAGAAATAAAATAAAAATACAGCAATGTTTTATAATCATAAATCACAATAGATTGTGTACCTAAAAAAAAAAATCAAAATACATTAAATGAAATTTTATTTAAAAAAAAAAACATAAAGTTGAGCAAAAGTAGTGATTAATTCACCATCATTATTTTTTTATTTTAGTTTTTGAGGAGTGGGCAGGAAGACTTAAAGTGGTTGTGAGCATCAATACATTTCTCTTATATATATAAAAGAATAAGTTAAAAAAACGCTCGTCCTAATAGAAACTTAATTAGGATAGGCTCTTCGTCAAGCACTTAACTTTCATATAGCCCACCAAACTAATCAATAATATAATGCATGATTTATACTTGTAGTCACGTAGAGAAACAAATGAGTAAGAGCAAATATAAATAGGCGTGTTTTTATTATAACGATTGAAACTTCTTATAACAGCACTTAATTATTGATGATGGTGTCCATTTTTTTCTTGTGAAGTGTGGGAGTTTAAGACTTGACATTTAAGGAAGTAGGCCTTCTCGTATAGAATCATGTCATGTGTTGCTTTTGACAATTTCTCAAGGTATGGTCAAGCAAAATGAATTGCTCTAGACATCATCAATAATGGCAGTGACATGCAAGTATATGTATATCTGGCCTTTAATTAATGAATACAGCACTTAATAAGTATGGTTTGGAAACGCTAATCAGATGGCCGTAGTCAATTACTACAACATCTGACGGCCATACTCATTCTAACTCCCAAGCAGTGGCTCTTGCATTCCACATTTGAGCAGCTTAATTAGTATTAGCAGCCCTAAATATCTCCACATTTAGGCTCTACTTATTTGATCCACAGGTTTCATTAATGTAATGGTTCTATTTAGTTCTCTCTTAAAATATTTGATATTAATCTTAATATATAATCGGTATAAAACCAGCACACACCCCAAAAAAAAAAAAATCAGTATAAAACCAGTATAAAGTACCTTATATTTTCATTTAATTATATTTTATTTTTCACATAATTTTTAAAATAATTATAATAAAAGTCAAACATTTTTAATGATATAGTAATATATAATTAGATGATTGTATAAAAAATTTTATATTTACAGTATATTAAAATTAAATTCAAAATAATCATATTGTAAATTACAACTCTTTAAGATGTTACTTTTTTTCAAAGAAGAATTACATTTTTCACATCCTAATTTATTCACCTAGTCACAGTTTTTTTTTTTTTTTTTTGCCAATTTATAAAATTAAACACGCTGTACTGCTGTAGTAGTTGACCTTCAAAATTTTGAGAAATGCATAAAAGACCTGTTTATCCCTTTTAATTGATCATTGGAAGCACCACATAAGAGACATAAGCTCTTTACTTATCAAGTAATTAGCACTTTCAAAGATCAATTTATCCCATTCAATTGATAGCCATTTTGATTTTCTTTTTTTTGGGGTCATAAACGTCATTTATTATATAAATGCTTTCTTTCTAACTTCAAAGACATAAGAAACACTCATTACCAAAACACTGCAAATTACCATATATTAAATTAAGACGGAATTTGCATAATTTATGTTATAAATTAAGAAGTGTACTTGGAATGATGAATCGATGATAAGTTCCTAAAATGCAATGTGAGCTCATCCCGTGTCTTTTGGGCTTGATCAAATTTTGAATCCCCAATCTTAACATCTTTGGGTCAAGCGTAGTTGAACTTTGCCATAAGCATTAGCCAAGACCCAAAAAATAAAATAAAAATAAAAGCTCAGGTACATGGCATGGAACACAGTTATAAGAATCCAAAAGAACAAAAAAGAAGATAGTACTTTGTAGAATTACCCAAGGAGATTTCTTAGATTGGTCTGCTACTGACACTTTAGATGTGAAAGTTTTGATCTAAACCAGCAGCTTGATCACAATGGTTGGTATGAATTAAACGAGGGCTGAAAAGGGATACAAAAGGATAAGACTTTCTTTGAGGGGGATCCTCTGGTGCAGATAAAAAAAAAAAATTATACCATGAAAATATTAGCTCCATTAAATGAATAAATAACATATGGCATGGTGTATCATGCAACTCATCACATATGATACACCATAATATTTTCTTCTCTTCCCCCAACTATTCCAAACCATCTTCTACCTCTCCTTGCCCTCCACCACACCCTTCGCCTAGCACCCAGCGAGCTCACCACCACTAGTCACTAAACACAGAGAATTTTGAAAAATTCAATGAAACACTTAATTAGTGCATTGCAACAATAGATCCAGATATGACATCCACACATCAGAAATCTAGATTCAATAACTCAAAAGTTCACAACAACATACCTAAGCAATTACACCGGGAAGGGAATCAAAATATCACATATCAACAACAGATTAACAGCAACTCAACAAATCAAGAATCACATCAACAAGAACCAGATCCGAGTGAACAAATTGTGCAACCAAGTCCATCATCGGATCTGAGAGGTGGAGTAGCAACGATAAGCAGAGCACCACCAAATTCGAACAATAGCTTCAATGATCTGAACAGTAAAGGCGGAGTAGCAACGATAAGCAGAGCACCACCAGATCCGAACAACAGCTTCAATGATCTGAACAGCAACGACAATGCTCCGAGTAGCATCACGATCTTCGCGCCTCAACCTTTGGTGGAGATGGCAGGGCCGTGGAGGTTGAAGAAGTGGCAAACGTGGTGGTCTTCCATAGAGGTGCAGGCAGAGGTAATGGGAGCCAAAGTTGAAGGCGGAGAAGGCACGATCATGGTGAACCATTCCAAACTATGAAGGGAGGAAGACAACGGTGGAGGCATTCTTCAAATCTGGTGGCATATCACCACTGTTTATGTCATAAGAGGTGGAGGAGGTGACAGCAACGAACGATCTCGCAAAAGAGGAAGCGACACATTACTTCGGTTTAGGGTGTATTATATATGGTTAGTTGTATGGTAGACCCTTCCACATGTCATATACTTAGTTGACACAACTCATATCTTCCTGATGTAGGGCAAGCACCTTCTTTGAATTAGATTTTGCAAACTTATTTTACAAACTTTAGTTGAAAATGAGTTTCAATAAAGAGCTGTCTTAGGTAGACCGACCTGAAGTTTGTGGATCGGACATTTTAGCCACATTCAGCAAATTTGGCTAAATGCATTTGCGAATGTGGCTAAATGCAACTTCTTCCTCCACCCTCCAGCCACTCCCCTACGTCATTGCCTGCCATTGTCGCTCTGACCACCACCCCCTCGCCCCCATGACTTTGCTCTTCGACTTTGAGCCACCGTGTAGCCGTGCCGCTATTGCTCGCTGCACGGCCACCACCGCCTTCGTCCTCTACCAATGACACCACCCATCGCGGCCATGAACCACAGCATCACGAAGCTCGAGCCCATCACCACATCACCCAACTGTTAACTCTATGTATATCTCAACCTAGGCAACTCCTCCTCTTGCTCCACGGCGGCCAATGTGAAGAGTAGATGGTGGAGGTGACTGGAACAGGACTACGCAATGGTGATGCACGACGACGTCGTAGCGATGGTGAGGTTCGATATATGCGCAACTGGGCAAGGGTGGTGGTGGAGGGCGATGGGGGAGTAAGGGGCAGGAGGCTTGGGGCTGGGTGGTGGTCGAAGGCTGGCAGTGGCATAGATGAGTGGCCGGAGGGGAAGGAAGAAGATGAAGTAGGAGCGCATTTAGCCGCATTAGCCGAATGTGGTTAAAAGCCAGTGCAATACACAAACTTCAACTTAGTGTATGTCAGAACGCTCCTTCAATTAAAGTAATCTATGTTTGAAAGAACTTTTAATTGAATTAAAGTCGTTTAAGTAATGTTATTAATATTTTAAAAACTGATTTAGTCACTAAACTTTTAAAAGGATTTATTCTTTGTCCAAAGGTTGAACTATGATTAAACTGTGATTCAACCAAATTATATATTAAGAAAACATAAAAGTATAATAACAATTCATGCATTCTACAATGCTAATAGAAGGAAATTAATTTATATTGAAATGTATGGCTAATAAAAAAAAAAGGCAATAGAGTAGCGGTCGGCATTGTACACATCAGTCCAAAAGCACTCCAGATCCTCCTTTCTTAACTTTACAAATTTTGTGACATAATAATTTTATAACAAAGTTTACTGGCAGCGGATTTTAACAATAAAAACCCCCATCTATATTCTAGTCTATATCCTATTCGCCCTTATTTGTTACTTTTTTAAAATAACATAACAATAGCATATAAGTTAAACCTATATAAGGGTACTGGCAGGTAGACCATATTTTCCTTAAACCCAAACCCAACCTTACCAACACTAAAAGCCCTACCCGATCCTACTTGCCCTCATTTTGGGGTGAGTTCAAAATCTAATCCAATCAGGTTGGGACAAGGGCAAATATCCATAAATCAGGTATTAATTGTCATCCTTAATTCATGCGCTATAAAATTTTAGGAGCATTGAGGTAGTTAGGTTTGTCTAGGGACATTCATGTGAAACAGAAAAAAAAAAAAATTCAAATACTCTCGAAGACAAATTATTATTTAATATTTAATTATAACATCAGGAATATAACTAAAATATGAGATAATAGTAATTTATAAAATTAAGTTAATAAACATAAAAGTCACAATTGACCCATGAAATATAACCCCATTATTTTAAATTTTTAAGTCCATATCCAATTAAATGATACATTAAAGTTAAGAAAGACCCATTAAGTATAACCCCATTATTTAAAATTTTTGAGTCCATCTCTAATTAAAAGATATTATAGTCCACTTTATCTTTCATCTTAACCATATGCACAAGAATTTAGGAACTTAAAATCAAGGCTAATTATGATATATGTTTGGTAAAATATTCTTATTTAATTTTTTATTTCTAATTATAATTTTTTTTATTAATCTCATATTATATTTCTTGATTGAATAATGATAGGTGAACTCATCTTTCTTGGGACATCGTGTCAACTCGCACCCCTTCTATTATTGGATGGAGTGTAAGTTGGTATGATATCTCAGAAAAGATGAGTTCACCAAATATTTGTAAAAGATAAACTTAAAAAACTAATAATAAATGCTTTAAGAATGACAAATAAAATATTTCAAGAATTTTTATTTAAAGTGACAAATAAGGTGAAGTAGAAGTAGTACATTAAATTCAAGAATTTACCTATTAAATATAACCCCTTATTTTAAATTTTTGAGTCCATCTCCAATTAAATGATATGTTATAACAACACTTTTTTATTCAAAGCATATTAAAATTTCTCATAAAATATTTGAATATGTTGTCGTATTAAAATAATGAGATAGTCAAAATTAATATTGGTAACCTTAGTATGTCCTAAGTGTGTTACAACCCGTATTTCCCGTGAAAGATGCCATGCCCTATTAACCATCACAATTGACTAGAATTCCAACAATATTTTAGTGGCCAAAGGAGACTTTGATTTAAATGCCAAAGGTTTTCCAAGAGAAGAGAATGTGTCAGGTTGAGAAGATGGAGAAAAAGGATGCCATGGTTATTGCTCTCTCGTGCCTCTAACTAGTGGCATTCATGGTCGTTTCAGCAAATGTAGACGATACAAGAAGTATTAAGGCTCATACACCAACAGATAAGCATGTGGTCCAATATCCAGAATTTATTCTTAATGGCCAAAGTAAAGTCAATATACGCTGACGAATTTGGGTTTATTATTCTCACCAATTTCTAATGCCGCTGATACTTAAATAACTTGTAAATGAACAACTCTTTTTTACTATTTTTTTTTCCGTTTTTTGGGTCAAGAAATTTTAACAACTCCTATGTTTTGATGTTTTACTTGAAGGATGTTATTGCTGCGGCATTATGGATCCAATTTCGTGTCAGAATATATGTTGCGACGAAAATGTTGTGAAAGGCTCACGAGGTTGAAGGAGGCTCCGATTAAGTTCTACTATGCTTCTCTTCTCCAAGATGATTATATATTGGTCAATTTGGTTAAGATTTTGGGAGAAATATTTTTTTAAAAATAAAATTAAAATCAGAAATAAAAATAGAAGTAGAAAATTATTATTTTATATTTAGATATAATTATATAAATATTTTTTATAAAAATCAGAAATTGTTAAATTACTCTCTTCGTTTCAATTTATCTGTCTATTTGAATAACTTACTACATTCTTAAATTAATATATCTTTTTTGGTGGATTTGGATCCTCTAAAGTGAACATGTTTGTAAAGTGAAAAAGTGAGGGATTAATTATTCTTGGATCAATAGATGGGACCCACACTTAATAGAAGTTATTGATCCAAGAATGGGAAACCTCACACTTTCTCACTTTACAAATATGTTCACTTTAAAATATCCAAATCCTTTTTTGGGATATTGACGGCAATGAAGTTTGAACCTATAAACTTATGGAAATTACCCATATCCCTCTAGACCATTCCTAGTGGCTTAAAATTAATGTATGTGGATATAATTAAAAATAAACTAAGTTATTCAAATAGACAAATAAATTGAAACGGAGGGAGTATTTGGATGTGATAAAATAAAAATACTCTTTTCTTATAAAATTACAATATTAATAGATAGAAAGTGATATTTTTAAGAAAAAAATTAAGAATAGAACAGTAAAAATGTATAAAAGTAGTGAATTTGAAATTTAAGGCTACTTTTTCTTTTATTTGCTTCTCAAAAAAAATTAATTATTTTTTATTTCTTCTTTTTTTTTTTAAATATAAATAAATAACACTAAAATAATTTTTTTAAAATTTTTTAAAAAAATACTTTTTCGTTTGGAGAAACACAAACAAACGGGCTCATTGTGCTTATATATACTAATACGCGAAGCCTCGGATTTGAATAAATTCCCTGCATCAAAGTTTGTAGTATTTTGAATAAATTAATGTGAAACAATCTTTATCCATCTTTGAATATGTTTCTCTTCTAATGAGATTTAAATTTGTAACTTGCATGCAGATCCTTCCATCAGCTATCCAAGGAATTTTCATTTTTCAAAGAGCTCGGACACTATAAATAATGAGTCCCAAAAATAGAAGAATGGCTATTGCTGCTCCTATTCTTTCATTGTATTTAATAAACTTTTATTTAATTTATCAGAATTATCTCATATATTCTTTATTAATTAAAATAATAGTATAAAGTAGATTTGTTATTATTGATTGCAATTTTATTTAGACATATTTTTATTTAGTTAATAATTAATAATTAATTTAATTTTCTTGAAATTTTTAATTTTGGCACATTTTTTATATAAATATTTATAGTCAGAGTATTGAATATAATTATTTAAATTTAAATATTAAATTATTTTTCAAAGTTTTCTTAATACTATCTAAATACTATAGCAGTAGTTATTTTAGAAAAATAATTATTAAAAATAAATAATAAAAAAAGGCGAACTAACAAATTATAATATTTGATACATATACCCAATATTTCATCATCTACTATTTATATAGTTAAGAACAATACTAAATACTCATATAATAGCAGAATTTGTAGCTAGTATCAATCACTTAATTTTTATTGTAATTCTTTTTGTACTTTATCTCTATTTTTATAAACTAAGGTAACTTTATGCTTTAAATTAGCAATGCATTGTTCAATATAAAAAATTTCACACTTAAGAGAATGAAAACATATGAAACTTCAAACTTATAAAATAACGCAACGTGTGGTTCTAAGACATTGTGAAATCTTAATTATGATATACTAGTTTGCCTTTATTAATATTCACTTTTATTCATATTTAATAAAATTTTTAAGAAAATAATTTGAAATTCAAATCTTAATAATTTTGTTAAATAAGTTAATTGCAAATAAAAATAAAAATTTGATAATATTAAACATTCTAAAAATATAAAATTATTTTTAATTAATTTAACAAAAATAAATTTAAATGAACTTGTAATTAGTAATAAATATTTGTTATTGAATTATCACCTTGAATAACAAAAATCCTTCATTCTTACGGTCCACTATCCAATCAAGCCCAATTAAAAAACTTTGATGTCTTGATTCGCCAACATTTCACTATTCCCCCTTTTTATTTTATTTTTTTGAACTTTTCATTCTAATATTTATATTTGATTGCAAGAGATACGGTTGGAGCCTTCCGCCTTCCCCCTCCCCCTAATTGGCAATTTGGCATCATTTTCACATCATCTCATCTTCCATCCTTCTCTCTCCCATCATCACCTTCGAGATCGACCCCCACCTACTCTTCTCGTGAGAGCCACCCTTTCCTTGTGGCAATCAGTGGCCCAGCCACACTTTCCTATTCTCAGCAACCCATTAATCCAATTATTTTTCTTCTTCTAATTTTTCTTTTATTTTTTGATGGATTGACCCAACAAACTGCCAAAAATATGGTGCGTTGAGCATTCTAACCTAGTTTATGAAAACGGGACAACTTGTCCCGCCTCGATTTTAGAGCTAACTTGGGGCTGGTCAAGATAGCTCAACCCATTTGTCAATTTTATCCCAAAATATAATAGTTATATTTTAGGCATAATTGTGCTAAAATAATCAAGGTGCTATCAAATATTTTCAAGCAAAGTGCTACCAAGTATTTTTCCAAGGTTATGAAAACTGAACTGATTGAGGGATTGATTCAAGGTTTAATAATTAAATCATGGTCGAACCATGAATGAACTGAAGGAGGGATTAGCTGTCACTGGTGTAAAATTTGACCTGTTTACACTTTCAATAATTTTTTTATGAAAAATAATTCTTATTGACCCAACATTAAATTATAACTATCATTTATGCAATATTTATTATATTGATTTTGATGTATATAAAAAATATATTAAATGATTTTAAATTAATATGAAATTTTATAAAAATGATTTATATATAAACTTTCAACACATTTATTAAAAAAAAAAAAGGAAAGAAAAGAACTTTCAATCCAATAATGGATTTTGTTAAAAAAATTTCAAGAAAATATTATTCAATAGTATAAAATTTGTATTTAACTTACATCAATATAAGATAACCCTCTCCCATATAACGATATATACAATTTTTTTATATAATAATTAAATACTAATTGAAAAATTGTTGAATGATACCGCATTTTGGTGCACCCCACAGGTCATCGAAAACTTACTTTCTTTTTTGATATACTTTTTCTTTTGTCATATTAGTCAACGCTATTTTTTTTTTTTTTATCTACTTTGTCTTTATTTTTCTGTATTTATATTATCGAACTCTCACTTTTGCAATATGCTCCTCCTCTTAATAGGCCCACAGCTAACCAAGTTCAAAGACAGACTTGCAATTAAATACGCCTTCAACCACACTGTAATCATAAAAAGCAATTATTCAAAAACTAGACAAAACATTTCGACCAAAAACAAAAAAAAACTAGACAAAACATGAATGAAGCATTACCTCATTGGCTGTCTTCCGCCCTCTTAACCCAGTAATGATAATAGAGACTAGAACTTACCATGAATCCGAGTCTAGATTATATTTCAACTATTAAAAATATACTTTAAAATTATAAATATATAAATATTAAAAAATCAATAGTTAGAACTCAATTGTATATTATCATTTCTCCTCTTAACCCACAGTACTAGTGTTTGATTTCCATTATACGTGGGGTTTTGCTTATATACAAAAACCTTTTCAGACCATAGAAACCAGTACTAGTCAAAGCAGTTCCCAATCCACCCGATTTTTGACTGATTCTCAAAATTTCGGTTTTTATACCATGATCGGACCAACCTGGGACCGGTCCGATCAGACCAACTAGTCCAATGAACACTGGTATTTTCCATAGCAGCATTTGCAATCAAATTGTATTTCAAAGAAACTTGTAGAAAACTAGAAATAGCTTCTTAAAAAGAAAACAATATTTTTTAGAAATTCCATCATTTTTTTATCTCTTCTTTCTATGAGCTTGTGAATACACTACGATTACGAATTGCTGCTTTCTCTATCCTTGGATTTGTTGAGTTCTGTCATCTATCAACTACCATGCCATTAATTGAGCATCAAAATATTAGCCAGCACATTAGCATAACACTGATAAGGTTACACCAACAACTAACACCTTATACAGGATCCTATAGCAGTAAATTTGCCACGATGTAAGTTTCACAAATTCTGCCAATAGGCTATAGCAACATAATTAATTGGCAGCATGTTAATTTGCTCAAAAACCCAGAAACCAACATATGCTCCTCCGTGACCATGCGCTGTCTAGTTGATCGCTAATACTGATGACATATCAGCACACCCATACTAAAAAATGTTGATACAGACCAGCACTTGAATGAGCTATACAATGGCTGCATATAAGGATGACATAACATTTAACCATGACCCTGTAATCTTAGCAAGTGAAGCATGCAGTGGGAAAACATTAACTGTGGATACACTGGAACAATAACTCCAGATGACAAAAGAAGCATGCACCATAACATTTTGCATCTTTTTAACTCCCTATGATGTCAAAATCATACACACCTATGACAAATCTATTCCATACTCAGTCTGCAGAGGTTCAATAGTCACCCAAACAAATCATCATCATCATCTCCATCAACACTGCTTGGATTGCTGTCCGATTTTCCACTCAAAGTATTCCCTTCCCCATCCTCCTTAGCAGCAGTAGCTCGTTCACCCGTACTCGGAGGTGAATATGCCCAGGAAGATCCAACCTTGATAGATAATGATTCTCCATAAAGGTCATCATAAATCCCAGTTTTTTGTGGGGCTTTGACCTTCTTTAAGACTTCTTGTAGTTTATCAGTCACGCCTTTCTGAGATGAATCAGCCTCCTTAGCAGAGAACTGCTCTTTTCCTTTTGGTATTACAGTAATCTGTACAAGAGATTCGTATTTACCCACAAGACTTCCTTCTTTAACACCAACTGGACCAGGTTCTGTTTCTACATCTGCACCATCTGAAATTCCAACAACCTCAACTAACTCTCCCCCAACTTGATCCCTGAAGGCAACTCTTGTCTTCTTAATTCTCTTAGCAGTTCTTTCGGATGGGTAATCCCTACTTTTGCCACTTGCTGAGCTACCAGACTCACTAGATTTGGACACTAGATCGGACTTGTTGATGCCGTAACGATTTAGAAGCGTATTATAAGCGACAACAGCTTCTTCATCAGATGGGTCAGGAGGTGGCGGGAAATTAATCTCTGTGGCCGGCGGAGGGCGAGGGAAAAGAGCTGCTTCGTTCTTTCTTAACATGTATGTTCTTGTTGATGCAGCAAACCGCAAAGATTGCCCTACTTCAAGCTCAACTGGTGAATCCTTAGTCAATCGCTCATTTGCAACAAATGTACCATGCGCAGATCCCAAATCAATAACGTATATGCTGTAATTAAAACAATTTTGTCAATGCCAATAATATCACAATTCATAAAGGATTTTCAAGTTCCAAAGGACTTAATTACATCCAAAAAGTAGAATCACTAAACATATCCATCCATGCACTCCAGGACATGGCAGTTTTCAGCCATTCAATCATAAATGATAATTGGTCTTTTTCCCTTCAAAGTCCCCATGTGGCTCACTGAATCATTGATTCCTAAATTTTATAAGAAATATTTAGTTTAATACCTTAAATGCAATGATTGAAGTGGCTCCTGAATTATCTCTAATTTTTTTTTTTCGGGGCATATTAACAAAATCTAACATGCATGGTTATTAAACGAGTTAACTCTTAAACTCTTACGAATTTATGATCCTACTATGCAAAAACAAGTTAACTCACGCATAAACTCTTTTTTTGTCAAATTCATACGAGTTTAAATAAACTCTAACAAAATCAATACACTTTCGATTCTACAAACAAGGTTACGAGTTGTTCTCGAAATGTAAAATATTGGTCATTTTTGTTGTTTACTTTGGTTTAATTGTTTATTTCATGCAATATTTATTGGTTTTATTCAATTAATTTTATCTATTTGTTATTATTTAATTATGTTTTGTCAAATTACAAAATAGTATATGCATGAAAAAAAGTATGTTATAAAAATGAAGTAATATATTGGACTATATTTTATGATTGCTTTTTCATTTATGTTGTTATAAAGTTACAATTGTTCAATATTAATCATAAAAATGTCATTTAATTATATTTAACTATTAAAACATATTTTTTAAATATGTAAACTCTTACAAGTCTATAGGTCGAGTTTATGATTCGAATTTGCTAAAACTTCACAAGTTTACCTAGACTCTCGAGTTTGATATAACCTTGCTAACAAGTTTGAATACCTCAATCTTGAGACAAATTACTTATAAGTTGTAATAGAAAGAAAACGAAAGTGATAATTATGTAGAGAAGCAGTGAATGCATTCTAGTAATGTTAAAGATGAGAGAAATGTTCCAACCTCCCATTTTTGTGAGGAATGACCGCAGCATGCTGGCGAGAGACTGACTGATGATCAAGCACAAAATCACAAGTCTGGATTTGCCTCCCAAAGATATTCCTCCGTCTGTCCAGATTAATCCGGTCCAGCACCTGGCCATCCTTCAAAACTTCCAGGTAAAAGACACCCGGCCGCGGCTCAATCGCCCAATCCGGCGGCTGCCATGTAGACTGCCCTCCTCCAACCTGAGTTGCCTGCTGAGCCTGCCCCAACAACGGGGCTGCCTCCACTCCCACAGCTTTCTGAGCAGCGTGATGCTGCTGCTGCTGTTGGGATTGGTGGAGAGAAGTTTGAGGCTGTGGAGGCCAAGCAGCGGCATTGCCAATTACTTTACTAGGGGGTTGGCCACCACCATTTCTTGAAGATGATGAATTCACAGAAACAGAGAATGGTTCCAAAGTCTGAGCTTTCTTGAACCTATCAAGGCCTGATGCTCTTCCATACATCCTCTTCAAATAGACTTAGATGATGAGCTCCCCCCTTGCTATGAGCTCATAAACAAGTTGCATCACATTAATGCCACCATAACATCAAATAGGAACAACAAAACTAGCAATGTAACAAAGCCCTTTTGCTCCACAAAAAGATCATGCCACAAAGCTCTCTTTTCAGACAGAGACCCTAAAAATCTGGAGAGAGAGAGAGAGAGAGAGAGAGAGGGGGCGGGGGGGACATTCACAAAACATACTATGTAAGTAAGGGGTCAAAGATTGACAACATAGGAAATTGTTCAAGAGAAAATAAACGGCACATGATAATTAGAAGACAAATGGGTAATCAGAAATGCAACAACATAAATCATTTTACCGTAGGCTAAGAATATAGCATTATGATGCAATCAGATTGGGGATGAATCTAACACTGGATATGATTACATAATCGCAACAATTGAAAAGCTAAGTGAAGTCTAATTTCGAAGTAATAATCTTATTCGAGAAAAAGAGACGATTTTTCTTAGTGTAATAGATTGATTGGGAAATCGGGAGTTAGAGAAGAGAATCGCACCGATTAGGGTTTTAGAACGCTGCGTCTTTGAGAAGCGGAGAGAAAAAGAGTGAGTGCGCTGCTAAATTTAATTTTCTGTCCATTAATGTAAATTGCTTATATGTTCATAAATGTGTTGTCACTTATTTATCCCTATATTGAGATGGATTGCCAATCTTATCCATGACGATCTTATCCTATATGGGTGCAAAAAAAATAATAGAACAATATCCAGCTGATTTCTCATTTCACACAATAATCAACTGTTTAGTGAATAAAAAAAGGGGAGAAAACGTGAATTATTATTATTATTATTATTTAATTTTGCTTAAACACAAGAATTTTGTTCAAGTTAATCAAAAGCTCATTATGTTGTTATTTTTTAGGACTCACTTTTTGTGGAACACCGTATTAACTTATTATTCATCCACCATTAGTATCCCACAAAAAGTGAATCCTTCTATTATTTTTTTATTTTTTAAATATTTAAATTTATATAGGCATTGTTTTTGTCTCCGAATCTGTGCATCATGTCAACACTCGTTTACATAAATGTACATGTAACCAAATGCATATCTTTATAATCTAATTGTATTTTTCCCCGAAAAAAAAAATCTAATTGTATCTTTTGTGTTTATTTAAAAAGTCATTCATACAAAAAATTATTTATAGGCTATTTTCGTTTTTTTCCTTTAAAAAAAAAATAGAAGAGTGAAAGTTCTTCCATTTCATTAACAAGAAATACCATAAAGCTTCAACAATTTAAACATAGTGAAACTTGCACATTGTATCTGTATCTATGATTTCATGCCATAGCTCGTCAGATCATAAGCCGGTTTCAGCATCTGAAAGTTCTTTCTCATGGACACTAAACTTCATAATTTATTTCGTCTGTTTCAATGATTTCAAAAATTTCTAGAGCAACTCAAGTTTAGAATTTACTTATTCTATGTCTTCTTTTAATCCAAACTTTAATAAATAGTCTCAAACCAAAATAAAAGAAAAATGTTATGTCAGATGATCAACAATCAATGAAAATTCTACATGACAAAAAAACCATGCAATTTCATTATGAATGTGTTTTAAATTTTAACAAATCAACATATGAGAAACTATAGGATAAGAGCTTCATGTCATGGTGTTCTGAGGCCTGAATAATCGTTTACAACATTTCCTATATGTAACCTATGTATTCTGTTGTCTACTAATCATCTAAACAGCGACGCCTACTGCACAACAAACCCAAAATTTGGACCCCTAGCAACTGCTGGTGCAATCTGAGTATCTTCTGCCACAGTCAAACTAGTCATTTACAATGGAACAATTAGCTAATCTCTCCTATCAGTAATGTGGTTGGAAGAACAGACTTTGGTAGCATGTCAACCGAAGAGCACAATTTTCAGCATCATTATAGCCCCACTAGCAGGTTTGTTTCATTGATATTCAATGAAGTTAGGATTTGTCATGCAGACCAACCCCAAACAGCACCAATCACATGAAGCTTATAATATGTGATCCATCATATATTCCAGTCCAAGTCCATGAATGGAAATAACATTTGTGCTGAAGGAATATCAGCTACCTCCCATGCTTGTTCAAGTCAAATCCAGGAAGATGCATTTGCTATTTTGGTAAAAGCTCCTTCTCAGCTAGACTAAAGGTCACATTTACACGTTCCTGCAGGTTTTGTAGTATGTTCTTTGTAATCCTTTTCTGATGCTTTGTGCTTTTCAGCCATTCAACTCCAAAGGATACAACCACTTTGCATCCCTTTGCTTTTGGGGGTAAATCCTCAACTTGGTAGCGAAGATGTACCTGCGGAATATAGGAGACACTACTCAATGGTGCAGGAGACGAAAACCAACAGAAGGGTGACAAAAACAGGTAAATCACAGTAAAGGGCGGCCCAATGCACGAGGCTCCCACTTGGTGGGGTCTCAGAAAGGTAGATGTACGCAGCCTTAGCCCTACAAGCAAAAGGCTGTTTCCAGAATTTGAACCCATGACCTCTAAGTCACAAGGAAACAACCTTACCGTTGCGTCGAGACTCACCCTCGTCAATCATAGAAAAAGATAAAACAATTCGGCACTGAAAATCTAGAAACAACACTCACACTGAAATAATCACCAAGAGGAACTCCATGAAAATTCATAACCTCTTCCACAAGCCAACCCTTTCCGTCCAGAAGGGGAGATCGCTGCTGAGTACTTGTCACTTCACCTCTATAACGTGAAACACGCTTCTCAAATTTGTAATATACTGCCCTCTCAGAGACTTCAATGTTCTCTGATACCCGAGGGGTATTGTTCTCTGATACCCAAGGGGTAAAAGAATAGTTAAGGCAACCAGATTTTTCCATGACCTGACGATCCAGCTCACCACCGCTAAATATCTCCATGAAGAAACCAGCCTTAATTGAAGGAAAAGAATTATAATCAAACAGGAACACTTTGCAAGGTTGTACAGAAAACTGAATACAGAACCAATGATTAGCAGTTATGGCAATAATGGACATCATAGACAGATCAGTAGACATGTATGTCTCTGAGAGGGAGAGAGAGAGAGAGAGAGAGAGAGAGAAATTACAGGAATTGGAAGAGTGCAAGAATGTAACTCAGACATGCTAACATCATGCAGGCCAAGGAATGCTCCACTCTCTTCACCAGCAAGGCTTTTGGTTTCAGATTCTTCTTCAACTAACTGGACCTTCTGCTCAGGGCTCAGGGATCTGGCCTTCCAGAGGGCCATGATAGTCCTACATCATCAGTGAAATAATTACTACGTAACATAGGATAATTTCTTAAAAGTAGTAATATACCATTTCATATCATATGGATACACATTTGTCAGATGCTAGATGACCAAGAAATGCATAGGGAAAAATTTTAGCAGTCACAAAATTTCTCACACCAAAATCAATATAGAGAGTAGTGGCAGTTGAGAAGCAACTATGGTTAAGTCAAAAATGAGAATCAGATACAAGTGAAAGGAAACATTGCCTGATATTCCCAACGTACATAAAATTATGGAACCACACCTTCATCCCCATGAACAAAAATCATTAAAAATGACTTGGCTTTTCCTCCAATTTCACCACTAAGTAACTTGATCTTCTATGACTCGGTAATGAAAGATATGAAAATTAAATACAAACAAATTATGCAAATTACTTTCACAACTTATTATTCCAGTTCCATGAAATTACTGTTGGATATTATTTGCTTGGTGAGTACTGAGTAAGCTATAAACTCTCATGATGGGGTAAATGGACTTTCATGCAGTTCTGGTACATTAACAGTTAAGATCCCAATAGAAGTCAGAAAGATTCATTAGAAGATCCAGATATGAACCAAACAAGAGTTGCAATTGTGAATTGCCAATGCTGACATCTTTAACATAATGCATTGTTGGAACAACATCAAAGGACTAAACTCAAAACACAAGAAAATATATCAACCAAAATGAAAGCATACCAGTGTTGTTACAGACCCTAATATACGGGGTAAAGGAGAAAAAAATGTTTGACAGAGAACAGGAAAGATTTTCATACAAATTGCAGATAAGTACATATAAGAAATAAGTGTGTAAGATATCATAAAATGTCCCCTTGTCTACCTGTGTGCAACATTGAAAGACACAAAGGACTGGAAATGGAACTTCAGCCTGGCTTGTTCATCTTGTGTTTTCGCACCATGCCTTGCATCCATACCTCTACCCTGCCGAAGAGTTATGACAATTATTGGACTCCCCATTGATGCAAATGTAGGGGGAATGACCTGAATGTCTTCAATATCCTCCCAAAGAAAAAAGAAATTTGTCTTGTTTCCAAACAAATTTGCATGGAATCCAATTATTCTTGCTGATAGAAATAGGCGGCCCTACAGAGAATCATTGGCAACTGGATGAGGTAATACTAAAGAATCATGTGCCATTTAATACTACAACAGAAAAATTGACCACGAATTAACAGACTAACCGCACCTGCAGGGGCATTTTTCTTTTCAAATGACAGGTGAAGTCATTGATGAGAAATTCTTCAGGTGGAAGGCCAAAGAGTTTCTGAAAGGCTGAATTCGTCTGGGGCGACCGCAAATTAATCTACAATTTTTAAATTAAGAACAAATGAGACAAAAGGAAGAGTGACAAAATAGGAGTACAATTCAAAAAGGATGAAACAGTGTTTACTCACCTTCTTCCCCACCTCTTTCTCCATTTTACTTAAGTAGTCTTTTGCAACGTTGCCCCCTCTAGTGTTGTCCAAGAAAATTCTTAAGTGCAACTTAGACTGACATGCCAGAGCCAACTTTCCTTCCAGCGGAACCCATACATCAGCAAGATCTGCAATGTTTGCTTTAAGAAAATTGATTTCAGCATGCCCTAGAGATACAGCTTCATCAAAAGGTCCATCAAAATCATAAACTTCCACATCGAGCACAGAAGGAGGATCATCCATAGCATCGAATTCAAATATTTCTGCAATGATAGACAATGTTCTTAACATAAAAACCATATAATTGTACAATAATCCAGATCATATGTAGGGGAAAACAGAGTTATGTGTTAGATCACTGGAGTAAGATTTCAATTTGAGTCATAAGCACAGAAAATGATAAATGATGACATGAATCATGATATTCACCATTCCATAAAGGATCAGATTTCTGGAACTTGATTGAGCTGGTTCTTGTTTTCCCATTGCAAGTAAACACCACATATGGATCAGAGAACCCACTAGAATCAACAGAAGCCAAATTGCTTCCTTCAATCAAGGCAACAGTTAGCAACCACCCATCTCCTTGTGCTTTAATTCCATGATCACTGCCTAATATTTTAAAGCAACAGAAGAGTCATATAAGCAAAGATATATCAGCACCAAAATATGCAAATAAACACCAAACAATTAAGAAACAAGATAGAAAAAAACTCATGGACACTTCAGTAAAAGCAACTCTAGGTCAGGGAGATAAAGGATAGCTAGATTGATGACACGTAAAGTATCTAAATTTGTTCACTGTGAGATTACCCTTTTGTGCTCTGGCCTGTATAAAGCGTGAGATTAAACCCAGCATGCGTTCACATTGAAGAACCAGGACAGCACAAACAACCAATTCACCAATCGAATCTGGCAAATCAAGCCCAACAAACTCAAGCCCTTGAATTGTGCTGGGTGCAGCCAGCGAAATGTGGATAAGGACATACAACCCCATGAAAACTGTTGACACCACTATGAAGTTAGCAAAGTACTGCACTGCCAGCTTCCAATCTGACTGGGGCTCTGCTTGTAATGATGCCAAAGCTTGTTCCTTACCAGTACTAAGGTCCTTTGGATCAACAGGTTTAACCGTCTGAGATAACAAACTGGCATACTGATCAAAGCTTTCCTTCATGCCTTGCCTAGCCCCATTTTCTATCATTCCTTTCATCATGGTACTCTGGAAAAAATTCATTCGCCATGATATAACTAGATGTGAACACTCTTCTCCTGACGGCAACTCTGGTCCAGGAGTGATCATATAGAGTACTTCTGCCCTAAAGGTGCTCCCATAGACAACCTCAGGAGTGCTGACACTGGCTAGAACAGCAAAGTTCTTCCCATCAGCTTTTAAGTACGTGTGATCCTCAAAGGCTTTGATAGCTTTAATTAATTTGGTGGGAGCCTTGGTGTAAGTAACTAATCTTTTCAAGCTCTCCCCACCATTCTCAAACTTCCAAGGTCCTATTTGCAGTTCTGTAGTACCTTGTACATCTGCCAATGACTTGAGAAAAGTTGAATCAGATGAAAACAGTAGCGTGTTCAAGTCTTCAGGTGCAGTAATATAATGTTGATCGACAAGCACCCCTCCTGGTAAATTGCTAGGAATTTCACTTCCTTGGTCTGCAGATTGAATTTTTCTCATAGCTTCTTCAAAAGTTTCATTAGAGGTCTGATCCTCAGTCTTGATCTCACTAACTTCCGCTTTACTAATTTCTGATTGGTCCGAGTCAAAGCTTCTACGGGCTGGGGTTGAAGACATATCAGAGCCTTTATTAAAAATTTGAGCAATTCTTCCTGTGAGTGTTTTCTGTGTACCAGACTTCTCTTCCTTAGAAGATGCAATTTCTTCCCTTGCAGGAGAAGATGAGCTTGAATGGCCAGCGGAAGACCTTGAAGGCGACTCAGTGGCTGCATCAGCCGATTTTCTTGGATGTAATGATTGATCACCATTACCATATGAATCCCCGGCAGCATTCTTTTGTTGAAAATATATACTCAAACGAACCTCACCTGGCAAGGAAAAGAAAATAAATGCCAGAACTCAAGTTCAAGATAACAGCAGAATCATGATTCAATTAGCACATTATTTTCCAATAAGACTTGAGCAAATGGCATTTTGAGATATAAGATCCTAAGTCTCAAATTAGACATGATGCAAGTAGCAACATCTTTATCAGTCATATAATATAAGTTAATTACAAAATCAATATCACAACAAGGAAGGGGGGGACCTAAACTAAACTTGGCCACATAAATGCTAGGAAATGTAAGCAGTAAACTATAACATAAAGTACAAGAAAAATTCAGTTTAGCAGCATTACACACCAGCTTCTTTGTTCTTGGATTTCTTGCTCTTTGGTTGCAAAGTATACCAAGCAGTGCCAAGGGACTTGATCTCCTCATCAAAGACAAGTGACATTGGAACCTTGAGTTGACCAACAAAGTCATCATTGAAGAACTTATCTTCATCCATGACAGAGACAACAAGCTCTTCATTAAGGTCATCCACCCTAAAGCTGAACTCTTCATCCCACCTTGGATTCAAGCTCTTCTTGATCACCTTGGTCTTGTACCTCTGCTTCCCCAACTGCAACCTCACGTACGGGTCACTCAACCCATTAAGATCCGTCGGTGGCAAGTTCTTTGCCTCAATCACACGAACCACAAGCTTCATTATGAAGCAAAGAAAACTAAAAGGGTACCTGAATCTTGAGCTAAAAATGTGAACTTTTTTTAAACTACAGGGCACCCCAGAAAGATCTTCCAAAAGGGTAATGCAGTGTAAGCACAAGGACCAGAAAACGAGTACTAAACAATAAATGGGGCACTGAAAAATTGAATGAATGAACTAGCGGAAGTGGAAATACCGAGAATCAAACTGATCAACGCACGTCAAATTCAGTGAACAGAAGAAGAAAAACTAACCCATGAATCAGACAGCATATATGAAAATGATTCTGCCAGAACTATGGAAACTGTTGATCTAAGTCGGAAACTAATTCAAAATTTAATTTTCATTGGTTACAAAATCATCAAGAATGGTTGAAAGAAACAATAGCGAAAGAAGCAGGAAAATTGTCAACGAGTCAGGGAAGAAGAAATTAAAGGGAAAAAGAAAAAGAAAATTTTTTGAGAGTGGATATATCAGAGAGACATTGATTGAACCTGTAGTAGACACGAATTAACTGAATGATTGAATAAGGTTAAGAAAAAAAAAAAAGGGAATTATTTAATAATGGGAAAAAAAGAAAATGAATGTCAAGAATGGTAAGTGAGGAGGGAGTTGCGAAATCAAGTTTGTAACTTACAAAAAGTAAATGGATTTTTTTAACTTTATTTTATTTTTGTCCCAATTTTGTTCAACTTATGGCCACGGCGCGTACGACGTTGGACTATTTGACCTGCAAATTGGAAGCAATCATCGCAACCAACATTTACCTTTCTATTTAATGTGGGGTATGCAATAAAAAAGTTTTATATTATTATTTAATTATATATTTTTATTTATAAAATTTTTAAAATAATAAATAATTGGATTAAATATTTTTTATTAATATAAAAATATATAATTAAATATTTATATAAAAAATTTATATTAATAATATATTTAAATATTTTTTTGACTTGGAACAATATACGTAGATTATATCCTTCTTAATTTATTTTAAAATAATTATTATGAAAATTTAAAAATAATACAACTCTTTTTATTTTTTACAAATATTTTTTTATCCGAAGTAATTATATTTAAATATTATGGACAGTTAAATGAGCGACTATTTTATTTAAAATTCAAACAATGAATTATCATATTGTGGTGAATTAATTTTTTTATCATTAAACCAAATCTAAATTAGTAAAAAAATACATATTTGACAATAAATTAAGAATAAAATTATTTATTAAAAAAACAAACATGGGTATATATACCAATACGCTTCTGGTATGCTCTTTAGCGGTAAGATGCTATGAAAAAAAATCTGAAGTGCCAAAAAGGACAAATTTTATACACAATAATCAATAGAATAATCAAGATAAAGATGGATGCTTATGAATTTTCCTTTTCTGTTACGTGCTCAAATGGTTACGAATTTCATATTGAGTGCAGGAGTTGCCCACCCAATGTCAAATGCCACTAATATGGGGTCCAATTTGGAGGGCACCTACCCGGAGTTTCATTAGTATTTATAGGGTGTGTTTGGGTAAGATATTTTTTTGGGTAAAAAGGTTATTTTTTGTTAAAAATTATTTTTGATATATTTAAATAAATTTTAAAAAATAATTAAAATTTTAAAAAATTTATTTTCAATTTTTTAGTAATAATTGAAAAAATAGCTTCACAAAAAAATTATTTTCTACATTTTAAATTATATAAAAAATTTTAATTTCATAATATTTTTTAAAAATTTTGAAATAAACGTACCTATAATTTTTTTGGTACAAACTATATAATTTGGTTTAACTTAGTTGAATTTGTCCTATTGCTTGCCGCATATGAGCAAATGGCTAAGATAAATTATGACTGCAGTTCTTCGTCCAAAAAAAACAAAACAAAAAAGAGAGAAATATGACTAGAGGTGTAATCGTGAATTTTCATCTAGATATTTTCTTTTTTTGACCTCTTGGTCTGAAAAGACTTGACAGAAGTTTCTTAAATTATACAACGATTTTTAAATTAAAAAAATTATTGCATTAAAACCAAGATTTTATAAAATCAGTTCTTGACGTTGTCAAAGGTTCTTGATGTTGTAATCGGTTATAAATTCTTACAACAATATTTTGACACATATGGCAAGATGATTGATGTGATGGAATTCTGTCTGCATTTTGTCTCTTAGAAAATATTTGTTGAATTCACATTATGTGAACATCATATAAGATATTATACAGTATAAATAAATGTTAAAACATATATTTATTAAGACAGAATTAACATGCTATATATAAATTTAATTTTTATGTATTACAATATAAAAATTTATATTATTGATAAGAAATTATAAAAATATTAAATTATAATAAATAATTATTACAATATATTATTGTCTAATATAATTTAATTTTTTTATATTTTATTAATTAATAATATAAAATTATTTTATATTATTAATATATAAAAATTAATTTATTATGTATTTATGTAAAAAAAATATTATATCTATACTACTATATAAAAAGGTTAAAATATTTTAATTTTTCTTTTGATCATATTTTTTTTATTATTATCCTTCAATTTTTCTTAATTTCTTTCAATTTTTTTTAATTTTTTTCAATTTTTTTAATTTTTAAATATTTTAAAAATAATAAAATTATTTCAATTTAATTTTAAAAATAAATAAAATAAATTTTAAATTAATAATAAAAAAAGTGGATTGATAAGCACTAGTTATGATAATTATTACATGTTTTCTTTTATGAATTACGCTGCATGTGACACATCCATTTTAGCCTAAGAAGAATTTATGGAGAGAGGGGTCCAGTCAGCGCTGTTTGAAAACGACTCGCTATTAATAGCAAGCCTGACGCGTTCGTCATTTACCTTGACTTCTTCCCCTCCTATGTTACTGCGCCCAGCGTCGACATTAAGAAAAGAGAGATGATAGGGGACGCATTTTTGTGACTCATTTTGTGATGTATATGGTCTTATGTATGAGTGGATGGGGGAATAATAAGTAAAATAATAAAAATTGTATAAATATAATATACAAGATGAAACAATGAAATGGCAAATGAATGAAAAATAAAAAATTTAAAACCCAAAAAAGTAACTCAAACATCACGTCAAACCTTCGCTTCGAACCCCCAACTTCTGCGGCAATCCCCTCACTTCCACACTCCACACTCCACGTTCGTCCACCCCAACCCACTAACTATCAGTGCCTTGCTCAAAAATTATTTTCCCTTCTATAAAAAGAAAATTTCTTTATTTTATAGTGGTTATTCATCCCATATTAACATTATTCTTATTTCATCGATCATCAATTTTTGTCTATATTTACCAACATATGGCTAAAATTTTCCGGTATTTTCAAGAGAATTTACTAACATACTAAAAACCCTTTAAGATTTGATTTTTTAATAATAAGATATAGTGAAATTTTAGATTATTCGATTAGCTTCCCCCTTAATCTACATTCATTCAAAAATTTGGAAATAAACAAAATAAAAGAATGAAAATATCAAGAAATAGAAATTTATCAACGATTTGCTCGTATTTACTAACATTTGGCTAAAAATTATCAGTATTTTAAGGGAATTTACCAATATCATAAAAAAAAGTTGACTTTACAAAAAGTAAAATTTAGCGATATATTAGATTATTCATTGCTTGATTTTTTTTTCATTCCAAATTTTTAACGAATGTTGACCAGGGGCCTAAATGAACAATCAATCATATCACTAATCTTACTTTTCATAAAGTCTTATTTTAAGTTTTTATGACGCTGGTAAATTCCCTTAAAACGTTAGTAAATTTTAGCCAAACGCCGGTAAATATAAACATATCATTGGTAAATTTCTGTTTCTTGATATTTTCATTCCTTTATTCTTTTTATTTGCAAAATTTTTAATGAATGTTGACCAAGGGAGAACATAAACGAATAATCTAAAATTTTACTATATCTTATTTTTCAAACAATTAGATTTTAAGGAGTTTTTAGTATACCAGTAAATTTCCTTAAAAATATTGGTAAATTATAGCTAAAAACTGGTAAATATAAGCAAATCGTTGGCAAGTTTCTATTTCTTGATATTTTTATTATTTTTTTTCCAAATTTTATAACGAAAAATGACCAGGGACCACTTGAATGAACAATCTAATATATCACTAAATCTTATTTTTCATTAACTTGGACTTTTTATAATTTCATAAAACGCCGGTAAATTTCCTTAAAAACGTTGATAAATTTTAGCCAAATATTGGAAAATATAATCAAAACACTGGTAAGTTTCTATTCCTTGATATTTTCATTATTTTATTTTTTTTCTTTCCAAATTTTATAACAAAAATTGACCTGGGGCCACCTAAATGAATAATCTAACATATTACTAAGTCTTATTCGTCATTAACTTGGACTTTTGAAGATTTCATAGGGCACTAGTAAATTCCCTTAAAAACGCTGGTAAATTTTAACCAAACGCTAGTTAATACAATCAAAACGCTAGTAAATTTCTATTCCTTAATATTTTCGTACTTTTATTTTTTTCCTTTCCAAATTTATAATGAAGATTGACTAGGGGGAACCTAAATAAACAATCTAAAATATCACTAAATCTTATTCTTTATTATTGGACTTTTGATGATTTCATAGGATGTTAGTAAATTCCCTTAAAAACACTGGTAAATTTTAACCAAATGCTGGTAAATATAAGCAAATCGCTAATAAGTTTCTATTCCTTAATATTTTCATTCTTTTATTTTTTTTTTCCTTTCCAAATTTTGTAACAAATATTGACAAGGGGCACCTAAATGAACAATCTAACATGTCACTAAATTTTATTCTTCATTAACTTGGACTTTTGATGATTTTATAGGACGCTAGTAAATTCCCTTGAAAACACTAGTAAATTTTAGCCAAATACTGGTAAATATAATCAAAATGCTGGTAAGTTTCTATTCCTTGATATTTTCATTCTTTTATTTTTTTTCCTTTCCAAATTTTATATCAAAAATTGACCAGGGGCAGCTAAATGAACAATCTAACATATCACTAAATCTTACTCTTCATTAACTTGGACTTTTGATGATTTCATAGGACGCTAGTAAATTCCCTTGAAAACACTCGTAAATTTTAGCCAAATACTGGTAAATATAATCAAAATGCTGGTAAGTTTCTATTCCTTGATATTTTCGTTCTTTTATTTTTTTTTCCTTTCCAAATTTTATATCGAAAATTGACCAAGGGGCACCTAAATGAACAAATTTATCACATCACTTAGCATACAACCAAAATTTGAACAAAGAAAATGTGTTACTATCAAATCTGCAACTCACAAACCAATTGCAAATGTCTATCTATTAATCATTATACTTGTACACAAAACAAAAGTTTCATTCTCCCATTCCATCATACAGTATATGTTCCAGACAACCCGATAGTCTAATATTTTAACAAGGCCAAGGAATTTATTTACCACCATGGCCAAGAGCAAAAGTCTAATATTTTAACACAATAGTCAGTTCAAAAAATTAACCACACTAGTAAGCTATGAATATATGTGAGACCTAAATTGTTGGCTGGATCTCTAGTTGTAGGAATGGTTCAGCCGAAGTCCCTTAAGACTCGAGATCTATTCATGTCAATTAGTAGATCCGAGTAGGAAAAATCTTGTGCTACCTGGATAAAATGGTATAATCAATAAAAGTAAGCCACCAAAATTAAAAAATGACATCATTGTTTACATGCATGTATACATGAGTTAACATCTTGATTAAAAGCTTCAAGTAGTGACACTAATCCACCAGGTTGCAGGTTGCCCAAATCTACATCCAAACAATTATTTTCTACATTGCACACTGTAACATTTTGATTCAGGTCTACACCCCTCAACTGTTGCTCATCAACAAAGAACAACAACAATAAAAGTTAATAATTATTTTTAAGCCCCACAGATTACATTGTATGAGTTTTTAGCAACTTACAAAACTTGTTAGGTTTCTGCAATAGACAAAAATTTTAGATAGATCTAAAACATCACCATCATCAAATTACCAGGCCATTTTGTAATTCAAATTAAACCTCAATCCCTAAATCAAACCTCAAAACCCATTCCAATTGCAACAGCACTCATTTCTCCAGGATTTCAAGGTACTTCATGGTTGCAAGTGTTCCTCGTAACACATTTCTTTTGGTAATTGGTAACAAATAAAATATGAATACTTTTTTATTGTCCAAGATTGAAAAGGATGTAAATAAAAAAGACATAGTTATATGGTAATCTAGTGTTCATTTAGAACTGGTTGCCCCTTAAAAGATCATCTTCTTCAGTAACTAACATTTATTTACTAGCGTCTTATAAAATCTTCAAAATCTACTTTTATGAAGAATAAAATTTAGTGATATGTCAAATTTAGCATTTCACTGAATCTTATTCTTCATAAAATCAAGTTTAAAGACACTAGTAAATTCTTTGTAAATACTTGTAAGTTTTAGCAATACGCTGGTAACTTTCTTTTCATACTAGAGAAACTTACCAACGTATTGTTAAAACTTACTAACATTTGCAAGATTTTACAAGGATCTTATGATATCTTCAAAATCAGTATTTATAAATAATATTTAGTGATATGCTAAATTGATTGACTAAAGGCACTTAAATGAATAAATTTAGCATATCTCTAAATCTTATTCTTCATAAAATCAAGTTTTAAAGAGTTCCTAAGATGCTGATAAATTCTTTACAATCACTGGTAAGTTTTGGCAGTACACTGGTAAGTTTTAACAAAATATTGGTGAGTTTCGCTAATTTGCTATTTCTATATTTTTTTTTCTTCTTATAAAATTTTGTAACAATTATTGACTATGGACACCTAAATAAGTAACTTTAACATATCACTAAATCTTATTCTTTATAAAATCAGGTTTTAAAGATATCAAGAGATGCTGGTAAATTCTTAGGAAATACTAGTAAGTTTTAGCAAAATGCTGATAACTATATGCAATACGCTGGTAACTTTCTCTAGTATGAAAAGAATATTACCAGCGTATTTTATATATTTACCAGTATTCTACCATAACTTATCAGCATTTCTAAAGAATTTACTAGCATCTTATCAAATCTTTAAAATATGATTTTATGGTCTAAATGTCATGAGATGCAGAGATAGGTTCCAATTCATGAAATATACTACACTTTAATGATTTCTTTTTCTACTTAATATTGCAAGCCTAAATTCATAAAAACATAACCTCAAACACCTACACTACAACATTAAAACAAAACGTAAACTTGCTAGTCATCATAGTTCCAACACCTTCATTTACAAAATTGCCCAAAAAATAAAATTCAGATTCAAAAGTCAATATAAAGTTGAACATAGACAATGAGTTATAGACAAAGAGAGAAGGTATTCTAATCATAGCTAAGACATAAGAATGGAGACTCCCTCATTGATCAATGAGAGAAGAATACTAATGGAGTGGGATAAGTAGCTATTAACAGACGATGAAGAAGTAAGAGGTCATAGAAGGGGGATGAGTAGCTACTACTTTGGCTGATTTTGGAGAGGATGTTGGGGGAGCTAAACACGGGAGGGGGGTAGAAGCGGGAGAGGGCTTTGGTTGCTTTTTTGGATTCCAAATTTTTTATTTTTCATTTATTTACCATCTCACTATTTCACCTCGTATATTAGGTATATATATTTTTTGTCGCTTTACTAATTATTCCCCCGGTCCACTCACACATAAGGCCGTGTGCGTCGTAGTGTGAGTCACAAAAATGCGTCCCACTATCATTTCTCTTAAGAAAAGTAAGTCCTTTATTGTCATATGTAAATTTCTTACCTATATATTTTAAAGTTTAATTTGAGTGCACTAACCGTATAAATTACACCATTATCCAATCAAAATATTTTATTTGTATGACTATTTAAGTAGTGGATGGTCATATTAAAAAGTTTTGCTGATATAACAATATATAATTAGATATTTGTAAAAAGTTCTCTTATTTGTTGTGTTAAAAATAAATAAAAAAATAATAAAAATAAAACAGTAAAAGAATTTAGAGCATCTCTAATGGTAAGTTTCACTTTGAGTTCCATTTTTTATCCTATTACTTGCCACATCAGCCATACGTCATAAAAAATAAAATTAGGTTAAAATTGAGATCTTCTTTCCAATACAAGATCCCAACTTTAATCCCAATTTTGGTCTCATATATTTTTTAAATTAAAAAAAGATATTAATATATTTATCAAATATTTTGTTATAAATATGAAATTTTATTTTTAAACAAGATAAAATTATAAAATTTATTTTTTTTGAATAATTTTTATTAAAAATTAAATTATAGATAAAAATTTTGCACATTTACTTGTCGCATCAGCAATACATCATAAAAAGTACAGTTGGATTAAAATTGGAATATTCTCTCCAATAAAAGGTCTTAACTTTGGTTTCACACATTTTTTAAATTAAAAAATTAACATATTTATCAAATATTGTGTAATGAATATAAAAATTTATTTTTAGATAGGAGAAAATTATAAAATTTACTTTTTTGAATAATTTTAATTAAAAATTAATTTTTTAAAAATTAAATTACAAATAAAAATTTTATGCATTTATTTTTTAAAAGTTAAAATCTAAAAATTTAAACTAATTTTTCTTTGAAAATTGAAAATTTTGGATATTTGAATTTTAAAGGAAGTTGAAATTTTGTTAGTAATTGAAAAAATTATTCATATTAAATTAATTTGGATCTATTTTTTGAAGAAGAGATGAGTAGAATTTATATGGGATGAATTTAGAAAGTGTTGAAAGAAATTAGAAAGAATGGTAAAAAAAAGAAGTAATAAAACATTGATATTTATAAAGTAAAAAAATAATTATATCAATATTATCGGTTGCTATATGATTGTTGATAAATTTGCATTAAATAAAATAAAAATTTTGTTGGATTGATAAGCATAGTCAACTTTAGTGAAAGATATTTAAAAGATTTTGTTGTGAATTTATCAACAAAGAAAAAATTCATCGCTCTTTCTTCCTCGTTTTACAGTAAAGATCGTAGATTTCCTCTCACACATAATTTATTTAGTTTTAAAGTAAAATTTTAAATTAATCCTCAAAAGAGTTATAAGACATCAATTTGATTCTTAAAGATTTATGACATTAATTTGGTTTTCGAAAAAGTTATAAAACATTAATTTGGTCTTCAAAAGATTTGTGACATAAGTTTGGTCCACATGAAAGATTAAATTTAAAGTTAGTTCAAACTTTGTTTTAATCTTTTAGATTAACTTAAAATAAATTTTAATCTTTTGAGAACCAAATTGATATCTCATAACTCTTTTAAGGACCAATTTAAGATGTTACTCTTAATTTAATTATATTTCATGCAAAGTTTTAATCTCACAAAATGCAATAAATAGTTATTTTTTAAAATAATTAGTAACATATAAGTCTTTGAAAAATAATTTTACAAAATATTTAAGATAATAATTTACTTTTATAATAGATAAATTTAAACTAGTTATATTACTTTTGTTAAGATAAAGAAAAATGACCAAAAGGTCATATTAAATAAAAAGTTTCATAATATTAAAAATGTAAGGATGCATAAACTTAATTCATTTAAGTGGGATATTTTTGAAAGATTTTAATGAAAAAATGTGAACAAAATAAACAAAAACAAAAAATATATATATCACCCCCTCTTCCCGTTCTCCCCTATTGTTGTAGATTAAGGAAAAGTGGTTGAAATTTTGAATTAAATAAAAAAATTAATTATAATTATCTGCTGTGTTGCATAAATTTCTATTTCTCATCTAAAATCAATATCTTCAAACTGTTTTTAGATTTCATTCTTGAAACAACAACACATAATAGTCGATGAGTGAAAACTGAAAACGGGTTTCAGCAAAAAAGTATATAATGTCAAAATTATATTTTTACAAAAATAATTTAGTTAATTTAGAAAATTCTGGATATAGACATATTCTTTAAAGTTAAAGACGCGAAAGAAATATGTATAAAGGTTAAAAAAATTATATATTTTAAATTAATAAAAGGTAATAGTATGTAAAATTTCTCTGAAATTGTTGAATTAAAAAATTATAAAAACAATATAAAAAATTATTAAAAAAATGCCTAAAGCTAAGCTGCTACTATTCTGTATATAAAATAGAATTTAATTTAAATACACTGATAGTGTAAAATAGTTTTACACTGTCAATTAATAAAAATAATAGAAAGTATCAATTCATACCAATAACCACTTATGATAATGAGATACCTACCATGATTTTTCATTTTTCCAGGATTTCTATTAGTTAACAGTGTAAAACTATTTTACACTATCAGTGCATACCAATTAAACTCTATAAAATATATTATTTAAATGTAATTGAATTCGTTAATTTTATATTGGATATAGTTATACATATTAAGTCAAACAATTTAAGGATAAAAAAAATTATGCATTAAACTAATTAAAATATACTTGCATTCGATTAATTAAATTTATAATGTATATATTTTTTGTATATAATATACCAATTAAGAAGAATACAGTTATCCACTAAATATACCCCGATCTTTTTGTTTCTTTCAGATTCAGTTATATGACAAAATAATAACCGTATATAAATATCAATTAATCATTCGGAAATTTGTCCTTAAAAAAGAAAATTAAGATATTATTTGAAGAATAGGCACTAAAAGATATAATTTTTAAACTTAAAATCCTTAATATTGAGCTAAACTTATTTTTGCATCATAATTATTTGATCAGATTTTTCATATTAAACTCATATATATGGTTCCAACATTAGCGAAAGTGCTTCAACGAGACCATGTCTTTTATGTGATTTTGCATATGTACTGAGCAAAGAATCAAAATGTAAACATCTGTTGTAATTTTAAGGATGTATAATATCTCAAATTTCAAATGAAAAACCATTGATCACAATTCCACATTGGCAGAAAATAAACCGAATTGAAGCATACTTCGCATTTGTCAATTTCGATATGTCCACGATACCTGAGATATCAAAAACTAAAAACTAACCATAACAAACATGGTTACAACTAAAAGTTTTAATGAAAATAATCTCACCACCAAATCCATTTCACCAAAATAACCAACATTACAGACAAAGACCATTACTACAAATCAAGTTATCAACTTATATAACAATAGACCAAAAAAAACAAAATGGATAAGCATTAAAAAAGAGATGTTCAGTTCTTCTCAATCTTCGCTGCTTTAAGCTTAACGATAGACATATCCCCATCAAGATTTGGATCAAACTCATCAGATACACTTTTAGCAGGTGTGAAGTTTGGAAGTTAATTTTTAGATTGGGACAGATGGGCATCATCTCCATCAGCAAATTCAGCCATATTCTTGCACTACGTTCAGCTATAACCAAACATATATATAGCATACCAGAAACAAAACCAAACTTCCAATATTTACCAAGGGTCCAAAATACAGTAAATAAAATAAAAGGAACAAAATCAGTTAAGCTTAGTTTACAAACATGAAATAAAGTTGAGACTCTTGTAAAGAAAAGAAAACATTTGATCAGGTAAATGTATTAAGACAAGAAAGAAAAAATGTTTTACACGTAAAAAACAATATTGTTCTAAAGCAGTATACTAAGACCAAGTATAATAAAAAAAATTATCAAACATTAAATGAAACTAAACCAAAAATAAATGCCACGATGTACCACAATCGACAAAATTTCACACGAAGAGTTCCTGTCACTGTAAATTAAGGTAGTAGATTAAACCAAAAAAAAGATGCACTAAGATGAAACAGGCTGTCATTGAATGTTAAGCACAATCCACTATTTACTAAGATAGAAAACACAAAAAATAAAAAAGATCAAAAAACGAATCACTAAGGATCAAAGGGAATATATTAAGGAAGACTGCAAGACAGAAACAAAAAGAAAAATTCCAATATTTACCAACAGTCTGAGTTAGTAAATAATTAAAATGAAAAAGAACAAAGTCAAGCTTAGTTTATAGCCATGAAATAAGGCTGAGATTCACGCAAAGAATAATATAATCAGCCCAAGATATTAAAGAAACATAGTCTTATAGGATGCACCAGGATTTGTAATCTGGACCTCGTAAACTGTTCTAGAAGTACTTAATCCTAAAACATTATACTAAGTTAATAAGTTAATGACAGCACATCACAATAGCAAGTTTTGAATTGAAAAAAGATTGAATTTGGCAGTCAATATAAATTTAACAAAGATGAACCTATATACAGTCCCTACCCATCAGAACAAAATCTGAAGGCACAAAAGAAAATTATAAAACATGTAAAAAGTCAGTGATGTAGTTACTTTTTGGGGTAAAAATTGTAACAACAATTGCCGATATAAATTTCCTGAGATATAAATGGTCAGCATAACTTACAGGTATATTGAACAATGCTTTGTTATTTCATGCTTTAGAAGGTTTACATTAGGGTCCATAACCTATGATGTAAATAAAAGTAAAATGTATGAATAAAAATTAATTAGAACTTCAAAATATATCCCAAAAAAAAAGAAAAGAAAAAAAACTTTAAAATGGGATTAGAAAAAGGTACCACTTTAAGATGACAAAAACTAATATTTACCATGACAGAAACAAAAAATAAAAATATAAAAAGGTACATAGTTATAAAAGCTTAGTACAGAAGCATGCATGGAACAACAGACTAAAAAGCCATTTTTAAAAAAGAACACCAGGTCAATCAATAGACATTCTATATTAGAAGCAAATCAATAAGCTGGTCAGTATTTCATGGTTAGAAGTGCATAGCCTAAAGCTTTTGGTGCTAGTTTGATACAACTACAACGGGATTTTGAATATATACCATGGCTCCAACTCAAAGCATCACAGAAAAAGCCCAATTTGGTCTTATCTTCCCTCACGTAATAGGACATAAACAATTGACTTTATTAAGCAATTCAGAAGTATTGCAAGCAAAATCCACCCATTTGTCGCCTAGCTTTATTGAAATTAAAAAAAATCTGTCAAAAAATCTGCAAGTAAAATTATATTGTTAATTAATCATTGTAATTTGAGGAGTTATAGAGTTTGAATATGAAGAATACCTGCAAGATGTGCAAAGAATCAGCATTTATGCTCTCCCTCCCATAACCCATGACACAAATGTGGGAATCTATGATAGCACTTCTAACAGGATCCTGGCAATGAAAGTTTATACAACAGTTTCAAACCCTTATACTTGATCAAGCAAAATGAAAAATTAATAAGAATGAATCTTACTATCTAATAGTAAAATGTAAGCTTAATTTAGTAATTAACTACTCGGTGTTGCTTGAACGTTCAAACACTAATGAACATCCCACAAAAAAAACACTAATAAACAATTTTTCATAAGATAAAACTGTCGAGAAAATCATTCCAAAATCAAAATAATGGAGAGGAATTTAAACCAAATTGAAGCTATTAAAATGATTTTTTTTTTGAAAAAACAGTTGTGTTACGAAATCATATTCCACGTATCTCTAAGAAACACTTCAAGGGAAAGCCATGTTATGTTGATCTTCATGATTTGTTCAATGAGATTGTACAAATGTCAAGGGTTGGATTAAGTGGATTTCATCTTTGCTAAAATGATAAAACTTGACTATGTCATCTTTGCTAAAATGATAAAACTTGACTATGTCAACTTTTTATTACGTTGAGTTTCAGACTGCTTCAGGACAGATGATAGATCTGATCACTACACTTCAAGGAGAAAAGACCCGTCCAAATACACATTATCACTGTGAGTACTCAAAAAACTAAAGAAAACAGCGTGATAAAAATTATCATTCATGAACCTCTTTTGCAACGAACAAAGTGCAGGGTCACATGTGACTGACTATAATAACTGTGCAGAAAGAGAAATTCTTCATATGCTAGCATATAACATCATATCCTTTCTGTTGTATCAAATCAACAGTATTTTATAAAATTTTGATGTTTATATAAACTAGTATTTTACACAAGTGCAATGCACAGGATAAAGTTTTTTTTAAGCAAATAATAATAAACAAAATTATCTAATTTTAATTTTTAAATGAGGATTAAATAACTTATAAATAAAAAAATACATTTTATTTTCTTTTTATTCCCCATTTTTCAATATTCTAGTAAATTAATTTCAAAGAAAAATTATATAAAATTATTTCATACAACAATTGATTATTAAAAGTATAATAATATGTATTTCTAATTTTTAAGTCAAGGTAGAACAACTTGAAAAAAATAATTCATTCTATCTCTCCCCCTTATTATTTAGAATTATGGTAAAATAATTTTAAAGAAAAATTTTGACATAAGTATTTTGTGCAATAACTCATTTTTTAAAGTGTAATTTGTTTTATAATTATATCTATTGCTATTTTTTAATCAAGGATCAGACGATTTAATAGAAGATACAATTTAATATATATTATTACATGTATATGTGAGTGTGTGTTACGAATTTCTTTATAATAGAACATACAAAAATAAGAATAAATTTGTTTCAAATGTACAATTTAAAAACGGAATTTAGACAATGAAATAATATACAACTTAACTTGCATGTATAAAAGATATTAGGGAGTACTGATTTCAAGTTTAAACTAATTATAAAAATTAGTTTTCATTTTTAATTATTTTAAACACTATTTTATATATTCTAATCATAATAATTGATTTATAAATCAATTCAAATCATATTTTATACAATTGTTCTAAACATGAGACTTAATTCATAAATAAAATCAATTCAAATAAAATTAATTCTGAATTTTAATTATTCCAAATACTAAAAAAAATCTACCTCTTACCAATTCCTCTATGATTGTTTAGCTTTGTAGCTTTTTTGGCACTTTGCATAGAATAATTTCTTATGTGTCCATGTCAACTCTATCAATTATAACCCTTAGATATAGATGTCTTAAACAATTTTTTTAAAAGTATTCTAAATTGAAAAAGATGACATTGTTTAACATGACCGTTGGATTAACAAAAACTACATTGGAAGACTAAAAGCAATATTAGCATGAAGGCAATAGGTATATTGATTTCGTTTAATAAAAAACGTTAACAAATACACCACCAAAAAATGTTAGGAGATAAATTGATAAGAATAGGAAAAGTCATACTATAGTACTACACAATGTCAATGAAATCTATAAATTACACGAACAAAGATTAAAATTATAAAACTCTAAAGATACTATTTCTGAAGAACATTTTAGATACATGAACTATAACTTAAAAGTTAACAATAATTATCTATTAGAAACAAAGAAAATAATTGGAGATGTGGGTTGACGAAGTGGAGGGTCGATGGGATAAACATTGGTGATGTAGTTTTGTTGAGAAATAATGTAGCTGATTAGGAGAGAGGATTTATTGCATTTGTAATATAAAGAGTTTGGTGAAAATTCCTTCTAGCATTGGTTAATTCAAAATTTTATTATTGATTACACATTGAAAGAAGAAAGTAGAGAAAAAATAATTGACTCTAATTGGTTAATTTAAATTCTATGTATTAATTATCTCATTAATACTCCACTAATAAGATATTACCTATTAATATTTCCTAATATAGTAAGTTTTTGAATAATCTTTCTGATTGATTGACAATTGGTAGAACTTTTTAATAAATGGTTCTGCTTTATTTTTTTTATATATATATATATGATTATAGATTATAGATTATAGATGATAGATGATAGATGGATAACATTGATCTTAGATTAATAAAAATGTAATTTTTTTTTATTTCTATTCAAATTATGATATGAGATTAAAAATTATATTAAAATATAACTCAGTGTATTTTGTCAAATATATTAAAATAAATTAAAACTCAATTTATACTTTTCAAATCATAATTTGAACTTTTTCAATGTCAAATCAAACATGCATTTAAGAATGATGATAATATAGCCTCAAGTAATGAATCCTATGTATGATCACATATCCACCATTCATTCTTAAATATCTACATATATGTAATTTTAGATTATATTTTAAATGATAGATATGTTACCATATCTAAGATTTACTATAGACCCGAGACAATATAATCATCACTTTGCACTTTTTTATTTGCTGATGCACGTCACTCTGTACTTAATCCCAACATTAACATAAAGCATAACACATTGTACAGTAATGTGTATGGGAGAAGATTAATTTACATCAATATAAATTAAACGTATATCTTACATTATTAAATAACTTTTTATCGAAGAAATTTTGTAAATTTACATTTGGATTGAAAGTTCATATAATATAAATCATGTTTATAAATTTTTACATTAATCTAAAAATATTTCAAATGCTTTTGATATACCTCTAAATCATCATAATAAATATTTCTTAAATGTATACCAATAAAAGTTATTTAATTATATTTTTGTATTGATGTCTAACTTTTGAAAAAAAAAAAAATTGGCACAAATGATTACAAAATAGATAGTTATAAGTCAACACTTAGATTAATAATAATTATATTGTATAAAAAAAGTTATTAAAGGGATAAATATACCTAATCTTACATTGGTGTCGATTGATCGCCCGCCAATTTGTGTGTTTCGTGAGTTGATAAGTTAAATGAAGGATACTAATCCTTTTTTGTCATAAACAACTAGTTTTAGAGTTCATTGTATTTTAATTAATTTAACTCAAATCAGGTTAGTCTACTATGAAAGTAGTTCAGCAGTATTTTTTATCTTTTGGGTCCTTCCATAAGACTCAAACCCACTAATCAGGAACACAACAATTACGATTAGATGCTTAATAAGAACAACACCCGCGTAAAAATCGAGTAGTTTGCTAGTCAAGAAGGTTAGTAATTTAGACATTAATTCAGACACTCACTGTTGTTATTTGATATCAATTTTGATGTAGTGCCAATTTTATATTATCATTCAATCATATATTTTTATTTTTAAGATTTTTAAAATAATAAATAAATCAAATATTTTTACTAATATAATAAAATATAATCAAATGTCTACATAAAACCTTTTTACACTAATTGTGCATCGAAATTAAATTAATAATAATAATAAAGACCGCAAAAAATCAAAAGTAAAAGTTTATTAGCAACCAACCAAGTATCACAAGAAAGTTTACAAGATAAAATACAACAAGATCTTAGCAACCAAAAGAGTTTGAAAAAAAAAAAAAAAATACAACATGATTGATTTTTGAAAAACCTCCAGGTCATGAAACATGATACAGCCCAAGATAGAAATAAGGACCCTAGATTCTATTGCATCTTCAACAACTTGGCCCTCAGCCTTAAAGTTAATTTACTTCTGCCTCTTGTAAATTTTAGCCAAAAAGGACTTCAACACGGCTTGAACCGCTTTGCTAGGATGAGCTTCAATGGAGATTACAAGCTTCTCATAGCTCTTGGCCTCATACTCCTCGAATACACCCTATTGATTTCCATCATTAGTAAATAATCCAAAGTAAATCAACAACACTATCATGATTTGTAGAAATGTTTTCAATTTGCATGACTTTCTCACAGAATGTGTGGATTGTTTTTTGAAAAAAACTTTAGCACCTAAATATTGCTTCCTTATTGATTGTTTTGGCTAATAGGTCATCTTAATATGTTGATATTGCAGATACCTGTTGAGGGGTACATTTTCCTATAAATTAATGATGAGAGCTAGCTATAAATGCAGTTCAAACCTTAAGATTAAGCTCATTATACAGGGCCTTCACTTTAGCCACATTTGCTGGATCTGGCTTCCCATAGTTATCCTGCAAACCACAAAAACAAATGAGTAAATTTTCCACACTTTAATTTTCCCAGCGACAGGAAACAACAGGTTGATAACTTACATATAAAACTTTCTTTTGTTCTTCATTGCTAAGTTCCAATGCTTTAACTACCAACCAAGAGCACTTGAAATCTTCAATATCTGTACCTATCTGGCTCCATAGATAACTAGAATGAGATTAAAAAGAAATAGATGTTTCCAGTATCCATTATTTAGTATGCTCACCTTTCCAATTGTTTCAGGATCACCAAAGCAATCCAAATAATCATCCTAAAAAAGAAGGGGAAAAAAATCGAGAAAATAAAGGTTATAATACAGCTTTTGAAAGAGATTTCAAGCTGATAGAGACACCATGTACACATCTAGTATTCTGGAGTCTAAACGGTCTAAAGAAAGACATGAGGTCAAAGCTATGCTAATAACATATTACCTGTACTTGAAAGTATGTTCCCATCTCAACAAGAATGTTCTTTACATCAACATGGTTATCCAGATTCTCACCCGCCATGAGCAATGCACATGCAACCTGTGTAGGAAGGAGATATACAAAAAGATAAATAACGGATCCTATATTACAGTATGTCAATCAAAATAGAAGTATTGAAAATGGACCACGCAGAAAATAAAAAAAAGATATAACATGCCATACTTTTGATGAAAAGAAAGGCAAGATAAAAGAAAAGGATATGATTTCAAAGTTTAAACTGAAATAACACATTACATGTGTTATATCATCTGTTTTCTTACAGGATCAGACAATATACAATTCTAGTAGTGAAACAAATGGTATGACTGAACAATCAGTTGTCATTAGTAACTTACAGAAAAGGGACAAGGAAGAAACCAAATTAGGGAGGCAAGACAAAAATGTATGAAGATATAATACTTACTGGAAGGTAAAACGAATAATAGGCAGTCTTGTACTGAACAATACGACGGTGACTGCAAAAGATGTCCACATGTTAGCTATTAGTATTGATTTCCAAGAATGCCAAGATATTGAAACAGAATATATAAGATCGCATTGAAACTCAGCACAGCGCTAGCTAGCTGAAAGAGAAGGACATGGTAATATGCAAATTTTACATCAATTCTTGGATATGTCCAGCCAAAATGAACTTGGCTTAGTTCTTTTGGAAATCTCAAGCAGTACTCACACAAATCTTTGCTGTACAAAGCAGAATCAAAAGGCATCCATGATTTTATGGTGTAGAGATTTCCAAGTATATATCTAACGGGAATGCGACTATCTCTCTTCTGATGTTCGCTTCCAGCAAAATTTTATAAAATACTAATGTTTCGACACTACAGAAATGATATGATGTTACACTCTAGCAGAAGAATTTCTGCAAAGTTATTATAGTCACAAATGACCCACCACTTTATGGTTGTTGGAAAAGAGGTTCTTGAATAATAAATTTTACGACACTGTTTTCTTTAGTTTTTTGAGTACTCACAGTGATAATGTGTATTTGGACAGGTCTTTTTCTCCTTCAAGTGTAGTGATCAAATCAATCATTTGTCCTGAAGCAGTCTGAAACTCAACCTAACAGAAAGTTGACAAAGTCAAGTTTTAGCATATTAGCAAGATGAAACCCACTTACTCCAAACCTTGCCATTTGTACAACCTCATTAAACAGATCAAGAAGATCAACATAATATGGCTTTCCCTTGAAATGTTTCTTAAGGATACGCGGAATATGATTTCGTAGTATTATTCCATCATTTGTTGCAATCATTCCAACCTTCACCACAGAGTAACTAGAGGTCATTTCCTTTGTCACAACAGCATTAAAAAGATAACATGAAAGCACATGTTTACTTTTGCTTCAAACCTTGGGTACTCTGAACCAGCATGGCTGACCACGACGAGTGTGAGAGTTGTCCATAATGTCATCAAGAACAAGAAAATATGCCTGAAGCTGCAAAATTCAGCAACAGAAAATTGTAAAATTCACTAGCAAGCTGTTGGATGAGTGATAAACAGCTTAGCCCCCCCGTAAGGATAAGAATACAAGTTCGATTCCTGGGAAACGCACTTGTTTGGAGAGAAAGTAACCGTAAATACTCCATCCCCCAAAATTGTGAAAGCAATGTCTCCCACAATTTTATATGACCAAAGAAAATTGTAAAATTCCTAAAGACATCACAGTAGAGTGTAGAAGTGATTAATTAGCACCAGTTTTAACATTCAAACTAGAAAAGTAAAAGCTCTTGATTGCCATACCCATTCAATACACCAACCAAGTGCACTAGCAAGGAAAATTTCATCATCATTTAATTCCTGTCCTTCTTTCAACAATCTGTAGCTGTCAATAACTGACAATCCACGGTTCAGCTTCCCTGCAATGTAAGTTATAATCCATATTTATGTCAGCAAGCTTTATCTCTTTCTGAATACCGCTCCTTCCCTTCCTAGTGGGGAACAGTTAGAATAAACTGACAAGTTACTCAGCACAAACTTAAATGAGATTATCAAGTCCCACCTCCAGGCACATTGTAGTCCAGCATCTGTAATAAATTAGAGTAGATAACACGGTAAGTGACAGAACAGAGCACACACGAATATTTCAATGAAACGACAACCAAAAGTAAATGAGATCATAAAATGCAGACGTGTGCATCTTTACAACCTACACATACATGATTGGTAACTCATGAAAATATTAAAGACCATCAAAGTATAGAACCCTGTGAAAGTTTCCACAGGAAACAAAACCATTCTTTGACCATGTTGCAAGTGCCAAGGGATGGCACATAGGATACACACACTTCCAGTTTACTCAGTTCTTGGAATAAGTTCTGATCACTCCAATAACTCATTATGCCTCTAAGATTGATTATAAATTTAAACATGGTCTTTGCTGAGTAAAGATAGAGTTTTTCAAGCATAAAAAAAGCCCCAAAAGAGACCCACTGTTGCTATCATGGTTGATACGGCAGCCATATAACATAACCATCAATTGTTAGGCAATTCCCCTCAACCCCCACCTTATTTGGCAAGTGGGGTTAGTACTACTATGATGGCAACCGTAATAATGCAACTCATCAATATCTCCTTCCTGGAACACACGTTATAGTACTATGATATTAACAATTCAATTAATCCAATGTGTCCCACATTCTAATGCTGCAATTAAACCACATCTTATGTTTCCTCCTACATTCACCCTCTACAAACAAACAAAAAACACGTTAAAAAAATAAAATCAATCTTTATTTTTTTTATTATTATTTACAAATTGAATCACACAATTAAGATCCCACCATCAACAAAGCAAATGACATAATAAAAGAATACGCGATTACCACATGAAAAAACGAAACAATATGAACGAGAATACACACACACACACACACACACATGCATGGTTATTATTAATGAATAAAACAAAAACAAAAAAAGGAAAGAAGGGGATAGGATACCCGCTCGACCCATTGACGAGCATCATCAGAGAACTCGAAAGCGGGGTCGTGGAGGAGCTCGGATTTGAGGACGGAGTAGACATTGAGGAATGTTGACTTGAGATCTGCCATTGGAGAACAGAACAGAACAGAACAGAACAGAGCAGAGCAGAACAGGGACAAAGTAACAGAGAAATAGAAGGACTTTTTAAGGTTGCCTGCCTTTGGTTTCTATAAATTGAAAGTGTTGGTGATTGTTGTTATATAAATATAGGGAAACAGAAAGAAAGAGAGAGAGAGAGAGAGAGAGAGAGAGAAGGAACGGCAAGCGTGGAGCTGCTGAGCTTGTGGCGTGAGTGACTGTGTGTGAGGTGGTGACGGACGGAGCCTCTCAACGCACAAGCTTTGCTCCGCATTTATGTTTCAATTCATATTTTAAATGGACCACACTTCCCCATAATTTACCATCCTTGCCATTCATCTTTCCTTTTCTCTACGCACAATCACACGTTCGGTGGGGTTGGCGGCCATCTCGCTTTTTTGTTTTTTTCAAGTGTTGGTATATTTCTTTAATAACTAATTTAAAATTTTATTTATAATAGTATGAGTTATAATTTATATAATATTTAAAATTTATTTAATATATATAAATAAAATTGTGAATTAAAAAAAATTTTAGACATACTAATTAGGAGAACTTAGCATTTCTTTTTTTTTTTTTTTAAACCAATAATCTATAAACATTATGCAAAAGCTTTATTCTTATAGAGAAAAGAGAAATGTACTATGTGTATCTATACTTTCATGCGCTAAAGAAGGATAAAAATGAAATAGAACTAATTAGAATTGAGCAAGAAAGCCATAAAATAATATAAATATAAATCTGTTACGAATCTTATTCGTTCTAAACATTCAAGAGTCGCTATGTAGATATTCATATAAATTAATTATTATTTATATCTCATTCTAATGATGCTTATAATTTTATGTGACCTCTGTCCTGTAAATATAGAGTAAATAAAGTAAATTATACTGACATTTTATGAAGTTATGTGATATTATATATAATATTATTTAATTTATCATATTTATAAAGATAGTCAATATTATATTTTATAAAATATAAAAATATTTAGTATAATATCACTTAAACTTTTAAAAAAAGTTAGTATATATTTCTATAAATCGACTAATATTATATGTAATATCGCCTAATCTTAAGAAAAATTAATACAATTTGTCTTAAAAATATATGATATAACGCACTTGACAAATATATATATATACTTCATAAAAGACTAGGTATTTTGAGTTTATATTTTCTTTCTTGGTTTTTCTATATTATATCCTTATTTTGTTAACAACAGCATATAAATTTTTTGATAAATCAGCTGCAAAATGAGTTTATTTTTATTAATTTTTAATATAACTATTTTGTACCAACATTTTGTTGATTTAAATTATTCAACACTTATTTTGTAACATCTCCTTTCTATAAAATACATTGTTTAGAATTATTTTGGTTCAATTATTTTATTTAAATATTTTAATTGATATATTTAAAATAATTTTGTAACTATAATTAGTTTAAAATTGGTGTAACAATTGAATCTTAAATATTAACTTTATAACATAAGATTATAAATTAATAGTGATAATTTTAAAATATATTATGTTATCCATAATATTATAATTCAATTTTATTAAGTTTATATATAAGTGTTAGGTGTGCGAGCATGTGTTATAGTAACTAGTAATAACTTGCTAATATCAATATAATACAATAATAATTAAAAAGAAAAAGGGGAAGTTCGCGTCAACCAATGTGAAGGACTGGAACCTGACGTCTTTGGTGGAAATAAAACAACATTGTAATTAGTAAAGAAGAAGATATTTTTGGCTTTGAGGTTCAAATACGGCACCTTCAAAGTCAGTAAAATTAAACTTCTGCTCAGTGAATGATGAGTTTTCGCGACCACATAAGGAGTGCAGCTCGAATAAAACTACACGCTGAAATACCTTAGATAGAAGTGAGGATGTGAGAAGATTTTTTCTGTGGAGAGAAGGCGAAAACTTTATCGGTTGATATAAGGAACGAAGGGTAAAAGAATTTAGTGTGTATATATTTATAAGATTTTTTGAGAAAGATAATAAAATTATTTATAAAATAAAATTATGATTATATTTATTTATTATAAATTATGTTATGTTATTTTATATTATTATTTATTAATATATATTATTGTAGTTTATTTTATATTATAAATTATTGTATTTGATTTTTTTATCAAAATTTATTTCAAATTATTTTATTGGATGTTCTTTTATATTATTGTTCTTTATTATTTATTCATTATAATTTATTTTATTATAATTTATTTTATTTATTGTCTCAAGTTATTCCATATTCTTTTATATTATTACTCGTTATTAATTATCATTACAATATATTTTATTTATCGTTTCAAGTTATTTGATCTAATGCTAATTTATATTATTACTTAATATTATTTTAGTTTTATTTTATTTATCATTTTAAGTTAATTTATTTAATATTCCTTTATACTATCGCTTATTATTATTATTATTATTATTATGATACATTATTTTGAATTATCAATTTTTATGATAATTTCTCTAAGGGACCAATATTAATAATAAAATATTATATCTAACTATAAATAAAATTTATTATAAATGAACTTGAGCTATTAAATTATTAATACATTTACTTAAAATTTTATACCTTGACTTATGAATAATATGATGACTTTTGATTTATGAACATTTATGTGACTTTATAATAACTCTTGTAAAGACATGATTTATTTACGTTAAATACGTCATGATGACAAGAACGAACTTATAGACCATTTTAAGAAAATTTAAAAAAAATTAAATAAATATAATCTTAGATTCAGCCCTTTAAAAATTAATATTTAGATTTGGCAACTCTATGTTTAAAGAAATTCTATTAAGAAATTATGTTATTCAAGTTTATATTGTTTTAGTTGTATGCACTTTATTTATTTTAAGATTATGAATTGATTTATATCTTTTGCATTTTACTTAGTTTAATCCATTACTTAATTTTATGTTTTATTATTTAATTTAGTATGTGATAAATTCATATTATTCAAGTTTATTGTTTATTTTATTATTTAAGTTCTAATTATTGCTTAAATTTATGCTTCTTTATAATTATTATGACTTATGCATAATGGCAAACAAGTAATTGTAAAAAGAAGATATTTAAGATTTGTCGCTAATTGCCAAGAAGATAGATGGATAAATATAAGATCCTTTTATGTGTTCCTACCTTAGTTAGTGTGGCATAAAAATCTTGTTTAATCGTCACAATATTAAAAATAACACCAAATAATGAGAATTTTCTAAGAGAATGCCTTCAAATATATGTGAGACAAATAAATAAAGAAAAATAGAAATTAAAATAAAAATATTATAATCATATTAATGCTTTTCAGATTCTGTGTTGCATAGCATATATTTCTAGCATTTAATATTCATAATATTATAAAATATGATTTGCTTATAAGTTATGTGAAGAGATTATGATATTGTAGGTGTAAACTTCCGTGCCAAAATATAGCTGGAACTATCATAATTCAAATATTTTAGAACTTTTCATTGTCTTATAAGAATTTCTAATTCTCACCATATTTCTGGTGATTTCAGATTAGTCAAAGAGAAAGGTAAACTCTTCCAACTATTAGGAACATATAAAGTTATAATTAAATAAATTATAGTTTCATGATCCAACTTAAACATGTTTGACTTATGGCAAGCATGACTTTACTCTTGATTCTAAACTATGTACTATATCTATATATATTTAATTCCCAACTCTGAACATTTTTTGTGTAAAGTTGTATTATTAACTTTATTATAAATTATATATTTTCCTTAAGTAAGGTTTCGCATTCAAGTTTTGTAAATGGCACCAAAAAAAAGGAGCATTGAGCAAATGTGCTCTCATATTGAGCCGATCCGGTTCAAATTAGATTAGTTGAAATCCAATAAACTTTGAATATTGGTGATTTAGATTAAAAAATATAAAAACTTTTACACCATTATCTAATAATAATATAATATACATTATTGATAAAAATAAGAAAAAAGATAATCAATATTCTTAAAAAATAAAAATATATAAATAATACAAAAAAATTACATATACATTTTTCTCAATTACATGTACTTACTTTTTTTATTAAAAACATTAAAGGCACTTATTATTAAAACATTTAAATTAAAGAATTTAAATTTAATCTATTGATAATGTAAAAGTTTGTTATGTAATTTTTTAATAATATATTATCATATTAGTAAAAATATTTAACTCTCATAATTACTATCTTAAAAATTACACATATATTAACATAAAATTAAATGATAATATATTAAAATTAACCTCTAAATTAAATAACATTGATTGTTTTATTTATTTCTTCTTATTCAAAATAACTGTAACTTTAACCATTTGTACGGGTATTAAGGAAACTAAGTTGGTCAAATTTGATTTCATACTAAATAAAAATGCTATTTTTTGAATAAAAAATACTATTTTATATAATTCAAGATGTTTAAAAATACTATCTAATAAAAATACTATTTAATAACATATAATACAAGATTAGATAATGTTGTAAAAATATTTTATATTGATATCAAAATCAAAGTGAACAGCTTGGCTTTCTGGACTCACCTACTAGTTACTAGTAATTTTATTTTAGTTCATGTACTGCAATTCCAAATTGTTTAGCCCAATCTCAAGTGTTAGGGAGAAAAGGAGAAAATAGAAGTAAAACTATGGTCTCTTTCGTTCAATATTTAACAATGTCCTTAATCCTGACCTTCGTTTTTTGTTCTCTTGTAGTGTATAGTCTTGCCCGTTGGTCGTAAGTTACAGAAATTCGTTTCTGGGGAAGAAATGACACGTGTTAGGTTCCAATTGGATGGCTTGTTCCCTCTGTTGGTAATCGGATCTGTGTAGTACACGACGGATTTGCCCACTATGCCCTCGTTTGTTCACAACTCGCTTCCCACGAGGACCGTGCATGCTCTCGTGTTGTTTTACATGGATCAGAGATTTATATCAGGTGCTTCGCGTGTCCAATGTTCCTGGAAGCAATCTAGGAATGGGCGGTTCAGATTAAACCAAGTCATTAGGTTTGATCAATCAGTGAGGGCAAGATGGGTTAATCGTGTGGTCATGGTCTTGTTTTCCACTGAAGAAGCAGTGAGGGTGGTCTCAGCTGAATCGTTAACCTATTAGGGCATCAAAACTAGAAGTATACCATCATCTATTAATTTAAGTTCCGTAAGGTTCACGTGGTATTTTTTTTTTAATAATTTCCATTTCTTTTTTGGTACAGTATAGGTATCCAATTCTCTAATTTTATTATATACTATAGAGCTATTCTGTTTCTGGATGCGTGCTTTTCATGTGATCCTGCCAAGTCCACAATAGCAAATACTTTACGCGAGGATTACCCTTTTGACATAAAGCATACTTGTAGCTCAAATGATTGTTGTGATTCTTTTAGTTGAAGAGTTTCGTCATGTATGTTTAGGGTGCGTTTATTTCAGTTTTTTAAAAAATAATTATAAAATTAAAATTTTATATATAATTAAAAAATTAAAAATTAATTTTTTAGAAATTATTCTTTTTTTTTTATAAAAAAATTAAAAATTATTTTTTTAAAAGTTGTGATTATTTTTAAAAAATTATTTAAATATATAAAAAATAATTTTTTAATTAAAAAAGTGATTTTAAGCCAAAAAATCATAAACAAATGCATCCTTATTCTCAAAATCATAATATAGTAGTCGAGTGATTTTATGTAATAATAAAATCATAATTTTACTTGTTGTCCACTATAAAAAAAAAAAAAAATTGTTCCTGCAATTAATTATAATCCATTGTAATCTTTGAAAATAAGTAGTAAGTTTAATTTTCAAATTCTCAAACGCATGACTATTCCTTTATTAATTTAATAAACGCCCATTACCATGTTCACATAAAACATACAAGTGAACCCCCTAAGGGAGGTTCACTATTATGAGCTACTGAGCTTTAAAAAATATCACAAGCAGGCCCACAAACGAGAGAAAAGGTGAAGATAAAGAAGGGAAGAAAATGATAAGAAAAAATAACTAATAGAAATATTTTAGAGTGGCTATATGACAATGACGTATTAGAAAAAATGAGAGGTGTTAATAGTTTGTTATAGGAAGAGAAGGTTCTACAATATTTTACGCCATTATAAATATATTCATTTGATATGAATGAATTAGAGAAAAAAATGTTTAGCCATTAGTTTAACTTTTTTGTTTTCTGTCTTTTGGCTTTCTTTCACTCTAGGAGATCTCCTTTTCTCTAAGAAGGAATTTACCATCAATTTCCATGACAATTTGGTACTTTCATTTAGCGTCTTTGGTCTTCTAATCAAAGATTTTGGATTCAAGTCTTGAGAATGAAAAAAATCCTCATTAAGAAACCCTTACTCTTTCAAGAATCTTAATCGGGTCAGTTTAGATTAATTAGATTCTTGGTAATAGGGCATGAATGCCAGTGATTTAATGAAAAAAAAAAAAGAAAGAAAGAAATATATTGCAAACGTTCAAACACACTTGTTCTTCTTAGGTGTTCCACAATTCTAGTGAGCCGCCTCGTAGACACATGCTATTTTCTTTACTTCCTATAAAAACGTTGTGTTGATTCTTTTGTCCAGATTAGTCAGAAGTCTTCATAGTTTATATTTGAGAATATAATATTGATATTTGGAATAGATTTTGATTTAATTGCTGATTGTGACATGATGAGAATATAGGCAAAGAGGGTCTTTAGTTAGGTTGTATTGATGTGAATTAGGGATGGCAATGAGACAGGGATTAGAGTCTCCAAAATTTCCCCCATCCCCATTTTCCATAGATCTCCAACCCCCTACAAGGATCCACGGAGACCACAAAAAAATTTAAAAAATCAAGAAAATTACTCTAAACAACTTAGTTAGCTAGAAATTTTTTTAAAATAATTAAAAATAATAAAACAAAATTGATCCAAGTCATAGACTCTTAGTCTTATATCATTGCCACCAAATTTCCAAATTTTAAATAAGTCACAACTATCACAAAAATACTAAAATAAATAGCAATGAAATATCAAAGAGTTCAACAATATTAAACATTATTAACAAAACACCAAATATCTTTTATAATCTTTGTACTTAAACTTGAGTTCCACTTCCACTTATCTACAAAAAAAAAATACATAAACTAATGATCAAGGCGAATATCTCTACGATTGGGGGGCCATAATCCCTGTCTTTATCCCTATAGTTATTGTGGGGGGGCCTTTGCCCCCATCCTCATGCCCACGAGAGAAAAATCCCCACATTCAGATCCCTATTTACGAGGATCCCCATGGATATCTCCACGTATAGATCCCCATTGCCATCCTTAATGTGGATATGCTCTTGGCTTTTATTTTGCATTAAGAAGAATGGAATAAATTCTTTTATATTACAGGAATATATTCCACCATTAGATGCATTCACTTTCATAAGTGGTTATGTTCCTGGAGGCACCACCACAACTATAAAACAAGTTATCAGAGAATAGGGCCCAAATGTCAAGAGAGTCATGCACTTAAAATAAAATGAAAAGACAGTTTGGGAAATAATGAGATTCCCTTTGCATTTTTCTATTATGTTTGTTTACTCAAATTTTGTCTTGGTGGTCTTTTACAGCCATACAAATAAATGCTATTTTGAGCAGCATATTGTTCTCTCAATGAGCCTCTTATTATATGACTATTCTATGCTGCAGCCAAATTGTAAGGATTACATGCTATTTAAAAACTTTCCAGCAAAATATCCAATGCTTATATTCCTCGTCGCAGAGCAACTATTATAGTCTCAATGAGCCTGGAAGGAATGTCTGAATTGGAAAGAACAAATTCATGCTTCCAACAAGCCAAGCATATCAGAAATTTTGCCAGTGTAATAGTCCGGGCGAATATTATTTGAAGGGTCTTGCAGAGCTGATTGAGTTGTGCAACCTGTTCCCACAACAAAAGTAATTGTAACATGTTATGAATGACTTCTGTAGTTAGGTTAAGTCTATGATGCAGAAAAAGATGAGTCCTATTACCTGAGAGTACAAGAAGAGTTTTGCAACCCGCATTCTGTCCAAACAATATATCAGTATCCAGTCTATCGCCCACCATACACATCTTGGCGCAACTTACATTGAATCTGCTTAGAAGAGTGAGTTATATGATGAAAAAAATGTAAAGTAAAACACAAAAGTCATGTCTCCAAAATCAACAAACTCAAGCATATTTAACTTTCTTACTTCTTAAGTAAAAACTCCATCATAAAGGTTGATGGTTTTCCAACTACTATAGGCTCTTTCTGGGTTGACCCACATATGGCAGCAACCATACACCCCGCACCTGAAATCCAAGTCTTATCCATTATGAGGCCATACAATCAAGTAGCATCCTAATTCCACTGTTTAAAGAATTGAACGGAATTGGAGAAAGGACCAGGCCATTCTTGCCAAGCAGTCATATGTCCAACTGCATCACGGTTGGTGGCAATGAAAAGGCATCCTGGATTTTCACGTATGCAAAGAGTTCCATACCTATTGGATGAAATTTGAAATATCATCATTTGAAACTTAAAAAGAGAGTGATTACATAAATGCGGATAGAATTCTCAAAAAAGCTGATTTTTTTCCACCGGAATTGAAGAGGATGTTCACGTATGTCAATATATGATCCACCTATCTTGTAATAAATGAAAAATAAACTACCTATTCACCAGAGTATTCCAAAATTAATATACGCAACCTATTTTCAACTTCCTAAGTCACTAACATTAAGAAACCTTCTTTCTCTTTTGGCCTTTTGGGTTAATTTAACTGTCACAAAAAAACTACTTTAATACATCATCAATTTTATCACAGAAAAGAAATTTGATGATTATGTCATTCTTGCAGTATTATAAACTGATTGCAACAGCCCAGGAATCCATCCAAGTATCCATACATTACTTAGTATCGAAACCATTTGAAAGAAGATTTAAAACTTTGACACATTGATGAAGCCCAACTAAGATCATAACAAGTTTTAAGTCAGATTGCTCAGAATAATATGCGATAAGGATACTTCAGATCATACTAAAGACAGAAGAATAATTTTGATATTATCAATACTCCTTTGGGACTTCATATATTTAATTATTTATAAGTGGATCAAAGTTTCTGAACTTGAAATTCGAAGACACTATTTGGGAGCAATATAAATCAGAAGGTAATGCTCAAAAAAAGAACAAGGGAAAAGATTTTCTTACTGAAGCTTGTAATAGTTAATGTGAGGATCTATACCAACCACTACAGCTCCAACCTGCAAGAGTGAACTCACCAGTTAAATGCAAGCACAGACCTCAAATCCTCAATGAAGATACTCAAAGTAACAATGGGCAAGGTGTTACATTACACTCTTATCGTGCTCAAAAAAGATGTTCTGCTTCAGGTCTACTGTTTTATTCCCATCTGCCTGCGATTATTGAATGATTTAGTGAGGATAACTTCAGTGGCAATCTTGTGATTCTCAGCCCTCTCTCTGTTTGTGTCTTGTTTGAAGCATGCATTGCCAATTTGCCATTAAGAAAGTGTAGTCTAATATACTTGAATATGATCACTTCAATCAAACTGTTAGTGTCTAGGTTTCCTTTCGAACAAGACATGCACAAGAACACGTTTACCCCCAGTTAGTTCCTAGTTGGGGTGAGTTTGGTATGGGTGTCAGGTGAAAAATTTAGCTATTAGTTTTTCATACAATTTTACTCATAAATCTAATCCATAAAATTTTCTCCCTTATTTTTACTCCTATACCAAATTGACCCTTAATCTAATCATCCAAAGAACAAAATTTACAAGAAAAATATAACTCAAACTGAAAAACCAATCTAGTAGAACAACAGTGCATGCCCCCTAAATACCTCTGCGGATGATTTGAACTTGAGTTTAACTCTAAATGGAGAACAAATATGCAAAACTTACCGGACCACCGAAACCTGTGAAGCCAGCAAGCTGCAACTCTTCCAGAATACCTTCCCCACCAATTACATAAACCTGAACATTGAGAAGAACACCGTTGGCAATACAAAGTAGATACAACAGTATGTAGGTGAATTGTTGTGACAGCACAATTCCAAAAGGAAATTGAAAAAGGAGAAGTTCTTATGTGCACTGAGAGCAAGCCACTGCTTTTGCTCTAATCCATTGGTTGCATGCCACATCATCTTGGTGGCGGTTAAGAAGATAAAAAGTGGGTTACAAAAGTAACTGGTTGACAAAACAAAAGTTGAAATGCAACTAATAGATAAGAATAAGAGCAATGGCTTGCTCTCGGAGCACACAAGAAATTTTCTTTGAGAAAAGTAGCCCACGAGTAACCTAAAATGTAAACAAGTTCATCATTGCACAGCATGCCATTTGCCATTCTCCAATCATAACTATTAACTAACTAATAATTAGTTGGCATGAGAGGAAATGAAACAAGTTACGACTTAGGAGAAGCAAGAAGGAAATGAAAAACGCGAATGTCAAGTGACGAACCTTATTTTGTGAAGGGAAATTATTGACCTTCAAGTACATAGCAGCCGCAAAAGACGAGGAGAATATCTCATCCTGCAAAACACAAAAAAGGGTAGCTAGGAAAATCCGCAGATGTAACTAAAATTGAAATTGAAACTGAAATTGAAGTGGAGGTGGAAATGAAATGAAGAGTACCTCGGTGACGGAGATTCCTAAAGATTGGAACTTCTGAGCGTACTGCCTCCTGGACTTGAAGGAATTGTTGGTGACAAACACCAGCTTCTTCCCCTAATGTACAAATAAATTAAGTACAACGTAGAAATGAAACTGAAAACGGAATGATGGGGTATGAGTATGAATGTGATGAATGTTGATGGCGTACACACCTTGGAGCGAAGCATGTCCAGAGTTTGTGAAACTCCATCGATAAGCTTATCGCCCTTCCAAATCACGCCTGAAACAGACAAATAAGTAACAATGAATTTGATGAAATTGGTGATATTGATATTGATGTTGGTCGAGAATGCGGAGGGGTACCATCGCAGTCGAAGAGAAAAGCTTCGACGGAATCGAGGAGGTGTATGAGATTATGAGGAGAGAGAGGCTGGGAATTCATCATGGATTGATTGTGAAGAGAAGAGAAGAGAAGAGAAGAAGAATAATCTGAGAGAGAACACGTGGAGTGCAAGTGCTGCCTCTGGCTCTGGTTCTGGCTCTGCTTGCGGGTTGGTTGGTGTGTGTTTGAGCATAGGTAGTGCGTGTTTGGGTCTGCCATAGAATTGATTTTAGGATGGGTTAATATTATAGAAATTGATTTAGTTAAAATTAATTTTGAGATAAAATAATTTATATTTAATAATTTATTAAAAAATAATTTTTATTAAAATGAATATATTATTAAAATAAAAATTAATTTTAAAAATTAATAATTAAATATCATCGAAAATTAACAGAATCAATTTCAGGAAGCTGGAATGAAAATTCTAAGGTGACAAACGTGGCCAATCATGCTAGAAGAAGAAAGAAAGAAAAGAACAATTGTGATGCCACTTCCTGGTCAATTGCACGCTACTTCGTTCGGTACTTTTGCTTAATCATCACGTGCTTCAATTTCTTGACCCGCAGATATTCGATCGGATTGGGGCGAAGGGGATCTAGTGAAATGGAAGGTAACGAAATAATTAGTGCGTGTTTGGTTTGTATCTTTTCTATTTTCATTTTCAATGAAAATGGAATACTGGTATAAAAATGTGTTTGGATCAAATTTTCAAAAAATATTTTTTGAAAATATTTCCTAAAATCCTCACAATGTTGGAAACATCATTTTGATGTTTTTGGCATTTTCATGAAAATGCTTGCAGAAGTTGAAAACGTTTTCTTTCAAAACATGGTGGTATATTTATAATATTAATGACATTGATTCTATTTTTTTTTATATATCTACTATTCACTTTCAACTCTAAAGCAAGCTATCCCTTTGCCCCTGCGAGCTCCTACTTTTGTCCCTCCCCTTTGCTATCGTCGCCGCCACTTCCGTCGCCATCACTTCCGTCGCTGCCCCTTCCATCATTGTCGTTGTCTCTATTTTGCATTGCTGCTCCATCAAGTTTGGTTTGCTCTTGCTTTCCCCTTTATCTATATCTATTTGTGTGTTTTTCCCTCTTGTTGTCTCTATTTTTTTGGGTGTCTCTAGTCTCCCCTTTATTTGTCTCTATTTGCTCCTACTGTCTCTATAGATTCAGGTGTGGCTAATGTCTTTTGTTTCACAGATTAAACATCTTCAATTTTGGAAGTAAAAAATTGATGCTATCTGTGGGAACGAATTAAGTTTCTGTGATGCCAATTTTAGGAGAAAAAAAATGGGATTTATGGTTAGGTTTCTCTAAATTCTGAACTAGGTGATAAGTTTCACTACTAACAAACCATTGAATTCATGCTCAAGGGTTGTCCCTTAATATCTTGGAGCTTAGCTATGTGGTTTTGTTAATATAATTGAATATTTTGGTGATAATTAAACCTTAAATCCATGTCATATGATTTCACAATATTTGATTCATAAAACACATGGAGAGATTTCTTTCTTCTTCACTTTCTAATAATCATACGTTCTAAGGAGTAAGGACCTGAGAATTTTTCATCTTATATAGTCTTTAGGTAGGGTGTTCCCTGCCATGAAAAGTTAGTAATTAAAGGTTTTGAACCTTTGCACCAATCCTAAATATATCCTTATCACTTTGTATTAATTATGAACTGGGATGAGAATGTCATACTCATTGATATATGCAGTACAACAGTTTTAGGTGGTGTAATTGACTATTGAGATGTACTAACTTTTTCTCAAGTAATTAAGTTTTTATTTGTAGGGTTGATTTAGGTAGCATAAGTGACTATTGTGCTCATCATGCTCATTGCACTATGATAATCTCTGTGTAGTATAGCAATAAATCCTTCAGGAAAAGGTGAAAAGTAAATAATGGTCTTAGAAAATTTGTAGCTACGTTATGTAACATGTTGGCTTTATAGTTTATACACTGAGGTGTTGTTTACTTTTTATCTTTAAATAACGAACCATAAAAAAACATGTAGTTTGAAAATCATAGCTACATCATGTTTACACTGAGGTGCTCATCATGTTTACTTTTTATTTTTAAATAGTATGTCATTTATATTATTATGGAGTTTGAAAATCATAGCATTATCCAAGTCTGGACTGTGAGGAATGTAGCTTGGCTAGGCAAAAGAGTTCCACTTTCAGTGGAGGCTGGGAAGAATGATGTCCATATATATAACTCGTTCTGTCAGGAAGCAATACCAATCATGGCTGTATCCAAGTGCAGAGACATTTAACGTGGCAATTACAGTCTGAACATTGGTATAAAGTTAACGTGGATGCTGCCATCTCAGTTGATCATAATATAGCTAGTTTGGGTGTTTGTTGTTAGAGATTCATCAGGTATGTTTATGGCAGCTAGAGTTATGAGAACAAAAGGTTGCTCTGATCCACATCGAGCTAAATTGTTGGTTGCTAGAGAAGGACTTTTCTTTGCCTAGGATGTGGGATTCAGGCAAATCATTTTGGAAGGAGATGCTCGGAATGTCTATAACAATATAGAAAGCTTGGAGGAAGACTTATCTTATAATAGATCCATCCGTAGAGATATAGCAATGTTTGCTTCTTGGTTTTATGCTTTTAAATGTTTTGTTATTCCTAGATATTGTAACACATGTGCTGATTTTGTAGCTAATAAGACCATTAGGGGAGATATTGGTATTTGGTTACCCTTTGAGGACCTTATAAATGTGTTGATTGGTGATTTGATTGCTTAATAAAATTGGCACCTCTATCAAAAAAAGAAAAGAAAAGAAAAGAAAAGAAAATCATAGCATTATGTGTGCTATTTCTAAAATATATCTTTTTCAATGAACTTGTAATATGAGCTTTTTGTGATTCATGTTTGGATAATTCTAATTGTTTTGGTAGCTTTTTATGAGTTATGTTAATAGTATTGCCTTCTTGTGTGTTTTTATAATTAATAAAATATGAAATTATTAGCACAAAATGGGAGGAAAATGTGAGAAGGGGAATAATAATGAATGGTTAGCACAGAACACAAAAGTATTCATTGAAATTATTTATGATCGTGTCAAGAAGAAGCTATTACAAGCATCAACATTTAAGAAGCCAGTTTGGAAAGATATAAGCAATGAATTGACTTCAATTAGTGAAGAAAATTATGAAGTGGAAAGGTTGATGAGTAGTTTAATCGCATACGCATGCAATATCGCAAATTTTCAACTTTGTCAGTTAGAGTAGGAGTTACGTGGGACTAGCTATTTTGTTCAATTATATCTTTTTTTAGTATGAATATAATTTACTCACAAATTAAATATATTCCAAATATATGTTGTCATTACAAGTAATTTTTGTAATTAAAGTTTTCTTTATAGTATTTAATTATATATTATCATATATTGTGTGGGTAATATATATCTATGATTTATCACTTTAAAGCAAGAATTTCTAGCAATTTTTTAAATAAGCAATAAAATAATACTAACTATCGTATTTAAATATTTACCTGCATACAAATTAAAACATAATAATTGATAATGATAATAACTTAAAAGTGAGTAATTTATTTCATTCTTAATCTTAATATTTTATATAGTTATTTATTATTTTAATAAATACTTTTAGTAGATGAACAAAATATGTAAATCAAATATATATCATTTTTATTATTTAATAATAAATATAATTTTATTATCTCAAATTTGATTTTCAAAATTATATTTTGGAAATAAACCAACTAAACATATTTTTATTATTTTCACTTTTTAAAAATAGAATATACTTTTATAAACCAAACGCATTTCTTAAATTCAGAAAACTGAAAATAAAATTTTTTTTCAATAAATAAAAATAGAAAATAAAAATAAAAAATATTTTCATAAACCAAATGTTTTTTTTTTCAAATTTAAATGTTAAAACAGTGAAAGGAATAGAATGGATGAAGATTCCCATTCTATAATAACTCCTGCATTTTTTCTTCCCACAATTTGGGGGAAGAGATGAAATTCCTCATTTTTAATTCGGAAATTCTATTTGTATGCACAGCGTGTCGTAACGCATATTTTAAAAAACTGTTGAATGGGTTGAAAAGTCTTTTAAAAAAAATTGAAGATAGATGTTAGTGAATATTGAGGGTGGATGCAAGTGTATTAATGGAATGAGTCGGGTTTAGTGAGTCTACATATCAGTGCTCTTTTCAATTCTCTTGTAACATAAAATTTTTTTCATTTCATTCCTTTTCGGAAAACGCTGTTTATCACGAACAGAATTCGTGCAAACGACGCTCGAATTGAAATTATACATGTGTTTTGTAAAACCACCCAGCCTGTGCATTTGTATGGGATGCAGATTTTATTTTATTTTTTTGCCCTTCAACTGTGATCGGATATGATTGTAGCCACGTTATTTGCAGTTTCTTCGTCAATTTTTTTTCATGCAAAAGAGCACCATTCTTCATTTTAACATTAATTTCTGAATAATGAGATGACCACTTTATTTTATTTCATCCTTAAATACCTAAACAATGGATAAAACCCATTCCATTTCTTTTCAATAATTTACTCCATCTGTTTTAATTTATTTATCTATTTAGATAACTTGGTATATTCTTAAATCAATGTATCCGAATATATTGATTTAAAAATATACCAAATTATCTAAATGAACAAATAAATTGAAATGGAGGGAGTTTTATTTAATATTTTTTTAAAAAAATTACTTCCATCCTAATCAATTCTTAAATTGTAACAAATCAATGTTGGATTAATTATTACAAATTATTATTACTTTAAAATATAATTGTACAAATATTACTTTTAAAAGGTTATTTGATATATTTATTGGAACGAATTTTAGAATCTTGGTTTTTTGAAAAGTTATGAGGACATCAAAGTCACATTTGCATACCAATGTAGAATTGGTCAAATGATTTGGTACTTGGTCTTTTAACCAGTGATCTTGGATTTTGAGTTTTGGGAATGGAAAAAATTTCCGTTGGGAGATCCCTACCTCTTTAATGGGCCAACCGTCGGGTCGGGCCGAATTAGTCGGATTCCTGATAAGAGAGTCCGAATACCAGTAGTTCAATTGAGACAAAAAAAAAAAAAAAAAACCACATTTGCATTCTTACACATCATGTATGAAACTATGCTTTCATACTAGAGTTTTGTCATGATAGCATCTATTCCAATCGCAACCCAGGGGTAGAACATGACAGTGGTGGATTGCTTGAAGGGGCCTCCTTCAAACAACTAGGGGGTGGTGGTGTATGGTGAAAACGGACTAAAGAATAGGACCTCTAGTGAGTGGTGGTACTAGTCATGTATAGGCTGAAAGTGAACATGTCTAGTGCTATTATTCTTGTGATATTTATAAGGTTGAGGGGTTGGGTGCCATAAATTCCAAGGAAATATTATGGCATTGGGGACAAGATTTGAGTAGAAAATCATTGGCTAAACTTGGAGAATTCTCCCTTATGTGGCAAGAAAAAGGAAGGAAGAAAAGTGGGAGAAGAGAAAACTAACTGATGTGGCAATTTTTGATAGTTTGTTTTTGCAAGAAAAATGCAAAGAGGAAAGAAAACACTCCAATGGGACTTGCAAAAAAAATTCATCTGAAAACTGGCAAGAAAATTGTACACTAGGAGAGTTTTGAGTCTCTTGTATGTGAGAGAAAGAGAGAATAGAGAGTAAAGGGAGATTATTTTACGCTTTGAAAAGAGAGAAATAGAGAGAACGTAATGTGATGGGTTCCTTTTTAATTTTTCAATATAACAATTATTTTCTTTCTATTTATCTTCTGCTCATTCAAAAACATCTTATTTGCTCTTCATTTTCCCTTCCCTTTATTTTCTTTCTTTTTTTTTCCCTCTCATTTTCTTCTTTTATCCAAACAAAGCATTAGTGCATGGATTTGGAGTACTCAAATTAAGCGAGAGAAAGAATGAAAGAGAAGAGCTCGGATGGATCTAGAAAAATTACAAAGGAGGGGTTGAAAGTAAAGAGTTGTATTATTAAATAAATAATATAGTATGTAATAATAAAGAAAAATTTCAAAGTATAAAAATTGATAATATATATAATAAATTTGTTGAAGTTGAGCACGACATTCCTTCAAATCATGGAATTTGTCAATAATAGAATCTATATCAAACTTTTCATCAATCTTCCTCTCAATATAAGTTATAAAACAATCAATAAGAAATTCATCTTCCATCTTATGTCTAAGTATAACATCTCCTTTTTGATAAAGTATTTTGTGCAAATTAATTTGATTAATCTATTTTATTAAAATATTTTAGATAATTTTGTGACAATAATTTATTGATCAAATAATTATATAATAGACATTAACTTTTAAAATAACACTATAAATTAGCAATGATAACATCAAAATGTAATAATAATAATAATAATAATAATAATAATAATAAGTTTTATTATGATAAATAGTCCCACTAACCTTTTAAAATTTATATACATGTGGTACAAAATAAAAATATAATAAATACATATAATAATATGAGACAAGAAATGGGAAGAAGGAAGCATAAAACTATACATGTTTTATAATATTAATAATATTATACTAATAACAATAATACAAAGATAAAGATCTCTTACCATGCTTGAATGTTTGAAGGAGAACTCAAAAAACTTATAATCAACTAATTTGCTTGAAAATGAAGCATGGAGGCCGGACTGTAAAGTCATGGCACTTGTAGAAAATTTTAACCATAGTCATAAAGTCATATAGAAAAGATAGTAGCAGTAGAAATTTCACTACCTTCGTTCAAATATTTTCACAGCGAAACTGTCACGACCGGCACTTGGAGGTGACGAACCTCCAGCAAGCCTTAATAATTAAATTTCCCGTGACAAATGGACAGAATCCCCCTATTTTTCCAGCTTCCCCGTAAAAGCCAGACCTATTCCAATATTTAACTAGCACATACGTCCAAATTAAGGCTCTCAGAGCACTTCCAAGTAAGTTGCACATATCCGCATATTAGGCACTCATTCCTCATAATAGTAAGATATTTACGTCTACCTACTCATACATATGCACATATAAATATATACATCTATGATTACTACAAATACCCAGAAACATAGTTTACAAATTAAATGAGTTCCTATACACATATCCCATCCAAAAAGAATGTCGAGCAGTAGGATCCTGTCTGTGGATCATGGAGCAACTCTAAAGTGGCGGATATATCCAAAACATCAAATAGAATATACGGAAGGCCCTCACGTATAGAGAGGCTATCAAAAGATGTTTTACTCCACAAAACTGGAGGAACTGAATCAGGTGTAACACTATGATCTGAAACAGGAAAGGAAAGTGGGTGAGTCCAACCGACTCAGTGAGGGGCAATGAGACTATAACATATGAGGACAAAGCTCTAGAAATAAAGCAAATTGTACATAAATAAAGAGTCAATATCATAAGCTAAATATAATTAAGGAATCAACATAAAACTAAGCATGTATACAAAATTTATATTATTTCATATTTCGAAACCATAATTCTCAATATAATAGAATTAATATTGTCTCACGACCTTGAAAATATATTTCTCAAATCTCAATGCCAAAGCGGGGAGGTTCCAATTCTCAGAACTTTCCAAATCGGGGTCAGCCCCTTTAGAGTTAACAGAGTCGGTGGTGTATGTTGGCCATACACACACACACCGAGCTAGCAACTCCCCTGCTAACTGGATTCGAACCAAGGTGCACAAAGGTTAGCGTCAGCGACCGCTAGCTACTGATTAACTGAGAATCCTCCCACAAAGTATAGAAAAACTGAAGTAATTGATATTAATAAAACTTCAAAAATAAAGGTATAAATATACAATAGAGTTTCCAAAGATGAAATCCCAAGTAAAGTTTCCAACTCAAATTAAGGTTCTCAACAACTCAATTTAATAATTTAAACACTATTCCGGAGCTTGTCCTAACGTTTATAAAATCTGTAATCTCTTTTTTTTTTTTTTTCAAAAGAAAACTTTTGAAACATTGGACGATTACATACTAATAAAATTTCCTCAAATTCAAAACAAACATCCATGAATAGATAAATATATCAAACTATAAACAGAATATTCATAATTAATTAAATATATAAACTAAATTACCAATATATACTAAAACTAAATCAATATTAATTGCATAAAGAAAACCATATGCCATAGAGATATTGTCCACTCACAAACTGTCAGTGACATAATCTACGTCCTCAAGGTTGCTGAAATTGCGGGCTGATCTCCTGAGGGATCTGAAATCATACATAACTAATTATTTTCAATTTAAACATAATTTGTTTTAAAATCTAGTCTTTACCCTCTTTACCTTTTACTAATTGAATCAAGAGTTACTATCCACAGCACTATAATAACTTATAAAATATTCAACTATGTAACATAAAATTTTAAAATCTACAAATTTCTTCCTTAGTGAACAAAATACTCAAACTAAGCTATACTATAACCCACCAATCTAAACTTTAACTATTTCTTCACTCACCCTCCACCCTTACAAGACCCAACAAAATCTAAATATCCATCAATTTCAATTACCACAATAATAAAATGGAACCATCTCGTAGCTTTGAAGAAGGAAACTCACCAGGTGTGGGTTGAATTTAAAATGAGCAAGACAAGAACTCAAACACCCATAAGAAGTAGGCGTTCTCGAGAGAGAGTGGAGAGAAAAAACTGATGAGAGAGATACAGGGAGGGAGGCGCACAGGGGAAAGGTTTTGCAGTGGTGGGGGTAAGGTGAAGGTAGCACGGATGGTGGCTAGCGGGGAGAAGTAGAGATGCAAGAGTGAAAGAAGAAAAATCGAGAGAGAGAGAGAGAGAGAGAGAGAGAAAGCAACGAGAAGAGACGAGGAATGAAAAAAACAAACGAAAGAAAGGAATGAAAATGTGTCCGAGAAGGCTCTAGACGAGTAAAATAGAGAAAGAGAGGGGTTTACGGTGCACTATACATTTATGGTGCATTGTGGTCCTTTGCTATTATTTTTTTTTCTTTTTTTTTTTTTTTGCTACACACTTCTCTTTACTTTAAATTTTATTCCTTTCTAATTAATATAATTCCCCTATTTCTATAAAATGCAATTATTACTAATATTTTATTTTAAACTGGATATTACAAAAACGCTTCAACTCGTGCTTATAAATAGGCATACACTTACACGAAATTACTTATGCAAAGAGAAGGAAAGAAGTTGATAGAGTAGTTCTATCATTTGTGAGTGTTGATAGTAAGATATAAGAGAAAGGGGAAAGAGAAAGAATTAAAGAAAAAAAAAAAGAGTTAAAGATAGCTAAGGTGCTTAGTGAACATACTACTTAAAGATAGATAATAAAATTATTTATAAAATAAAATTATAATTATATTTATTTATTACAAATTATGTTATTACTATCACAATTTACGTTTCAACTTATTTTATTTATTGTTTCTTTACATTAAAATTGCTTATTATTCTTTATTATAGCAATTTATTTATCATCCCAAGTTACTCCCTCCGTTTTAATTTATCTGTTTATTTGGACAACTTGTTATATCCTTAAATTGTATCCAGATACAATTATATCTAAAAATATTGATTTAAGAATATACTAAATTATCCAAATGGATAAATAAATTGAAACAGATGGAGTGTTTTATTTGCCAATCCTTTATTTAACGTTGCTAACTAGTACTTTTATTGCAATTTATTATTGTTTCCTTATATTTACCATATTTATTATTTATTTCAAGTTATTTTATTTCTTGTTCCTTTATATTAAAGTCATCCATTTACTTATTATTGTAATTTTTTTCATTTATCACTCCTTTATATATTAACATTGCTCATTATTTAATTAAAAATTATTTTATTATTCCTTTATTTTACAGATTATTATTATTATTATTATTACTACTACTACTTTGAGTTTTTAAATTTTTATGATAATTTTTTTAGGGGACCAATATTAAAAGTAAAATATTTATCTAACCATAACTAAAATTTATTATACATGAACTTGAACTATTAAATTATCTATATCTTTGTTTGATATTTTATATCTTGACTTATGAACAATCTAATGACTCTTAACTTGTGGATATTACTGTAACTTCATAGAGACTCTTGCAAAGACATGACCTATATGCACTAAATATGTCATGATGACAAAGACAAACCCATAAACTATAATAAGAAATTTTAAAAGAAATTCAATAAAAATGATATTAGATTCGGTCCTTTTAAAAATTAATATTTAAATTTGACAACTCTATATTTTGAGAAATTTTATTGAAATATTATATTATTTATTTTACTCGAGATTATATTATTTCAATTCTTATGCACTTTATTTATTTTAAGATTATGAGTTAATTTATATCTTTTACACTTTATTTAGTTTATTCTATATTCTATTGCTTAATCTTATGTTCTATTATTTAATTTATTATATGATGAATTTATTTATATTATTCAAGTCTATTGCTCATTTTATGTTATTTAAGTTCTATTTATTGCTTAAATTTATACATCTCTATGTATTTATCATAAATTATGCATAATAGCAAGCAAATAATTGTAAAAAGAAGATATTTAAAATTTGCCACTAACCACTAAAAAGGCAAAATGATAAGATGTAAGATCTTTTTATATTATCTGCCTTAGTTAATATACCATAAAAGTCTTGCTTTATCGTCACAATATTATGAGTAACACCAAAGAATGAGAATTCCTTAGGAGAATACCTTCAAATATGTATGAGATATGTAGACAAAATAAAGTGAAAATTAAAACAAAAATATTATAATCCTAATAATGCCTAATGCAGTTTGAATTGCATAGCATATTTTTTTGCACTTATTGTTTATAATATTATGAAGTATTATTTACTTACAAGTAATGTGATATGATTATGATATAATAGCCGTATAGATTTTCATGCTAAAATACGACTAGAATCATCATAATTCAAATGTTTTGAAAATTTTCTATTATCTACTGAAAATTTTCAATTACCAATCTATTTCTGGCGATTTTAGATTAGTTAAGTAATGTCTTAGAAGAATATAGACCCCTCTATCTGCTAGGGACATACCGGAATTATATTTAAATAAATTGTAATATCTTTATCTGGTCTAAAAATATTTAGCCTATAACGAGCAAAACTTTACCCTTGCTTCTAAACTCTTTATTGTATCTATATGTATTAATGTTCAATTTTAAATTTCCTTATTAAAGTTGTGCCATTAACTTTACTATGAACAGGTATTACACTACGTCTATTAAAAGGAATCAACAGATAAAATAAATAGTATATATTAAATTTAATAGCTTATGAGATTGAATATACTAATTTTTTCTTTCTCTCTAAATTCAAAATATTTTTAATATAAATTCCCTTTTGGCTTTATATTTATTTTTTTATTCTCTCTTGATTCTTGTAAAAATATATATTTTAATTCCAAAAAAAAAATAAATAAAAAATAAGATAAAAACTAAAAGGAAAATAAAATAAAAATAATTATTTTATTATCCAAATATAAATATATAAATAAATACACCCACACTACACCTTCTATCAAGTTGTTTGGGGTTCGACGTGGTGGGTCTTTTCTTTAGCTACAGGGTTCGACGTGGTGGGTCTTTTCTTTAGCTACTGCTGCAGCAGCATAAAATTTTTAAGAGTAATATTATTTGTACATAATATTTGTATAATATTATATCGATATATTTTTATCTATCATTAGATGGGGTGTAAATCTCATTTGGTTTGAATTTCACATCTCATCTAATAGTGGATAAAAGTATTTTGACACAATATCTTATAATTATTATGTACAAATAATATTTCTCAATTTTTAAAGGTTTGGGAATTGAACAAGGTACCTCTTACATGAATAAGGTACCTCTTACATGAATAAAGTAAGTACCATGTTAAAAAGAAATTACCAACAATTTTCCATAAGTTATCAACACATGTAGATATCTTTTTTCTTCAAATTTTGGTTACAAGAAGGAATTATTAGATTTTTCAAACATATAAATCAATCCAGAAGTGTAATTGCTTGCAAAATTAAAACAATTGAAAAGTTACCAGCATTTGTAATTTGTTATCAACATTTTTAAAAGAAATTACTAAAAATTTTACACAAGTTACTGGCTCATGTAAGTATAATAGTTTTGTTTTCTTCATCAAATTTCTATTACAAGAAGGAATTATTAGATTCCTCAAACATAGAAATCAATCAACAAATACATTTACTTGAAAATTAAACCAACTGAAAAACTACTAACAAATCCGATTGGTTATCATCCAGTTAAAAACAAATTATGAATAAATTTGCACAAGTTAATAACTCATGCAGATATAATAGATTTGCCTTTTTTTTTTTTTTCAAATTTTGGTTACAAGAAGAAATTATTAGATTTTTTAAATACATAAATCAATCCAAAAGTACATTTGCTTGAAAATTAAAACAATTGAAAAGTTATCAATATATCCAACTTATTGCCAATATTTTTAAAAGAAATTTCCAGCAATTTTGGACAAATTACCAACTAATACAGTTGTAATAGATATACTTTCTTTATTAAATCTTAGTTACAAGAAGAAATTATTAGCTTACAAGAATACATAAATTAGTCCAAAAGTACATTTGCTTAAAAATTAAAATAATTAAAAAGTTATTAGCATTTTTATTTTATTATTAATATTTTTTAAAAAAATTATCAACAATTTTGCACAGGCTACCGGTTAAGGGAGGTTACCAACATTATTGTCTTTAAGATAGCTTGTAGCTTTCTATAACCTTTTGATGGATTTCTGTTTATGGAACAACTAGTGTGGAATTGAATATCTAAGCAAAGAACGAAAGACATACTCCAACCAAACGATATGCAACCAAAATTTCTCAAATAACCCAAAAAATAAGAACCCCAAAATAGAAATAAAAAACACACCCAGATATCATACCACTAATTATCATCACCAGCAGAGCACATTTGTGACCTTGCCCCAAATTTTCCAGTTCTGACATAGGAGAGAGAGAGAGAGAGAGAGAGAGAGAGTACCGACCAACAATAGAGATCGACGACGAAGGTAGAGTAACAGCCAACAACATCTGACATGGACCGACGATAAGGTGATGATGGGGGTTCCAATTCAGAGGAAGAGAGAGCTTGGGTGGGGAGCGTGTGACAGGGGTTGAAGTTTCAGAGTAGAGGGGTGTGGGGGTGGGAAGGGGAAGATAGGGGGGGTTTTAGATTTTTTTTTTGGTTAAAAAATTTAAGTATGAAATACTTTCACATTTACACAATCAGTTCTTGGTATCACATTGACTTTTGGCCTTATGCGTTGAAAGAATACATTCACATATCGTTACTCTATTCCATATATATTCGGTCTATATAAAAAAGTGTATATTGAGTATAAAATACAATAAGTAAGAAATAATATAATAAATAAATATAATAAAAAATGCAAACAGGATTTTATATATATATATATAGTATTAATTTGTTACAGATCCACTATTTTAGGGTGGGAGAGTTCTAAGATTTAATCTTTCTAGATGAATGAAGCAGAGAATGAAATATTCAGGATTTAGTTTCGTTCATTTGTTTCTTTTTCTTTAGAAGAACCCCTTCGCTCGAAACAAGGAAATTATCAAGATTTTCTCCATCAAATCGCTTACACACAAGATAAACCTTTCTGTTACAGGGATAGATTCTATACACACAACAATTCTATACATAGATCAGTATCATGCATCATGCATGTTTATGCTCTTAGTGTAGTACTGATAGGGCTATTTTCGAGCCTAGTTTTGAAGGCTTTTTCATCAATCTGTAGCACTTTTTGAAACAATTTATTGAAGTACGGTTGTTTTCAAAGTATTTCTCTGTCTGTTATAGTTTATGACACAGTAAAGAATTGCAAGAATTTTTTATTGAGTTAGTCAATCTAACGGCGCAAAAGCAACCTGTTGGTGCAGCATGAAGATGCGTCATTCCTAGACCAACAACACGTGGCGGCATCAATGCGAATGGAGCAACTTGGAGTTGCGCCACTCTTGGCACCTCAAGCGACACATGGAAGGATGGAGCAGCTTCATCATGTGCCATCCTTTCCCTATATATTCCCCCATTCTTCACAGCAGAGACTCCCCTCCCCCTCACCGATATATATAAATAAAAAAAAAGATATTAATTATTAAAGTATTTATATGACATATATAAAATAGTAATATAATCATTTTTATTTAATAGTCTTCTTACTATTTTATTTATTTATAGTAACCTAAATTTAAAATTTACTTGTTATACTTTCCACCAAAATTTTAAAAATATTTTGTGAAGATACATGTGAAAAAAAATATTATTGAAGTTATAATAATCATACTATAATAATTACTATTTAGTCTAATAACTTTTTTTCAAAACAATACTACATAATCATAATAAATTAACTAGATGCTCTTATACATTTTTTTTAAAAAAATTAATAATATTTTCTCAAATTAAACTCTTTGATAAAATTAAAGTCTAATAATATTTTAAAAAAATATATAAATATAAATAAATAGAATATTTTTTAACACAATGATTTTTAAAAGCATAAACTCAGAAAGAAAATTAAAACCCAACATTCAAAATTAAATATATCGTAATAATCTCTTCAATAAATTTTTCATTATACAGTCGAATGTTTCTACCAAACCTTACATTAGAAACAAGATTATAAATAGGATAAAACTTTTTAAAATTAAACTCAAAAAAAGAAAAATTCACTACAAGCTCTCTTAAAAAAATTTATACTATTTTTTACAGATTGAGCTCATAATAAAATTAAAGTATAATCTTTAAAAAAATAGAATATTTTTAACACAATAACTTTTATAAAATTGAACTCAGTAAAAAATTAAAGTTTAATATCTAAAAATTATAAATAATAAATAAATTACCTTTATAAAAATTGTTGAATTACACAATATTTTTAAACAAATTTTATACGAACTACACAAAAACACTCAATTCATATGACACCAGAACAAAGAAAACAAAAAGTGCTGCAGAGGTGAGGGGGAGGGGAGTCTCTGCTATGGGAAAGGATGGTGCATGATGAAGCTGCTCCGTCCTTCCATGTGTCACAATGCATGATGAAACTGCTCCATTCGCCCACATGTTGAGGTGCCAAGAGTGGTGCAACTCCAAGTTGCTCCATCCGCATTGATACCGTCATGTGTCGTTGCTCTGGGAATGGCGCATCTTTGTCCTGCGCCAAACAGTTGGCGCGGGTTCCTTTTGTGCCATTGGATTGACTGACTCAATAAAAAAATTCTTGTAACTCTCTATCGGTGTCATAAACTACAACTTTGAAAACAACCGTACCTCAATAAATTTTTTCAAAAAGTGCTACAAATTGATGAAAAAGCCAGTTTTGAAGTTCCACAAGAATTTTAAAGAGTTCACTAATTTGATTATTCACATTTCATAATCTGATTTACAATGAGTCAATACTTTTATTTGTAAATCTCACCAACTAACTAGTGAGCCTATCTAACTAACCAAAGAATCTCACTAGTAACTAAGTAGTTTAGTTTGTAACATTACCCTCTCCTTCAAGTCAATCTTACCCTCAAGATTATGAAAGAAGTATAACATTATTCCTAATTACAACTAACTAATATGAACAAGTCAACTCTTTTTTTTTTTTTACTAGTAACTAACTAATTTGGGTTGTAACAAATACCTTGTAACAATATTATTACAGAATAAAATTCAAACTATCTATTTTCCGGTAGACTTCATCCTTATCTTTCTTTTGCGATATTTTAAATCCTAAATTGCTAAAGGATAGCCGCGAGGCTAATACATGAACAACAAAATAGAGATTACAGTTTCATCAAATGCGCTTAAAACTTCAAACGAAATATCAACCAAAAAAAAGAAAGGTTAAGAGGATGTCAGAGCTTACAATTTATCATGATGCTATGATCTGTTAATAATGATAAGATGTTATTCTTTCTACCATTTCAGTGGTACAATAAAACCACGATTATGATCATGCCTACGAAAAAACTAATCTGTGTGATTTCCCAGCATGCAAAGTACTCACGCGATGCTCCAAATTCTTGGCAAAACCACATCTACATGGGCCGCGAGATGGCTTTTTGTCCGAAACTTAGATCAAGAAATAGAAATGGGACCACGTTTGGGTTGGGCTGCAAATGCAATTGGATACTCTGATGAGTGATGAGTCTGTGGCTTAATGGTTTGTATAATTTGTGACATTAAATTTCTAATAAACAAGGTTTTATGATTTTTCTGACGGGAAAAAAAAGATGGTTCTTACTATTTGTCCCATTTTGGGGAATATTCTCAGGATGTGCTGTCATAATAACTGACTTCTTGCAACCCTCACCCCTTGGCAGAGCAATAACATTAGAGATTTAACTTGGTTCTACAATTACTTAGTTCACACGAGGTCAAACTATATTTTACCTAGTATATCTAGTAAAATAATTAATTTGTCAGTCTTTGACAGCTAAACAACATTGCAAAACCTGCATGACCCCTTAATTACACCCTTGCAGTAAAAAAAGTCCCATTATTTCAATGATGATGATAAGCATACCTCTAAAAACATCAAAGAAGTTTCAATATCATATTTGGTCCACATTTTTTATTTCTTTTCTTTCCAGACAGTTTACAGGTCAAATGGGCTGGGAATAATGATACGTGTTGGAAAAGGACATTAAAGAAAAAAGGTATGGACCGTGTTGCCATGCCCAAAACCTCGAGTTTCTTAGTAGGTTGTGTAGGCTCATGGCCAAAATTTCAACCAACCAATTACCAAAACCAAAAATTTTACACTTTCTTTGGTGGAAGTAGAGAGATTTTGACATCAAAAGAAACTAAAAAGTGTAGCCAAAAGTGAAGCTAGCAGCCAAATCTCACATCTCCAAAGCTTTCTCTAAAGCTTTTTTTTCCTGCCTCGTGAGGTTATCAAACCCTGAAGCATCAGACTCTCCCGCTTGAAAGAATATATTCCCTTGTACTAGTAAAACAAAAAAAGATTCAAAATTTGTAGAGAACCAAAGTAAAAATAAATAAAAAAATAAATAAAACTATGTAAATTATGTTGAGTGGCCCAAGACTCACATGCATGCCACATGTCAAAAGCCAGTTGTACTTGTTCTGCCATTGGTTGTTGCTCATATCATATCAGTGTGTATCAGTAATATTTAATCATAGTAACTATAATTATGAGATTAATATAAAAAGAGGGGGAGAGAGGACCACTGCATAAAACTGCTAGTTTTGATTCAAAAAAACAAATAGAGCTGCATGTGGGCATGGGGTAAGTAGCTCGTGCCTCTATGCATGGAGCTGCGTAGATCTACTTTATTTTTCTCTCATACTTAATTAATTTGCCCTTTGTATTGTTTATGCGTATTTGTTTAGCATTCCTATATCCTTGAATGTGTTTCATCGCCTGAAGTGAAAATTGAAAGAAGGGTAAGTGGCATTCTATGCAAAGGCTTCCTCAACTTTTGCATGGGTTTAGAAGGCCACAATAATGTGTCCTAAAAAGGTCAAAAAGGGTTTTGTCACACAATGGTATCACTTATTAGTATTATTGAATAACTAAATGTTTCCCATACCTTGTACTAAAACTTTTAAAATCTGCGTCGGTTTCCGAGATCGTGATCCATTTTCTTAAGTTCCGCCCGTTGATCTTCAATTCTCATTTTTGATAATTGTGATAGGGGTCATCTTCAATTCTCATTTGACAAACTTCCCTGGTGTTTATCTACTAGTAGTACTTATTTGGGTTCAAGACTCAAAGTCATAACGTATGTGTATACTTTAATGCTCCCTCGCATTGAAAAGATACTTGAAGCTTTTTCAAAAGAAGAAAAATTGAGATGGTACTTTCATTTAAAGTTAAATGACTAGTACTACAAGTTTCACTAATTTTCACTACATTGAAATTCTTGTCAGACCAGTTATTTATTGACAAATTTTTTCTCCCTTGTGTAGTACTACTATTACGTTAATCTTTTTGGTACATTAGTAGCAAGTTAATTTAAATGGCTATGGCTTTAATGGTTATAACTTTAACTGTCAAATAAATGAACAAATACCCGTGTATCCAAAGTCACACAAAAAAAAAAAGGATAAAAATTATCCAAATAGATCAATATTACTTTTGAAAGGAATAATTCTGAATGGATTGAGCAACTTAAAACCCATGATACAAAAGCTGACGCTATTTTTGTATATTTGAGAAAAAGTTCCTTAGTTTGGTTCCACTCACTCTCAAGACATCACATGTATCAAAACCTAGAAAAAGAAAAAGGCAAGGAAAAATCTTATCATCATTCAGCATTTTATGATAACGAAAAGAGCCTGTATATAAAAGGATAGAATTGGTCCGAATAAAGTTTTGTTTGACCCAGAAAAAATTATTTTCAAAGGGGGTCTATTAAAAGAGGAAAAAAAAGAAGAAAGCAACTGAGAAAACAAAGTGTCTGTTTTTAGAGAGGGAAAGGACCAGAGAAGCGTGAAGTGCCCTACTTTGCTTTTAGTTTGGGACCAAACATGGTTTCTATATATTGGTGAGTCAAATCCAAAACCCAACTGATCCTAAGGTTAACCCCTTAGCTGAAGGTCACAACCTTCCCTTCATTGCCCCATGTGGCTGTTGCGGAATGACTCTAGACAAGGACTCCAACCAAGAAAGTTATCCACGACATTAGCAATCAAACAAACGTTATTAAAATAAAGTCAAAGTCCAAAGTTGAATTATTGTCGTTTTTGGGACACTTTGATGCTTAATTAGCTACTCATACTTTTCCCATTTGGTGCTCAATTGCTCATACTTAACTAGTGCTATAGAAAAATATTACGTGTTAGAAAGCAAAGAGAGATATCAAAGAAAAGTAAAGAAAACCTTAGAAACATTTCGTTGGTGTTTGAAGCGGACAAGTCTGGTCATATCCTAAATACAATTTATATATCAGTATGCCACACAATCAGAATATTGTAAAAAAATCTGTTGTGAGAAGCATGTCGCAAATTATGAGTGAACGGTAAAAATCATGGGTGGTTAAAAATTATGAAGTATGTATCCTGTATTGTTCCCTCTAATTTGGGTAGCAAAATTCTAGCGAATATTTGGGCTACCAAGCAATTTTCTTTATACATTGGGGGCATATTGTATGTGTTATTGAATGGTTTTAATTTTATGGTGGATATCAAAGGGAAGAGCTATATTGATAGCTCTTAATAAATTCACATTCTTTTTTTTTTTTAAACCCATGATCCAATTTTCAGGTTAAAAGATTAGTTGTTCGTATTGAGACACATAATGTGAACTTGTTTGCTTGGCCCTCTTGCTTGCATATCTCATCCTGGTTGTCACAATAAGGAAAAGGTGTTTGTGGATGTGCCAGAGTGAAATATATCTGGATGCTTTATGGAAAGAGAGATATTTGGATTACATGAAACACCATAAAGATTAAGGTCAAGTTGGGGGGCTTCATGTAGGAAAATGAATTTCAGCCACCTTGCTTGTTATTATTTATGAGATTTCATACTCAATGGGGACCGAATACAGTTGTTCAAAATCACTTATCTTCAGAAAAATAAAACGCATAGACCACTTTGCTTAAATACTGACATCAATTTTAGCCAAATTATAGGGATGAAGGCTCATTTATTAATACAGCCCACAAGCTCTCTCTTTCTCACTTCCTCACAAACAGGGTTTGGGTGATGCTTATGTTATCCCTTGTCCCATCATAGCATTTGGCATTTAGAAGTTGGGCCCTGCTTGGCCGGTATTGTGAAGACAGTGAGAATAACTAACGTAATTGCTAGTATAATACTACAAAAATGACTCCAATGAGCGATAGTTCCCATTTCACAACGAAATTAAAGCCACTTCTTTTTGGTACATACATAATCAAAAGCTTTAATGGCCATTGCAGTGAGTGTGCTGGGGGATGGTCCACCAAAAACTTAATAGCATGGATGATTCAGTGATACACCCTCTATTTTTCATTGGATCACCCAAACATTCCCATCGACCGTTGGTCCATTACGTGGTGATTTTATTGACTGCAAGGGAAATCAGGCACCCGTTTTAGGCAACCAAAAATCTTCATGTCGGCTTAAGTGATGGGAATTTGTATTTCCATCCTATGACTTCATGCAAACATAATCATAATAACAATTATTGTCAATAGGAAAAACCATTTCCTTTCCCTTTATTCTTTCCTAATTTTTATTTTCTTTCTTTCTTTCTTTATTTATTTCATGCGTAATCGGTTTTGCTTACGGATGATATGTTCTTTTTTTCAGTCACATTTTGATTTTGAAGCGAGAATATAGGATGACATGGTCAGAATCTATTAGATGCTCTTCTTATACAATTCCTCTTATTTAACATGAGAATTCAGGTTTTTATTTTCCAAAAGGGAATATCCATTTCCTGACAATTTAAGTAACCCTTTAAGCTCAAAACTTGTTGATATATATATGAACAGAATATTATTATGAATAAAAATTCAAGCTTAAACTTTAACCCATTATTATTATCATTCTAATGGCAAAGTTGTCAAATCATATAAAAATAAAGTAATACTTGTTACCGAAAATTTCTTTATATTTGTTCATCAGGTTATAATTTTGTAAACTTGCTCTGATATTATTGCTTAGGCAAATCTCCACTTAAATTTCGCATATCAAGCGTCATCCATAAAAATAATCTTTTTCTTTTCCCTTGCAAACTGGCTTTAAAACGATGCAATAAACTATAAACTATTGAAAATATAGAAAAGTGGGCTTTAATGTCATCCGAAGGGCTGAACACAAAAATAAAATAAAATTGGAAAGCGTAGCGTGCACATAAATAAAATAGAAAAAAAAAAAGGGTGGGGGGGGGGGGGGGAATAAAAAAAGAAAAGAAAAGATGAAAGAATTATTTGGGCAGAGGCATGACGGACAGGTGCAAGACCTCAGAAACTGTTTAGTGACTTGGACCCCTCTTGGTTCAGGGGACAAAAAACCATTGAAATTATTGATTGAGGAAAAATATATAAATAAATATTAATGGGGCTGGTTCACCCGAATGACCATTTCCTCATGTATCGTAATAATTTGAATTTGATTCTTAATTTCTTAATTTTTTCCTATAGTAAGTGACATGTAAATAACACTGTATTTAATGAGTCTGAAGTTATGCTGTAATTTTGAATTAAGATGAATTTTTTCTTTAATCTAAATTTTTTAATAAAAAAATTAAAAAGAAAAAGCTTTGCTTTACCTTTGACCTATCTTTCTCTCTCTCTCTCTCTCTCCCACTCTCTGTGCCCAAGTCTAATTTTTATGACTCTCTCTCTGTAAAAGCTACAGCCATGCCAGAAGCTCTTCTCTATCTACAGTGGTTCTCTCTATTTTGTATTTTTCTCCCACTGCTAAAGCAACGTAGCTGCTGAGTGTTTCTGATCCCTTTGAAACTAGGTACTCTTTTGGGCTTCATCTTTCTTTCCCTTTTAGCCTCTTTCATTTTTTTTCCTTCTCTTCTCATTCTCATAGTGTGCGTGTGTGCCCCATCCTTAAGCTCTTAACCCTTCCCACGTTTCACTTTTTCGCATCTGGGTCTCTCTCTTTTGTTCCGATCTGCTTCAGATTCGGCCTCTAAACCATGCTTCCTTGATCAAGATCAGTTTTTTTTTTCTTATTTCAATTCACTCTTTGATCACTTCACTTTCATGTAACCCTCCTTATGGTAATTTTTGCCCTTGTTTCTCTCCGAAAACCTGCATTTTTTTTTCCATTGGCTGGTGTCAATTTGACTCATACCTTGCTTTTTTTCTTGGCCAACCCTATGCAGTTTTTCTATGATTTTTTATTTTTTTTAATTTTTGGAATTGATTCTTAGCTTGCTGGTTACCAATCACTGTAGAGCTTTACTAATCTGATCATGATGTGCATGCAGCTTCACTGCTCAAGTTTTCTTCTTTCTAGGGATTCAAGTTGTTCTGATTTTCTATTGTGTTCTTAGTTTCTTCTGTCACTGTTTGTTCATGAATAATAGCATGTGGGTTCGCACACAAGGAGTCTTTGGCTATGCTTTAGTTATGTTTATATGCTAAGGATGCACATGTATTGAGTTTCAGTAGGAGCCATAAGGAAATGTTTCACTGATTAATGGATCGATTTGTCTCTTGTTGAATGTGAGCCACTTGTATGGTGATTTCGTTGATGCTTTAGTCTTTTTTCTTTAATAGATTGGTAGATGAGATGACTATATCTGTCTACATGTTGTTGTTAAACTGAGCACTTTTTTCTCAGCATTTTTGGTGAAATGGCTGACAACTTCCTTATGATATTGATGCCTCTGATAGGTTGTTTCTTTTCTGTGAAGACATAAATGGATGCTCAGCGAGGGATTTGTTCAATTTGATTTCCCATTGAAACTCTTTAGGATTTCTGATGGACTCGAAAACTACTGCTAGAGCTCTTCCAAAACACCATCAGAACACAGCCGGGATTCAAACCCCTGAGGCTAAAGACATCAAACCACTGTCTGTTCCGAAGACAGGCAAACTGGAGCCAGCTGCTCCTGAAGATTTATCAAAGTCTGTGCAAAACAAATTGAAGAAGGATACCGGGGAAATTCCTGAAAGCAAGAAGTTGGGAACTTCAATCCAAAAGGTGTCTGCTGATTCCTTGAGTAATAAATGTGGTGCTGGTGCTTCCTCATCTGTTCTTGGCAAAGCATCTGGAGAAACGAATCGTGCTGTTAATGAGAATGTAGGCTCACAGGAAAACTCTATTGATCAAGAGAAAAAGACATCGGAATATGGAAGCGTGAAGAACAGTTCTGTTTCTGCAAAAGTTAGTGATGGCGCCAGCAGTCTTGCAAAGACAAGTGGAAGTGCTAAGATCAGTGATCGAGCCGATTTTGTTGAGAGTGGTAAGAGCAGTATTTGCAGAGGAAGTACAAGCAGTGATGTGAGTGATGAGAGCACCTGTAGTAGCTTTAGCAGCAGCATAAACAAGCCTCATAAGGCGAATGACTTGAGATGGGAAGCTATCCAAGCTGTTCGAACTAGAGATGGGGTATTGGGTTTAGGTCACTTCAGACTGCTGAAGAGGTTGGGTTGTGGGGATATTGGCAGTGTATATCTCTCTGAGTTGAGTGGAACTAAATGTTACTTTGCGATGAAGGTAATGGACAAAGGGTCCCTAGCTAGTCGGAAAAAGCTACTTCGTGCTCAGACCGAAAGAGAAATTCTGCAGTCACTTGACCACCCCTTTCTTCCAACTCTGTATACCCATTTTGAGACAGAGAAATTCTCCTGCTTGGTAATGGAATTCTGCCCTGGTGGAGACCTCCATACACTGAGGCAGAAGCAGCCAGGGAAGCATTTTCCTGAGCAGGCAGTAAAGTATGTTTAAATTGAAACTCAATTTTGGTTTATTCATGCTGGTTATTATACATACTGCAGTTCTCCTTTCAACTTCCTGTCATTGTTCATATAAGTTTTTGTTGCCTCTCTGTTGATTTATATCGGTACTACTTTAATTCTCTATCTGCATGAAATATGCAATCTGCTGAGACTTAAAAAAGAATTTATGACTCACAATAGAATATCTAAACAAAAATAGAGAAGTTGCAATATACCTGGATATCCTATAATTTAGAAAAGCTATGTTATTTTATTTTGGAACATGGGTGCAACAATTTTTTTTCTTAAAAAAAATGATTATGCATCATTTGGTGGATATCTTCAATTTATAGATGTTTGAGATCAACTTGCTTATCTGGTTGAAAGGTTTTTCAACACATAAGAAGTGATGCAGTTTTATTCCTTCAATTCCAATGTAGACTGCTGCAGTGTAGCAATCCTTATTCGTGCACCCCATATGGCCTTGGTGCTGTAGTTTCTGCACCTTATCGAAACAATTGAATTCTGCTGCTTAGATTACTTTATCCTTTTATGCAGATCCTGGTTCGAATTATACATGCATATTAAACTAGTCACTTAATATGCAAAGTACATTGACTTTTGAGCTGCCATGCAATGCATGAAGAGTGTATGTGGGTTTGTGATATGAGTTTCATCTACGTGTGGGTTTGCATGTGTGCATTTCTAACTTTATGTGTGCTTATTATACGGTTGGTTGCTTTATTTTTGTCATATATAAAGTCAAATAACATATTCCAGATAATGTCAAATATCAATTTTTTTTGGGAGGTTGATGACGACCTTCAATTTTTTCAAATGTCCAAACAAATGTGTAATGACAACAAGAGTAAAAGAGAATCTTTGAAAGCTCGACTGTGGAAAGATAAATTAATTAAGAATCTTAATTGTCATTAATACTGAAGTAATTGTAACGCAGCTGTTTCGATCTGTGGTAATTTACTTAGTGCTGGCAATTTTTTTGATTATGCTCAGTTGTTAACCTATCTGATTTCTGATAAAATCTCTCAGCCGGAGATAAGACATTTGTTACTCCTTAAAGCCTAGTTATGATTTCTTTTCTTGTTTTTTCATTTCTGGCGATTTGCATAATTTGGCCATGATATTAATTTGATTTAATGGTAACAGAAAGCTAATTTCCTCTTAACTTGCAGGTTTTATGTGGCTGAGGTCCTATTGGCTTTGGAGTACCTTCACATGCTTGGGATTGTCTACCGTGACCTTAAGCCAGAAAATGTCCTTGTTAGGGATGATGGTCATATTATGCTCTCTGACTTTGACCTTTCCCTCCGTTGTGCTGTTAGTCCAACTCTTGTTAAAACCACATCCACGGATTCTGAGCCTCTAAGAAAGAATCCTGTTTATTGTGTCCAGCCTGCATGTATTGAGCCGACTTCCTGTATCCAGCCATCCTGCGTTGCTCCTACCACATGCTTTTCACCCCGGCTCTTTTCTAGCAAATCAAAGAAGGACCGGAAACCCAAAAATGAAATCGGCAACCAAGTGAGTCCATTGCCTGAGCTCATTGCGGAGCCAACTGATGCTCGGTCTATGTCATTTGTTGGAACCCATGAATACTTGGCTCCTGAGATCATTAAGGGTGAAGGTCATGGGAGTGCAGTTGATTGGTGGACTTTTGGAATCTTTCTATATGAGCTGTTGTTCGGTAAAACTCCTTTTAAGGGATCTGGGAACCGAGCCACGTTGTTTAACGTTGTAGGTCAGCCTCTGCGCTTTCCAGAAGCACCTGTTGTCAGTTTCGCAGCAAGGGATCTTATAAGGGGGTTGCTTGTAAAGGAACCTCAGCACAGATTGGCATATAAGCGAGGGGCTACCGAGATTAAGCAACATCCCTTTTTTGAAGGTGTCAATTGGGCATTGATCCGCTGTGCTACCCCACCCGAGATCCCCAAGCCTGTAGAGTATGAGAAGATACCTTCCCCAGCCTCATCAGCTGGCGAAAAGGCTGTTAGCCATATGTCAATAGCTAATCAGAAAGGTTCTGATAATTATCTGGAGTTTGATTTCTTCTAGATATAGACAATATTGATTGCAAATGGTTTCTGTTAGCGGGGGGAGGAACTGTTTTTCAATGTTTCAGGAACAGATGGATGAGGAATTGTATGTTTGTTTTTGTTGGCTATTTGCAAGTTTCAAATTGTATGGCATATAATCAATGCATGGCTTCTCTGTCATCTCAAAGGCATAAAAGAAAATTTTCTTCAATGACTGACAATGCATTGGGAATTTGAGCTGATTTATGGTGGTGATGATGCTCTTAGGGACCTGGTGGTAAGTATGAAACTGTGGAAACTCAAGCACATGGCCACCCCTCAAAATTCTGTGCCTTTGCAGACCTGAAAAATCAGTAGATTCAAATATTTTCTTACTTTCTTTGAAAACATGAGTGTCATGTTTTTGAAAAAAGACAATTTTTTTCTGCCTAGGAACTCGCCATTACCTATGGGGTGTTTGATAGGAGGATCGAATTTTTATTTTTGAGAATAGGATTTTTGGGAATGTTATATTTGAGAATAGCTTTTTCAAACACGTGTTCTTTAGAGTGTTTGATAGATGGATTAAATTTGTGATAATATTTTGCATATTTTCAAAAATACCTTTGGCGGAGGGTAACTGGCGATGAGTGGTAGTGAGTGATGATAGTGGTAATTTGATATTTTTACAAGGAGAAATATTTTCATCTCATGAAAATATTGTAATCAAAAGTGTGATGGAAATGTTTTAGTGAAAATTTTAATCCAAAATCAATTTCAAAAATACTAATATTTTTCCATCATCTATCATAAGGGAATATTTTCACATTTTTGGGAATGTGAAAACATTCCCTTGTATCAAATGCCCCCATAGTCTGTTTCTCATTACATGATAGTGACATGTTCTCAAGGAGTATCTAAATCCAATACTAGCATGCAGTGTGCCTGGTTTTTGTGTGTTATCATGGTGAAATGGTCAATCACTAATAAGGTAAGTCTCCATGAGCATTACCGTGAAAGGCTGGTCGAGGTAAGCCTGAGCCCTACACACAATTCTCATTAAGCAATAAAAATTTAACTCAACAAAATAAAAAATGGACTTAACACACATACAATATTTACTCATCTTGATTAAAATCTGGGTCTAAATAACCATATGGGATTAGGCATAAAGCGCATAAGAGGATCAAAACCACCAGATTCAACTTCTTAAGTGAAACTCTTCGACTGCTACTGACACCGTAGGGTGTTGAAGTGCACCCAATCATCTTATCAATCACTTCCTTTCCTTCGCATATGATTTTAACATCACAGGTTTCTGGTGCATTCTTGAGCACCTTATTTACCATGGCATGTCGCCTTCTAGACACAGATTTGCTACACATCCAAATAATAAGACAACTAACAGATTAGAAAAAGACTGATGTTATAAACTTAATTTCAGATATTGCAAGACATGGTAACTTAAATTAGATTTGGTAGTTCCAATCACCAATTTCCTTATGCTACGATTCCTAACAAGGTCCGCGATGGTTTTGGCAACGTTGTCACCCCTCCTTAACCTCTATGTTACTATCATTATTATCTAATAATCTTTAATCAATACAGAAAAGTCTAGTGTCCAAATAAAAATAAAATAATTTTTCATACATTGCTTTTTCCACGTCTAGATTTCTTTACCTTTGAATGAGTGCACAAGTCAATGAATTTTTGAAGGAGCACTTTCCTCTTGCCCTTCTCTTGGGTCAAGTAAATGTCAATGTGCTCCGGATTCACAAGATTCCTTGGAATTTTTCCAGCTGCCATTAAACATTGAAAACAATAGGATCAAGAACACAAAGTCACAGCTAATCAGTAGCTTTTATTAAAATGGAAATAACCATTTTGTTCGCTCATTGACTTTAGCATTTTTATTAATCAAAATGGCATCAACCATGTTATTCATCCTTTGACTTGCACCAACAACATTAAACAATTAAAGTTGGTCGAAATTTCGCAGGATAAACCAATAGAACTCTTATATTCCTTCACATTCCTCATTTCAAACAAGTAACCTATCTTAGATTGGGATTTGATCTTGAAAAGGGACTTATTTTGAACATCACCATCTAACACATGCGAATAGAAAAGAAGAAAGACATAAACGGGTAGGAAATATAAGAAGAACATGACTTACATGGGCTTGGAATGAGCCTTGATCCAGGAAAAACGTGTATGAGATAGACAGTGGTAGAGGGTGTCACAAGATGCTTCAAAGCCCACAAAAGTGCTTCCATGCTTGATTCTCCATCATGGCCCACTGCCACATGAACAATATCATTGTCATTGTGAATATCCAAAGAGAACACACTGCTCTCGTCCAAGTCTTCTGTTATTGTATGCAAAGGCACCTTGAGATTGATCTCAAACAGCTCCTCTGAAGAATCCTCATCTCCTATCTCACTGGTGATGCAGCTTTGGCTGTAATCGAACACTTGGTTTCTCCTGAAGCCTATGAAACCATTACATGTGCAGCTGGAGGTTTCTTCATCATCATTGGAATAGTGGTGAAAACACTCATGCCCCATTTCTCATGAAGTTGTTGTCATACTGTTGTTGTGTTGTGTCCAAAGTTTACATCAACTTGGTTCCTTTCTATGGGCTTGTAGACTTGTGTGATATGAGAAAAACAAAACAAGAATTGACTATATGTTCATCATGCAAACGTAATTAAGCCGAAACTTTAGCCCCGTGAGATTGCATATTGATTAGAGTAACGCAAAAGAACAAGTAGTACACGTATATGTGTGCACAAACAAAAGGGTGTCAACAAAATGTTGTCTTATGAAAATAAACTGATATGAAAAGAATATATAAAATCATAATAATAAGAAAGTGAAAGGAAGGGAAGGACAAGAGAAAAATAAAATAAAATAAAATAAAGACAGAGTCAGGGAGGGGAAGGGGTGAGTTTTCGTCACCTCTGGTGAGAAAGATCAGTAGGCCAGCAATTAATATTGAAGTAAGTTAAGAACATGAATACAATATGCCTTTTTTCCATGAGGTGATCCAGGGCAAAACATCTCCATTAAAGTTAAATCACAAAAGTACATATATATCAATAAATTATCATGCCTTCGCTTTCATTTGGGGAATTGAGAGAACAACTAGATTGGACACTGTATTTATAATTTTGTTAGTAATTTTTTTAAATAGTATAAATATGCTAATAATTGATCATATCATGTACTAGGATATTTATTTATTTATTTATTTCATTTTAAAGAGCTTCTAGTAGAATTTGAAGAAAATAAGGAAGAGGATGGATAAATAGAAGTCAAACTCCTGATCTAATGCCAACAAATCTTTTTGTCACATGAATTAAGAAAGATGTTATTTGAACTATAGCACATTGGCATTATAGTGTGTGTGGCATTGTATGAATTATATGAATTCGATTTTTAACTTATCTTTTTTTTTAATCTTAATCTTTTCAGTCTGTAGAATCCCATATGTAATTAAAAACTAGTCATTATCAATTCACCATAAACGGTCAAATTTTAGGTTCCCAAAATATAAAAGGATCAACCTTAGGATTTCCGAGAGGCCCTGGTTTCTGGAAAGACAATTTCATATATTATAACTTTTGTTCATCTTGCCACTCCTTTTGCTCTTGTTTGGATGATTGGGAAAAAAAGAAGAAGAAGTGATTTTGTTTAAAACAAGGATCTTTAAAATGCTTCTATTATATTTGTTCCGCATAAGCAACTAATTTTAAATCCACTTCGTAAGCCTATGGTAAACAAGGAACTACATCAGGCAAATTTCTTAATCTATATTTAAAATGAATTTCATTTCATTTCATCACACAGGGATTTATGTCAAGTGTGGACATCCCACAATTTAGGTGGCCCAAAAGGTCACTTCCGCAGTTGAATGTTAACTAGACATATTGATCCCTAAAAAAATATATATATCTTAACCACACATTTCAAATCGATATATTTACTTCCTTAGCAAAAGGCAAATAGTGCACAGGTATGTAATATATTCTCCACCATCGTCAAATTAAAGCAAATTCATAGTCATAAATTTCGTATTCATAATTAATGTACATTTACAAAAGGGGTATATACATGAGGTCGTGATGTTCACTATTCTTCCCATTTTGTCTATTTTTCATTAAGGTAAATGATGCGTAGTTGTAACTTTTTTCTTTTATTTGTTATTTTCTTTTTTTTTTTTTCACAATGAAGGTCCTAATACGCTATGAATGAAAGAGTAAAAGTAGGTACGTATAACCATTAAAAATTAGGGTTGTGTTATTTATATATGTAATTTATCAACCTTCGTGCTGATACATCTCTATTCAATAAAAGAAGCGAAAATATTATTTTGATATCTTACCATTATCATAGTATTAACACATCGCATGCAGGTCAACCTTAACTACATGTATTTTCTTTTTCAAAAAAAAAAAAAAAAAACTGTAAGGGCAAATTCGCATACTTACCCTTGTGGATTAGAGGCTCTACAAATAGACTTTGTCTATATAATTTATCCAAACTAAGCTAATATAAAACTGATACTTTGAGACCAGCTGACCATGGATGCACGTTTCTGTTTGGCCGTAACCCAGATGAGTTTATCAGAAATTATGCTTTAATTAGTATATATAGTCAAATATTCCGGGCAGAACAAAACTATGAGCTAAAGTCCATGGGAAGTCTTTAGGCAATATGATACTAGGGTCCCTATTCTTTTTTGTTAGTAGTTTGTTCTTCTAGAGAAAATTTTAGGCTCTGTCGGAGAATTGGAAAAAAAAAAATGGTTGTTTTGTACAATTTACACCTTAATACCTTCATTTTGTAGGTCATTGTTATTTTCTATTTTCTTAATATTTTTAATGCAACAACTGAAGTATTGAGTTGTAAACGATACATAACAACACTTTTTTGTTTTAGTCCAGGAGCCCCTCAAGTGTTTCTCTGGGATGCAGCTTAAAAGGTATCCCATGTTGTGTTCTGAAGTTTACTCGTTTTCACTAGCTCTACAACACACAATATGAGGAAAAATGTTCACGTCTTTCATAATTAATGGACCTTAGCTTGCAGTGCTTATAATTACAATAAGGACTACCTTTAAGTTAAAAACATCAGCAGCCCAATCAAATTATAGACCCGGGATGTTATATGAAAAGCTTCTTCCTGCTGGTCTCTAAAATTTTCATTTTCATTCCACACTTTCTAAAGTCTTAAACCAATATAATCATTGAGGGAGATATCCCTGTGCTACAATCCACAGTCACACACAATGGTTATTTAATCTTGGCCTTAAAAGTTAAAGCAAATACATGAAACCGAATCTTTTTTCAGATCTTCTTTATGGGACATGGAAGTATCATTAGCAATGGCACGAGGAGAGGGCGACCCGGTTATCTGTTCACTAACTTCCTTCCCGTCACACACAATTCTCACCTTGCAACTTTCTGGTGCATTCTGAAGTACCTGATCAGCTATGCCATTCCCTTTCCTTGATCTTAATTTCCTGTGCATCCAAAATTTTATAAGTGGCTCAGATATGAAAATGCTTATATAGGCCTAAACTAAAGCTTTGCCTTGATTCTCTTAATTGAAATTTTCACATGATCCAGTATCGTGTGATCTTTTACCATTGATTCATAAAATGAGACCCAAACAAGACACACATGATAGAAGAGCATCCGCATTGAAAGATCATATATGATCATGTCATGTGAGAATTTTACATGAGAGGATCTATTTTCATTGGATACACAATATATTAGTAAAGCACAAGAACATTGTACCTTAATTGGGATTTGTTGGCTCCTAACACTAGTTTTCTTATTTGAAGAATGGGAATCAGGTCCAGGATAGCCTTTGCAACCAAATCACTTTCAATCAGGATGGTGTCCACTTTAACCTGTTTGATACTTTTGTTATTTCTTGGTTTACTTTTTGGTGAAATGTAAAAAGCTCTAGTGTACAATTCCGTTGTATATGTAGAATAAAGTACCTTCCAAGCAGAACATGTTTGGAGGAACTTGTGAAGAAGCCCTCTCCTCTTGCCCCTTTCTTGGGCCATATAGCTCTCCACCTGCTCAGGACTCACTTGGCTCTTTGGAATCATTCCCATTCCCACTGTCATTACAGAAACCACAGCTAGTGGCAATACACATTTACACACACATAGATACATATGGAGACATTGCTTAATAGAAATTGCATTTGAATATCTATATGAGGAAATTAGCATTTGCAATTTGAAAGGAATATACTGATCTGAAAGAATTCTTCATCTGGGTTTTGACTTTTTGTCCTTCATATTTACACTTTTTTCCTTTAATCATTGTACAAGGTTTGGTGATCTTTTGTCCAAATTGAGAATTCCATCTTCAGCAGTCATTTGTTGACTCTTGGATCATTTCAAGCCCACAAAATCGATTCACGGGTTAAAGTGAAGAAAGCCAAATGCTCAAGAAAGAAATTAAAAAAGTTAACTTGGCAAAACAATCAAACTTCATTCATTACTTTTTTTTAAAAGTTTCAACCATTTTCTATGTTCCACGATACTTTAGAATAGACTATAGAGGCAATAAGGATCAGATTTTTCTGGTCTTAGAACAACTTGGTGGTCTCAACCTCACATGTAGGCCCAGGGTGTGAAAAACTTGCACCATCTACCAGCGACACACAGAAAGAAATGGGAAAAAAAAAGAAAAGAAAAGAAAGAATGATAGAAAATTTATAATCTAAAAATAAAAAAACAATAAAATAAAAAGGGTGATGAAAAAATTGAAACATGCAACTTACATGGGTTTGGAATGTGCTTGATCTCTGGGAAGACATGTATGAGATAAACTATGGTAGATGGGGTAGCCAAGTTCTTGAGTGTCCATGTCAAAGCTTCCATGCTTGTCTCGCTCTTACCAACTGCTACATAAACACTGTCTTCCTCCCCTTCGTTCCCTTCACTAATGGTTGCCATAGGACCATCATCCATGTACAACTGTGAGGATGAGTTCTCCTCCTCTATCTCGCTTATGCTGGTGCTGCCATAGTAGTTGTTGAACATTTGGGACTTGTCCATGGAGGAGGCACCTTCATCTGAGTGGTGCAAACTATGCAAGGTCTCAGTTAACGTTACAGTCATATATTATATCAAGTGAATAATAATATTTTTTGGTTTTATTGAATCAGGGCAATACTTGGGTGTAGAAGACTAAAAGAGAGGAACTTGTTATGTGAGATGTTGAAGGTTTAATTGAGAAAGAGAGAGAGAGAGAATGAATAAGAGTGAGGAACTATCTATGCATTTGTGATGAATTGAGATGTGGACTTGCATTGTAGCTTTGCTAAGGGGACACATTTTAGTATGGGAGAAGCCATGTAGAGGAAATTCAGAGGTTGAACATGAACTTTGACTTTGATTTTTGTTTCTAGGAGAAAAGGACAGGAAGATGTAATATAAAATATTCTAGGTCCTCAAATTATTGGGCCTGTACTTGCTAATTGCTATGTTCAAAAAACCCAAAGCATATTATAATATAATATTATGTCAGCTCAGTCACAGTATTTGTATTTGATTAAATGTGTCGGCCTTTTTTTTATTGTTTAGAAATAATTATTTTAAAAGGTGAATGTTATAGTAAAACAGTGTCGGTTCTTTATATATATATATATATTGTGAAATAGCCACATTATATTTTTATGTGATAACAATTGCATTTTTCAGTTGCAAATTTGTTATTTTTTTGTGAATGGTCATTATTTGGAAAGTAATATTTGCTATATTAGACAACACGAAAAACAGAATATAACCCTTTTTTTTAAATTTTTGTAGAGTAGAATAAAGCACAAAGAAGCTATAGTCGGGGCGGAAGAGCATGAGGAGCAACGCTTATATTAATTATTGAACAATGAATACTATACATCTACATGTAAGTAAAAGGAAATCTCTAGCTATGGTGTTGTAATTTTATTTATTTATTTTGTAACTGCTCTTCTAACAATTATCTTTTTTTAGAGTTTAAACCTTAATCTTTCCCCTAAAAATATAATTTGCTCATCACTGACCATAACATGCAGATGATTAATTTAGCTTTTTTTATGGATGTTTGCAACTTTATTAGAGAAGCTACGGTATGTACGAATTACAAAGTGATATATGGTACGTAAGAATTAAGATTTTTATGACATGTGTAGTTTGTGGTTTTCATATCTAATTGATGTACTATCAATTTTGAAATTTTCAATCAAACTCAAGACAAGACAGCGTTAATATATTGGCAGTGTAAGTAACAGTTTTCACTTATCGGAACGATTATTGGAGGCCTTGATCTACCCTTCTTTTATTAAGTAAACATGGCTGAAGAAAGTAGGAAGGGAAAGAAAAATGATATATTTTTTTAATAATTCTTCTAATTGTAAAAATAAAAAATGATTTTTTATATTTTTCAGATATTAAATATATTCATTTTTTAATTTAATATCTTTTATTAAATATTAAGAAAATATTTAACAAGGATATTTATCACTCCGAATGAAAAATAAAGAAATTACAATGAGATCAAATGAGACATGAACACGCTAGTTACCATCACACAGAAAGTATAGCTTTACATTGGAGTGTAAGTTGGCGAATCCGAAGATTTAAACTAAACCAATGGAATTAATTTGGATTGATTCACATAATTAATTTATTTTTAAGATAAAATTAAACCGAACCAATACCATAATTTTTTAATTTGATTATCTAAACATCCAATTCGATTATTTGATTAATTAATTTTTTTTAAATTTTTAATATTTCAAAGTTTTATATTTAAGATTTTAGTAATATAGCTATTTTTTATTATTTTATTAATATTTATTTAAAAAATTTATCTATTTATATTATTATTAAATATATTATAATCAAATTTTATATTATTATTAATTGTTATAAAAATATTTTTAAAAAAAATATAATTTTTTATTTTTTACTTCAATTCGATAATCCGAATCAAATCAATCCAATCTCAATCTAATTAATTTAATTCAAATTTATTAAATAAATTTTAAAATTTAAATTAAATCAATTTAATTAAAATTAATTAATTAAAATTTATTATTTTACTCAAATCCTATTTAAATCAACCTATTTACACCCCAATTTTGTGTTGGGGGAACCACGATGTAGGTTAAAGCTATTGATATAGCTAGTTTATGACATTTGGGTAGGTCAGATTTAGATACTAGGATCTAGAGCTGGTGTGTAGGCTAGACAAATTAAAGCTGTTAGGAAGGTGTGGAGTGAAAGTTTTAATAAAGGTACAGTCATTAAAGTGTATTTAGTGTTTGTTTGACTTAAATTCCTTTTAAAAAAAATTAAATATATATAGTATCAAAAGTCTCTTGAGAAGTTTAATTTTTTTTCTTTCTTTTATTCGTTTGAGAAGAAATTAAAATAAACAAATCTTAAAATGATATAATATAAAAATTCTAAATCCTAAATCCTAAAATTTTAAATCCTAAATTCTAAATTCGATGTAAACACTTTCTATGGTTCATAGATCACTAATACTCCAAATTTTTTTTTTTCAGTGATGTACTATAAAATTTTCTCCTAAAAATTTATCGATATACCCCTAACTACTTCTTCAAAATTTCTTATCAGTCATCCCTTTTTCTTTATAGTAAGTGATTTTGAAGATATTTTTTTCCAAAATTTTCAACACTTTTTTTGCAAGCACACTATTTCCATTCAGCAGCCACCATTATTATCTGTCTAATAGCCATTACTTTCACTCAATAGCCAACCATTCTTCCACCAAACCCCTTTATTTGCATCATTGAAACTTATGCTTGCGGAGGTAGGAGTTGAAATTGGAAATCAATATTGGGGAGGAACTTGTGGTGGACGCCGACTACCCATGCGGCAATTAAAATGAGTAATGGATGGGGAGATGGGATAATTACAGTAAATCGGCAACAAAAGTGATCTATGGTAGGAAAGATTTATTTAAATAAATTTAAATTATTTATATTATTTTAATTAATATCTGATAATTATAAATATTTGGTACATTATAATTTATAATAATTCATGAACCAATATAAACAATTCCTATAGTATCATAGTCAAACTACTCAAAAGTAAACAAAATAATGCCATGACTGAGTAACAAGATTGTTCTTAATCTTATTAATAGCCAATCGATATAATATCGAGTGGTGAGACTCGAATCTATTTAATTATTTTTTTTAGTTGTAATTCAAATAGCTCCGATCTGCTTAATTTAAGTGTTAATTGATCCAGCTAAGATTAATTGGCAAGTATACTCTTCGCACTAAATACATATGTAAAAGAGAACAAATGCATCAGCAACAACCATTATGACAATACCAAACACGCTGATCATAAGTGTGTAATATCAATAATTACATCAATACTTAGAAGAAGAAATAATAAAAGAAAAAAGTTAAATTCTCCAAATTGGTGTATTTAAAAAAAATAATTCATAATTTTATTTATATTTATTAAATAATTTTTAGGTATTATATAAATTATAATTTATATCATTATGAGTAGAATATTGAATTAAAAAAAAATAGATTAATTATTAGAAGTGTATACCGACACTCAATATATAATCCATTGGTAGTAGTAAATAATTGACCGAAACTGCGGCCCCTCGTCACACATCATGTTATCAAAAGTCAAGATGCATCAGAAGAATTGTTCCAATCAACGGCTCTCGCCGGTTGACCAAACCAGATGATATGTAATGGTTTATCATTCATCCCAGTCACATTAAGAAGGAGAATTGAGAGGATATATAATTATCGAGAAAGCTCTTTTAAAGTGAATTTATTTATAAAAAGTTAAGTATAAATTTATTTAATTATTAATTTAATTTAATTATAATATTCAAGTGCTTTTGTTTAGTACTGTGCATTTATATTTAAATATATTCAAATATCTCATAATTTAAAATTTTTCTAAGAGAATATTAAAAAAAATAATTATTTCTTCGAAAATGAACAAAACTAAACCACATGCACTTAGTCGCATTCCCATCCAAGCCACTTGTTTATATGTTATGATTTTTGAATATGCTGTTTGCTTTCACCATGTTTTGGCCTTCATTTTATTTTTTTTTAAAGAAGATATTTACACAGCCAAAAAATCACATGAAAAATTGACTTTCGGGGCATTTCAGACAATGTATTAAATTAATTTATTACAAAAAAAAAATTGACTTATGTGTGTATTATTCTTCAACCACTTTGTGGTCTATATTAAACTTTCAAGCTAAAATTAAGTTAGGCAGAAGGCCCTAGGGCTGTTCAACTTCTATGAGAAAATTATGTTTAAGGACTTAAACATACTTTCTATATGTGACATATCGTAAAAAGAAATCACAACAAAAAGAAAAGAAAAGAAAAGAATAATGGAACGGCATCAATTCAGCACCATGGCTAACAAGGCCAAGAACAAATTGCTAGTTTTATACCTTGTGCTTGAGACACCCTACTAGGTCTTGAATATTAGGCGTCTTGTCTAGTTGTCTACATTATTATTACAATGTGTTGAATTTTCACGAGGCAGGTTGGTACATCAATAGACTGTGACTCGTTCTATACAACCCCACCCTTACTTGTCCTCATCGTGGATTTTACAGCATTAACGAAGATGATAGCAAATTCAGCCGCTTGCGCTTGTATCGGACACATATAATTAATCTCCTTATCTTCATCTTCCGCGCAATTCATTGCTTGTACGTGCAATATATAGAATCTGGTTGTCTTTTTGTTACAAAATATATAGTTGGATTTGGGTGTTCACACTTTGCAACAGATTCTCGCTAACTTTTTTATTTTATTTTTTTTAATACTTTTATGACCAGGATATTTTCCCAGATATTATCGTGAGACTAACTTCTCATTTTGTGATTAATTGCTTGTTTGTTTTAGATTTTTTTTCCGATAAAAATACGCATTTTCTGCAAGAGGAGTTTTTGAAAAATTGCATCAAAATTTACATTTTTTGGTGAAAACGGCAACCAAATATACTATAAGAGTGTGTTTGATTTATAAGGCAAACGGAAAAACATGATTTACTAGACACTTCTCTCAAAATTTTACGTTGTCTCCTTTTCTTAAACTCTAATTGACGTTGAAATCAATCTAAAACAATTAGGCAATAAGAGGTCCTTTCCCAACTATAATCTTTTCCAGAGTTTGAACAATTTGTTCTCTTTTAGAAGTGTAGTTTACTTATTAATGCACCTAACTCAGCATCTGCGGTTTTTTTTTTCCTTTTGGTTAGTCGTCTTTATCTTACGTTTCTTACACTGGTTTCTTTTCTCTACAGGTCTACGTCTTGACACAGTTTAAGGTGAATCTTAAATGAACTGAACTCTCAATGAAACTAAAATTTAATCATCAGAGAGATTCTTAGGTAAATGTTAAGCAAGTTGCATAGCTAAAACCGTACAATGCCGGTCATCCTGAAAAAAAGAAAAAGAAAAAAGAAACAAATGTAATAATAATGTTACAATGCAATGTGTGAACCAAAAAAGAAAATTCAATATTGCAGTGTTTCTCTAACGCGGCTGTTGTGTTGCTTCTTAGCTATTTCCCAGTAGGGTGGAACCAAAAATGGGTTCTAGGCTTTCCAGCCCACCATATTTTGTTTGAAAATGCATCTTTTATGGGCTGAATCATGGTCCAACATTTGTGGACATTACATATTACCTATATAGTATTTGTATATAATACACACTGCAAGGCTTGGTTCAGTGGTTAAAATCAAGGTCCTTGCGAGAGGTGCATACTAGGGGCTAGGGTTGTGTGTTTGATCCCGGTCAGAGAACAGAGAACCCCCCAGATGTTCATGTGTAGGCCAAAAATATATGTATACTACGGCAATGAACAATTAAGTTTTATCATAAGTACAGATGCACATATTGGACTTAGGGGAAGCCCTTACTTGTCATGAACCATAACCATCCAAAGTAAGCGATAAGTATGTTGAAATTGTGCCAAGAAGACACCTTAGAAACCATTAAGTGCGTACACACACAAGTTGCCAACAGATAGGAGCAACAACGACATAAAGGAGATTTTTGTAAAAGGAAAAGTTACGTTAGATGGCAGAGAGTTATCTCGATATGTGCTTTTAATCACCTTTCATTTAAGTGCATGAGTATTATGACCTTTTCTTTGTTATTCTTTTAGGTTTGTTTTTGTTAATTTGATAGTAAAAGTGCATGGTTTCTAATCACTCAAATTGGTTGGAGCATGATCATGCAATCACTTGTCCTGTGGAACCTGCGAATGCCATTGCTGGAGGACAAGCCAGCACCCAAGCTAATTGGAGCAATATATGATAATGCTTTTCTATGCTAAAGGGGTCTTGACAATGACTTATATGGCTTCCTTTTCTTATTAGTATCTCCTGGTTCCTAATTAAAATGGTTGAAGGGCATGTTTTGATTTTCATTTGTAATTTTGAAATAATGGCTTGAGTAAAAATTATGAAAAGAAAATTTTTTGTATAAATTGTGGTCTGAAGATTTTTATACGAAAATTCAAATTAGAGCATTTTATTCGAAAATTCAAATATGCTAGAAGTCATTTACTTTTTCACGTAATATATTCATAACTAATGATACTATTTTAAAAAAGCACAGTATTCTCTTTCGAAAACGGATCTTCAACATACTGCTAGAAGTCCCTCTTGGTGGAAAAACATGTAAAAAAGCCTCTTATATGTTGACGCTCACGCGTCTTTGCTAAACTACACTCACTGGAGAAAAGTGAGTTTTCTTGGTGCTTAATCAACTCCCTTTTTTTTTCTGTGCTTTGTGTTCATATTATATATCTATACATATATGTTTTTCTCATTTTGTTTCATGGATTTCTTGTGTGGAATATTAATGTTTTTCAAAGTAAATTCATTAAATAGCAGGCTCTATTTCGGTATTACCTCTAAAAAATATAATAGGACTTTGAAATAAAAAGGTTATATTGAGATTTTAAAAAAAAATTATAAATATAGTACAGAAAATTATTACATTACAGCATTGATCGAGTCTTATCGCACTTTTTTTTTTTAAAAAAAAACTCTATCTTATTGCATGTTTTTTAATTTATGTTGTAACAAACATTTTTATTACATAATGTTTTTCATACTAAATTATAACCTTTTTTAAATCTCAAATTATAACTTTAGAACGATAGTAATTGTAGTGTATGACCTTTTCTAAAAGTGGCCGAAATAGTATAATTAGTTCAATAACTTCATAAGAGAACTAAACTAGTTGTTCCAAACTTTGTAAATCAGGCTCATTTAACAAGATAATCAAACAAATAGTTTATAAAAAAAAAAAGAGTGACCCCAAAATTCATCCATAAAAATAATAGCATTAAACATATTAATCACTGAGAAATTGAAATCCTTGAAAATTAAAGACATAGGTTTAATTAGTTATTTTAGAGTTCAATATATCTTATGGTAATTAAAATTAAAAAGAATCACTACAGGAAAATTAGTAAATAACGACTAATTTTTTGGTCGTTAAACAAAGATAATCGGTGGCTAAACTAAATAGCGACCGATTTAGTGACCAAAATTTTGGTCTCTAAATTGCTAGTTGCTAAATATTTAAGCGACTAATTTTTCGGTCACTAAATCGTTCTCTAAATCAGGTGCTAAGTCTATAACCGATTCCTGTTAGTCATGAATTTGGTCTATATTTTTTATGACTGATATTTCAGTCTCTAAATCGGTCGCAAAATTGTCACTAAACTTTCCCATTCGAAAATGGTTTCCAATTAGTAACTGATTTATCGATAACAAAATCGGTTGCTAGATCGATCACTAATGTCATGACTGATTTTTGTCTTGCTAAATCGGTCGCTAAATTTAGATCACTAATGGCAAAATCAGTTGCTAATGCCTGATGATGTTAAAACAAGTTATGTTACATTTATTGAATCCTCAATTTTAAGCACCTGAAATTTAGACAATTTAATCACCAAAGAGACATAAATTTTATATATCAATCTAACTAAATAAACTCCTAATATTGAACAAGTATTAAACACCGTACAAATTGGTAATATTCATTAAATTACAAACCGAAAGCTAAACAATAACTAGTCCTAGTCAAGTCTCATAATTAGTCTTACACAAGTCTCAATAACTACTCCAACTCTAATTTAAATAATTATGCCTACTCTTAGTCCTAATCTAATTCAATAACTCTAGTTCTCCTCATCATCCTTATTATCTTGCTCATCTCCATCCTCCTCCCTATCAGCTATGTGTTTAATTGGTGGTGGGAAATTAGGAATCTGAAAATTCATTCACTTCATCACTAAAATCACAAGAGGAAAAAAAATTAAATCAAGAACAACATCATACATAAAGTAATAGGGAATCAAAATTAGAAATAAAGCAACTTACATGGAAACATTAGTAGAGGAAAGTGTAATATTTATGTCTCACGAACTAAAATTTTAAGAGTAAGAACTAAAATTTGAATATTTGAGAAATAATTATTAAAAGATCAAATAAGCAATCAAATAAGATTTGTGTAACTTTTTTGTTTACATGAATAATTAATAAATATAAAAATAGTACTCAGATAAAAAATATTTTTTATTTGAAATGATATTTATAAAAGAAAATTAACCTTATTATAAAATAAAAAGAAAAAAGTAAATCAAATAATTTATGACTTGTGGGAGGTTGGACCTAATGGTCGATAAACCTTTAAATGGGTATAATTTTTTACTCGGGACTCCGATTCACTATTATTATATCTTTCCGGAAAGTCCCAGATGAGCTCATCAGTGTGGTAATCGGCAAAGCCGGTTTTTGCCATCTTTTTCCTAAAAAAATGTGGTTTGAAGGTGCTTTGGGAATTTTTTTATTTTTCTATGATTTTACTACTTAAAAGCAAAAATTCTTGTAATATAAACAAACATTTTTCTAGCTTAAACACTAGCCTGCCTAATATAGTATTTTGGTTTTATTTATTAATAAATAAATAAAATTTTTATGCAACCACAAGCCTTATTATCTCATATATCTAAAACAACACTTTAAGGCTTCTTACACATTTATCTATATATTATAGCTATGCTTTCAAAATATGCAATTGGTAACTACACAAAGAGACATAAATAAATTAAAACACGTAATACTTTTATTACTTTATTTTCTTGCTCAGTTATTAATATTATTACTTTTATTTATCTCCTCCTCCTAATATTGTATTAAGTCTATAAAGGCATCTAAGGTTTGCAAGATATGTTGTGTCCAACTCAAAACAAAACAAGTTAAAGAAAATTGGTAAAATCTCACTAGTTTATTAATCTAGCAAAGCACCATGGAGACCACTTATAAAGGCATATGCTTAAGAATAGTGGTATTGAGACAAAAAGAGAGACATGACTCACTTTAGTTAAGATGACAAACCACGTTACATATAAATTTGCTCAAATAGGACACATAGCTAAATGTAGTTTTTGCTACTTAAACATAGCTAAATGATGCTTATTATCTCGCCAAACTAAATCACCCAAATCAATCCCAAAGAAACAACACCAAACCAGCCCCAAACCAATTCCAAATTAACAACTCAAACCAGCTCAAACAGTCCCAAATCAGCCCCAAATTAACAACCCAAACAGTCCCAAATCACTCCTAAACTGGCACCATACTTACCAAGAGAAAGAGGGCAAAAAGTCATGTAAAATCTACAGCAAAATAGCAACAAGATGGCGCACAAATAGCAACAAGATAGCAATAGAAAATAGCAACAAAATATCAACAAAACAGCTAAATCGGTCTCTATTCCGATAAATTCTAGTTGTAAAACCCACTTAATCAATCCTAAAATAATATTTTTAGATCTCTAAATCCCAATTAACAAAGACATTGGTGACAAAAAATTGCTCCTTCTTTTCCTAGTAATGGCCACTAACTAAATCACCTAAACAGCCACAAAAAACCCCAAAATAGCCCCCCAAAAAAATCCCCAAACAACCCCAAATTGACAGATCCAAATTAGCCCCAAAAGCCCCCAAACCAATACAAAACCAACACCAAACTTACAACAGCAACAGCAGGTGGTGGCTAGAGGCGGAGCTGGGCAGCAGCATCAGTAGTAGAGTAAGGTGGCGATGGACAATAAGCCATGTTGACGAACAACACACGGACTGCAACAGATCTGCATGGACAGCGCAGTGAACAGTGAGCTTTGACTGCGACGGAGGTGAGCTTGGATGGGGTGGTGCTTGCTGCTTTGGCTGCATAGAGGTTTATGTGGAGTGGGTAGGGCAAAATGACTCTGCAGACAATAATAATAATTGGGGATTTTTTAAGTTAAGCTCAAAAAAGAGTGACCAAATTTATATAATAGGCAAAAGAATGGAATTAAATAAAATCGGTCACTAAATTGGAATTTAGAGAAATTTAGAGACCGATTTTATATACTAGGCAAAAGAATGTAATTAAGTAAATTGGTCGTTAAATCGATTACTAAACTTGAATTTAATGACCGATTTTATATACTATGCAAAAGAATAGGATTTAGCAAATTGGTCACTAAATTGTTATTCAGAGACCGATTTAATGACCAATTTTATATACTAGGCCAAAGAACGAGATTCAATAAATCGATCACTAAATTAGTCGCTAAAGTTGAATTTAGTGATTGATTTTATATACTACGTTAAAGCTTGCGGTTTAATTAATTAGTCACTAAACTCGAATTTAGTGACCAATTTTATATACTGGATTAAAGCATGCGATTTAATAAATCGGTCGTTAAATCAGTCACTAATATCAAAACTAGTGGCTAATTTAGTAGCTGATTTTTGGCACCAAATTGATTGATTGGGATTGGTAGCTAAATCGGTATCTAATAATTTTAGTAACCAATTTAGCGACCGATTTTTTCCAGCTAAATTCAACTCCTTATCTTCTTAATTTGGTCACTAAATCGGTCTCTATATCAATATATTCTAATAGTGAATTAATATAACCAATATTTTTAATTTTCAAAGACTATACTAAAAATTTCATTTATCACGAATTAATAGGAATTTGAGGATTTATTTATTTATTTTATTTGAATTATGAATTTATTTAAGGAATAGCCTCCAAAGCTAAAACATCTCTAATACAATGAGGACCTCCATGGTCCAATTTTGATCTATCCAATCTCTGGCTAATTCTATCAACTTATCAGCTATTGTGTTATAGGCTCTAGGATTTGTTCAATTCTTGTCAATATATATATATATATTGAGTTAAACGTAACAAACCTTAAACGTTTGGCTCAAATTTAACTTATGAACTCAACTATTGAATTGAATTTATTAACAGAGAGTTAAAAATAGTTTACAAGTTCGCTTTAACTCCCTTCTTGATCTACCCACACACTGCCCAAATTCATATTAATGCACGTTTGACACATGACCTGAGCTGAAGCTTGGTGGCAGATGAGTGGAGGTGTAAATTTAAACTACGTGTGGTACGGAAACACAATGCTGAACAAATATATCTTATTACTGCTGTCAATTTGCTTAGGGTTAGGACCCACCATGTGATGATAATTTTTTTCTTTTTTTAGGACATGTGATAAAAAAATTGATAATAAGATATGAAGAAGAATCTGTCCATAAAAAAGGAGAAAAATTATTACTTGATTATGAAATTCCACTATATATTATATTTGTTTTGTGCAAGTGAATTATTCCATAATTTTTTAGAACTATTTCCCATTAAACAGCTAACAGGTGACAACCTTAGAATTTAAAAATTCAAGATTAGGACTTCATAACAAATTTGGTCTAAAATAGATCATGGTTTTTGTAGGTTTTTCTTTAGTCTACAGAGAAGACAGCTAACAAACTTAGAATTTAAAATTCCAAGATTAGGATTTCATAACAAATTTGGTCTGAAATAGATGATAACTTTTGTAGGTTTTTCTTTAGCCTCCAGGGGATTATTAGCATATTTGGATCAACTTTTGGGGTGTTTAAAATTGATTTTAAATTGATTTACCAATATTTGATATTGTTTAATTTTAAAAGAAAAAAATTAATTTTTACTTCTAAAATTAATTTTTGCAAAAATAAAATTTTTTAATTTTATATCAAAATTATTTTTAAAAAAATTATCAAATATAAATTATTTTATCTTAAAATTAGTTTTATTTAAATTAAATCTTAAAATTAATTATATTTAAAATTAATTTTATAAAATTAAGACCAAATATGCTATATAAATTAAATTTAATTGGGGTGTACTGATTTTTTACACTATCATCTAATAAAAAACTTTCATTTATATGACCATTTAAGTAGTGGGTGGTTATATTAAAGACTTTTACTAATATGATAATATATGATTAGATGTCTATATAAAAAAATTTTATACTGATAATATATTCAAATTAAATCCATATAAATTTTAGTTAAAAAAGAGCAATAAAGAAGAGTATAAATACTGAATTTTAAAGGTCCCACCAGGTGAGCTTCCGTCATCCATGCACGATGAAAAATATTATGCGAATTTTAATGATTCAAGAAGTGCATTCGTTTCCTCAGAAAATTAAAAAACGAAGGTGAATCAGATGGTCCAAAATCGATCTACGAGTGGGGCCACGAAAGTCAACGGCTAGGATCCCTTGATGCCGATCCGTTTCGGTATCAGCAGCCACAATCATAGAATTCGCTGTTAAAAATATATTACCCAAAAAAGGACGAAAATAAAATTATTTGTAGGAGAAGATGTTATCGCTTGTTGAAAACTGTTTAGTACCACAGATTCGGTCAAAGTCTCCGCAAGTCTTCTTTATTATAAAAACCACTTAGTAGAAATATTAAATTCCTTTAAAACATTAATATAAATTCCGTAGTTTTTGAGAAAATCCTGATGAACCGAAAAGAAAAAAAAAATCTTGAAAAGTACTTCAGGCGGAAAACAAAAGTTAGTATATTTAACAAACCAGTATCTCCCTATGATTTGATACGATTTTAACTTTAGGAAATTAATTTTTGTCGATTATATTTGTCCACGTAATCTCCACACAAGTGGAGAATGTTGTTATTTTCATTAGCTAAAAGATAATGAATCCCTATCAATTACATCTTTTTGAAAATTCTTTACTTTAGAACTCAACACCATTACTATTTATCACCAAAAATTTTTCAAAAAAAGAAATTACCAATAAAAATGATGCGGTGGTTGCATAAAAAAATCATACCAAACGTGAAATTCACGGTTTATATAATTTGTAAAAATAAATTTCATACCATTCAACAGTTTTCTTTGTCAAATAAAATAGGTTGAGTGATTGAGTTTTAAATTACAAAAATTATCTAAATCTGACTTGTATTTAAAGATGATTTATTACGTTATACTCTTTATTATTAATTATTATTAATAATTAATAACAAAACAATTGGAATGCGTATGCCACCACCGCTTCAAAAAAATTTAGAAAATTAATTAATCTAGAAAGAGAGAAAGGGGTTGTCGTTAAAATTTTGTAGGTGGAAAGTGGCAGTGAGATGAGTTGTGTGGTAGGCCCACCTTTCTTGAATCTTGGGAGACTCTTCACTCTTCACTCGTGTATTTTCTCCCTAAATCTCTTTTCTTATAATAGATTCTTACTATATTTTCTGCTCCTTTTTCTTTGTTGCCTGTCTTTTCTCGTTCCTCAAATTTTGGTTTTTTGCTCTCTTTCTTCGCTGTAACTCTTTAACACAACAGTACAACAAACGCGCAGTGAAGCTGAAGACACACACACACACACACACACACACACACACAACAAATTCTGAGGTTTCGCTGATCTTTTCGTTTTTCTTCGCATTCCTCAAACTCAACAAAAAAATGGGGGTTGTTTCCCAGGATGCCCTCAACCAGCTCAAAGCTCTCATGGATCAAGGTCTCACCTTTACCATGTCTCTCTAATCCTTGCTCTTTTTCCTCTTCTGGGTCTCTCACTTTTTCCCCTTATTTTGTTTTATGTGAAAAATTGTTTCTTTATTTTCAATGATGCTAGTTGAGGAGCCATTGCAGAGAACCTTTCAGGTGACCATTTTCTTTCCTTTTTTAAAAGATGCTCCTTCCGATCTGATTTCAACATTCTGAATTGGTCATCTAAGTTAGCCTTTTTGCTAATTGGTGGAATTTGCTTGTTTTTAACGTGTGCTGTGCTGATCTCTCTGTAGTATGAGCTGTGTCAATTATTCTCTATTAGGCTTTTTCAATGGATTTTGTCTACTGTGGCCTTTTGGGGTACTGTGTTTATAGTAATTGTTGTGTCTGAATGTTTCATTCATGTTGTTGACTAATTGGTGTTTCTACACTCCCACTTGTTTTTTGGGGGGATTGTAGTGATTCAGTGGGAGGGGGATAAAATGAGATCTGATTTCAAGTTTGGAGTTCAGTCAATGTGGCGCTGTGTATCTTCAACTCTATTCATTAACTTGCTTGAATGAGATAATCATTTCTTATGATTCCACACCCCCTTTTATTTATTTAACTATACTCACAAGCATGGTGGTAATACTCCTTCCTTTTTCTGGACGGCACATAAAGTGCACCTAATTATCTCCCCTTTTGGAATTTGATCGCTGTGATTTGCAGAATGTTCATCAAGGCTATGTCACTGAAACCTTAGTACGGTTTCTAAAAGCAAGGGAGTGTAATGCTTCCAAAGCTCATAAAATGGTAAGATATATGTATTGTCCAAGTGTTGTTTTGTTTAGTACTTTGCAAATATGTTCTTCATTGTTGTAAACTATGATTTATTTGTAATTGTAACATAGTTGCTCTATTATGTTGCAGTTAGTTGATTCTTTGAGCTGGAGAGTACAAAATGAGATTGACAACATATTATCCGTAAGTTTATGTTTTGCTGATCCTTGTATATTATTGTTTAGACATTTCTTTTAGCAATTCATATTTTTCAGTTAGGTGCTTGTCTGTAATTGAGAGCTTGGCCTTGTCGTGGTCCCTTTGATTAGATTCTTTTGCACTCCGTTTATATTTTTATTGGCAAAACCTTGTTGACAAATGACAATGAGTTCTTACTTGTTTAGTCTGGATGATGTTTCATTTCCAGAAACCAATAGTCCCTCCTGATTTATACAGAGCAGTGCGCGATTCACAGCTCATTGGATTGTCAGGGTACTCAAGAGAGGTGCTCATTCTCAAACATAATCTTTCTTTTTTTGGTCCATGTCATCTTTGTTGTGCTTGAATGTATTTGCTTGTCAAAATGTGCAAATAATGCTATATCAGCACACACATGTTTTACTCACCTAGATCAAATTTATATAAATTTTGCATTTATTTCCTTTTTTTTCCCCCAATTTTAATGCTTTCTTTGCCACCCTTTCCAGGGTCTGCCCGTCTTTGCAATTGGTGTTGGGCTTAGCACATTTGACAAAGCATCCGTAAGTTTCATTTATTAGAAAAAAGGAAGAGGAACATTGCATTGTTTGGAGCACTATTTATTGCTATATCTTAAAGCCTTGTGTTCTTTCATCTTCTAACAGTGTTTTGTTCTTTTGTATGATTTGCAGGTCCATTATTATGTGCAGTCTCACATTCAAATTAATGAATATCGTGACCGTGTAGTCTTGGTGAGTATTAGTCGTTGGAGTCTACTAAGATTCATTTGATGCTTGGTTGACCTGTTAGTTTAACTTCTGTCTTTTTCTTTCGAGTTTTGACCCACATATGCCTGTAGCCTTCTGCATCGAAGAAGCATGGGCGACCTATCGTTACATGTGTAAAGGTTTTGGATATGACTGGTCTGAGGCTGTCTGCCCTGAACCAAATTAAGGTACATTTTAGTTCATCTAGCTACTTGGTCCAGCAAGGCTGCTATACCCATAATTACTTTGTGAATTGAATGTATTAACAATGATGCATTTTGATGGGTTTTGATTCTGATGGTGAGTATTTTATTCCTAAACAGAAAAAAAAAGGTTTGAATTGGAAGTTGAAAAGCCATTTATTAGAGGTGAATAAATTTGAGAGCATACAGAATTTATTATTAACATATCAATATCAGTAAACTATAGCATGCCTGAGCTGACATGCTCAATTGCACTCCAAGATTCTGAGTTTAGGTCAAACTTTTACTGTTATTGCTTCACCCATATAGCAGAAAACCTTTGTCAACTGTATTCTTTGTTTTTGGATATTTCTAATATACTGAGTTGTCTTTCATGCTGATGCAGTTGTTAACAATAATATCATCCATTGATGATCTGAACTACCCTGAGAAGACGAATACTTATTACATTGTAAATGCCCCGTACATATTTTCAGGATGTTGGAAGGTAAGAAGATATTACTCCTTACGACTTAGGGTGTGTTTGTGAGTTGGGGTTTTGGAAGGGACGAGAAGGGTTTAAAGAGTAAAATAGACTCATAGTTACTCTTCAAACCCTTCCTTTCCCTCCATTCCCCTCCAAAATCTCAGCTCACGAACATACTTTTAATTACTTTCTACTTAATATATTGGTTTAAGTTGAGCACCTATTGAAACCCCAGCATGATGTTAAACACTTAGCATTAGCAGGTTGTGAAGCCACTTTTGCAAGAGAGGACAAGAAGAAAAGTGCAGGTCTTACCAGGTTGTGGGCGAGATGAGCTCTTGAAGGTAATGTTTTCGTTTTCTATTTTTTTGAAAAGGACTACTGGAATATGTACTTCCAACAGCAGTAATAGATTTTTGTTTTGCCACATGGTTTGATCTTAATCATTGGGAGCACATACTCTTGTAGCACCTAATAATTTCAGAATAGAAGAGAGAACTGCAAAGGCAGAGGGCAAGTTGTCCCGTTAAATGTAACAAGAAAGAATGAAAATCAAACAGAAAGAAATGCATTTGGAAACCAAAAGCCAGGCAATCTGTGAAAAGTTTTGTCACAGATACTGAGTGGTCAATTTTTGTCCCAGACAATAGACAGTGGCATATTACCTTTTGAGAATTTTCTCTTCCATTTGTTTCGACCACATGAAGGCATTGTTCATTGCCATAAAGCCTTGCCCTCTTTATGCTTCGCAAAGCCTTTGAAACTAGTTGTCATTAAATCTTTCATTTTTGCCAAAACTAATTTGAGATCCACTTAAAACACCAACAGGTCTGCACATAAATCTAGAAACATAGTAGAAATAAATGATTTACTTGTTTCAGAATTATAGAAACACATTACATAAACAGAAAGAGAGAATGCTTTATTAGGTTTATAGATCTTATGCATTGAGTGTTGGGTCCATATAATTAACAATCCATTCTATGCTATGTATTCGTGCAAAAAAGAGTAATAATGGGAACAATTCTGTGGTAACTTTTTGCCTTCATTTATATGTTTCAATTGAATTTAACAAATAAAGTTTGGCATGTAGATCATGGATTACGCATCTTTGCCACATTTCTGTAGAACAGAGGGTTCTGGATCGTCCAGACATTCCGAGAGCGGCGGTGAGAACTGCTATTCCTTCGATCATCCCTTCCACCAAGAACTCTACAACTATATCAAGGAGCAATCCAGGATCCACGAAGCCATCAAGCCCATCAAGCAAGGATCTTTCCATGTAGATTTTCCTGAGCCTCCTCCTGAGGAAGTAGAGATTGCCAAGACCATAGAGTCAGAGTTGCACAAGTTTGAGAACTGCAATGGGGTTTCAGATTCACTAGATGGCCTCAAAATCAATGGTGACTGAAGAATATTGGTGCTGTTGATTGGTACTCTCATTCAGGATTTGCACTGGTGAGTTAAATAGTCACATGGTGTGTCTTGGCCAATCTATCTGGTCTTTTTGGCAGTACCACAAGTCCTCTAAACCATTTGAACTAAACCAGTGTAGTAGTACAAGGGGCACATGCATATTACTTATATATTAGGTTTCCGCAGAACTAGTTTAGCTTTGTTTATGTAAGGTTGAGAAATTCGGTGGTAGTTGGAATAAAGCGGATATCCCAGCTTTGCATTGCGCCGACTATACTATAGAGAAATGTCAAGTATAATATTTTGCCGTCGTGCTCCTTGACGTTCCATCTTTTGCATTTTTGGTCTTCACGTGCCTTCTCAATTGATATATAAAATGTTTGTCTTTGTTAGGAAGTGTTGGACCTGAAAAAGGAGTACAGATTTGCTATTTTGTTTATGGCAAAAGAATAAAACGCTTCATTTACTAAATTTCAATGATATTATTGGAAGTGATAATTGGTATTGGTTTATCTTGATTTATCTGGTTGGTCTGATTTTTATACTTTTTCAGTAAGCATTCAGGAAGTGTTTGATAAGTTGGGGGCATTTCTTTTTTGACGGGTAAAACAAAAAAGAAATAATATTTACCCGGTTCGTGCAATCTATTTAATTTCAGTGCTAACAAATCAAAACAAGTCCGAAGGTTTTCATAAAATCATGTTAGTTTTAACATTTTCTTTGTACTACATTAACTAGTCCTAATAATTGACGTATAGCTATTTTAAATAAATAAAAATATTTATTTAATTACAAACCATTTTAGTTCAACTTCTAAATTTAACATTTAAGGCTTATATAATTGAAATGAATTTGAATAGAAAGTTATTGAAGGCAAATATATTAAGATTTATGTCGTCTCATTTAATGCCTAGTCTCAAGCATGTTAGGATCATTGATATTGATATGTATTGAAATTAATTTTACATCAATAAATGTGAATGATAATTCTTTTCATGTGTTTGGAGATCCTCCTAGGGTAGCTCCATTCCCATCAACCTAAAGTGGCGAGATAGGGAAGTAAAATTAAGTCTTTTTCATATATAGGCTTCTTAATTACGAAATTAGCCATTTCAAATAGGTTCATTGCTCCGGCCCAAAATACTTTTAACTCGGCATGGGCCACATGAGCCCCTAGTAGTTTGCCAAATAAATTGATAAGTCAGGCATTCTCAGCACACCGAGCCAAAGCGGGTAGTTTCTTGGCTACGACCTATTAAAGCTAAAGTTCCGTTAAAGAGCATTTCCATATAGTAGAACCTCCTCAAGGAATACCAGGTTTTCATGAGGCTGATCTTGAGTCGCCATCCACGTACGAATACCTTCGTTTAAAAGAATATTTTTCATGTAGAAATTCTCAAATTCAGGATCTTCTGTTGCACGTATTTCTTAAAAAACAAAGTCATAGGCATGTAGATTTAAGGCCAGATCGAAATATTTAAATTTGGATTTTATTTTCTCGAGAAAGATAGGGATAAAAGTTCTTTCCTGACAAATTTAGTAGTAGATGTTATACTATCCACTTTGTGAGATACCCTATATATATAAAGTTACTAAAGTTCCCTTCTCATTATCTATACTAGGGTAGTTGTTCATAGGATGGCAAATCATACTTGATCCATAGGTAGCCACTCCAACTCAACTCGCTCTAGTAGAGTTTTGAACTTGCCCCCACAACAAGGCAAGCAGGGTAGGGTAAAAAAAAAAATTATGGGTAGGGCAAGTTTGGGTTGAAGGCATGCCCAGCCCTATCCACCTTGCTCTCCATATATAAGTTCCTTTTTCAATTGAAAATAATTTATTTTCTCCTAATTCTAAACCATATTTCATCTTCCATTTCCATTTTCCTTGTGTCTCTACTGCTATCTCATCACACCTTTGTGTCTAGTTCATCTCTAGCTTTATGCTCTGCATCTTTATTCCAACCTCTATCTTGTTGTACCTTTGTTTTTATTTCACTTCGACCTTCATTATGGTGTTAAATTACTTCTTTAATTTATGGAAAAAATTGCTTTTAACATGTCTTTTAATTTGATAGCTAATTTTAATATATATATATAATTGAATCTAAAAATATTCATGAAAGTATTAAGAAAATATAGCAGGTAAGGTGTGGGTTTTGGTATTTTTCAGTGGGTAAGGTGTGAGGTTTTTATTTTCAAGACTAGCAAAATGGCTTAGAGGTAGGTTCAGACTTATTTTGAAAGTTGAAGGGCAGGGTTGGGTTAAGCCAAAACTCAACCTTGCCCTACCTATTGTCATTTATTGGACAAATGTGCTAAAAATGGAATTTTTTATAAAGCTAAAAACTAATATATTATTAGATGAAAATATATACAAACATTAATATTCAATGAAAATAAATATGTTTATTAATAAATGTCATGAAAATTTGTATGCAATGAGACTGTATTTTGAAGCATTATATCATTCATATGTACTCGGTATATATAACATAGATTGGTTTCTTCTGTAGAGTATACTTAGTGATAAAAGCAACTGTTTATTTGTTAAATATTTTTTGATAAACTTTATTTGTTAAATATTATACCCTAGCTATACTTGAAATTGATTACTTAAATTGAATTGGATTACAACATTTGGCATTTAATCAAAAAGATTAAAAGTTTGATATCCAACAACATAAGAAGTTGATAACAAATAGATCAAATTAAAAACGTATAATATTTCTATACCATTGAAACGAATATAAAATTACCATATAGCATATGCCCTTAGAAACAGGGAAATAGATCATTTTGCAAATCAACTAAGGAAAATGAGGCAATAAAAAGCAAAAAATTTGTAAGATAAAAAATAGTTCCAAAAAGTCTTATAGCATGTGTGGCTCAAAACAACAAAATAAACCCAACACTTTCAAGTGATTTAATATTTACCTCTCATAAACAAGATATTAGATTCGAGTCTTTTGAGCTGGGAAAAAAAAGCATTGGAAAGCATACTGTCCGGATTTAGATTCTTTATAGCAAATAGACCAAACTCAAGTCAGATTAGTTGGGATATTGTAAATTTCAAATATTAATAGTTTAGATAAAAAAAAAGTAAATAATAATAATAATAATAATAATATGAACTACAATTTTCTAAATCAAATTCCAAAGCTGTGAACTCAACGGATCATAATCCTCCTACCAAGAAATCTGAAACAAAAAGTCTAAAACAAACCAACAATACAATTCATTATTCATTCAACTTCTTCCTTGATTATAAGAAAAGCATTAAGACACCAAAACAAAGAAAGTCGAAACTGAATAAAACAAAGAAGTATCCAACATGAAACAAAAAAAAGAAAAGAAACCCAAAATTCAATCAGAGAACCATAATCCACATACATTCATAATCATGTATATTAGTATCAAATTTGTAAGAAACAATATTGTATATAAAGTTCATTTAATGAATCAAGAACTACACATATGCCGAAGCCAAATTCAATTAGAAATTCAAGATGAGCATGCAGTCTTTAGAAATTCTCAAAAATATAAACAATAAGAAAAAGTTAAATAAAAACGAATGGAATCAAATAACAAATAAAAAGATCAGCAGAGCAAATAAAAAATAACCAAACTTAACTTGACATATCCTGATCAAATACGTAAAGCAACAAACCTGTATATTTAAACTTAATAAAACCAAGGAGACCTTCAATTTTTTTTTGGTTTTTTTTTTTTGGGGGGGATCAAATCAAAGAACCGTAATGAGCATAACTTGATAATCATATACCATAATCAAATTTGTAAGAAACGACACTATATATAAAGTTGATTAAACAACTTAGGGCCTAATCATATAATAAAAACATATTCAATAAAAAAATCCAAAATAGGTATACGTGCTTCAACAAGCCATAGAACCCCCATTGACAAAAAACACAATCCATAGAGGACTATGTGTGTAGTTGATTCTACTTTTATGGAATTGATTTTGAATAAAATTAATTTTGTTGAAATTGATTTTGTTAGAATTAATTTTGAGATAAAATAATTTATGTTTGGTAATTCCTTTAAAAGTGATTCCGATAAAAAGTAAAAAATTTTTATTTCTCCCAAAATAAATTATAGAGGTAAGAATTGATTCTAAAAATCGATAATTAAACATCATAAAAAACTAATAGAATGGGAGATCAGAATTAATTCTTGGGGGTGGCAAATGTGCTTTCAAACATGCTATATATAAATAATCCCACCGTTTAACAATAAAAAGATTGGGATTATAATAATGCACTAAAACAAAAATAGAATGCGCATAACTTTTTGATCATATATCTCAATCAAATTTGTAAGAAACAACACTATGTATAAAATTCTAGATAAAAAAAAAAAAAAAAAAAACACTATGTGTAAAAGTTAAAACAAGACCGACCCATACAACAACAACAACAGATTCAATTAGAAAACTGAAAATGCACGTACATCAACAAAAAAACACAATTCACAGAAGACTATATCAATAATCCCACCATTTAACATTTTATTTTTAAAAAAGGACTTATAATAAAAGCATTGGGAAACAAAAACAGAGAAAGAAGTATAAACATATGTTGAACCCATACAAATAAATAGAATGGAAAAAAGACCACTTTACCTCCTTAAAGTATATTATTTATGCATTTTATCTTTATCATTTTAAAAAGATATAAATCGATCTTTAAATTTTTTAAAATATTCAAATTGATCTTTTTATTAACTTTTCTGTTTATTGTTAACAAAAATAATATATTTAAAAAAGTTTAAGATATTAGGTTATATATTATTTTAAAATTAAGGACTAAAGTGAATTTGATCTAAAATTTTAGAGAGTATAGCTCAATTTTTTTATCGTTATAATGGACAAAATTTAACAAAATAATAAAAGTGCATATTTAGAAAAATTTTGAGGTTAAATTGAATATTTTCAAAATATTGGAGATACAGTACACAAGTCTAAACTTCAGAGGGATAAAGTTTTTTTTTCCCTAAGCAAAAATCATAAAGTAAAATACAAAAACAAAAAATATAGGCAAAGGTAAGAAGGATGAATAGCTTTGACTATAGGGACGCCCTTCGTCGAAAGTACAAGTGTTAAAAATTAGTATAAATATAACCACATGTAAAACAAAACAAATGCAAGTTTGAAAAGATGAAAAAGGAAGCATGAATAACCCCAAATACGGCAAGACAAAGTAAATGATTGGCACAACCATTAAATAATGTAAAAGAATAAGAGAAAGATGAATAACCCGAAATAGAGAAATCCTATTAGTGAGCAAATGAACCCTAGATAGCGAGATGAAAAAGAAAACTGTAGAAAACTACACGAACAAATGAGCCTCAAAATCAGAGTGTGAATGATATAGGTAGATTGAATCGAAACAATATGGGTAACGGACTATTGTATCGCTTCAGAATCATAAAATCATCTAATGTATTAAAAAGGCGATGTTAAAAAAGTGACTGGTGAAGTAGGCAACGATCGGTGAATGATAGCCTGCCAAAAAAACATATGAAGGTTAGGTTAATACAAGATGATAAACCTCAATAATTGGTGGGGGAATGAGAATATGCCAAAGAATGTATTGGAATTTTTTTTTTTTCTAAATCACCGGTGATCGATTCTTGGAACTCCAACTAATCTGGTTTAAGTCAGGTTGGCATATTATGAGGGTGAAGATCTCTTAATACAAGTATATTCCATTCACATGACTTGAATCCAGGATCTTACTTAAAGAAAATAAATATAAAATAATTTAATCTAATCAAATGTTAATAAAAAAATATATTGAATTTGGAGAGTAAAAACATGCTAAACATTAAATGAAAATATAAAATAAAATTCATTAAAAATTAAAAGTAGATACATGCATTAATAGAAATCCAATTTTTTTTTGTTATTATTATTTAAATATATCATTATTTTATATGCAATATTATTTTATTAATGGTTGAGGGTGGCTAAGATTTTGAAGTAAAATATCGTTACTTAATATTTAATATTATTTGAGAAAAAATGAGTTAATCTATAATTAGCACCTAACATTTTTCACTAGATTATGAAGTGTGTTTTATATAATAATAAAATAGGTAATAGTTAAATAATAGATGAATTATATTCATAAAAGCATAATTTTTCAGTCATTTTACCATTATATTATAGAATTTAATTGGTATGTATTGATAGTATAAAATAGTTTTACACTATCAATTAATAAAAATATTCAAAAATAAGAAATTATGATGATCCCTAATTATAATAAATAGTTATTTATATGAGTTAACAATTCTTACTATTTTTATTAACTAACAAAATAAAATTAGTGTATTGAAATTAAATTCTATATGATATTATTATATCAATTTTAAAAAAATAAAAAATTCCTAATTTCCATTCCCCTTCCGAAACCCTAAACTACACAGCGGAAACAGAGTGCTTTTGGTCCAGCGCCGCCGTCATTTTAACACATTAATCTCCGAGTTGGGGACATTAGAAAAACCCCTAATTCGTCGTCCCCCTCCCCCCATCTCAGCAACGCAGCACCACTTCCTTACCTATGGTCGGTAGCTCACATTACATTGCACCTTCTCTCTCTCTCTCTCTCTTCTCCATGCATCTTATCAACTCACTCACATCCATCTTTTGCTGATTCATACGCTACGCTATTATTTTCTTTTCTTTTCTTTTTTTTTTTTTTTTTTCATTGTTGTTAGGCTCCCAAAAGAGGTGGAAAAGCTCCCGTTCCAGCTTCTAAGAAGAAGCCTGTACGCGACACATCACTCCTTCCGCTGCAAATTCACTCAGTTTCACGCTACAGATTTATTTATTTATTTATTTAATTTAATTTCTTAATTTTGAAAATTGTTTTTGTTTTGTTTCGTTTCAGGAGAAGGTTACGAACCCGCTGTTCGAGAAGCGTCCGAAGCAGTTCGGGATCGGAGGGGCACTGCCTCCGAAGAGGGACCTGACCCGGTTCGTGAAGTGGCCTAAGACCGTCCAAATCCAAAGGAAGAAAAGGATCCTCAAGCAGAGGCTCAAGGTTCCCCCTGCTTTGAACCAATTCACCAAAACCCTCGACAAGAACCTTGGTAACTAACCAAATCATATCGTTTCAAATCTTTCCTTCTCATTTTGCTGCTTATTTTTACTGTGGTGCACTATATTTTTAGGCACATTTTGATGTATTAATGCTAATGTTTGTGCATCGTTATTGTGGCAAAATAGTTTAGGCTCAATATCAGATTGGATACCTTGCTATTGAAAAATTTTATCTATGCTCTTGTGACCTGTGAAGGACCTGCAGGTTCTATGCACTACATAATAAAGCCTAATAATTATTTGCCTTCCACTATTTCATGTTGGCAAGTAATTCTGCAATAGGTCATGGTTGTAGATTCATGGCATGCCATAGTCATTGGTGCTGTATTCATGTTTTAACGTGGGTTTTGATGTGATTAATTTTCGTTGCTCTGTGGTTCATTGGTGACAAGCTCTGCTGCTTTAGTTTGTGTTTGTCGTAACGCAATTTTTTGATTACCTTTATTAATCTCGCCTGCAGCGACAAGCTTGTTCAAGATACTACTGAAGTATAGGCCTGAGGATAAAGCAGAAAAGAAGGAGCGGCTTTTGAAAAGGGCTCAGGCAGAGGCTGAGGGCAAAACTGTTGAAGCTAAGAAGCCCATTGTTGTGAAGTATGGTCTCAATCATGTTACCTACCTCATTGAGCAGGTCAGGTTCTATGTTAACACTGTATGATTGTAGTTCTTTCCCTGGCGGTTTCTTGTGGCGTTGATGAATGACTTGTTATGCTATGAGTTTTTTGCAGAATAAAGCGCAGCTGGTTGTGATTGCTCATGATGTGGACCCAATTGAATTGGTTGTCTGGCTCCCTGCATTGTGCCGGAAGATGGAAATTCCATACTGCATTGTTAAGGGCAAGGCCCGCTTGGGATCCGTAAGTTTTGTTGGGATTTTGTTGCTTCAACTCTTTTTATGACTGAATTAGACGTCCTTAAGTACCTTAAGTTTGTGACTGATTTAATCCATGTGCCTCTCTGCAGATTGTTCACAAGAAAACTGCGTCTGTTTTGTGCTTGACAAGTGTTAAGAATGAAGACAAGTTGGAGTTCAGCAGAGTCCTAGAGGCTATCAAGGTGGCATTGAATTAAGTTCATTGTGTTTTGTTTTGTTTTTTGCTGTTGATGCTCTTGTCGAAAGCTGAAAGTGTTTTGTGTTTTGGTTTCTTTTCAGGCTAACTTCAATGACAAGTATGACGAGTACAGAAAGAAGTGGGGTGGCGGTATCATGGGTTCCAAATCCCAAGCCAAGACCAAGGCAAAGGAAAGGCTTCTTGCCAAGGAAGCTGCTCAGCGGATGTCCTAGAGATTCCTATTTTTGTTGCTTTAGGTTTGCATTTTTGTGTTTCAATGTAATGTTGGTCTATTTTAATTAAATGCATGGTTAGTTTTCAAAGACATCTTGCTGAATTGTCTCTACATACACTTTTGGATTAACACGAGCCTAAGTATTTTATTGTAATCTTCTACTCACTGCACCAATCCTGAATACAAACACGGTTGCCTATGGCAGCAGACTTTTGATAGAATCAAATTGGCATAGATTTTTGTCTCGAGTTTCATCTGTTTCTGCATCGCTTTTCTATTGTGGTTGGATCTGAAACTGAACCAGTATAAAGACGTTGACGCCTAAACTTAGGTTTGGATGCAAAGCATGGCACTAAATGTTAAATTTGGTGATATTGTTCTTTTTTTTGGGTCGGTTGGGGGGGGGGGGGGGCGCTCTGCCCCATGTCAAACCCGTGACTCCTCCTATGCAGACTTCTATCAAATGCAGCTAAACCAGGCAGGGATTAGAAATGAGGACAATATAGGGTAGTGTGGAGGAGAGCGAAGATCCACTTTCTGCTTTCTGTTTGCATCGATTAGGTCGTTATATACAAAAGCCAGTTTATCAATGCACTATAACCAGAAGCTGGTCTTGTCCATTTTGAATGGTTCACTGGGAAAATATTATAATCAAATATGCTTTATTTCCTGCACTCAACCATCTTCAACCTTGTAAGATTGTAAAAATGAAACCTAAGGAGCAGCTACATCTAAATGTTTCACAAAAGCCAGTTTATCAATGCACTATAACCAGAAGCTGGTCTTGTCCATTTTGAATGGTTCATTGGGAAAATATTATAATCAAACATGCTTTATTTCCTGCACTCAACCATCTTCAACCTTGTAAGATTGTAAAAAATGAAACCTAAAGAGCAGCTACATCTAAATGTTTCCCCTCAAAACATGGAAAAACTGGAAACTTCTCTGTTAAGGGTCCCTAGGAAATCAAGATATTAACCAAGATGTTGACAATGAGCATCTGCATTTGCACAACGTTTTCTGGAAGATGGAAAGATTGACATGCCATTCAAGCGAGCTGGGAGAGTTGCTGATCCATAAAATGATCATGTAAAAGGAGCCTCCCAACACCAAAGAGAAAGGCAAAATCCCAAATGCAACAACCAACATGGTTTCCTTTGCTCCTTTTGATAATAAATTAACCACCATCTGGATCTCTCAGACTAACAGATTTTCACTTTCTAGCCTTCTAGGTGCGCAAGGTTATTGATCTTGAAGAATTTTCTGCGTAATCTAAATCGCCATTTTGTTCTTCTTGACGCCACCTTCTTAGTTCACCCTCAACTGCCAGTTTTGCAGAATCTGCCATCTCTGCATTCCTAAGAGCCATATCTGTTGCAGCCTTAATCTCTTCAATTGCTTTCAGGTTAGCTTCCACTTTTTTGTCTACTTCCTTTTTCCTTGCATTGATTGCTTCCACCTGAGCCATGGCAGCTGTTTCTGTCCTTTCAATTAAATCTTCGGATTCCTTGATCTTTCCACTCAGAGATGCAAACTCCTCAACTGTTAATATGATCTTGCCATTGGCATCTGCATCTGAGACTCTACCTTGCATGTCAGACAACATCCTCATCTCCTCAATGGCTTTTTGTTCTGCTGCTTTTGCTTCTTCAGCCTGTTTAAAGGCATCCTCTAGTTTTTTCTCTAATTCTTCAGCCGCAACCTGCGATTTTTCAGCTTCTTGCTTCAGCTCTTGAAGTTGTATTCTCAATTCTTCCTCCTCTCTTCTTGAATTTTCTGTCTCCAATGCTAGCCTTTGAATCTTCATGTTTATCTCATTACCTACATCAGTTTCTTTGTCCTCCACCGAACCTGGTTCGGGTCCTGCATCTTCCTTGCTACTTTGTAGTTCACCAGTGAGGTCAGCAGCAAGAGCTTCTGCTGCTTGTTCCTTCTCCTTAAGTTCTTCGTGCTCTTTCTTCACTTGTTCTAATTCTGTCCTAAGGGAAGCCGCCAGGCTTCTGAGGGAGCTTTCTTCTGCAGCAACTTCTTGCAGTGTCCTTGTGGCCTCTTTCATCTCCTCAGTTATTAGTCTCACAGAATCCATTTCGGAAGCATGCGCCTCCTTCATCTGCTCCTGAAGAACCTGAATCTCTGCACTTGTTTCAGCAAGTTTGGCCTCTAGACTTTCGGTTAGTTCAGGGTCATATTCACTATTTAAGGCCGTCAATTTCACCTGCGCTTCTTCCTTATCAGTTTTGTAATAGCTTAGTTGGCTCTCTCTTTCTTGCATGACCTTCGCCTGTTCTTCTTGGGCTTGCGTGGTGGCAAGCTTCAACTGTTCAATTGATGCTTTCATGGTTGCAATTTCCTTTGAGAGTTCATTGACCTTTTCTAGGTTCAGTTTCGCCGATCGCTGAGCTTCTCCCGCTGTTTGGAATGCAGCCAACTTTGCCTCCAAAGCTGCATCAAAATCCTGCCTGATTTTGTTGAGTTCTTGCTTGGAAGCATCTAGTTCTTTTACAGTTGTCGAGTACTCTTTTCTTGCATGCTCTAATTCTCTTTTCCAAGCTTCATAGCCTATAGCTTTCTGGGATAGTGCCTTTTCAAGTTGTTTAGCCTTGTCCTTCACAACTTCAGCTGCTTCTATTGCTGACTCCTTAGACTCTCTCACACTGATGAGCTTCTTTGTCAGTTCCTGAAGAGTCACATTGGCCTTATCAAGCTCAGCAAGTGCTTTAGATTTCGTAGTCTCAGCACTTTCCAGCTGTTTCTTTATCTTGTTTAGCTCTCTTTGTGCCAAGAGAAGTTGTGTCTCCTTTTCCAGTACATTCTGCAAATCACACTTGTTACTAATTCTGAAACATAACTTCACAAAAAATGACACTATTAATCATGAAAAATGACACTATTGTTGAATCCCAAAAAGATGCTAACAAACGCATTTCTGCAAACATGGAAAATCTCCTATAATCGTGCGTGCCTTGACAACGCATTGTGGACTCATGTATTATTGTGTCTAGATTAGCTGTGAAAAAGAAGGCTATTTCAATTATCAATTATATGTATAATTCATTGTTTTAATAACTGATCATGATAAAATCAATTGCTATTTGGAATGAAACGAACGAGTACGGTACAGGTATCACTTATAAACGTAAGAGAGAGACGGAATTCAGAGTTGGTAAATGTAAAGAGGGAGAAAAATGAAAATAGGCGATCCAATCACATTTGTTTGCTATGACAAATCACTGTTCGTACCAAAAAGAATTTCTGAAATCAATTTTGTGTTTAGATATATTAATTGAAAAGAATTTTAAGATAATGTGTTTTGTTTTGAATTGTATAAAAAATTGCTTTTCATAGTAAATTACTAAAAGATAATATCAAATGATTTCTTTATATATAACACTTGATGTTTGATTTAGTAAAATATAATGAATAAATTGATAAAAGAACTCGCACAAGGCCACAACAAAATAATTAAGTAGATTATAAGCCAAATGTTGAAAAGATTCCTTTAGGAAAAAAGTGGCTTTCTAGTGAAAGAAAGATAATCTTTTGATTATACGCATTTTCAACTATTTTTGCCAAACAAGATATATAATCAATCTAAAACAGCTTTTATCCAAAAAAAAAAAAAAATTGGTTTACAAATAATTAATCTATCCCAAACACCCACTGATTGAATAGCATCAGGGTCATGCCAAGATATATAGGACATTTTCCCAGAGTGCGTCCTGAATGCTGATCAAGAAAAAGTTACATTTCATATTTGTTTACCTCTGAAGATCTTCTCTTGATAGAACCACGTCTTTCCCTGGAGACTGCCACCTCACCAAATAAACTAACAGCAGCTTTCACAGATTGGAATGGTGCCCTTGTGTCTATCTCTCCAATCTCTCCCCTTGGAGAACCCAAATCCTTTTGCTGATCTCTAGCTCTGAAGCTCATTATATTCTTTTTTTTCCAACTTGCAAACGGTATCTGCAAGATTATTAGCAATGAGTATTTCTGAAGTTAAAAAATCTTATTGTATGAAACTGCATAACATCACAAGCTCTTATATGTAATATGTTGAAATATTAACTTGAAAGGCCCTAGGATGCAAAATGCTTACGTGAATAAAACAAATATGAAGCCCCAGGAGTCCTTTTACTTGATCAGGTAGAACCCAGATAATGAAATTTGCAAAGCAATTGACCAACGGTGTAAGAAACTCAAAAGAGCCAAGATGAACACGTAGGTTCCTTTTAAGTCCAACCTCTATTTACCATTTTGAGACCATTGAAAACAAAGGAATATTCTAAAAGATGGTTGGTGCAGTTTGCTTGGATGTTGAATTGGATATGCTATTTTCAGCTCGAGGGGCAGAGAGGTTTGTGGTGGTGCTAACAGTAAATACCAACCGTACACAGCTGTCAAATACAAAAATGACCCTTTTCTCTCTGTAATTCTAATAGCATTGGGGATATATGTGGAAAATACAATTTGTAAGGATCCCCATAACAATTGTACCTAAGGTGACATGTTTTTCGATGTTGGCTAATGCTGGATATATACCTTATGTAGTAGAATGATACATCATTTTACAAAGGTGACAACTCAGTCTCTCTTTAGGATTCTAAATTTGGGATAGATCTATTGTTAATAAAAGTACAAAACACAGTCAATGAGGTTTGGTCCTCTAATGTTAAGTTGTAACAACTACTCATTTAATGCTACAACCACTTAACCATCGAAGAGGTTGAAGACGTCTTTGTCTAACATGTATCATTTAGGAACAATTGGTAAGAAAGAATAAGATACAAAGCTCTAAGATGAGATTGTGCTTTCAAAGTTTCAATGCGATGTGGTTGTTTTTCCTTCTAAAAGGAAATGCGTCTCCCTGTCTTTGTTTTTGTTGAGATGTATGTATTAAGGGAAGTTGCGGCTTAATGGGTGTATGGAGATTGTTAGAATGTTTAAAGAAAGCACCTGCAAGCTTTGATGATAACTATTTTGAAAGAGTAATGATACTTTATCCTCTTAAACACCTGCCCTCGTAGACTTCCTTGCAAGTAATTAAACCAGAGTATAATGTTGCTTATATATCAAAAAGTGAATAGTTGTAGTGAACACTATAAACAGAAAAAGAAACAAAATATTTGATGATAGGAAAAAAGTTATTTGAATATTGATTTTTTGGACACACAGATCTACACCTACAGAAAAACAATGGCGAGAATTGTAGAAGGATACAGCAAATAGGGTAAATACATACAATGCATGCGGTGCTCTTGGTATTTTCAAATAACAAGCCTCTTGGTGGTAGCAGGTGGAATCAAGAATTTGTCTCTATCTCTTTTTATGATATTCACCAAATATATTCACTTTTGGGCGCCATCCGTAATGCTCCTTATTAATCATGGTGTATAATGCACTTATGAGCTGTCCTAATCCAAATTGATGAAACATCTGTGTATCTAAATTCTTGTAGTGCACTTCAATGTTTCCCTAAATTTCCCAAATCTTCTCCTCACCTATCTTGCCTTCGCCGTCCTCCTCCATCGCAGCCCACCCAAACACCCATCCTTTTGGAAAACGAACATGTTGTAAAGCGTGGTCATGACTCCGTGAGTCAAGTGTTGGCGGAATCGCTATCAGCTCTCCCCACTGTCAAAAAGAGAAAGAACACAAAGAAGAAGAAGAAGAACCCAACCAATAATCAAATAACCACAAATCCTCATTTGATATCTTATTCCAAATCGCAATCCCTAAGTTTAGTTGCATCAAGACGCCATTGCTGGATATTCTTGTCTTTCTTTGTTTGTTTTTATTATTTTATTATTTTTTAATTTCCTATGGAAGATGCTTAGTTACCAAAAACGAAGCATATTTTGTACTACAAAAAGAGCTATTACGATATACTTCAAGTGTCGAAGGGTGCGTTGGATGACTAGATAAAGACGGCATATAGGAAGCTGGCATTGAAGTACCACCTTGACATCGCGAGAGAATGATTGATGATGATAATGGATTGAAGGAGGGAGAAAAGTAGAGGGCGTGGTTGTGTGGAGTGCGTTGTGAGATTTGGGGGTTCGTGAGAGGGTGACCGGTCAACACTGTAGTGGGGTGGTGTCGGCGGGCAGGGGTGGAAAGTTGGTAGAGTTGAAGGTAGATGACAGTGGAGGAGGCGTTGCAGTTGGCGGTGGGAGACTGCAGTAGCAGTTTATGGGAGAAAGAGAAAATTTTAGTGTGGATCTTAGGTTGAGGGTTTAGGATTATATCATCAATATGCACCTTTGGATGACATGATGCATGGTGCACTATTCTTAAGACAGAGCATAGTAAAACACGCCTTTTGGGGCTTGATATCGCGAGAGAATGATTGATGATGATAATGGATTGAAGGAGGGAGAAGAGTAGAAGGCATGGTTGCGTGGAGTGAGTTGTGAGATTTGGGGGTTTGTGAGAGGGTGATCGGTCAACACTGTAGTGGGGTGGTGTCGGCGGGCAGGGGTGGAAAGTTGGTGGAGTTGAAGGTAGATGACAGTGGAGGAGGCGCTGCAGTTGGCGATGGGAGACTGCAGTAGCAGTTTATGGGAGAAAGAGAAAATTTTAGTGCAGATCTTAGATTGAGGGTTTAGAATTATACCATCAATATGGACCTTTGGATGACATGATGCGTGGTGCACCATTCTTAAGACAGAGTATAGTAAAACGTAAAACGCGCCTCACTTTTTTGATATACAGATAACGTTGCTGATTCAATAACACTTCAACTTTTTTTGTCCCTTTCTAACATTTTTGTTTTTAATAAATGTGCCCCTTCTTTAAAGAATTTATGAAGATAAAGTTTGTACAAATATTATTATTCTTTTTTAAAAAGGATTTGAGCTCAAGTTGGCAATAATTTGTAAAAATATCTTTATCAATGATATAGTTAAAAGTATACATTTCTAGAAGAAAAATATATTTAGATAGAAAGAATGCTAAGTCGCTAGAAGTGAGTTGGTGGTTAGAGACTTATGTAATTTAGATAAGATCATAAATTCAAACATAATTGTCACTGATATAAAAAAAAAAAAAATAGAAAGAATGCTATTCATAATTTTAGTTATTTCTCCTTTAACCCCTTCAAGAATGTCTAATTATGCACGACTCAAATCTTTCAAAAGAAAATATGAATAATATATAAAAATTTTGCCTCATACTACCTCGTATTTTTACACTTTTCATTATTTGATTATAATGGAGTTGATTTTGACATACGCATTACAAATTCATATTAAATTATTTACTAGACTGGAAAAAAAAAATCAAATTTTTTGTGATATATATTTGATAGACCATTTTGTCATATTATTGCTAAAAAATTATATACTATATTTATGCAGAAAGGACACTTTTTTTCTCTGTACAATGCAGAAAGGATTATTTAGTAGATAAAAAGGAAGGAACAAAGTATTCTTTCATGGCACACGCCACTCACAAACACAAATGTCTGGGAGAAGCTTTTAAACCAACAGGTAGAGCCCTCACATTGGCTCATTGGCCCCATCTAATCATCTTGGTGTTTTTTCCCCTTTTTTCTTCGATTCATCTTAGTTGTACACTGCACCCTTGACCTGTAAATCTTCTAAAACGTTTGCGCTTAACCTTGAATTTTACAAGCAGTGGCTGGCTCGAAGGTTAGATCATTCCTGCAAGTTCAAATATTGACAAGGTTTTCTGTTCTCTACCCTCCCAAAACCACTTTCTAATTGGATTGATCACACCCAAGTTTCATGCTCAGCGAAAAATATCCTAGAAGAAAACAACGGGAGTATTTACATAGAAGAAGTGTTTTATTTTAAGAGAGAATGATACAGAAGAATGTTGAATCTTTCAAATTCACTGCTTAACCTTTAATCAATCGATGGCAATTGTATTTGTATGTTACATGAAACGATTCATAATTCCATCCGGAAGGTTGTAGTAACCATAACATTAGCTTTACATATAAAATGCAAGGCTACCATCATTGTCATACTCCAAAAGCTGGCCTTTGCCCCAAGCCAATCAAAAAACGCGCCTAAAGGTAAGATTAATGCGTGTAGCTTCTGCTTTTGCACGCTTAGGCACAGAGTGAATCCAATCCCTTTGGGTATAGCCTCTCATCACCAAAAGGGATCCATGCTTAAGTCTAAAGGTATGCTGATCAGCATGGCTACTCTTCTTTAATCGCTTGCTCGAAGGCTCATCACTTCCATCTGGAGGTCCACACCAAAGGATAATATGTTCATGAGCAACCAAATAAAGGTCAATTGTAATTGTATTATGAGTAATGTTATTTGTATATAAAAGTGGATATCAAGAGTAGACATCATAGAGAGAGACACAAAACTTGACCCCACCGACCACCATCAAATGCTTTGTGTTTGTTTCTCTTTATGGTGTCTACTCTTGATATACAGTTTTGATGTATAAATAACATTACTCTTGCATTACACATGTGACATACAAAGAGAGAAAGACAGAGAGAAAGAGACTCGCGATCTCCATATTTGTAGAAAGTAGAACAGAAAAAACACACACACCCCTCAAATGCCGGAAATGTATGAGAATTTTAAATGCAAAATTCTTTCAAAAACTAGAAAGCAAAGAACAAAAACACAGAAGCACACACTAGAAGTTCTAATACAGATAAAGCAGGAGAAATGGGGGAAGGCATGAAACAGAGTTGCATGGTTGAAATGCAGTGATAACACCAGTGACAGAAGAAGTCATACCACAAGATTTTTTACACGGCTTCTGCTTCAAGATGAAATCACGTTCACATCCAAAAGATAAAGAAGCAATTTCAGGTGTTGGTCCATAAAGCTTCTCATCATCAGCATGCCAACCAACATAATCATTACCACCTTTATACCTATTTAAGAGTAAGCTATTAAAACTACTCCCAGGGAGAGCTTTATGGACCTTCAGAAGTTAAGTAGAAAAATATTAAGTAAGATCAACAACATCACTCAAATATAATTATCATTAGCACAATTGATCAGCAACAATTTTGATAAAGTATCACTCTTACGGCATCCAACATGTCTTTAAGCAGCGGATAATCATCCCAAGAATATGCATGCGGTTGATAGCCACTGTAAGTTAACTCAGTCAACCCAGGACTTGCAACATAACATGTGTCTCGAGGCTGCAAAGAATTACATTACATTACAAACACTACAACTTCACAAGGTTAACATCATTCATGAAAAATTTAAAAAAGAAAAAAGGTAACCCATTTAAGAGTAATATACATTTTTAAGGATTTAATTTTGGTACGCTCTCAGTCATAGTACTCAAAAATCGTACATACCATGCATGACTGGTTTCGCATTGCATCAAAATTATTCTATTTTTTTACTAATTACCAAAAAATAAAATAAAAGAATTAACTTTACAATTAGATTAATACTTAATTATTAGCTTTATTAAGATTAGTTTAAGAAGAATTAACAAAAATGACCCATGGGACCAAAAATGAAGGAAAGAAAACAAAAGATGGGATTCTGAAGGAACCCCACGATTTATTGTGGATTGAATTTGAAGGAAAGCAATGTGAATAAACCTGAACGCAAGATTTTCCGAAGACGCGAATGGTGGGTCTGGTCCATGGGATCTCGTTGTCGAGGTAATGGAACCATTTCCATGACTGTTCGGAGGGAATTAGCCTCTGAAAGTAAACGACGTCGCTTCCGTTTCCGAGGTCCACCGTCTCTCTCTTCTTCGCGGTGTCGTTAGGGTTCGCCACAGACACCGCCTTCAGCTTCAACACGTTCATCGATGGCGATGCCGTCGCAAAATGTTCAAGTCGTGGTTAACTCTTCTGTGAACGACCTGATTAACTCTTCTAGTGTCAAATGAAAATGGCAATGCAACTTTAATTTGCAAAGAATATAATTAATTTCTATGCGCTGTTTTACACCACCAGCTAATAAAATTTGAAAAAAATTCTAAATTACGACAAGTTACATTATCGTACATTTTCTTCAAATTCTATCGATTTAAAGTATAAAATTATTTTATATTATTAAAATATAAAAATTAATCTCATTTATAAAATTTCATTGATTTTATCTTATCGAAAAAATTACATAGAATTGGATTTTACATAAATGGATAAAAAAAAAAAGTATACATATTTTTAGAAATTAACTTTTGGGATTAAATTTGATGCATTATCAATATAAAAGAATTTTATATTATTATATAATTAAAATTTTTATTTATAAGATTTTTTTAAATAATAAATAATTAAATCAAATACTTTTACTAATATGATAATATATGATTGGATATTTGTATAAATTTTTTTTTACAACGATAGTGCATAAAAATCAAATTTTTAAATTTTATTACTTTTGTTTGATATATTGACAATGTAAAATGTTTAATTAAATGTCTCATTTCTTATTTTAATTTAGCTGTATGTTTTTGTGTTAATTTACTAATTTAAGATTTAATTAATTAAGGGTTCAATTTTGATGTATTATTATACTATCATCTAATTAAATCATTAATTTGCATAACCATTCAAATTATAGATGTAAAAATCAAGTATATTTATTAATGTAATATTATATAATTATATAACAATATAACAAAAATTTATATTGATGGTGCATCTAAGTTAAATTTATTAATTAATTAGTATTGTAAAGAAATCTTATGGGTAAAAATTGTGAAATTAGAAATATTTTTTCGGTCAAATCTCAATATTGTAAATTGGTCTATGTTAGTGCTTATATGACATAATTTAAACATGTTATATTCACATAAGAGGAGATTTCTTTGGTATCCTTGATAGTTGTAAGGTTCAAGATTGTGTGACTCATGCATTTACCTAAACTCATCGAGTGTAAAGTAAGCTAAAATCATGAACTTAACTTATAAGAGTTTACATATTTTGAAAATTATATTAAAAAATAGACTTAAATATATTTTTAATCCTTTTAAATATTTGATTTTTTGGATTTGATCCCTCAAAAATTTTTTGCTTAATTTTGGTCCTTTATTTTTTAGACATTATCAATATTAGTCATATCAATCGAGTCTTATTAAGACTAACGCATTAGAACGTGAGATTTTGGCATATATTAATGTTAATTAGATCTCACATTGCCACATCAGCACTTAACAGCACTCAATTGATAACAGGGACTAATATTGATAATATCTGAAAAATAAGGGATCAAAACCAAATAAAAAATTTTTGAGAGACCAAATATGAAAAATCAAATATTTAGAAAGACAACAAACATATTTAAGCCTAAAAAATATTTATAAAACATAATATAATAAATTTATGATAAAGGAAACACAAGTCAAGATATTGTTTATGACCTTATAATGGCTAGGGGTGTAATCGGATCGGGTTAATTTAGGTTTAGGGTCAGTTTAGTTTGGTTTTAAAGAAAAAAATTGACCAAATCCGAACCAAATTGAACCAAAATTTGGTTCATGCAATTGGGTCACATTTTTTTTCCCATTTCTAGGCAATAAATACATACAAAAAAATGCCATAAAATATCACAAAATTTCAATTTGACATTTTTTTTTAATTTTATTTACAAATTTCTAGTTAACAACCTACATGGCCAAATTATGGCTTATTAGCTACACATAAATTACTAGTCAATAACATAATTAATAATAACAAGATATCATAACATGATATAATTAAGCAAAGGTGAAGAAAATTAAAAAAAAAAAAAATCTGGTCATTGGTTCGAGTACCAAGTCATCAAGTTTAAGATTACAATACTCAATGATCAAACCAATGATGATCGAATTTGGTTGGATTCTACCTAATTAGATGTAATGGGCCAAATCAAACCAAACAGATTTAATTTGTTCGATTCAATTTGTCAGTTTCAATGGATTTCGAACCAACTTACACTCCTAAAATAATGGAACAAACATAAGTCAAAAAGTATGAAATACGAGTTAAAATCATAGAATAATAGCATGTGAGGACATCATGATGTTAATAATCAAAATAACTTAAGATGCCATGTCTGCAATTTTGAAGGTCATAATTAAAAGTGATGTTTATAAAAAACTGCATTTTAGTGCTTAAGAGATCAATTTTTAACCAAAAAAATGTAGTTGTAAGTTCACTTGAATTTATTCAAGTTTATGTGAGTTTATCGAAGTTTACCTGAGTTTGTTGAAGTCTGAGTTTTAAAATAGGTTAGTCCAATTTAGAGATCTGAGTGTGAACTTATGAGTTACATTGAGAGTTTAACAACTATAGTAAGCATACCAATACCATTTATTAATGAGTGACCTATAGTTGTTAAACTTTTCATGTTACACTTAAATTGTTATGAGTTTGCAATCCTACTATACAAAAATAAGCTAATCCACATACAAGCTCTCTTTTTGAGAAACTTGTACAAGTTTAAATAAATTATAATAAAATTAGTAAATTCTCAATTCTACTAGCTAGCTTATAAGTTTAAATTTATATTTAGTTTTGAATAAATTTTCAAGTGATTGATCTTAAGAAATTTGATAAAAGTTTTTAAACAATAATTATATACATAATATTAAAATAGTACTTCTTCTAAAATTTTCATACAAAATTTGTTTTCTGCTCACATTATATGGTTAGAAGTTCTAAAGTTTTCATACAAACTTTATTTTTTCTTACATGCAAAATTTAGTTAAAATTCATTCAATTTAAGACTAATATCATAAGTATATTATTAAAAATTACTCTATTTAAAAATGTCATGTAAACAGTACATGACAAAATTTTCTTCTTACTTTACGTGATTGATAGTTCAAAAAAAAAATTTAAAAACCCTCGTGTAATTATTTTCTTTTATAATTTTTTATATAACATAACATATTTACTAAAAATGAAAATGTAGAAGGGACACGAAAATAATAAAAGATAAAAATTAGACAAATTATATTATTTTAATATTTTTAATAGATTTCATATTTTAATTGAAAGAAAAATGAAAAAATTTCTTTTTGATATATTTCTTTTAATTATTTTTTTTATAAGAAGTTGATAAATGAAGCTCGTATTTTTATTTTTCTTCTTCTATGCTTGAGGATAGACCATTAAGAAATGTATATTAATCATCATAGATCAATATTTTCATTATAAAAAATTAAGATGAATATAAATTCAAATAAATTTTATAAATAATAATAGAGTATGTTGGTTGTAAATAAAATAGTTACATATTTGATCAAATTTTCTTTAAAATTGATATAAGTCTATATCACTCAAAGAAAGACAGTTGCTTCAATAATTTTAATTATTATATAAATCCATAAAAAGTAGAAAGATTTGATTGTAGATTCTGAATAGATAAAGAAATTAAGTGCTTGTTATGAAAAGTAAAGATAAAATATATGGAAAAAATGGTAAAATATTATGATTAATGATTATTGCCTATGCATATTATTGCATAATAAATTGCCTAATGAACAATTACAAATTTAAGTTATAAAATAGTTTCCAATATTTGTAATTGAAATGTTACTATATTATGATTTGTTTTTGTTATTAAAATTTTAAGTAGAGTATAACTATATAATAATTACAAATTACAATCAATTTTGCATACATATATGGACAATATATTTAGCTACCAAGATATATTTTTAAATTAATTTTTTTAGTATGTAATCTTTTACAAGTTTGTAAATCAAATTTGTGATTTCAATTTAACAAGACTTTACAAGTGTATTTAAACTCTCAAGTTTGTTAATTTTAGAATGAGTAACATTTAACTATGAATCCACTAACTTAATGTGACTTAATATTAACAATTAACTCAGTATAAATTTGTGGAATCCTTGATAATTTGAAGGTATTGGAGATACACCTTTCAACTAATGAGTGCATAGATTAGTTGATGAAGAGCTATTCTAGTTTAACCATAGGCCTTAAATTCAAGTCTTGCATTAAAACTCCAAAGTGAGAGCTTTGCTGTCTAAGTAATTCTATCGGACTAAAGCAAGATTGCCTCCTGTAGAGGTTGGTTTCAGATAAAAAGCACCTAAGAATGCACAAGGTATTGGTAATCTTATCACTAGTCTGCAGACTTCTACATGTACAATTTACATTTATACAATAAATCGTATAGATTTTATTGAAAAGAATTAGTTTTGATACGCAATTAATATAAATTACTTTATATCATTAGTTCTGGTTGATGCACTGCCTTTTATATATCATTAGTTACTTATATATTTATTATATTATGATATATACAAGACCTTTAAAGTAATTATTACAAAAACTATTTAAAAATAAATAAAAATTAATAAAAATAATACATTGTTAAAACTAATGTAATTTACATTAAAACTACATCAACCTTAAATGTAAATAAGAACAAAGTAAACCATATAGAAAGCTCCTTTTGATTATTGAAAAACAAGTTATTAGATTTGTCATTTTGGTACATAAATTTGTAATTTTAACAATGTAACAAATTGGCAAGCATCAGAACCCATTTTTCCCTTGCCTTGCCTGAGACACAACACCACCAAAACCTATACAATGCCCAATAAGTTCTCATTGCGAAAATGAATGGCCAATTTTCCACTAGTTCTTTTGTGATGTAATACAAAGTAAAACAAACAAAACACACCATAAAAACTAACTAAAGAAGCCAAAGATCACAACTTGTTCATTTTGGAAATGCTGCTTCAAATAACTTGCATCAAACTGGGGAATGGGGATGAGGCATTCAGAACTAGCTGCTAACTTACAATTGAATATGCATCTATAAAGGAATTAATCAAAAGCACGACTCAACTACACACATATAAAAGAGAAATGATAGGGGGACTCATCACTCATCCACCATTGGATGGGATGTGGACCCAATCTAAGTGAGGTCCACACTCCATTCAATAGTGAATAAGTGATGAGTCGGTATGGTATCCCACCAAAAGTGAGGCCCCTCAACATTTCTCCATATAAAATGTTACAATTATGATATTGTCAGAGGTACTATGAGGGCACTTGCAATTTCTGCACTATGTTTGGGGAGCAACAGGTGTGATCAACTTGATGGTCAATTCTATCTCCCCAGACTCCACCCCACGAAGCCTTAACCAAACATTCTGCACAACCTCACCATTAACACAATTGATGCTGCTTTCGCGGACAAGACAGTTTTCACTGTCAGGTACGACCTTCCTTAATGTTGTCTCACCAGATGAGACTCTCAAGATATCTCTTAATCTAGCTGCAGAGACTAATGGTTGAAGGTTGAGGAAAGCATTTCCCATCTTGTCATCAGACTTCAAAAGATCTTTATCAAATACCTCCTATATAAAATACCATAAGTTATACAACATGAATACATAATAAATAACACCTTGAACTCAGAATCCAAAAAATTACACAAGAAAAATGATCAATATATTGCACATTTACAGCAAAATGCACGAACAAGAGGGACTGTAACTTGGTTTAAGTAACAGGTCTCAAAGCCTGAGTCTTAAAAAGAGATAGATGGTACCATAAGACCTGAAAGTCAGTGGCATAAATTTTTCAGGGATATTAGATGAGCCTCTCTTAAATTTGCATTAAACACCCCCCCTCTCCTTTTCTTTTGCTTTTTTTCATTTTTGCTCCCTACCACATATTTAAGATGTCAAGAAAAATTGCTATGCTCCCATTTTAAACATTGGTGGAGTTCAGAAATTTGGGTTTTGTTCAACTTTCTGTCCCGATGCTATAAAATCCATAGCATTGGTATGCATGCTGCTGCAACTGCAGTAACAACTTTAGCATACAATATACGACTTATTAATCATGAGAAGACTTCCTCGGGGATTTGTGATTTAGGCATGAACAAAACAAAGAAATGGAAGGACACACAAGATACTCGGAGAGCTTCATTTAGATGAATATTGGAAAACAGCAAAGGTGAAAATTAACCCCACAATAGTGTTGGTAAAATGAATATTGAAGAACCAGAAGGGGCTTTACAAGCACAATATTCAGCATAACACTCAAGCAGCAACATGCCAGTTGAGATTTGCTAATACCTAGGGAATTTGCTGATGCTGCAAAAAACGGGCGCTTGAACCAGCGATTAATCAATTCATTTGGGTGTGGCTCTCTGGCTCACAAAATTGTTAGCTACTCATAGATATAAGATTTGAGCTAATATTACCCAGTGAATTACTATTTAGCTTTACTTTTTAGGCCATCTTAAGGGGTTCTCCAGTCAACCAACTTCAAAACTGAAAAGTAGAGAAAATATTGGGAAATCTGACATCTTGGGGTTCAACTACTTCAATATATTCAAGAATCAGCACAAACATAAAAACTTGAAGTTTTGAACAATCTGCATAGTTCCAAATTTACAACTGCCTACGCTGGGAAACTCACCAAATTCAGAACTCCCAATGGTTCTGTCAGGTTGAAATTCAGCTCTTCATTCCAAACAGGATTCAAACAGCTATTAATGACCTTGGTCTTTGCTGTCTGGAACAGTTTAATAAAACATTTCAAACATTTTGGTGGTTAGAATATGCCACACAATGTTGATGTCAGGGGGAACAAGACAAAAATGAAATTGAAATTTAAATCGGAGTTACCTGATTGCCTAGTTTGAGCACAACATAAGGATCGCTGCTCTTGAAATCCCGGATCACCAACCTTTTCCCTTGCACAACCATGACCTTTAGCTGCCCCAACTGTTCACCCATTATACTCCTTCTAACAAGTTAAATCACTAATCAGCCAAGGTCGAGATCACAACACAAAATATGTAGCTGAAATATTCAATGCTTCTGCAGATAATAAATCCACCCCCCCCCCCCAAAAAAAAAACCCCAAAACAAAAAAAGGAAAAAAATAAAGTCCCAGTTTTCTTTTGACCCAAATAAAAAATAACCAAGGAATTATGAACCCCATTTTTTTTGTGCTTTTGTTTGTTTTTTTTGGGGGGGGGGGGGGTCGTTTAATTAGATTTATCAAGGGAATTACCATGAAATCGAATGCAAACACAGTAGAAAATGAGCTAAACAGGAGAATAGAATAAAGCATGCATATTCTAGCTTGAGCCTTTTCAAGTAATCAAATGTTGCAAAGTAGCTAAAACAACATCATGGAAACCAGAGAAGAAGAACAACCCCAATAACACCGACAACAAAGAAAACTTCGATCATTCAACCAAATAAGAAACCAGCAGCTGGAGAATATATATATATATATATATATCTCAGTGAATCCGAATCAAATAAACAAAAGAAATGAATTGTAGGTAGGACCCCAAATGAACGGTTGAACACTTTTCAACAACATTGCTTCAACTAAAAAGATAAAAAAAAAAATGGATTATAAGTCCTTGTGGAAGCTATAAGCCATAAAACAAAGCAAACAACAAAGCAGGAAAAAGGTAGAGAAAAAGAAACAACTCACCAATGGGATGTGTACTGTATGAGGGGTAACTATGTGTGTTGGTTGGATTGTGGTGATGTGTTGTTGCTGTTGTTCTGAATCAGCAACCAGATATCAGCATCAGATTTAATGGCAGTGGAACAACCTTGTCCACCGGCACCTACAAGTAGCCAAGGAGAACTCGGTTCCAGAGTTTATATAGACAAAGAGACATTCTTCCATAAATATATATAAATTTAACATATCATTAGCCACATTCACAATAAAAAATTTCCACTAACTTGGTTCAATGTGCACTTCCTTATTTTTTCAATTCATTAACTTTATTGTAAACATGCCACAAAATATAAGAGGTAAAACTTAAATTTATATTAATAATATTTAGTTAGTTCAATTTTGGTATTTATTTTTTTAAAATAAGGTGTTCAGTTTGAATAGAATAAGCATACGTTTGCTTCATTTTTTTTTTATAAAAATTACTTATTTTAATTTTTACTCAAAAATTAAAAATAATTTTTTTGAACTTTTAAATAAAAACTGAAATAAATAATTTTAAAAAATAATTTATTTTTCACAAAAAACTTAATCAAACACACTTTAAATAATAAAAAAATAACAATTTTATCGATATAATAAGATGATATAATTCAAGTTAGATTAGGGTTCTTTGAATAACATCATTTTATAATTTTATAATTTTTTAAATATTAAAAATTATATTTTTTTATTTTTTATTTTATTTAATTATATAATTTATTACTTTTTAAAAGATCAATTTTACCTTTTTTTTTAAAAATTAAAATGTCTAGTTTTTTAAAAATTATTTTTTAAAATATTCAAAAGAAGCTCTTTTTTTAATGTAATAAAAGAAGCTCTCATATTATTATGTATTTAAATAAAGAATAATAATTTACTTTTTACATATTCACATGAGGCTTTAAAAATGCAATTTACCCGAATCGCCCTTAACTTGAAACCATTGATCTTCAAGTACTCAACCTCTTTAAAAAAATAATAATAATAATTTATACTTCAATTGAACAATGTGTGTTGTGCTAGAAAAATGAATTCTCTTAATTAAAAATTTTATATAATTTTATTATATATTAATTTTTATTATTTATTAAAAAATAAAATAAAATAAAATATAAGATTATAAAAATATTTAATTAATATTAAATTTATCATATAAAATTTTTAATTGAAACGATCCATCTACCATCGTGTAGATAAGAGAAAATGTGGAACTCACACTAGTCGGTCAAGGGATATAATTACTATTCATTATGCTTGGCCGCAGGGCTGACCAGACCTCGTCCTTTTTTTGTAAATGCCAATTTACCACACTGTCCCTTTCAAAGTGTTGCAGTGCGTGCGCGTTTTGTGACTAAGTTCACTGCTGACCCTGACAACGCTTTTTCTTTCTTATCTGTAAACAAAAACAGTAATGTTATTCCTGTCAAACACCAACTAACGTATTGTCAATGTGCATGCTGTGTTTCAACTTTCAACCGCGTGCGCCACAAAGCTCGCTTTTGCTACAGTCAAATCTTTTCCTTTGACATGGCCACACGGTCCTATATCATAGTCTCCATATTTTGGACTCCTAAGCGCATGATAATATTTTTTCAATAGTCTTGGATAAAACATTAATCATAAATTATTTTCAATATGAATTAGTTCATCTAGACACGTGTACAACTGTATATATTTGAACAATCTTCATTTATAGTTGCCACAAGATTAAGAAATAGCCAAGTGAGTTTCTTTGTTATTCGTAATATGAAGGTGTTGGATCACTACAAATGGCTAGCTGGCTGCCCAACCAAACTCGCATCTAATCCTCTCATAGTACTAAAAACGCATGTATTATGAAGTAAGATAAATTTGGAGCAAGTAATTATGATATTTGGTTTATCGTTCAGAAATATCCCAGTTATCATCGCTTTAACTAAAATCTTCATATTTTTACACACTATTCCTATTAAGAAGTACACAAACAAAAAAAAAATTGAGCTAAAAAAAGATTTGGGAACATTATAAACTTCTCCTGTTTTAATAACTTATTGACACTAAGGATGCGATAGTTAGTGGGCAAGTGTTGTGACTTACTCGTATGTGGTTAAGTAACTAATTATGTCGGCACCAAAAATCACGTTTTAAAAGTACTTTATTTGGCTCATATATCGATATAAAATTAGACTAACATAAAATTAAGCTTTCTCGTATATATATATATATATATATATATATGAGCTGCGTGAGATATATTAACTAGTTTCTTAAAAAGATTTATATATACATCTACCATTATTTGTCATTCATGAGTTCTAAGGTAATATTAATTATATTTTTTTAATTTTATCCTTATTTTTATTCTCTCATCTACTTGTAATAACTATTTTACAATTTTTAAAAAAAAGTAATTTTTTCAAAATAATCTACATTTTTTCTTATATTTATGTAATTTTAATAATTTCTTAATCAGTATACCAAAATATTAAAAGACAGTTATAAGTGAATGAAAAAAATACAAAAAATGTGTTAAATATATTGATCTTTCATCAACACTTATAATTTCAAGATCCATACATAATTTTCTAATTTTAAAAACCAATATGACCGGCACTAATGATTTTAAAAGCAAAAAGGATGATTTACTCCAATATTTTTTTTTCGAAATTTAGTTGGGAAAGAAGTATGCAAAAGCAATGTCCTAGAATATGGTTCAAATAATTATTTTATTTCCAAAGGATAATTGTCATCTAAATGTTTCCAAACAATAATATTTTTATCACTTGCATTATACATTACATATCTATTTATAATATATTAATTCTGAAACCAAGGTTGTAGCACAATAATTTACTGCCACTTTAGATGGTCCAAAACTTTACCACATTAACTTCTTATTGGAGATGGCTTTCTTTAATTTAACTTACTCTCTCATCAACCATTTTGTTTTTGTTTCTACTCTTTACTCCTTGCATTACCATAGTTGTTTTATTTCTCCTCTTTTACATTACCATACTCCTCTTTATGCTATCATTATCCCCTCAAATGATGCCAACATCCTGAACTAGTGGCCAAGGGTGGCCATGGAGGGCGCCATTAGCAGCAATGATGCAAAAACAGTGCCTAGCCTTGGTTGGTGCGGCCATCGACAACGTACATCGAACAGTGTCCGAGCTTCCCCAGCAACAAACCGGTGGTAGTGTGACCAACAGTCGTCATCCTTCCTTGCCTTCCTCCATTGCAACAGTAGGCGCCCAAGACCTATCTCTGTGGTGCAAAACGAAAAGATAAACGGTACATAAGAAGGTTTTTTATGCTTGCTCTTTCTCTCTTCTTTCTTCCATTCTAGAATTCTTATTTTGTATTGGCCCCCATTACTCGCAGGTTGCTTCCTAATGAGAGGTTTCAAAATAAGAAACACTTTTGAAGCTCACTCATGTAATAATTTGCCTTGGCCTCCACCCGCCATTGCTCAATCACGTCGATAGCTACCACAGGCCAAGAAATTCGCTGCACCATCGACCACGGGCTGTCAATAGGACCACAAGACAAATCAAGGTAAATCTCACAAAAATAAATCTTCAGTGGTTGCATTTGATTAATGAAGAAAGGTTATTCATTTAGAGGGTTCAAAACAGGGTGACTTTGTATGAGAAATTTATATACTCTATACTTGGGTTTGATGTTTATAGTATCCAATTATATAATCACATGGTGCAAAAAAAACTTGCCCAATTCCAAGAAGGAAGGTTGAGAACAAAACAATTACTTAATTTGAAAAGAAATACGATGTTAACTGCAAATTTAGGTAATTACAAAGCCTTTTATAATGTGCTCATCATAAAGGAATTCTTAATAGAAGTCTTATATATAGTTGCGCAAAGTGGATAATTGATTTGATAAACTTGGTATCACACATAGGTTAGAAGCAAGCTTCTATCCAAGTAATGCTAAGCACACAAGACAGATCTTCTCAATGTTAGTTTGTGATGTTTTGAACGAAAAGTAAGATTTTTTTTTCCTTTTTGTATTCACATGCTCCAGGTTTTAATTTTAGTGTTGTGAAGAGGCTTATACAGCTTACACCTTCAGCTACAAGGTACTGTTGATCCCTCTCTCTCTCTCTCTCTCTCTCTCTAATTGATTATTTTAACATGCAGTCAGTCTATCTAACCATGGTATTGACTTTTGAACATTGCATAATATCGATGCATGTTTTGGACTCTAAGGTGTTGCCTCAAGTCTAAAGCTGGGTATTTGAGTTGATCTTTTTGCATAACATAGTTGTTAATGAATAATGACATACTAATTACTGATTAGAGTGCAATGCTCTAAAATTTAGCTAGATGTCCTTACTTGTGCATCTCTTTGGGATACAAAATACATTTTTCTTGCTTCTTTGTTGGTTTGTGCTCATGTTTTCTGAGAAGGGTTTTCTTTATTAGCTATGAAGCAAAAAATGGAGAACTCCTTGGAATTGATCGTTATTTATTTATTTTTTATTTTGCTTCTTCCTTTGCTTAATTTACTTTAGGACTTAATTCAAAGGATCCCTTAGCCTCCTATTCTTTATTTCTCTACTCTTTTAATAAAATCTTCTATTTATAAAATAGAAGAAAAAACACATAAGAAGAAATAGTAGGAAAAAGATATCTTGAGAAGAGCTCAATATAGAAGGGCTCCCCAAGCCTTTTGCATTCTATCAGAGAAATTTCTTGAAAAATCCCATGTGCAAAGGCAGCTGAGCCCCAAAGAGAGGCATTTAAAAATTAATTGAAAGTTACATATTATTTACTCATTTCTTATTGAGATTTAGCTTACATATTATATGGCATATATATTTGTTTATGACATATCCCAGGCAATTGAAGGAGAAATAAAAGTAAGACTAAAAAGTAAGATCTTTTCTTGTAGACAAGGATGTCCACTGGGTTGGGCCAATCCATGAACCCACAGGTTTTGGCCCAACCTAACTCACAAAATATGGATTGGGCTAAAAATTTTCTAACCCACAAGGTATGAGTTGGGTTGTGGGTTTAGAAATTTTCAACCCACATAATCAAACCCAACCCAACCCAACCTATCCAATTTTTTTTTTTTGTCTTAAACTTGTGAGCTTAAAAGAGTTGTTATGAGAATTCAATGGATTGTTTGGATGACAATGAGTATATGGAAAAAATTGAGAGTGAAGTTAGTGATTATATCAATCCATATGCTATATGTGATGACACCGACTTCAACTGACTTATGTAATTTGTTATGTCTTTAGAACTTATGGATGTTTTACTTGAGCTTATGTATATTCTTTTAAATTTATATATGTTGAGACTTAGAGTATCTTTATCGTGTTCGTTAATAGACTCGTATTCAATTATATATTTTGATATGTTTCAACAGGAATTTTTTTCTTTTTAATGTATATCAAACCCACGGGTTTAACTCAACCCAATCCACCAATAAATGGGTTAGGTTGAGTCAGGTTGAAAGAAAAAAAATTGCTCAACCCAACTCAACGCAACCCACTGATTAAGTGAACAGGTTGAACAGAAAAAGCTCCCAAAAACCACCTAACCCAACCTACGGACAACCTTACTTGTAGATACCTATACACAATGATTCATCAAAGTACCCATCTATATACTATTGTGCTTTGATAAGGAGCATCCTAAGTATGGATAATGGATTAGAAAGCACTCTCTAGTAAACTCTTTCATATATGATAAACTATTAGCAAAAGGAAGTAAAATTGACATATACAACAGGACAATTAATTTTCAAGCTATATATTCATTTGCCAAGAACATTGCCTACTGTCATGATTTGACCACGATATCTTATCTTTTAAGCAAATGATTTCCTTATATAAAACAACATGTTGTTTAGCCAAAAGAAGGAAAAAAAAAGATAACATGTTGGTCAAATCCTCCTGTTTATTAGCAAGATGGCTTTATTGGCCATACTCTTCATATAACATCATTAATCATCATTAGACATCAAAGTGAAGGAAACCTACAATCAATTTTTCAAACCTTACTTCATATTGTACACGTGCAAGTAAGGCAACAATATCATAAGCTTTCACTTTCACATTCATTTACAGAAAAAACTTATTCATGTTAACAAAGTCCCTCTAATTTTAGAAATTACTCTATATTGTGTACATGTGCAAGTAGGGCAAGGATAGCATAACCATTCACATTCATTTATGGATAAAAACTTTTCCATGGTACTAAACTCTTTCTAATTTTATAAACTATGCTTTTAAGATTTTCATCAGCAAATTGTTCATGCTTCCATTCAAGGGCCCCGTGCTACTACAATAAATGACTATAGTGGTAAGTTGTGTAACAAATGTAAAATTTAGCAATTTTATGAATATTAGCAAAATACAATAGGCAAAGAAAAGCCTAGGATCAGTTTCATTATGATCTATTGTTTAAGACTTTTGTAAAGAGAAAGTTGAAGCCATTATGAATTCCTTTGTCTCATGAATGGTTTTCCGTTGCAATAATGGTTAAAGTCCTGACATTATTGCACCCTCTACTATGCATGATAATTCTGGTAGGTTTTGTGTTCAAATTGAAACATGAGTTTTGTTAAAACTGATAATATATTTTTTCTTTCCTATTTTAATATTGTTCATTTTTTTTTTATTTTTGCTGTTTAAATATACAAAATTGTTCTATGGCATCAATTGCCTGGCAGTTTGTCAAACATGTAAGCTCTTAAATTCTTATTCCATTATTATTTACTATAATCCATGCTAATTTGTTTTGCTTAATATCCATTTAAATTCACATGTACAAAATTTTATTCATAAACTTATCAATAATTTTATAAATTTAATTTAAATGCATTGACAGTATAAAATAATTTTATACTGTTAGCCAATAGAAATAATAAAAAGTGCCAAGTCATACAAATAACTATCCATTATAATGAATGACCCACCATGGTTTCTTATTTTCCCCTATTTCTATTGATTGATAGTGTAAAACTATTTTACATTGTCAGTACATATCAATTAAACTCTAACTTTATTTATTTCAATGTTTACACTTTAAAAATGTGTTTACATTTTAACAAATTTGATTGGTGAAGCTTGAAATTTTGAAAGACCAACATACACATGCTAAGTTCTATGGAGCACCACACAGGTATGAAGAAAGAATACAAAAGAATCAATATTATAACCATATGAAATTCTTCATTTGTTGCATGGAAGGATGGATGTAACTCCCATTATCAAAACCGCCACCTCCTTTGCTCCATGATTTGCTTGATTATTGTCTAAACAACATCGCAAAAACTTTTAGGCGTAATATTCAAACTTATAATGCAGCTTTGGGCCGTAAGGGCTGCACATTTTTTTTATTTTATATTACTAGACTTTTATTTTATCATAAATAAATAATATTTCAATTTTATTACACAACAATTCCACTCCTAGTTATTCTTACTATATTTACAAAATAATTTCTATGCTTGTGCAGGTCTCGATCTAGTTATATAAAATTGGTAGGAACTAAATTTTTTTGGGACAAATGAAAGACTGCATCACCGCGAACAATTCAAACTCATCATGACCGTGGAACTCATTCCAGTTCAGACGTCAAAACAACAGGTTCATAAACCATGTGTAACACAAACAGCTTGGAGGAGTTGATGGTAAGGTCAAATTTTTCACGGATGCTAAGACTAGAGAAGTATGAATAAGCAAAAGATACAAGTACAAATTATCCCCACGTATAGCTGTACATGTTTCCCAAGTCAATTAATTATGTTGGAAGGATGAAAGACACCCTCATGAATCATATACTAAACCTATCACCTACATTAATAGAAGGTCATTTATCAGAACACAAACCTAAAAACCCCTAAAGCACCATCATTTTCTTTTCCTAAACGTGGGAGTGACAAATGTTATTTTACATTCTACAGAGCGGCTACAGACATGCTAAGCATATCTACTAGTGAATAAACAAATGGCAGTCATCATTCACAAGTGAAACCTGCATTTGCACTGAAACAGACTAAACGCTGCCACAGGACCACTACTGCTGCAATCTTCAGGTGTTTGTGCTTCAGCAGCCAAACTGGTCACCGTTTTTTCCCTGAGCTCTTCTTTCCTGAGGGACGTTTCCATTTGCTCTGCATAGCCATTGTCAGTGTTTAGCTTATAAATTGTACTACCATTCTCAGTGTTTAGCTTATAAATTGTACTAATTTTTTTTTTTTTAAAAAAAAGGTGCTGCATGCAATTATGCAGAGGCTGAGATATTTACCAGTGGCTCATCATCAGAAACCTCAGCATTTCCGGCAACATCAGGACTTGTTGACTCTATATGTGATTTTTCAACTTCTTTAGGACTATTTTCCCCATCACTGTCATTCTGTTTCCCTTCAGAACCTGATTCTTCTTCTCCATTAACATTCTCTCTCAAATCTCCACTTGATTCATCCACATCTCTCTCTTTTGAACTACTTTCTTCATCATCATTTCGAACTCCTTGTGGGGCAGTCTCTCTATCTTCCGAATGCCTCTCACCATAATCCTGCTTCTCTTCATCTGACTCCTCTTTCTCTTCATCTGATTGTTCCCTTTTCCTCATGCCCTTCCCTTTCTTAGGCCTCTTTCCACGTGAAACCAATTTTACTTTCTTGTTAGATTTCTTCTTGTTTATGATTTGATTAGACCCTTCAGCCTGTTCCCCTTCGGAATCATCTGGAATAGAAAATCAATTAAAAACCTAAGGAAAAAGAGGGGAAGAAAAAGAAGAGAGCAACCAAAATTAAGAAGTTTTGTATAACATTGAGTAACCACAATAATACATCATTACAATTAATTGTAGATATAGACTCCAGGCACAATACTCATTTCCAGGAAAATTGGCAAACTAAGAATTAATCATTTGGTCCATTTCACAAAAGCAGGACATCTCAATGATCACGATCAATAGATAGCTATACTAGATTCGATATCAAGGGTGAAATATATGCCCCCATTTTGCAGCACAATTACATGAGCTTAATTACTAAAATCTTCCAAGTCTTCTCTAAATCATCAAGATGCCTATTAAAGATTATCTACTTCAAAACATATACTAGATAAACCCAGGTAGACACAGAAACGACATTCTTAGGTTAGACAAGTAATATGCCAAGAACCTAATTTTATGGAGGCTAACATTTAAGCAAGCTAGGGAGTTATGTACACTTCACCTGTTATGGGATGACTAGAAGAGTAGTCAAGTTTAATCGTATACAAATGATTTTTTATTTCACAGAGTAAGTCTTATTTAATCAAAATTTAATAGTAGTCTAAAAGTCAACAAATAAGACGAGAAATTTGAAAATGAAAAATAGCCATCTTTTCCCAAGCTAAAATGAGTAATCAAATGACCAAGTTGAATGAAAGCTAAGATATTTTTTGCTTGAGGACTAGTAGAAATATAAGTTATTGAAAATGGAAGAATATAATGAGCAGGTTCCATGCAGTTTTTGGAGCATTGAACCCAGTACACATATGCTAGATATACACATACAATATCACATGTGATCGGCAGAAGACAAATGATGATGAATACATAAATCACAAATCTATTAAAATACGTTACCCGAGTTCATCTCAGCTTTAGATATGATGGTCTCTTCAGGGTTTGATATCTCAGAACTCTCTTTGGCATCCTCTTGATGGAGATTACTTTTTGATGCACCTTTTTGTCCATGTTTTAAATGCTTGCCAGGAGATTGTTTGCCATTAACACTACATGACAAAATGATACAAGTTATAATGACAGAGCATAGAACAAAATCGGAAATGTACAAAGGATCTCATGATTTTCCACTAACATTTTTTTTGTCTTTTTACTGGCTGAACCACTTGAACTTCTCTGTTTCTTCCCAGTAGACCTATAAACAATCAAGAAATCGACAATTAAGCTAGTAGACACACAACTCGCATCGCACTTAAAGCAGATGAACATGTATTCAATTTCCATAAACTACTATGGAAATGTTCATATTTTCTTGTAACAGTGGAACATTCATTCAAATATGACTAAAATGAAAATTTGTAAAGTGAATCCTTACGCTTCAGGAGAAGAGAGAGATTTCGAATGCTTCATCTTCTGCAAAGATAATATAAAACAAATCAAACTATAGTTCATATGAAATAGAAAACATAGAACTACTTCAGAGAAAGAAAGAACAGTAATGGAATTCAGAGACCTTAGTAGATTTGCGACCCTTGTCAATAAGCTCCCAGCGCTCCTTTTCTAAACGTAGTACTTCTACATCTCCATCATCATATAATATCTTCCACATGACATGCCACAGTAAACTTGTGTCAGAATTGTTATAGTTAGGCAGCAAAATAACTTTACACTAATCAGAGCATGAGCTTACCACATGCTTCCTCTTTGAAGGGTCATAAGACTTAACAGTGCCTTCATAAAATCTGTAGAACATCAATACAGCAACATGAGAACTTCAATTAAAAATCCTATGAAAACAAGAGAAAGCATTGGGGATTTTACAAATTTGTCTCTAGGGTTCAAGCAAGGAATAAAGAGAGTATTAGAGCGCCACATGCTAATACCAATCCAGTACCAGACAGAAATTAACATCAGTTGATGTGAACAAATGCAGTATCAAAAACATAAGAAATATGCAAACAAAGAAAGGTGTAGTCAAAAGAAGCAGCTATACCCTTACATCATCTTTTGAAAACGTGGTCAAAATGTTTTCAACGTATTGAAAAGAACAAATAATAGTCCCTTATCTTGTTTGTCCTTCATATATCCAAATGGAATACATGCATATTTTTACTTCTACAACTATTTCTATAGATTTATCAAAAAATCTTACTGCTTATCCATAGGCCACCAAACTTTAATTCTGCATCCAATTAGATCTTCAGCATCACTTTCACCTTCCTTTGTCGTGCACTACAGACAGCAAAATAAGTAAAATCAAAATATTATCCAAGGGACTTCCTGGAACACAAACATTATAACGTATAGAATGGGTGGGTGGATATAAGATCTGCACATGGCATAGAGATGTGATTGACGTGAAAACCACTACAACATTTATTACATAAGCTGCAGAGAGATTTACCTTAGCCAATCCTCCAACACTTTTTCTTTTCAGCTTTTTAGCAGACTCAATGGATGACTTGAAACTGTCATTTTCAGCCTTATCAGTTGGCTTTAAATCGCCCGGACTCTGCAACAGAGGAAGAAAATAAGCAAAATCTACAATTATGATAAATTCTACTTTTCAATCCTACATCAGTACATATCACTTGACAGTAAGATTTCACCTTCGGGTTGTGCTCATCAGATTTGTCAGCCTCATCATTATGATAGCTCTTAAAGGCCTTAGCTTTAGGTTTTAATGAGTGCTCGCTGCTTTTGACCATTTTTCTCTGTGTAGTTTTTCTATCTGTATCAAGGTTGAATTCTGCATCCATTGGTGATTTCACTCGAGAGGAGTCTACCGCTGAAACTCTTTGAGGAGCCTTTGATGTACTACTTGGTCTCAATTTTCCATGAGTAAAGGAAGTTCGCTTACGTTTAGGCACTGGAACAGATGATGCTTCCCCAACTTTTCTTTTTTTGGTGGTTGTACTCTCTGGATCACTCCGCGCCTTCTTACTCAAAGAATTTTCATGACCATTACTTGATTCAAAGTTAGTAGATATCCCCAAGTTATCCAAATTAATTTCTCTAACCATATTTAATATGTCAATATCATTTTCAGCCTTCTTTGTTTGAGCAGGCCCAGGCTTGTTCTTTTTCACTTTTTTGCCCTTGGTTCCCTGAGATTTTATGTTCTTTATCATTTTTCCCAGGGGCATTTCATTTCCATCTTTTTCACTGTCCTTTAAAGCATTATCCTCAGCTAATTGAGATGGAACCTGACATATGGAAGAAATATTATCACATTGCTCAAGATTTAAGATCAACCAAAAGCTGCAATTTGATTTTACCCTTTGCAGAAAACATACCATTTCTAATTCAAGTGATTCAAAGTGAGCCAGGACACTTTCATCAGCCAACCAGGTTTTCCCTTCACTTACCTGCCAGATGAAATAAATGGCCTTAACATCTTAATTAGAAGTGATCAAGATCTTATAACTGTTAAAAATCCGAGTCAATAAAGATGAAAGCAAATCCATCTCAAGTCAATGCTCAGAATAAAGCTTATACAAAACCACTGCAATCACAATCCATCAAACACTAAGAAGATGCTATGACCATTTTAATCTGAGCGAAATGACTTCTTATAACTAAATTATGCAAGTCTCTATATCAGGGCTCTAGCTCACAACATTTTAATCAATTTAAAGATCAATAAACATAGGTTGAGCGAAAGTAACAATATAATCAATCACTTAAAACACATATGTAAAAAATGTTTAAACAAAAATTGGAAACTAATATAAGGTAATATGATCAAGCAACAGCAGTATTACAAATCAACCTCATTAATTAAAAGATATCTTCAAGAACTAGCAATCATTCCAAAGGCGTTTTGTCCAGAATGTAAAGGAATACTTAGCAGTTAGCAAAACAGAAAGAAACTATATAACTTGACAAGAAAAGAAAATACCGTGTCATCTTCCTTCTCACGCGTTTTGTATAGTATTGGAGGTAGAGAAACTGAAGGAGAAGATCCTTGTAAATCAACATCCTTCTGTACTAGTTGCTTGGTGATTGCTAACCCAAGGTCACATATGGCATGAGAGTTCTGGCCATTCATTGATCACACACGTAAGGTTACAGTCTCTTATCACTTTGACATTTATTTTTATCCGAGTCATAAAAAAAAACAATAACAATAAAAAAAAAAACCCTCAACCTTCGACTTTGATGCATCAACTACATCTTCAGAGTGCTTGATATTCTGAAAGATAGAAGTGATGGTAGATATAATTTCCTTCTCTTTGTTAGCGGTAACTTCTGACTTGACATCTTCATCTCTTTGCACTAGCATTGATAGTATCAGATGCAACTGCCTGACATTCGGGACAGAGTACAAATTCCATAAGATTGAGCATTCCCAACATATTACATACTTTGAAGCTTACTAGCAGAAGTAAATCTTTAGGTATCAGCCCAAGATGCACTTCAAATTCATATTCAAAAACATCATATCATCTACATTTGTGGAGTACAACAAATAAGTAAAATAGATATATTTAAGTGTTACAGCCAAACAAAAAGCTATGCATAAAGACCCTAATTGTATTTGGACAGGGCAGATGCCTGGCATGCGTAAAGTAAAACTTTTAAAAAGCATGTGGCATGCTTTATACCATTCAATCTGCAGACAACCATCGATAAGCACTATATGTATTAATATAAACCGTAAAATCACTAAACAAGACACCAACAGTCATAACATAACAAAGTAAACTCAAGCTACCCCCACCCCCTCTCTTTCAACTTTCAAGCGTCTATTTTCAACCTGTTTCAGAAGAATATCTAAATATGCATCCAGCATAGAGATGTCCTACATGGGTAAAACAGCAGTACCTGTATATATTATCGTAAGCTTCAACATCCTTGCACTCATCAATATTAGGACATGATACGCTAGCAAGTGCATGAACTAGGAATGGAAGGATGTATTCAGGGTATATGGTCAAGGGATTTGCATCCGATTGCACAGAAAGCTGCCGTGCCCTTGCTTGGTGATGCATTTGAATAATGTCGGCCAGGTTCTGCTTATCCTACATTAACAGACACAAGCCATCATAAGGATACAAATTGATGTCAAAGCTAGGAATTGCAATTGCAACAACGATTGAATCAATCAAAAACTTACCTCTGCAAACTCCTCTGGCTTGGATCCAAATATGTTGAATACAAAGGCACAAGCATATTTGGCATCCAAAAGGCGGTCTTTTATATATTGATGAACTTTGCTTAAGAAAACCCTCCTAGCTTGAGGGAAGCTAATCTATAAGATCCAAAAGAAGACAGAGAAGCAGTGACTAAATTGAAATGAAAACTTCAACAAATTAATGTCTGCCTATACAAATGAAAAGAATAGTCTTGTGTCTCAATAATAATGTGGTGAACAAATTATTAACGCTCTTCAAGAAATTATGTAAACAGAAGGAAGAAGCCACCTCTGATGCCCTTAAAGTTAAGTGGAAAATATCAACAGGTATCTTATGATCCCAGAGCCTTGACAAACGAAGAACTGCCTTGGCAGCAGCAAGCTTCAAATGGGCCTTATCAACTGAACTGCAAGAGGACATATGTGAGTAAATACTATATAGCATCTGAAGTCTGAACCCCACAAATACAAATTGAAGTGAAAAAGAAAAAAGTGACAATTTTCAGATAAATTAATTAAAAATACAGCTCCATGAAACTGATATACCTTGACTGTAAGTCCTTTGATATTTCACCATAAGAAAGCATGTTTCTAAGGATATCCAGAAGACCATCAATACCAGATCGAACATGAGCATCTTTGTAGCTCTTCACTATTGTTTTAATCCCATATATCTGCAGCAAAAAATGGAAAAAATAAGGGGGACAAAGATAGAAAACAAAATAATCAGCCAGAAAGCAGCTAACTTACAAGCATTTTCCAATGTATGAAATTACAGTACACAAATGCTATTTGTTAAAATATAAAACCATTAATGTGCCTTTACCCAATAACTTAAACTTTTCAGAGAAATGGTTTATGGCATGGTATCAGAGTTTCTATGACCAAGTGGTCTAGAGATCAATCCTCGTTTATCCCCATTCTCTTAAATAAAAGTTAAATTTCAACACAAGGTAGGGTGGGTTTGTGCATGGTCCACACTTCAAGCCCAAAGAGCTCTTGCATGAAGGGACATGTTAAGATATAAAAACATTCATGTGCCTCCACCCAATAGCTTAAGCTTTGGGGAGAGATGGTTCATGACACTATCCAAGGTGTCTAAACATAACAAATAGAATAGATTATTGTTCCTACCTTCAACATACAAAGATCACTTTTATCATCCCAAGATGCTCTTGTGTGATCTTCTTTCTGAAACAGTGAAACATGTATTCAAATAGAAATCTATTACTTCCATGCTTATCCCATAAAGGAGCACACAATTAGAAAGAATTTGAAAGGCTTACACTATCCCTTCTCAGAATCTTGTTTATTATAAATTCTTCAATTTCACTCTCTCTGGTTTCAAAAACAGGCATTGCAGTCTGTGCTATACACCCCAGAGACTGCAGTACTGCAGGTAAATGAGTTTTCTCCTCCAGCATATCCACAAGCCTCTGAATACAAGGTGAGAACAATCAAAACAAAAGATTTGAGAATATTACAATAAATGAATTAACTATATTAAACCTTGTATAGAACAGAGAGAGATTTGAGGCCATCATCTTTTGTTATTGCAGCCAATGCATGCACAGCATACTTGGCCTGTCTCCGACTGCCTTCCAAACATAGTCTCTCCAACATAAGGTCTACAGAACTGCATCAAACAAGGAGATAAGAACATAATACAAGGAAACGGATCTAAAAAAGTTAACAAATTTAACAGTGGCACCTTGATGTAACTGCAAGTTGTTCACGAATAGTACCACCAGCCTTGGCTAAAACATTCAAAACACCCTCTTTGATCACATCATTATTATCCTTAAGTAAATTCACCAGCTCCTCCTCACTGCCACTAAGAAGAACTGGACTAAAACGAGCAATTATCTGCATTTATCCAAGTGAAGTTAATCACAAAGTTAGAAAAGGTGATTCCAGTATTTTTTTTTTAATTTTCATGTCCAATCAGACTGAAAACATGTCATTGCTTCATAACGAGATTACATTCATAATAGAATTACACAAGCCTAAGAAATAACTGAAAGAGGTACTTTAAAAAAAAAAAATACAACCAACCTAACCCTAGATATTGATAAACTGTACTAGGCCTCCTCCTAACAGCTTAAACATTAGAGAGGTATTGGCTTGATGACATGGTATCAGTTCCTCTTTGACCAAGCACACAATCATTGCCACCCCAATTCCCTCAATCAAATCAAATTTCAACACAACATATTAATGGGACTGTGCTTTCTCTGCACTTTATGCTTATAAAGCTTTGCACATGAGGAGGTGTGTTAAAGATTTCAATAAAATCATTCATTCGGCTTCTAACAGCAAAATTTTTGAAATGAATTGGTACATTACAGACATTCACCCTAAGCCCATAGAGACCAATTAATAAGCAACAACAAGGACAAAAAGATGGCTTCACACTCAGGGAAGCAAAAAAGAAAAGAAGGACAAGTTAGGCACTTTTTTTTTACCTCCTTTTTCTCTGCAAGAAACTCAAAAGTGGAAAATGTTCATGACAGACAACACATAATACAAATGTTCAAGAACCAAGTGCAAGAATTCAATACCCCTAGAACGGCATGTTCTTACCACCAACATATTCATGCAAGATTGTATCCGCTGATCATTCTCTGCAGATTTATGTTTGACAGTTTCTGAAAGAATAGCTTTTACATGCTCCTTGTTGAAAAGCAAATAGGAGCATTTCACATAGAATGTATTCAGAAATTCATAGAGCCGATGTTTCTCACCAAGTATTTTAAGCAAATCTTCCTGCAGACAAAAAATAAATAAATAAATAGCCAAAATAAGTAAATAACAAGCTACAAACTACAATTAGAAACATAAGAGGTAGTCCAAACCATAACAAGACTTTAATTCTGAATCATAACAAAACTGCACCATTTGGATGTTCAACTACTATTCCTTATAGACACCTAAAGTTGAACTATAGGCATTGGGACACAGTTCATATTATGGGTACCTTTTAAAAAAATTTCATATAGGCATTGGGAAAGCAGATCCAGCAACACAATGACACATCAAACATGCAAAATGTATCAGCAACAAGTTCTGAAGCTTAGTAACACCACAGGAATTGGGTATTAACTTCAAAGATTTAGTTCTCATGTCTTTCACTTCAAAGATACAGTCCCAGGTAGTTTGTAACCATAATGTCCAAAATAAGTAATTCCAAAACCGTAAGTATCAGTTTCTGATTATATTACCCGGTATACACAAGTCTGATGGACGCTAGTATTTGGTTCAACAAGATTCGTCAAAATGTTCCAGATATTAGCATCTTTTAATTGATCAAGAATCTGGAAATTCTCTTCAGCCTTTGTTGGGTCAGCAAATGAACGGGACATCACTCGGAAACAGAATGCAATCTTTTTTTGGACCTCAGGATTGTCTTTATCCTGCATTTAAATGAGATCAATTGCTTTTTTTCATCAAATTTCCTGTGAAAAGTACATCTTTCTAACTTCGCAAGGCCACATACCTGACTCATCTGCCTCATAGCCAGATACTTCTGCATCTCTTGCTGCAACCTGCTACCAAAGTTGTATCATGATTCATGAAAACTTTGAAAATTGAGACACCAGAAGGTGTATAAGCCATCACAGAGATCAACTAAGCTTACCTTTGTTTTTGTTCAAGTATCTTTTCAAGAGCCTTGACTTCCACTTTATCAAATCCAGAGAAAATCTCAATCCACCGTTTAACTACATCATTGATTGAAAACTCTGATGGAAACAGAGACTCACTCAGAACAGATTCAATTAAATCTGACCTGCAGAATGAAGTGAATAAAAGAAACATCAATAACTAGAAAAACTGTATCCCTATGACAACAATAACAAGAAAAAAAAATTAAAAAATAAAAGGAAAAGAAATAAACAAATTCAGAGGAAACCTTTATTCTATTTCTAAGACAATGTTCACCAATAATGCATCCAACTGGTTCAATTTAAAGTATGTGGAAACTGGAAAGTGTTACCCAAGTTGAAGCAACAGACTACAACATGCAAGTCATGACCAAATACACCAAGGACCTTTCAGACTGACAGATTTTATAAAATGAGGGACCAATTGAATTCCATTATTCACACTATTTTTAATCAATATTATACCAAGAAAAACTAGAAACAATCTCTCCGCTTGTAGAGGCAAGGATGTGTATATCTACCCTCCCAAATCCCACCAGCTGAGAGCCTCATGTAATGGGCCGCCCTTTATTATACCAAGGAAAAAATATGGTCAGATTTCTTTCATTTGGGTTTTCTTCCATTTGCCTTTATGAAAGCTAATTATGCGTGCCAATGAAAAGGAAGGCACCACTTAATATACTACCATCGACTTTTCCCATTTTGAAGAACAAGAAAGAAAGCTATTCTCCAGTCTCTAGGAGTTCAAACAGCTTCTAATCATATTCAGTGAAATAAGATTCTAAGATTCTAGGTTATTTTCAATACTTGCTACCATATCTAAGCCTGTAGCTCAACTCAAGACAAAGGTAAGGCAAGTGTAAGCATCAAAGTGCATAGCACGATAGGTTTCTTTTACAATTACAACAGAAGTGGCTTCCTAGTCAACATAATAATCTATGTTGTGGCAAATATTGCGTTTTTGTGATTAGCTGGATAGTTACTCAAAATTTTACAACTATTTTATTCTCTTTGTATTCCCTAAATATAGTTTATTCATAAAGAGAAATAGATTGCCATACTAATATTGATACACACATACACTAACAAAGGCACATGATATCATATTTACTCCAAGATAGGAACCTCGACCTAAAACGTACAAGCTACAAGTAGTTGCCTTATTTCAGGTTCCAAAACTCCTCTATTTTATGCTAAAAAATCTGGGCAGTTAAACTGATATGTGTATGTGTCAGCGATCATAGAAGCAATTTATTACACAAGTGTTTCAATTTAAAATTAATAATAATTCAAGAAAAAGAAATGTCGGTCCTTACTTTATTGTCACAAAACAATAAAGGTTTCTGCTTCCTTTGTCTTCAAATATTATATGGAAAATTAAAAAAAAAAAAAAATCCATACTGTAAAAACAATGGCCCTGATGCAAATAATGGCAAATATGATAACACATATCTACTGATGCAGCATCAGTTTTTCACCTGAAATCTTTGTCATAAAAACATCTAAGTATCTTCCCTGGAATCCAGTCATATTCATTAGGATTAACTGTGTCAGAGCTCTTCTCACAAAAAACTTTATATATCTCAGCCAATCGTTCCATGGTATACTTTTTAACAAGTAGCTGGAAATGCAAAGAAAAACAAGGGTATGAGATACAGTGAGTTGAAATCATCAGAGTTAAGAGAGGATGTAAGAAAAACAATGTTTTAGATTTCACAGGTATACATACAGATTTGTCACGAAGCCGTTCTGCTACAAGTTTCACTGTTTCAAGAGGAACTGCATTTGGGGCATGACATGCCACATCACAGATAACAGCCACAACTTGCTTTCGAACATTTTCATCAAAATCAAGCAGCCGGTCACAAAGGGAAGCTAAAAAGTTGCACCCAAACAACATTAGCAGATATAGTTAAAATACAAGAAGCTGGAACTGAATATCTGTACATTTGTTTAATGAACTCACAGAATATTTCAGGAGCTTCGGCCCTAAAAGGATTTGATAGCAGGGAGCTCTTTACATGCTCAAGGACAGACATGCGAACCCCAAAATCTCTATCAGTCAACCTTTTCAAAAATTCTGAAAATATAGGCTGAAATGCTTCAGGAATGGAAGATCCAGGAAGAGCAATTATATCACCAACCATGTTCACTGCTTTCAAACGGGTTTCCAGCTGATCAGTCTGCAAATTTCCAAATTAGAAATGAGGTTCGGGCCTCAAATTTGTAATTATAGTCAAGAGAATAATTTTGATAAGCTCGTAAACTAAAATTGATGTTGAATAAGAAATGACAAAATGACCCTTTGTAATGGTGGTATTAGAACTTCATAAATTCTGAAGCCCAGAAATTCCACAAAGCATAACAATGAAAGATTTGCACAATGAAACAATTTTATCAGAGCAACAAGGTCAATTTAATGGAAATAAATTATACTCTTAAAAACCACATTGAGCATCAGAAAAGCCAAAAAATCACAAATTACCAGTAGCTCTCCTGTTATGTAAGGAAGAACTCCAGAAAGGATCTGAGGAGCACAGCAATAGAGATCATAGATAACTCCATGGTATTGAACTTGATTGTTCACCGGCTTGCTATCTCCTGACATTAACGATAACAAAAATTGTTCAATGCTGGGTTCAAGTTTTCCTACGCATTGCTGTATGACATTCATAGAAAGCTTCGTTGCAGCTGCCGTAACATCCTGGAATTAGAAATTCACCACCATCATGTTTCTTATATAATATTAGAGATAACACAACACTAGACTCATTCACTGAGGGCAACATCTTCCTATAACTGGGAGAAGTGTATGAGAAAAAAATACTTACTCCTTTTTCACGACCTAGTGTAGACAAAAGAATAGATAAAAGATCCTCGCGGATGTCCTCACTCTCTTCTAAGAGAACAACCATTATAGTTTGCATGGATGACAGAACACTTTCTGGATGATCATCTCTGAGTGCAAAACAAAGTATACAAGCACCAATCATTAATCCAAAAAAGGTCTTTAATCAAGAAAATGAATATAGAAAATATGACTTTCACAAAAATGGCTAAGACATATCTGCTTAGCTCTGAACTCAGTGACCAATATTATGATTAGTTCTTCAAAATTGATATCACATAGAAGTACTACTCAATACATATGATTGATAAATCAATATTAGACAAAAGCAACAACTGGCAAAATAAAGATGAAATAATGTAAAAGAGGTAAACCAATCATGGAAGCAATCAACATAATTACACAAAAACCTGTGTTACACTTAGCAATTAGCATATTTGCATGTACAATAATATGTCAAGCAACACCCATGCAATATCCAAAATATAATTTAAAAAAAAAAATAGGACAAGATAGGATGGACAGGGAACAATAAAATAATAGAGTTGTTTCACTGTTTATGCAGAATTACAACACTTGACTCTCCATTCCAAAACATCACATTCCAAGTACACAAGGATGTATAGTTTTTATTTGTCAAACTATTTTTAATTCATTTTTTCATATCTTATTACCAGTAGAAAGAACACAGGGTCCAGAACCAAATATAGACCAACAAAATATCAAAGTTTGCAATCGCAGAAGCAAACAGCAAAAGATTTCAGGGTAAAAATATTAGTTCTCACACAAGAAAATGCCTAAAACTAACTAAATAGCTAAAAGAATTATTGATAAACTAACCTGGCAACCGAAAAGAAAGTACTGAACATCTCATTCACTAGATCATCACATTCAAGATCCAACATTACAACACATGATCTATATTTTGCAAGAGTCTCCAACATAGCAACTCTACGGCCAAAGGATGGACCATTGGTATCACTCAGACCGCCAAAAGTGCTAACAATCAACTGAAAGATGTCCTGCAAAGCCGATTTAACAAAGATTAGCATGAAGGACATTATGTTCCCACCTAAATTACTCTTTTCTTTTTCTGACTGAAAATAAAAGGTTAAAGAATCATACTTTTCATGTTATAAATAAAAAGACAACTTAATTTGCATAATCAGATTGCATAAGTAAATGAAAGGAACCTTTAGAACATCATCACTGTAAGGAGCTTCAGGTGCAGTTATCCGAGTTATCTCACAAAGGCATGTTGCAACTAGAAGCTTGACATCCCTATCTTGGTGCTTCAGCAATTCCGGCTTAACAATTGCATTAAAAAATGGCTTCATTGACTCCAATGTTGAAGCTGATGGTGATTGATCTAACTCCGTAAGGCATCCTGCCGCTTGCTGCAGGTGGAGAAACATTTTGTTGAGTGGAGCAGGGCAGTGCAGGAAATTAGTAGGTGCCAATCAAAAATCAACTTGCGCTTAAAATGAAAAATTTTACATGCTGTCCAACAGTAAGATAAATATAAAAGTTTACTTTATAATACTAGAGAACAATATGGCACACATTTAGCCTCAAGCATTATATGGTTACAGACTAGATTTAATTGTTAAGTTTAAACTTACGTTTTTTGGCCAAAGCACATTCACTATGCAGTAGAAAAATGCAAACCCATAACACAGTTGTGCTATATACTAATATGAAGTCCATAAAGCAGGTTTAAGCCAAAAGAAAGAATTTTCTACAAAACAAAAACAACAACGACCAAGCTTTTTCAACTAGGTGAGATCAGCTATATGGATCAAACGATGCCAATGTGTCCTATCATAAATGATGTCTATAGACAAATCATTTAAATTGAAATCTTTCGTAATGGTTTTGTCTATTGTTTTCTTTGGTCTCCCTCTAACTCTAACTATTGGGCAGAATTTTCTACAAAAGCATACACAAAATTATTGGTATGTTTTGTTAAGATTAGAAAGTTCAGCCATAACTAGAAGACCCAGTATCTACGTAACAAACTACTGTCAAAAGACCATATGTCCATATGACCAACTTATACAGAAGTATCTAAACCTTAATTGAAGCCCTCATTAACAATTCAATATAGCTTTCTCAACTTTATCTCTTCATCCTACTGATTACTTAATCGACAAGAACCTAGGCCTTTGAGACTGAACCACTCAATTACTAGTCACTACCCATCTGGTTACAGACTGACACCACATGAATTGAGCCAACTCAGCCCTGCACTCCCTAAAAGGATCCTCAAAATTTTCCAAGAGGATAAACATTAACGCTGAAGGAATTAAAGGCGTAAAAAGCCTTCCTAAGAGAAAGGAAAAATTCACTATCACACAGGTTATAGGTATTGTATTGGGCCCCACCTAGTGAGAAGTTGTATAGGTATCATATTGGGCCAAGAAGCTAGGTACTATGCTTGATTGAGTATACTTCAGCAAGTTAGATTGTAGGAGTGATACAAATAAGCTGACCAATCATTTCAACCTTAGAGAATACTTCAGTGTGATCCCACATCTTTCTAATTCTTTTCTTTGGAATAAAAGTTATCTCTCTTAACTTATCTCATAATCCAAACTCAAGCAAACAACCCTTTCAAACTCATATGCGTTTTAAAATTGAAAGGCATCCCTAATTCGTCCAGACATGCCCACTGTCAATAATACTGTGAGGTGGAATTCAAAAAATTCCAGGGCTCATTAAAGTGAGGGATTCATTTGTCCAAAAACAATACAGTGCCATAAAAAAAAGTATGTAGTTGCAGCAACTAATTTCTTCCTTTCTACTTTCAATTCTACTTCTTTCCATCCATCCTAATGCAAAGTTGCAATACTCAGTAGCGTTGTCTATTTTTCCACTTGGTTTACTCATTACCCCAAACATCAACAAAACTTATTGAACTTGACTACAGCACAAAATAACAGCAACTTAACCATAGCACAAAAACCTGATGCACCTTCATCACCATACATTCACAAATTAACCTAACTCAAAGGAATCTCCACAAACGAGCTTCACATAACCCAGAGCCTCACATCAAACAGAGCAAATCTGCTAATTGCTCTCCTCAATTCGAATCCCCACCAACACAACTCAAATCCGCAATTACAAAACAACACACAACAAGAAGCACAAAACTTGGGTTCACCGAAAACACGGTAGAAGCCCCAATTAACGCATGAGCTAAATTCAAATGCTCCCAAGACACAAATCAGCTAAACCCAGAACAAAAATAACCTCGTTTTCTTCGTGATAGCTCAACCAAACACCCAAACAGAAAATTAACGGCTATAACTAACCCCCCAAAAAAATATTTCAAATTTTTTGTGAAAATTCGAAAATTTTGGGAAGCGAAACTCACCTTCAAGAGCTTGATGAGAGCGTCCTTGGAGGAAGGAAGGGATTCAAGCTTGGATCCCAGCTCCTTGAGCTGAAGGTGAGGCTTCTGAGCCATGTTCTCCCCCTGTGTTCAACAAAACGGCGTCGTTGTTCAAGTGTCGCGCGTGTGCTTTTTCAATTCATGGGGTTTTCAACGAAAGGGAGCAAAGAAAAGAAAAGAAGAAGAGAAGAAGAGGGTTTTCTTCGTGTTCTCTTTCTATTTTCTATTTTGTGTGTAAGGGAGTGTGTGTGTGGGTGTGTGGGTGAGTGTATCTTCTTGTGTTGTGTTGGTGTCGTGAAGTGGGATTTCGATTTTCGAACAGCGAAGCGAAATGCACTCCGAATCCAAATCAATGCGAAATTTCACGTGCTCCCTTCTTCCAAACGTAATTTCACATTTCAAAACTATTCAGCGTGTCTTTTGCTTATTTTATTTGTACTTTCTAGCTTGAAATTTGATCTGCTATGGTAGAAAAGTAACTTTTTATTTTAGCTTAATATATAATATATAATTCAACGTCATTTTATTAAATATGTTAAAATAAATTAAAGCTTAATATACAACCTTCAAACTATAATTTAAAATGGAGAAACTGAAATTCGAATGTTTACAATTTGTTTTACACTCGTCCCAAAGTTTTACATTATCTCCGCTGATTTTCCCATTTGTATTTTGGCTTCTGGTAGATGCGCCCATTGATTTTGGCCGTCTAAATCATAATCTTGTAAGCTTTTCTTTTCGGCACGTATAAGCTAGTTTTTATGTACTATTTTAAATAAAAATTATTTTAAAAAATTAAACTTTTTTATATGGTCAGATAATCTTTTATAAAATAAATATATAAATTATACTTTTCAAAATATATTTTCAAACTATTAGAAAATCTTTTTAAAAATTTATAATTTTTTAAAAAAAATATAACATGAAAATTTTTGAATTAAAGTTATTCAAACGAATTATTTGTATATCTGAATTAGTTTAATTTGTATTTAAATAGGTTGTTATTAAACTTTTTAAGATAACTTAAAAAAATAATTATTCATCTACATTTAATCAAAATCAAACAACATAAAAGACAAAACTTATTTAATCAAGTTAAATTTTTTATTGAAGTAATAGCTGAATGACATTAACAGCGAGTTTGTAGTTGAACTGTTTAAATTGTTGCCAATTGCAGGGAAGTACTCGATTTGTCAAATGATTTGCGGCAATAATATATTTACTTCATTTAATTTTGATCAAAAAGTCAAATTGTGAGCTCATAGTATGTATGGATTATAGTTTGAATTCCTCTAATTCCAATTTATAGTTTACTAGTGGATTGAACGATCTACATTTTTTTATTTTTAGCATAAATTATAAAATGAATTTTTATTTATTTTTATGAAAAATAAACTAAAATTAAGAGGGGATAAATATGTGTTAGTGGTTTGTAGGAGTTTATAGGTAGTTTTATAGTATATATAGTGGAAATTAATGGGTAGTCTTTTTTTTTTTTTGGATGATTTCATCCATTTTTTCCATTTGTATTTAATTAATTATATATAAATATTAGCATAAATATGTATATAGAACTGAAAAATGCTTTCAATATCATTTATAGCGACCAAAAAATAATTACAAAAAAATGCCCTTAATTAATCAAAAAGGGGAAAAAAAAAGCTATCCTCTTTATATAATAGATAGATAGATAGATATATGTTAAATTTTATTTATAAATAATATGATTAATAAAATGTGTTTAATTAATATTTAAATATCAAATTATCATTTTAAATGAAAGTAAAACAAATTATTTTTGTTGGTTTATATTTTCAATTTAATTTTGATCATTCTTTTTATCTTTTAAGTATGAAATGAGACTATGACATTCATATATATTGTCCTCTCCATAGATTTTATTAATATTGCAATAAATTCAAAAGCTTTGAACTCTAACTTATTTATCAAACCTTGTGCCTTATAGGTCCATGATTTTGAAGTTAGCTATTGCCTAAGCTGTTGATAGTATACCTGGTTTTTTGTTCACAAATTTTTAAATCATGATTTAGGTTTTTTTTTTTTTGTAATTTTTGTCCTTCTTTTTTAATCTTTAAACATCTTTACTTTTGGGTACTCTCGCAACTAAGAAACCTTCAATAATTGCTTGCTCAAGGGTTCGAACTATGATCCTCTCCCTAAGAGTATAACTCACTTACCATTGCACCTAGCCCTTATCAGTTAGTTTTTATCTAAACTATAATTTTAGAATTCTAAAGAAATATCCAAACTTATTATAAAATTTTTGATTCCATCCCACATACAAAATAATAATTAGATTTTAATATTCCCTATTTTATGGGCGAGAGAAAAGCTTCATATAATTGGTGGATTCAGTAAATCCATGCATCTCTCTTGACAATAAGGAAAAACATGAGATTCTTCTGTACTTAAACAATGATGCAACAAAGGAGAAATAAAATTCATGGCTTATATTTAGATGGTGTTGACTGGTGTACTGATGAAGATACTCTAAAATAGGAAACACGTAGCTTGTTTAAAAAATTGTTCAATGAGAATCAAGATATTCATGTCATTTCTTGTAGACATATCCAAATGCTAGATATTTGTGTTAAGGCCACCAAAAATCTTCTCTAACCTACTACAGAAAAAAAAAAAAAATTGTACATTAATGACAATGGGGTTTGAACCCCTGACCTCAGGGATACTGCCAAAATTTTTCATTACTAGACCATTTCTAGTGGCTTGAAAAAAGAGTTAAGAGAGCTGTCATGAGCATGAAGTCATATACAGTCTCCGGGCTCGATGGTTTTTAGCCCATATTTTTTTTTTTAATACTTATAGACATATGGTAGGATGGGATATCTAGCTTATTCATACAACATTCTCTACATGTAGCATTGATTCTCAGATGGTTAAGACTTTAGTTGTCCTTACTAAGGTTATTTATAAAATCATTACTAAGGTATTGGTAAATAGGATCTATTCTTTTTTCCACGATATTGTGAGGCCTCTTTAGGGAAGCTTTGATATTTTATACTTAGTAGGGGAACATACAAAAAAATATTGTAATTGCACAAGAAGTTTTTCATAGAATGAGTCAATTTAAAGGTTGTAAAGGTGTTACCAACTTTAAAATTGATATGGAAAAAGTCTATGACTGGATTAATTGGATGTGAGATAGTACAAGCCACGTAAGGGTTGGATTAAGATTAATACAGATGACAGTTGCTTGGGTACATCATGTAGGGTAGGATTCAATGATCTTATTTGAGACACTTGTGGTTCCTAGATTCATGGGTTTTCAAGTTTCTTAGGGGATGCCAATATTTTACAAGCTCAGTTCCAAGGCTAGGGGCTATACTTACTTTGGCATGGGACCTTGGTTATAAGAGTGTGTCGTGCGAGCTTGATTCATTGAATATCTTAAGACTGGTTACAACTACTTCCACACTAGCTTTCCATGTTCATTGTGCACTTATTGCAAACGTCAAGTTTCTGATTCAACGATCTTAGATGATTAAGCTTTCTCATGCATTTAGGAAGGCTAACTCGTGCGTTGATTTTTATTTTTATTTTTTGGATTTTTTCACAAGTATCTTTCATTAAAGGCAATCATGTTCAAGACATAATCAGATATTAAATATGAGCATCTCTCCTAACTGGGATTTGGATTGTGATTCGCCATGTTATGGGGTGCCCTTTCCACTAAACCCGATCCTTGTTAGTCTTGTGCATTGATGCTATGGCTTAGAGGGGAGCCCACCAAGAGGAGAAATTATGCATTTGGTAATCCCTACCTTCATATCTCTATTGGCACTAACCGATAGTTTAGGAATGTTTTCTATTTAGAGTTATTTTCTTGTGTTTTTTGCCCAAAAAAAATGAATATTCATTTTTATTTGGTGCATGAAAAAGAATATTCATTTGGTGACATTATTAAGTATTATATATATATATATATATGAGAGGAGTAATTTATTATAAAAGTGAGATGAGCAAATATTTACCATTGGATCTTACGTAAATAGTCAAAATTAAAATATAAAGTCACATGATTTTTTTAAGTAATCATATGATATTTAAACAACTTGAAATATTGACCATCCATATATAATTGTATGGCCAAAATTTACTTCTTTGACTCTCATAATAAACCATTCATCTCATCTGATATGCTCCACATATATATATATACACTTAGATGCCACAGGCATTATTTAATTCTTTTAGAATAAACACTTGAATTAGTTCTCTACGAATTTTTAGTATAAAGTTAATTTTTTAAAAAATTTTGAATATCAATTTGATTTTGTCAATGGTTAAAATGAACATTAATTTAAAATTTTAATATATATTAAAACATTAATTTTATTCTTAAATTAATATATATTTTATCCTATAAAAAATTAATTAATGTAGTATGTATCTTTTAAGAATCAATTTAAATATTTACTCAATTTTTAATAGATCCTTTTAAACATTTAATTAATGTTTTTAATTTTAAGAAAACCAATATTATTTACTACCTAAATTTTATTATACATTATGTTATGCAAGTATTCAACATTAGTAAAATCTCAAATTAATTTTAAAAAGAATTATGAGATTTTAATTTGGTCTTTGAAAAGGTTATTACATCAATTTAGCTCTCAAAATATTAAAATTTATTTTAAATTAGTTAAAAAAATTAAAAGAAATTTAAAATAATTTAAAATAAATTTTAATTTTTTAATAACTAAATTGATGTCATAAATTTTTAAAAAATTAAATGATATTACAAATTTTTTAAAAATTAAATTAATATTTCATAATATTTTTAAGGATGGACATAAAATTTTATTTTAGAATTTAATTTATATAAATTAATAATATAAAATTATTTTATATTATCATTCAATAAAAATATAAAAAATATCATATTATCATAAATAATTACTTAAACTTAAAGCGACAATTCTTTTAATTTCTATTGAACTATTATACGTACGAATTAAATACTTTATTCTATTAAACATCGAGCACACTGCCAACGATTACTCGTTAAGCACTTCGTATTTGCCGTTAACTTCGAAACATTTTATAACTTTTGAAAATAGTCAGATATCCCCAATTGAAAAACACCACGTACAAATTTACGAAATTAGGCACAGCAATAGTGATGTATTACTACGAGGTAGCAGCAAAACATCAAGTAGAGTCTCCCAAAAGCAACATACAGCACACTCACAACAAATCCCTAATGACAATGCCGGAACCGGAAGAGCCACGCGCCGCCGCCAACGGCGAAGGAGGTCCTCAAACGGAGGAACCGCAAAATGACCACAATGCCCCCGAAAACCTCTCAAATGCCGAGGCAGGTCCTTCTGCCGGTGGTGGCGCGGTTCCTCTGTCGAAGAACGCGCGGAAGAAGCTGGCGAAGCAGCAGAGGTGGGAGGCGAGGAAGGCGGAGAAGAAGGCTGCGGCGAAGGAGCAGAGGAAGAGGGAGGCGGAGCGGAAGCGGAAGGAGTGGGAGGAGAGCCTGGCGGCGGCGGCGACGGAGGAGGAGCGGGGGAAGCTGGTGGAGTCGCGGAGGAGCCTGCGGAAGGAGAGGATGGAGCAGAGGTCGAGGGAGAAGGACGAGAAGAGGGAGAGGCTCTGCGAAGCCAGGGAGTCCGGCCAAAACGTCGTCGTCGACCTCGAGTTCGCTCACCTCATGAACCCTAACGAAATCCACAGCCTCGTTCAACAGGTTGCTTTTATTTTTTAAAAAATCATTTTTTGTTTAATTTTCATTGTTAAATCTCATTTTTGAATAAAAAGGAGTCAACTTTCGTGTTTGATTAGTAATTAGTATTTAAACTCTCAAGTTATCGGGCTTGGCAAAATGTATTTTCAATTACAGCTTATTGTGAATGTTCATTTGACAAGAACCGTAGAAGTGCTGGTAAGAAAAGTAGATCAAATGTGGGTGACAAAAAAATTGTAGGTGAAATCATTAAAAATGTTATTGAATAAAAAGGACTAAACTTTCATTTTTTTCAACTAGTTTAATTTTGATACATTGTCAATATAAAAGAGTTTTACATCGATATCCAATCATTCGTCACTGTACTTGAGATTTTTGAAGTAGTGAGTGTGACAATTGAATATTTTTATTAATATGGCAATAAATAATTGGATGTCTGAATAAGATTATTTTACATTGAATGTGTATCAAATTTAAATTCTTTTTTAATTAGTATTTCAACTTTCAAGTGCTGTATTTTTGTAGTTAGTGTGTGCCTAAAATTAGACCAATGTTGAATAGCTAGCAAAAATTGCCAAGGTAGTCATTAGATAGAATAAAATAGTATAGTCCACTTTGCTATCTATGGATCAACATGCATGCCACATCAGTCACAAATAAATCTGGCAAAAATTCTGGTTCTCTTGGCATTTTTCATTAAATTATAGGCCTTGTCAATATATATATATATATATATATATATTTAGATTGGATCTTCACCCTCAACAAATCTTAATCTTTTCTAACTATTGGAATTACCCTTTTGTTGCTATTGAATCTGCAGATAATGTATTGCTATGCAGTGAATGGGAGGTGCGCTTCCCCTGCTCATCTTTGGCTGACTGGGTGCAATGGAGAGATGGAAAACCAATTAAAAAGGATCCCTGGCTTTGATAAGTGGATAATTGAGAAGGAAGATAAATCCTACATTGAAGCCTTGCAAGATCGTAAGGAGAATTTGGTTTATCTCACAGCGGATTCTGACACTGTTCTCGAAGAGCTTGATTTGAAGAAGATATATATTATTGGTGGGTTAGTGGATAGGAACCGGTGGAAGGGTATAACCATGAAGAAAGCAAAAGAACAAGGAATCCAAACAGCTAAGCTTCCAATAGGAAATTTCATGAAGATGTCTAGTTCTCAGGTATTATTCATCTTAAACACTCATTCCTTCTTCTTTCAGAAACTGAATGCAAGTATGTAACATTTGATTTTGCCTCTATTTCCTGCACATATAGCATAGAAGTGGCATTTCAAAAATTAAATCATTGCACATCTTATGGCATTGTGGCGTTGCACCTTGTTTTTCCTTTTCTTTTCTTCTTTTGTTGAATTGGTTTTCCTGTCATCTACAAGTGAGGCTTCAGTGTTTTTGCATTGCATGTTGTAGTCATTTCAACCTTGAGTGCCACAAAAATTTGTACCAATGGATGGTAGTGTTCTAAGTTCTCAGTCTGAGAGATGCATGCTAACAGAGAAGTTATTTCTTTTTGGTGGGCTCTTTTACCCTGCTGTCTTAGTCTGCTGATATCCAACAAGTGAATTCACTGTCTTCTTCGACGTAGGTGATGTAAGCTTCCTTTGTATTTTAACTGACTTTCTTATTTGTGTTTTCAGGTTCTTACCGTGAATCAAGTGTTAGAAATACTACTCAAATTCCTGGAGACAAGGGATTGGAAAACATCTTTCTTCGAAGTTATACCTCAGAGGAAAAGATGTCAAACTGATACAGAAGGAAATACAGAAGCAGAAGATACGTTAGAGGAAGAAAATGACGAAAAGGATGATCAAATGGCAACTAAAAAGAAATGTATTGAGGAACCTGTAACAGTTAGTAACTAGGAATAGTCACTGGCTCAAATTATCTCCCTAAACTGTTGATCTTCTCCCGGCCATTGCATGAAGTTTACAACTGGAAAGCCAACACATAAAGATAGAAGTTATAAATCAGTGCGTTCACTGCTTTGCATTCACTCTTCATACTTACCTAGAGAATTAGCATAATTTTTGTATGCTTTTTAAACAAATCTGTAGCTGGATGTACTTTGAAGAAATCTTCAAGTACCTCCCTGGTGACCATGGAGCACAACGACCCTTGTTGGATTCATCTATGCTGGAGTTACTATAATTGAGTCGTGAATCAGAAATTCGTCACCAGAAACTGTTATAGGTTGCACTGCTTCACTATGGATCATATCCAAAGACCAAAGTTTACTCTCAACTGTCAACTCTCACATTTGAGCTCATCATTTACCACTAAGAGTGTGTTTGGTATGGGGTAGAAAATCATGGAGTAGTTTTATGTGCTAAATCATGCATTAAGCTATTTCATGAAATTTTTTATCACATTTTTATCCTTATACCAAGCACTCCCAAAAAGCACACCAAAAGGAAAAAGTGTTCATCGAGTATGGGGGACTTCTTTGCTTGGGCTCTTCAGTAGTGTAAACAATGCCCTAGTTATGTAGCCTGAAACTTGCTGTATCCCATGCTTGTATTTTAAGTAAAATACGTATATAGACCCACTAGATAGACTTGCTACCCACTGCCGGAACTTTGTCAGTGAATGATACCAGAAATTAAATATAATTGGATAAATATGGAGGTATATAAATTAAATATAATTATCCGAAACTTTAGTCATTATATTTAATTTTATTATTTTCCAAACACTAATGGTGTATTTGGAGACACTGTTTGAGACTTGCAAACGTGATTTTAGGACTACAAATTCACATTTAATAAAATGTATACATGTTTGGTTTTGTGTTTTATCACATACTCACAATTGATTTTATTACAAAATCAAAATTTGGTTCAAAGCAAGAATTTTTTGCTTTCCTGTTGAATATTATTCTAATAATATTAATTTTGTTAAAATTATTTTTTTAATAAAAATACTAAAAACAAATCTCTTTACTTTAAAATTACCTTTAACTAAAATTAATTCCAACAAAATTAAGATTATAAAAAATAGAGTGCACAATTGTACAAACACAAAACCAAGTACACTAAATAATGGAAGATTTTCCAACCTATTACGGTGCTTGGTAACCCAAGCCCATGGGCTTCAGCCTTCTCCAGACCCTTGTATCTCCCTACTCGTTACAGCCTCAGCTTTCAAGCATCCCATGAAAGATTGACACCCTAAGCACCCAAAAAAATGAGAGAAAAAAACCCTTCACTCTTCATCATCTTGCAGCCTAATCCCATTGCCTTTAGGTTTTTCGTTTCAAGCAATTGATCATATTATTTTGGGTCGAGTTAAGTAGATCTTGTCTTAAATTGACGATCATAAGATTTAACCATATGACATTGCAGGTAAAAATTGTGAAAGACTTTAACATTTGACATTATAGGTAAGATTTGTTTCAAACACAATTTATCTTTGTTACAACGAACTTGTATTAAATGTATAAATTTTTGTTAGTATGACATAATCTTAGGTTAATACTTTCCGTGTATATATTTATTCGAAGTATAATTTTATATGTTCCTATAATCTTCCGATAAACTTTATTATTTTAAAAAGAAAACATTAAGTAATTCACCTAATCACTGTTCATGAGTGATTGTTAAAATAAAAATATTTATTTTTTATTTTCTTACAATATATGGTAATTTAACTCTCTAGTGTTACTACAACTAAGAGGGTGTTTCAATCATTTTCTTATTTAAAATTTAAATCTTAGCTCTCTTTCTAAAAATTTTTTACACAGACATCCAATCATAAATTGTCATATCAACAAAATTCTTTGACATAACCACCCATTATTTGAATGATCATGTAAATGGAAGGTTTTGATTGGATGACAGTGTAAAAATTTTTTACACTGCCAGTGCACCTAAATTAAACTCTTCTAAGAATATAATTTATTTATCACTACATTTGGCCTTTGATGATACTTAATATTTATTTTAAATACTTGAGTAAATTACATCCTTCTTTTTTCTATTAGTGTCAATATTTTCTTTTAAATATTTATTATTATTTCAATTATTCATTATTAAACATCATTAAAATTATTCCATCTTTGTAAATTCTTGAGAATCGATATGCTAATATTAATGAAACTATATTTATTAAGATTTTAATTTTAGAAAATATAAAACTGAAATTTTATTTTAGTTTCAATAAATTAATACAAAAAATTATAAACATTCATATATTAACATTAATTGTCACACATATTATAGTCTAAAAATATTGTAAAAAATTTAAAAACATGTAATTCTTACTTTTTTAAAAATAATCATCACAAATTATTATTGTTAATAATTTGTTCTCTTAATATGATAATAATAATAATAATAATGCAAAATAATATATATAATGCATCAATGTCCAATATTACTATTAGTTACATGCATGTCTTTTATTTTGTTGAAAAATATTGTAATATGTATAACTGTCAGTAAAGACTATTTTGGTCAAACAAATAAAGAAATACACATAAGATAATGGAGTTTAACGGACATTTAATGGAAAATAAAAATAGATTAAAATGTAGCATATTTTCTTCTTTTAAATGTGGAGAATATATCTTTTAGAAAATAAAGGGAGGACAGTAATATAGGGAAGGAAATATAATTTACTCTAAATACTTAAAAGATTGTGGGATGATTTGATATTTGATAATATAACATTATTCCAAAAAAGAAATCTAAAGCTGAATATATAGAATGCGGCCCCATTTGTTTGTTATTTTTAATTAAAAGATACGCATAAAAAATTTAACATAATTCAATAAGTTTTTTTTAATAAAAATTAATTTCTAAAAGAGTTATTTTAATTATTTTTTTAAGTTAATTAAAAGGAGTAATTTTTAAACTAATTTTTTTAAGTTATATCATAAAAACCTTTTTTAAATTAAAAAAAAAAAAACCTTAGCAAAATGGCTCCTAACACTACCCCTCTGTATTCCTACCTTTTTTCTATCACAATTATCTAAAATTATCACAATAATTTAAATTGGTGAGAGTTTAGGTACATTTTTTGTAGCACGACTCACTTGAGTCAAATTAACTCAAATTTAATAAATTCTAAATGTTAATATTTTTTAAAAAGGCTGCATTTAAAAAAAAAAAAAAGACTGACGTTCAAACTCAAAAAAAAAAACAACTGTCAAAAGGGTCTATTAGCCAAAAATAATGTAAAAAATTTTAGCCTCATATGCCTGTCACTCATGCAATGTTCCAACCCCAAATGAAATAAGGAAATAATACAATATTTATTTGTTTATCTGAAAAGTTTTAGATTTTGTTGTAATTTATAATAAAGATGGCATTAATTAAAGTTATCCAACATAAAATTAATACATGCACTTGCTCAGAGTATCTGATGCAATTTATGAGTCTTTGAATCCATTCCCCTCCGGCCTCCCAATTTGGAACGCCAATATGTAGTAGTACTATCCTTTTTTTTTTTTGGTTTAATTACATGAATATTGTTTAAAGGCTTTTTATAAACAATGGTTTTTTAAAAAAAAAAATTGATAATCTTCATTCTTTGCACTCTTAAAAAGGTCTGGTTATGACTGTCTACGACCCAAAAAAAAAAAATAAAACACAAAACTCCTCTTTCGTCTCTTGACTGTTCCTCTTCGTCTCTTTATTGTTCTTTTTCTCCTTTTCATCTCTAAAGAATTTATTTGAAGCAAATTCATAACTCTTCGCTCCCACTACACTTTTATTATCCCAAATTTTGTTTTTATCACAATTACATCCACCATCATTTCATTCATTCTATTCCGTAAAACTAATCTTGGAACATCTAAATCTGATGCTTTGCCTAAAAAATGCACGGTTCCTACTCCCAACTCAAAAGACAAAATTGAGAAAATAGAAAGTAATACAAGATCTATTCTCCTGAAGAGACTCTTTAAGACTAATTACTCATTCATAAAAATAATACGCTGAACTTGCTCACAATAATTGAAGCAACCTATGACTTTCTTTAGATCCATTTCCCCTTATATCATAGGGACATTTGATAAATGAAATGAATTTTTATTTATGGGAATAATATTAACAAGAATACTATTTTCAAGAATAACTTTATCAGACATAATATTTTAGACATGTTTGATTTGTAAATTAAATTTTTGAGAATATTTAATAAATTTTCAAAAGTACCTTTGAAGGAGATGGCGGCAGCTTGGTGGCTTTGGGCCGTAACAAAGATATTTTGATCATTTTATTATAACAAATATTCCATTTTCATGAGAATGTTGGATTTTCATAAGGAGTGAGAATATTTTGGGAATGATTTTCCTTTCTGTAAATATAATATTCTTAAAAAATATTACTTTAAACCCCTACCAAAAATGGGACCCTCGTACCAAATGCTCCTACAGTGTCAAAGTTGGTTTTATCCCATTTGGTAATAAATTTACCTTTTATATTGCTTTATTATTATTATTATTAAATTATGTTAACAATTTGTGATATGCATGAGACTTATATGGTATTGTATAATGATTTTTTTCTTTTTTACCCTTCAGATACATTGCATGCTGAACCATTAGATTGATATCTTTAAGGATATAATCTTAATTTATTATTAGTTTGAATTTCTTATAGACAGTTTAATTATATATATAGTTGCATCTTTACTAAAATCTTGATTTTGCACTATTACATATAAAAATATCCATGTGATCATTCATTTAAAGCTCCAACAGGATTCTTAACATTCTGAGGATGTTTGCAGATGCATGCACCATTTATTTTACTTTCTTACCTTATTCACTATCCATTATCTAATCCCCAATCCAAACAACCAATAGTTTAGACAAAAATCATGATAAAAAAAAAAAAAAATTGTTCAGAGTATTATTAAGTTCCCCAAAACCGACTCCTTGGAGAGTAGCACTATTCATGATGAAGGTAAAACTGCTGTGAATTAATTCACCCAAAACAACTACAAAACAATGTATTTTAAATTTGCTTTCCTAAACGGTAAAGCAATGGTTATCCTCTTTTCACCCTTCACCATGATTCCTTTATATATGACTCATTCTGTATACCCTCTTCAAATTCCTTATAAAATTAAAACATTTTATGTATGAGCCACATTATTTCATTTGAGAGCAAGTTTTATCAGATAAAATGACCAACTACAGCAGCTTCAAGGATAACAGGAAATTGGCAATAGTGCTTATGTGTTTGCTCTTACTATCCTCTATTGTGATATTCCCTTACTATATGAGCCCTGAGCCTCCCATTTTCTTACTTGTTTGGTTATGTTGTATCCCTATTTTTGTCTTTTTTTATTCCCTCTTCCTTGCACTTTTCGTTTGGTGACATCAATGATCATGCACTGAATCGCAAAGGCTCATGAGGAGGAGGATATTCCAGGTTTTGCAATTACACCTGGTAATTTATGTTTTCGCATGAAGAAATAATGTTTTGGATGGAATTAGCAATGCATAATACACAAGGAGTTGTACTGTTTTTGTTTTTTCCTTGTCCAATATAAGATAAATTAGGGAAAAGGAAAAATAGATGAAATAATATATTATGACATGCTTTTCTTTTGGATATCCCCCTGTTGAGATTAATTTTAAGAAGGAGACTTCAATTGAAACTGCTACTGTTGTTATGCAATTTGTTCGTAACGCTTACTTCTAAATTTCTTTTTGTTTATGTATTTGCTGTTTAGATATTCAGCAAAAAAATCTATGAAAAAAAAAAGATCTTTCAAGTCAAGAAATAACGAGGCAAAAAGAATTTAGCCACTATTTGATAAATCAAATTCCACTCAAGTTGTTTTGCTATAGTTATTACGTTTTTGAGAATCCTATATATTAATCTACTTTAAGTCGGGTTAATGTACTATGAATTAAACTCATAAAACGCCTATTTTTTATTCATATCACTCAAACACGTAACTTTATTGAAGAAAAATAAGTGTTCAAACCTTTAAACCATTTGAGAATAATTCCTCCGTATTAAGCTAAAACATGGTGGGAACTTTGTAATTTGCTAGAATTAAGAAAACATATTTATTTTACTCACTTTTTATTTTATTTTATTGACATTTTGATAAACTCTTTTGGCAAAAAGATTTTTTTAATCTCTTATCTTTAATTTTTTTTAATTTGGTCTCTTATCTTTAATTCTTTTTCAATTTCGTCCATTATATTTTAATTTATTTTCAATTTAGTCCCTAGTTATTTTTTTGTCACAAAAATAACGTAAAATACTGGCGTGACACAAATGGTGCTGATATGACGCACATGTAGATCTTACGTGAATTGGAAAAAAAAATTATATATAAGAGACCAAATTGAAAAAGAAATTAAAGACAAGGGACCAACTTGAAAAAACAAATAAAAATAAATGACTAAAAAACTTGTTTTACCTACTCTTTTAAAAAGATGAAATCTCATTTATATCTCTCATATTTTATAATAATTTTAACTTAATTCCAAAAGTGTTTTTTTTTTACTGTATTTACACCCCTACCATTTTCAAAATGATTCAAACAGACAACATTCAAATTATAAAAAAAAAAAATGATATTACAGTCAAATTTTAATATTAGTAATATCTAAATACTACTAATGGAGATTGTTTGCCGTTTATTCTCCAAGAAAAAGTTTTGAATATGGATTTTAATATGAGAAAGATTAATTGAACGTTGAAGAATTTTAACTAAAAGAGAAAACTTTCATATCCTACAAAAATATAGAAGGAAATAATGGTCACTAATATCATCTCGTTCAGATCAATAAGTGCTAAACACATCGTCACTAACATTATAATTTAACTTTCATATCAATTTTTTTCGTTTATAATTTGAATGCCGAAATAATAAGATTAAGATATTTTAAAAATATTAAGAACATAAATAAAATAAAATAAAAAGTTGAGACTAAATTGAAATTGATGTAAATATGTGAAAGATATAAATGAGATTTTACCTTTTTAAAATTATGAAAAGATTATATTAAACATCCATTAGTTTCTTAAATTTTTTCTGGCTATGCGAACAATTTTTCAATAAAGATGAGGACCAAGGATTTTTTTTGTGTTGGGCCGGGGGGGGGGTATTGAGTGGCGGGTGCGCGACTTGATAGTTGAGACAGCATAACTACAAATAGAGTATGGCCATAATTGTGCGCAAAAATAAGAATATAGTGATTAAACAATTCTCTCATCTATTTAAAAATTTTGTTGAATTTAAATGTTATGTAAATCGAGTGGAGGATCTCTCAATGAGGATTTTCTCTATTTTTAATAATCCAAAATTTTTTATTAAGGAATCGAGACACCTATCACCTCGACTAATCGATATTGATGGATTGTTATCTAATTTTAATAATTTATAACTATTTAATATTTAATATTTGAATTTTTCACTTTTTTCTCTGTACATATGGCTAGGGATTTACTTTGAAGTCTCTAATTTTTGGGCATCTACTTCGGTAAAATATCCAGAAAAAGGTAGTATGCTGCAACAATTTTAAAATTTAGGTAAAATAAGTTTTTTTTATTTCTCACTTCTTATTTTTTTAATTTAGTTCTTTATCTTTAATTTGGTTCTTTATTTTTAACTTTTTTTATTATATAATTAACAAAAAATGCTGAAATGACATAATTCATGTCAGATCCACGAGTATGTCATGACAATACCATTTGTATTATGTTAATATTTTTTTATTAATTATATGATAGAAAGTGACCAACAACCAAATTAAAGATGATTTGTAACATAAGATATCAAATTAAAAAAAAATTAGAGATAAAGGACTAAATTAAAAAAAAATTAAGAGACTAAAAAGCCCTTTTACCTAAAGTATATAACTTATATGATAGAAAATTTATAATTTGAGATTAAAAAACTTACAATCCCAATATTGAAAGTTATATGACTTACAACATAGACCGAGTCTTACTGCGTGCTTTTATATATATAGGTCATTTATTTCATTTTAATCTAACAGTTTAAAATGACATAATTTTTTTTTGGTGCATTATAATGACATAATTTAATAAAAAAGAAGAGTTTAATTGGTACGTACAGACAATATAAAATAGTTTTACATTGTCAACCAATAAAAATAGGAGAAAGTAAGAAATCATTGTAGATCCCTCATTATAATAGATGATTATTTGTGTGAGTTGGCACTTTCCACTATTTTTATTAGCTGACAATGTAAAACTATTTTACACTATCAATGCATTTAAATTAAATCCAAAAAAAAATAATGCAACAAAGTTTCAATAACAAGAGAGAATAATTAAATTTAATAGTTAATAAAGAAAGAGAATTTGAGAGCATGTACGTTAAAAATTGAAAGTAGTAAAAAAATAAATAGTTTAATTTAGATATATTGACAGTACAAAATTTTTTTACACTATCATTCAATCAAAACTTTCTATTTGTATGACCATTTAAATAATGAATGGTTATGTCAAAGAATTTTGTTGATATGGCAATTTATAATTGGATGTTTGTATGAAAATTTTTTACACTGATAGTGTATTCAAATTAAATAATAGTAAAATTTTTTAATAAAATAAAAATTAAAAACTTTTATAAAAATATTTGAATTTAATTGGTATGTTCTGACAGTATAAAATAGTTTTACACTGTAAATCAATAGAAATAATACATTTAAATTAAATTCAAAATATTTATGTATTTTGTGTTTAAATATAATTAAAATTGATATTTTATATTTTTATACAAAAAAATTAATTTTCCATAAATGTTATAAATAATTTACCTTCACTTCATATTTTGAAATTAAAAAATTATAATTTTATTTTTTTATTAAATATAAATTTTCATTCTGTTAGTATTTATTTTTTGCACTTAAAAAAAGTCAAATTTGATATTTTATAAATATTTAAGTTTAAAATGTAAATATTTTGATTGATACATTTCAAAAACGAGTGAAAGACGGAAAAAAAATAACATTAAATGAATATTGTATTAAAAACTGCACAATAAATGAGTGAAAGAAAGATGCAAAAATACGTAAATTTGAATGTTGGATCTCTTATTTACGTAAAAACCTTTGTCATCATCACTAACTTTAATCTCTATTTCCTTTCTCCCTCCCTTTGTGTCGTCACATACTCTTCCTTCTCCCAATCTCGTGGTTCTCACAATACCTCTCCTTCCCGTGTTCTTGCCACTCAACTCTAACCGTCACGGTCATTCTCAACTCTTAGCTTAGCCACCACCTTGCTTCACGATGCTCTCAGCCTCTTGATAACCTATATATATGTTGTTGACCTTGGTTGTGCCTTCCACGTCGCGGTGCTTGGTGGCTACCTCCCACAACAAGCTTAGGATATGGTCCTTGCCAAAGGACTCTAGAAAGCTTTTGGATAGGGTCATCCTCTTCTGGCCTTCTTCCTGTTATTGTTCTTCTTCATTGTTGTCTTCTTCTTCTTCATCTGCTTGTTCGGTTTTTTTTTTTCCTTTTTTTTTGGTATTATTCAACGCGATAGTATTATGGTGTTGGGATTTTGGTTGATGGTGGTTGAGTAGGGCTTCTGCCTCCTTCACATTGTGGTTGGATACTATTGAAGTGCAAATTGAAACTAGGGCTTTATATCCTGTGACGCAGGCTAGTATGCGAACTTGTGTGTTTAGGCAAGGTGAACTTCCATTTGATTTATGGGTGAACTCACTCCAACTTGTTTATTGTTAGCCCGTCGCAAACCAGGTCGTAAAGCGGGGTAAATGGTCCACGGGTGGCGGACCAATTCATGTAACTCGCAACTCGCGTATGGTAAGACTAAATATTTTTAATCCATTTATTTACGAATTTTTAGGTTTGGTCCATTTAACCCTTGGGTTAAGTAGGCTAAAATCCATGAATTTATGGGTCAAGTTGTTAATTTATTTATTTAATTTTTATATTTAATATTTTAAGATAATTTGAAACTTTTTTTATTTGTAATATTTGTTTTTGGGTGGAAGGTGGTGTTTTAGAAGCTAGATTTCAATGCAATAATTTTAAATTAAAAAACGCACAAAAATAAAAATAAGAGTTATGGGGACTAGCACGCAAACTTGAGGGCTTATACAAGATGGATGTGGGCCAACCTTTTTCTAGCCCATTTATTTTGCAGATCAAACTAGTCTGACCCACTTAAGCTTGGTTTATTGTGGACTGAGTTGCCCGTATACCCACTTATGCTAGGTTGGCTCATATACCCAACTTTAATAACAATAATATATTATTACATGTGTAACTTTTGAGATAATTGTTGTAAAATTATAATATTTTTGATTAATAATAATTAATTATAAGATATTATGAAAAATTTTATATTAATAATATATCAAAATTAAATTTAAAACATACTTATATGTAAAAATTTCTTCAAATAATTTACAAACATATATTCAATTGAAGTGATAGATTTAGCTATCTTGAGTTCAAATCTTGGATATAAAATAACCAATATTGAAAGGAATATTAAATGCTCAAATACAATTGATTTCGATAGCAGGGGGATACTCTGGTGGAGACGCCGGTCAAATCTTCATATGAAGATCCATATATCTCTTTAAATATTTTTGTTGTCCCATCAAATAAATGTGCAATGCAGCACAGATGGTAAGGGCAAGTAGCGTCCATCTTCCCAATGAAGCTTAAGACCCGCGTTCAATTCTTATTGTGCAACATTTTTCCCCTTTCTTTTCGCGATTTTCTATTTGGCAATTGATTTTTTTCTTTTTTGGGGGCATGTATGTGGCAATTGTTATATACACACTAAAAAAAAATTGTGATAATATACACATTGTAATACACATCATTAGAAAGAAATGAAAATATATATATTAATCATTAAAATTAATACTTACTGACATATTATTGTACTATTTAAGTAAAAATTTAATAAAGAAATTGTTTATTTTTCTACCTTCATCTCTTTCTTTAACATTATAATTAAAAAAAAAATTCTTAAAACTAAAGTGAAACATATCTATAATATCTATTTATAAATTATTTTGTTTGTATTTAATATACTTAATCCCTATAAGATATATATAAAAAAATTTAATTTTTTATCCTACTCTCATACAATTTAATTTAATTATATTTTATGTAAGGCTTTTAAGCTTGTATATATAATAATATAAATAATTTTTAATATTATATAATAAAATCACATATATACTTGTAAAATATTCTAGAATACATCTTTATATATAAGTAATTTAAGATGAAATAATTATAAAAATAAAAACTATAATTGTGATATGATTTTGCTTGATGATTGTGGACTACCACTTGAAAATATTGAAAAAAAAAATAATATATGAGAATTTATATTAAAAACTAGTTAGATATGAATTGCAATGTATAAATTAGAAAATCTAAATATAATAAGATTTTATATATTTAAAAAATGAGAAACGCACCCATTACAAATATAAATTTATATAAATTTATTTATCAATATAAAAAATTAAAGACTCAAAATTCAATTTGATTAATTATATATACATTATAATGATTGTTGGTTAATGGTTAAAATAAAATAAGAATACGATATTAAATTTCTTAGCTTTTATCACAAAAAAGACATTAAATTAATTAAAAGAATGAAATATGTGTATATTATTGCAACGTTTTCTTTGTAGTATATATATAATGTTAACAATTATTAAATAAAATTTTAAACAAAAAAAATAATTGAAAGTTATCCAAAAATTAAAAAAATTACAGCAGGTGAGGGAAGTTAGGATCGAACCCAGCATCCCAAGGTCGCGGCGAAGACTAAAAACCTGCGTGCTGACCATGTGAGCTACATCAAGCGTCTAGGTATCTAGATTTGCTTAAATCATATTAAAAGAAATGCAAATTTTCAGGTGAAGATTTGACCACCCGTCTGCACCAGAGTATCCGCCTAGCAGAATATTTGTGGGAAAAAAATATCCCTTCAAATTTTATAATTGTCTAACAATACAAATAAAAATATAGTTTTATTTAAATTGCTTGACCCAATATGTAATATGGGGATAAATCGAGGTTGGGCCAGGCCAGCCATACCTTCAGATCTGGTCGAAGATTAAACTATCCTGTTGAAAAACTATGACAAAAATTGACCAAAACAAAACGATGACAAAGAAAATGGGGGAATAAAGACCAACTTTCAATTTCAAACAGCCATAGTACGACGCGACTTAAAAATGGGACAGTCATACGACTTTGCATCTTTTTCTTTCTTTCTTTCTTTCTTTCTTTCTTTTTTCTTCAAAAATTGATAGTATAAGAATAAGTGATACTAATAATGTCGAATGATGCATTTGTTTCAGTTTTTTTTTAATAAAAAAAGTGAATTTTTAATAAAATCTTTTTATTGAAACTATTCATATTAACTTCTAATCTTCTACTAAAAAGTTAAAAGAAATATATTTTTAAAATTTTGAGTTAAAATTAAGATAAATAACTTTTGTAAAAAATAAATTTTTAATAATTAAAAAATTACTTTTTATCTGAGACAAATGCACTCTAATACATCCAAATGATAGTAAGAAAATTGCTGCTAGGGTGTAATTCAAATAACAATAATAAAAAAAAAATCATACGAAGGATACTCACGCATACCAGGATCATTAGCTAAGAAGGCATTTTCGGCTAATCGAACACTTCAGAAATACAATTCTTATCCAAATATGTTATATCGTAGAACCAACGTGTATTTTTTAAATTGAGATTAACATAATGTTAGAAAAATACTACTAATGTAATCAATTTTAATTGAAATATTTTCTGTCAAAAGATCAATGAATGAATACACCTGAAAAATCAGTTCAAAAAAAAAAAAAAAAAGAATATACCTGAAAAATAAGCAGAAGCTGTGATGTTCGGGTCCTCCATGTAAGCAAGCTCAAATTAGTGTCTTCACGAAGATGATAAAATGAGGGTGGAAAAATGATGGGTTTGAGGTCATGAGGACATGCGCACACACGCACTCTCAGATTTAGGTTCTAAGAGTACACACTGTAACAAAATATTTTCTTTACATAAGGTTTTAATTTTAAATTTTGTGAATGAAAAAAAATAGTATTTAGAAGAGTTTTACCTCTATATATAGTAGAATGATCTCACTCAAGCTAAATTAATTTGGGTCTAATGAACTCTAAATATTGATGGTTAGGCCAAAATAATTGAAAGATGACAATATAATTGAAATCCAAGTGATATTAATTATAATAAAAATTAAAATATCATTGAATTTTACTTATTTAAATATTATTGAATCATTAATAGTAATATTTATTAAATTATAAAAATAAATTTGTCCATATACTCAAAGTCTCTTTTTTCTTCTTCTTCACAAAATTAACAATATGATATTAAAATCATAAGAGTCAAAGTGATTATATTTTTAACCACATCTACTAATGTTATTTGTATATTAAAAGTAAACATCATAAAAAGAGAAAGACACAATATTTTAGTCCAATCGATCACTATCACAAAATATTTTATTTTATTTTATTTTATAATATCTATCTTTTTGGTGTTCACTTTTAATGTTTAAATAACAATAATATACGAGCTTTATATTCATGGCACACTCGAATCGGTATCGTATATAGTTGCATTAGTATGGCTTGAATTGATTTATAGCATATTTGGTTTTTTATTTACAAATTTCAAAATCATAATTTTGATAAAAGTTACTCTCTTATAATTTTTTGTCCAAACCATAATTTTAGAGTTCTAAATGAAAAATCAAACGTGTTATTAGCTGGCCAGAATAAAAATACTCATGTCTTGAATTTTAAACTTGTTCATCGATTGAAGTTTTGAATCGAATTTTGTATTAATGATTTGGTTAATTTCTAAAGAGAGTTGCTATTTAATTCGAAAATACGGCACACAAGTGACTTACCAATGTGAATAACGGCTATATATTGATGAGTACGAATTTGTGCGAAAAAGATAGAAAAGAGTTATTAGCAATTATGGGTGGAAAAAAACAAAAAGACTTGTTCCAATAAATAAAAGCCACGTATGTGTTATGAAATTTCATAGCCTGTTATTTCGTACTATTAAGCAATGTTGAAAGGGTAAAAACCAAAAGTTCAAACAAAATAATTCGTACATAACTAAGGAAATACCTTTTTGTAACAATCAGCATTCTTGTGGCTATGTAGTACTCATCTTTTTCATTTTCACCTTTTGTATTTCCTTAATTTCTATTCATGCAATTCGTATTGAACTAGATAACAAAATTGTAAAAAAAAAAAAAACTTCATTACACCTGCCCTTTGCATTTAATTTATTGATCGAGAGTATCTATATAAAAACAAATATAGCATAATGAAATTGAATAGAACTCAAAACTTTATGGTTGAAATTAACTAACCCTAAACTTTGAAATATCAATTAGACATAAATATTTATTAAATAATTTTATTTTAATATATTGTTAGCATAAAAAAAATTATTACACCATACACTTAAAGGTGTAATGCAACATTTTTTTTATAAACTTGATATCTCGGATGATTATTAATTAACTCATTAAATAATATATCAAATTATCAACATAACATCAAAAAGAAAAATAAATAAATAAAATTTTCTATTGATATTAGATCAAAATTAAACTCTATTGTAAAAAAAAAAAAAAATCTTCATTACACCTGCCCTTTGCATTTAATTTATTGATCGAGAGTATCTATATAAAAACAAATATAGCATAATGGAATTGAATAGAACTCAAAACTTTATGGTTGAAATTAACTAACCCTAAACTTTGAAATATCAAATAGACATAAATATTTATTAAATAATTTTATTTTAATATATTGTTAGCATAAAAAAAAATCATTACACCATACACTTAATTAGAGGTGTATTGCAACATTTTTTTTTCATAAACTTGATACCTCGGATGATTATTAATTAACTCATTAAATAATATATCAAATTATCAACATAACATTAAGTGACAGTATAATAAAATTTTCTATATATTGCCCTATCAAAAAGAAAAATAAATAAATAAAATTTTCTATTGATATTAGATCAAAATTAAACTCTACTTTTAAAAAAGTTAAACATATACAAATCTTAGAGTATATTAACAAAATTTATCATGACATTAACTTTAAATCTGTATATTTAAATTCTTAATATTCTATCAATTTGAATACATTGTAATCTTCTTCAACTATTTAGAACATAAAAAATATCTTCTTTAACCATTTAAAATAGTGGCATGTATTTGCTAACGTATTTGAGGAATAGAATATCAACTTAATTTTGATGCACACTCATAAAATTTTTTTACACAGTTATCTAATAATCATATATATATTGTCATATATTAGTAAAAGTATTTAACTTTTATAATTACTATCTTAAAAATTACATATTTAGTAATATATGATTGAATAACAGTATAAAACTCTTTAATTTAACAATTTATTAAAATTAATCTCATAAAAGATGGAAGTGGTTATTACCACACCTTATTATCTATTTTCACTTCTTAGTTAATGAGCTTTTTTTTTTAATTGCTCTAAAATATCATTCCTTCTTTTCATGGTTAAACTAATAATTTATTGTTATCAATATTACTTAACCTTATTATTATTAATATTTTTAAATAAATATTCTTTTAATATATGATGATTTATGTTTATGTATTTTTTTATTTTGCAAAACAATTTTTATAATAATTTGATATAAATTTTATTAAATGATAATTAGTTTAATTTTAAAATTTTTAATATTGACTATATTTTTTATATTTATATGACCGCTACATATTATAAGTATTTATAGTTAATTTATTTAATATACTTATTTAGATATCAATATTAAACTACTTTTTAAAATTTTATAATATAATAATTATCTAAGAACATATATAGTAGCAAGTATGTTAGATAAAAAATAATAAAAATTTTCACTCATTTTTTAATTAGATTCTTATAGTTTAAAAATTTATAATCAAGTCCTTATATTAAATAAAAATTTGTAATTAAATTCTTAGAGTTTATCACAATTAAAAAAAATATTTGATTACTATGCAAGTGTATTTTATGATGCATTGTCCCATATATGATGCATCACGCACCATCTTATACTAAAGGTCCAGATGGTCATGATACACTCATACACCATTCAACTTTTACTCATGCTAAAATCCTCACCATTTCATCCTCTTTCTTAAAATCTCTTCTCAGGGCAAGCAGATCTACAAGCTAGAATAGAGAGATGGCATGGCCACAGACCATAGACCATAGCTTTTTTCTAATGGCAAAGATACGCTAAATGGATGATGGGGTTCCTATTTCACGTGAGTTTCTTCTTGTTGTTTATTGCTTAAAAATCCACCCAAAAAAATAGCAAGCCAAGTTTCAAAGAGGTTTCTTTCTTTCCTTCCTCTTTATTTTCTAAAGGTCATTTTGTAGAAAAGGGCAAAATTGGGATTGGCTTTCATAGATTAGCAGTAGAAAGTGGTAACACAGAAAGGTCACAACCCCTCATTAATGGTGCAAGCAAAACATTACACTAAAAAATGAACCCCAAGGAAACTAAGAAAAAACAAAGAAATTGAAGTGCATTGCAGGGGAAGAGTCAATGCTTAATGTTTTTCTATAATAACAAAGGCATGCAAAGGGTAGGGGGAAGGGTGGGCAGATCAGGTGCGGTGGGGGGTGGTGGTGTAAGGGGAAGGGTAGCAGTGATTCAAAAGACACGGAAGATACTTTGCTTTTGGGGAGAAAGAGAAACAGCATGTGTGAGAGTGGAGTTGAGATTTGCTAGAATAGTCATTAAGTGTGCTGGATTTTAGTGTTATTTACCCACAGGAGCATCCAAGGCTAGAATCAAAGAATATTTTGTTTAATCAAACAATTTTGTAACGACAATTAGCTTTATGACCTCAATTACAAATTTTTGTTTCATATAGGATTTTGATTATAAATTTTTAAATTATAGAAACCTAATTAAAAATTAAGTAAAATTATAAAAACTTACAGAATAATTAAACCAATAAATTATAATACACAACATGCATGCCCAAGATTTTTTCATCTTGTATTTATATAATCTAATCTAGAATTAAATAAACATATTATATTTATGATTTGCTGTGTCAATCTTTCAATCTTTATTATAGTTTTTATTTGTCATTTTTATTCTTGAAAATTATGGTATAATACATTAAATTAGCTATTTACTTGATAATTATATAGACTATTAGGATAAAAATTTTATGTTAATATTTGATGATATATTTTTACATCATTTAAGGTTTTTGAATAATATATGAGATATCAAACTCATTAAATAAAGTGAAAAAAATATTATTAGATGGTAGTACAATTTTTTTACATTGATAGTGAAAATTAATTAAAATTTAAAATTATTACTAATAAATATTATATTTAGTTCAAAATTTATTATGTGTAATTTTCTTAATTTATTTTTATTTCATATCATATTCATAGAATATTAAATAAAAAAGTATAAAAATGCTATTATGCTTAAAGAAAGTGACATAAAGTTAAAAAATTAACTCAATTTCAAAACTATCTTTAAGGGTAAGAGAATCAATTTCTTACATAATTTTTTTTTGTATTTATGTGAAGATATAAATTTAATATATTTGACGAGAAAAATGAGTAAAAAATGAAAGGGCTTTTATTAAAACAAAATATTACAGAAGCAAAAAATTTGAAGAAAAATATTAGTAATATTAAGTATAAATAAAATTAGAAGTAAAAATAGATTATTTAATTTAATTATGAAAGAGAAGGAAAGGATATTTTAGGATAATTAAATAAAAGCTTATTGAATAGAGCTGAATGACGATAGACGATAAGATGTAGTGATAGCAATTCCCACAAAACGTTTGTGTATATACCATCCTAATATTTAAAAATATATATATATATATATATTTTTTTGTATATTAGCGGTGATAAAATTCAAACCTTTAATTCTATACATACTTATTTAAATCCCTTATTATAAGACACTTTTAGTGGATTTAAGGAAAAAGATGTTACCAAAGGTAATCAGCAGGCTCTTTACAATTTCTCCATTGAAATAATTATCAATTTTTAATGTTTTAGTCACTCTTCCGTATATAGTGTGGCATGTATAGAAGTGTATCTGAATTTTAATCAATTTACAATTTTAAAAAAGCAGCCAGTTACTTTTTATTTAAAATAAACAAATCATATATATAATTTTTATGGAATTAACGAAATAACAAATCGAAAAAACATTTTCAATTATAAATTAAATCTCAAAAACCATTTTTTGTACCATATTGCCATTAATTTATTTTCGGATTTATGATTTCTTCCATTCTGTGTGTTTTAACATTTTTTTTTAAACTAATCTACCTGTCCTAGAAAGTTCCATACACATTTATTTGTGGAATGTGACAAAGTTACCCTTAATCGCAATCATTTTAATAAGTTCACAATTAAAAAAAGAAGCCATTTGTTTTAATTAATAAACATAATTTATATACATTCATTAATGACATTAATAATATAATAAATTTGAACAAAATATTCAATTATCAATGAAATCTAGAAAATCATTTTAAATTTTTTGCCATATACGTTGCCATTACTTTCTTTCTGATTCTTAATTTCTTCCATTTTATTTGTTATAATATAGTAATATATGATTAGATCATTATGTAAAAATTTTAATTTAACTAATGATTAGATAATAATATAAAATTCTTTTACACTTATAATATATCAAAATTAATTTCATTTACAAAAATAGTTCATCAAAATTATATTCTTAACATATTGATATTTTTTAACTAATATATCTATGTCCTAAAGAGTTCCATACACATCTATTTAACTGTGACATGTGAGAACCAAACGTTGTGGTGTGATCCGTTGTGGAATGTAGAGACCAGGTTACCCCTCAATCCCCAACACCAAGCGTTGCCAATTAACCAAAGGGGTGCTTTCCTATTCACCAACCAACACCAATTACACCGTTTCAAACTCTATTTAAACCATGCCCTCCAAGCGTTATAGCGTCACTCGCTTCAGCCTTGTGCAACATTTGGTCTCAACTTCTTTTGGTGGTGGCTAATGAGACAGCCTGAAGTATGGGGCCACGGTTCGGTTGTGATCTTTTTTATTATTGCAGGAATACTTCTCTTTGGTCCATTCTTCCTTGGTTCCGTTTCACCGCCAGGAATTCCCTTGCTTTTGGTGTACCCGTTGGTTCTCGCTGCGGTACTGATATTCCTTATAGTGGTCTCTAGGTGACTACTTCGTGCTCCTTCATCTCCATGGCCGTCATCACAAGTTTATGTTCCATTAGTATGGTGTAACTGCGTTGTGTTTTCTTTTTGAGCAATAGTAATAATAATTAGGCCTTGGATGTGTCTTGTCGTTAATTGTTTATTTTATGATTAGAGTTGTTATTTCTATGGGGGATATAGCATGTGGAACCGCATGCAATTGTTTATGTACTCTCGTGTGCTATCGTGGGGATTATTCTTCATGAAGTACATGCAGATTAAGTCCTTTGTTTCAAGTGTAATAAATTCCTTCTTCTGTTAATTTTATTATGTGCTGCTTCGCTTATTAATTTTTCTTTTCTGTTTATTTAATTATTCGTTTCTCTCTATCTATGTCCCGCTTTCTTTGAAATCTTAAGTTGATTGATTATGCACATAATATAAATACTTCGCTCCGTGGAACAAAATTCCACCGTTTTTCATCATCCATGACGACTTTAATTGATTAATTCGATTGGAACAAAGTAAAACTTTTATCCAAATTCAAATCAATTTTCAATTTAATAGAGTTATGTTTGGTTAATTTTACTCATGGAAGTAAACTTGCAGTGGTTGATCATTATGAACTTGAATAAATGTGCACAGTATCCCATCTTTCGTTCTCTCTCTCTCTCTCTCTCTCTCGCGCGCGCGCGCGCGCTTCATGTCAGAAACCAAACCCTAGAAAGATTTTTATTTCTTCCGCTATGAATTTATCAACTTGTGCCCCCCACATCTTTTATATTCAATAGCATTATCGTGTTTTATGAAAGTGTTGAGTTTTTCGTTGAATTCTAGATCATTATGTTAGTGTAAATAAACCGAAAGTAGACATTCTGAAGGTTTATGGGCATGTCTTGCAGGCTTGATCCACCCACAAATGACAAGGACACATGCGCAAACAAGGAGACTACAGATCCTTGTTGACGGACATATATATTATCATGTCGTTTGATAGTAGGCTCCATTGTTGTCTTTGTACAGTTTCATGAATAAGCAAATAAATTCAGGAAAGACATTGGAGATGCCAACACCTATCTATGTATCGTTCTAATAAGGCAGTCTCAGTGACTCGTATTCCTGGACAGATTAGCATATTAGCGCATGTATAAGGCTTTTTCGTTTGTGCCCTTTCCTTTGGTTTATATCTCCATGTTTCTTCTGTTACAAGTCGCAACCAAGTTTCAGTAACGAGGGGAGAGAAGGGGGGAATTGCCACCAAGTTATGCGCTGCGCGAAACTCTTGTATCTTTTATATGAACGCATGTGTAGATTATGGCACTGAAAATCGTAGTTACAAACAGTTTGTGAAATGAGACAATGATAATACTCTATTATGATTTGCCATTTTCTTATAATTGTATTGCATAATAAAGTTATTTTACACTATCAATATATATAATATAAGAATTTAATTTGAATACACCGTCAGTATAAAAATTTTTTACACAGACATCCAATCATATATTGCCACATCAGCAAAAGTTTTTGACATAACCACCTACTACTTGAATGATCATGCAAATGGAATGTTTTGATTGGATGACAGTGTAAAAAAATATTACACTGTCAGTGCACTCCAATTAAGCTCATAATATAAAGTATATTCATATTAACAATAAAGATTAATTTTGATGCATTGACAGTATAAATGATTTTTATATAGTCAATTAATTATATTCTTATATTTACATGATCATTCAAATAGTGGATATGAAACTTAACCATATTTACTAATATGATAATGTATAATTGGATGACAGTATATAAATTTTTTACACTTACAGTATATATAAATTAAATTCTTAATAATATATCAAACTTAGATTTGAATCCTTTAAAGTATTGATGGTTATAAAGTGAAAAAATAAAGGATTATTTACCGCTAGATGATTTTGATGGAATTCGTACACAATTGAAGTTATCTATTCAATGATGAATAATTTTTTACTTTTCCACTTTACAATCATTCTTTGACTTCTCTAAAGTGAGAATATTGCTTTAGAAAGTAAAATGTATAATCTCAATCATTGATGTAAAAAATCAACAATATGTATTATTTCACATATATGAAGAATTATATTAATATTTATATCTTATAAAATCTTAATCCGATGAGATTTTATTCATGATTAAGATTACACACTTTACCCCCCTTAAAGTGTACCCTCATTTTAGAGTAGCCAAATCCTATTCATTATTAGGGTTTAATTTATGGATTTAATTTGAATACACTGTTAGTGTAAAAAATTTTTACACAGACATCCAATCATATATTACCATATCAGTAAAAGTCTTTGACATAAGCACCCACTACTTGAATGGTCATGTAAATGGAATGTTTTGATTGGATGACAGTGAAAAAAAATTTTGCATTGTCAGTGCACTCCAATTAAACTCTTAATTTATATGTATTAATAATGTAAAATTTTTTTATACTATCATTCAATTATATGCTGTCACATAAGTAAATATGTACGATCCTTACCCCCGATACTCCAAAAGTCAGGCAAATAGGAGAATGTGATCGGATGACAATATAAAATAATTTTACATTAGCAGTATATATAAATTAAATCATAATTATTTTTGGAATCATATTCTTTAATTGTTGTTCACTATAATCAAGCAATGTATAGCTTTGGAGACGAAGGCCTCTTTTGATATCATGCAAAAGGCTACTTCTGATCCCTGCATCTTGCCATGCCTATGTATTTGCTCAATACTTTCTAGTCATTATCTTTGATAGTGATGCTAACAAAGACTAATTTATTGAACAGTATTTTCTTGCATAGTCATGTATCAGAAAGTATCAATGCGATTAATTAATGCTTGTTCATGTAGATTATTTTCCATGAAAACTATGATAAATGTGATATGTTGCCGGAAATAAACCCACTTTAATTATATCACCCCTTTTAATTTCAATTAATAAAAGCAAAAGTTATTCAGAGTTTTTATTATAATTATTTTTAGTTTCATATGTGAATCTATATAAACGTATGTAGATGAGAAACCAAACCACCGTATAGCTTATAATATTCTAGTATTTTTCACTCATGAACATGACATCAGCGGGCTGCGAGGGACCTGACAATATTGCCATCGATTCTGATAACAAGGTTGAGTTCGACTTTACAATGTACTAAGGACATAGTTATAAATAAGAACTAGGATAGCTGAGGAGTTTTTACAACAGAGACTACAAAGAACTATTAATCATTTAGATCACTGTTTGTCTAATTTTGACATGTGATTAGGGCCACTTCGCCGACTTCAATTTGTTCGTTTTCTGCTGGAGTAAATAGACGAAATATTGGCTCGTCGTTATTTGATTTAGGAAGCATCCTTTTACAAATCATTTGTAAGCATTCACCTAACAACTAGTTTTAGGAAGAGATAATTCTTAACACGGTAATTAAGGAGCATTAGCCAGCTTTCTCCTCTAGTCTACTTTAGAATTATTTTTTTTTTTCACATGAAAAATCTCAAGATTTGTAATGATTGGGATGACAATGGTAAACATCAATTTCCAGCATTTCAGCAACGTGTGGGATTGAATTCACAGATTTTTTTCTCACCTCGCATTTCCGTAGTTACTATAGACTGTAAAAGTGTTAATGTATGAAAAATGCTATTCGGCAAGAAAATTTTTCCGAACTCGAGAGATGCCCGATTGATGTGGCATCTTACGTGCAATCGCAAGTTAGAATACAATGCTTGTGTTTCGCTTTCCACATCCTTTTTAGTTTCTCTCTTGCTGTCGTATGTTTATGAATGAAAAATGTTGGAGAGCTAGAAATTTTGTTAGAAATTTATTAGCTGTCAAAATAATGTAATATATGTTTATAGACTCTTACATGAGTAAATAAGCTATACCATTTCATTTTATCCAATAATTATCAATAATTTTTGTAAAAAATTTTGGCTATATTTTTTTGGTTGTGTAATATTACTTTTTCTTTGGGATATTCATTTTGGCTGCCTAACAACCCTGCCAACATATTATATTTAGAGATCATTTTTGATAAAGTCTTTTCTCATAAAAATTAAAACTTGTTGACAGAGATAAATTAAATCTCATAAACTTTTGCTTTCCCTCCATTCTCCTTCTCCCAAATCAAACTCGTGAACATACATTTGATATTTGTTGGCTAGTCTTCCTTTTACTACTTCTCTTTACCATGCTCTCATGATTTTGTTTGAACCAAATCAGCCAAACCAATTTTGCTTTGTTATTCCAAAATCAGTGCTCGTATCTACTTTGCCACTACCGTTTTATCATCCAAATTAAAGTTGCCTTGCTGAAATGGTTGTTATAAATATATTTGGTTAATCAATACTTGAAGAAACGAAATTGAAAATAAAGATTAGAAGACAAGGGAGAAAAACGTTGAATCACTTTTGAAACAAATCAAGCACTTTTTATTTAATAACTTTCACTCACATAACAGATAACACCACAAACAAAGACATCCAGGAGGAAGATAATTAGTCCTCCACATCCAACACAACCACAGCACAATGCATAATATAGTATTGTTATCCATACGGACGTTCATTGGTAATATAAATAGTACTCTCCATCGGCATTATGCATGCACATAGGAGAAGCATCAATGGTTACGTCCGAGACCGTGCACACACCATGATACGAATTAATTAATTAAACTGAACATAATTAATTAATATGCATGATGCCATGCATGCGTATTATATTATATTATGTTCTTAAATCTTAATTAAGAGCATACGAAGCCAGAGGGCCAGCTACGTCCACATGCGTTGAGCAATAAGGACAAGGAAACTGGAATGTTAAGGTTGATTCCCAAGATGTTGGCCCGGAGTGCGGTGCAAAGGCACACGGCTGCTTCAAGATCAACAAGACCACTGATGAGGTTGCAGCAAGGAAGGGTCTCTGGGGACCCAACCACAATGCTCAGGAGATTCAACACATTGGCGCAAACACTCAACTGTGTGGTGTCAATGGAGCAAGTAGTGGCGGCAACATCGGCGGAGCTAACCATGGAGAAGAAAAGGAGGTTGAGGCAGAGGAGGAGGGCGGTGGATGCACTAGCCTTATTGGAAGCTATTTTTTCACTAAGAGATATGCTACTCTCAAGTTCTTGAATCACTTTTGTGAAATGATGAGTACTTTTGCTTGTGGGTTGGTGAAGTTGGAGAGGATTGCGAGTGAATTTATAGGCGAATGATTTGTGTACGTGTGTGTTTGGGTGCGTGTGTTTATGAGCTGTGTTTTACTGTAATTTTTGTTATGAGTGGGGGTTTATTATTTTGTGTTTTACTTTTAAATATATGACATCTAAATTAGTGGAGGGTTAATCTTTAAGCAATTTTTTTAATAAATTAATTTAATATATTGTTAGTATAAAATATTTTATATTATTAACTGATTATATCATATCTTTTATGTGACTTTTAAAATAATTATGATAAGAGTTAAATAATTTTAATGATATGATTATTTAACACTGATATTGAATTAAAATTAAATCATTTTTTAATGACAAGCCAAAAAAAAAAAAAAAGAGAAAGAGTCGTTCCCATATATAGGATTAGATCATACTTTTTAACGCTTTGATATCTATATATTAAGATACTTACATATGACATATCAATAAGAAAAGACACTTCTTTATAATTTAATAAAAAAAACACTGTCCATCCAAGTGACTCAACTTTAAAGTGACTCTAGTTAGATCATATTATATTGCTCATTTTTTTTCCCCTCACATGTATCCTTTCACTAATGATCATTGATCTATTTGAGTATTGTGAACACCTAAATATTGGTGACTCTCTTAACTAAGATTCAAACTATGATTTGTCATATTTTGGTGGACTAGTCTCTTATCACTAGATCAAATCTTAGTCAATGATATTATATTGCTCTAAATGTCAGTATTTGGCACTACAAAATAATGAAAACAAGGTAACTGGATGAATTTACACTGGGGAGCTTAATTTCCGGATTTCATATACGAATGATGATTGCTTTTATTGATTATATTTTCGTTATATAGTTAAAATAACTTGGATGTATCTATGTAATTGATCAGTAATATTTAGCTATGTAACCAATGAATTATAGCTCAAGTGATATTTCTTTTGGTCCTTGTGCCAAGGGTTTGCTGTATTGAGTTAGGGATTTGATTCCTATATATATATATAGAGAGAGAGAGAGAGAGAGAAATGTAATCTATATTAAATTTGAGTTTATATGCACTTGTACAGTTATGTATGGGTTTGGATTAATGTGAAATGGTTGATCAATAATATTTAGTAAAGTGAACTTAAATTTGAGTTTATAATAACTTGTACAGTTATGCGCGCGCGTGTGTGTATGGGTTTGGCGGATTAATGTGAAAAGGTGTGATATTATTTTAATTGTAAGCGTATACGTAGAGCCAATAAGCGATGGATGTAATAGTTTAACAAATTAATTAATATAAACTGTTTTCAGACTTTTCCTATGCGTGTAAGACTCTTTTTAAGTCTCTGAAATAAGATAGATTACCCGTGTGAAAATAATGGAATTCAAAGAAAGTGGGAGAGTAAAATTCTATATTAGTCATGAAATGTTATATTTAATGTTTGAAATGCCTTTTAAAATGAAATCTGAATTCCTTAATAAAATATTTTAAGGAGTTCAAAACAATTAAATAAAATATTTTTCAATTCTTACTCTAGTTCATAAAAATTATCAGAGCAATTAATGAGTTGTACTACAATATTGTTAACTATAAAAAAAATAGCGGGGATAAAATATAATTTCCTGAAGAATGCCTTCGTGGATTGCATAAAAAAAATAAAAAATAAATTAAGGGGATAAAATATTCATTTGGGTTTTATTTTTTGTTTTTGGTGAATGCCCAAAAATTAAATTTCTTTTAGTTGCTATAAACAACATCAAAAAAAATAATTTTTTTTGTCTTTTAAATATGAGAACTTTATTTTTCAAAAACAATAATTTCTGTTTAAAATAGCTTATCCAAAGTAAACGCTTAATTTAAAATAAAAATGTTTATTATTTGTTAGAAAAGGTAATCTTTATAAATGGTATTTTTAATTGATAGCCATAGTTTAGTGTTCACTTCGAAACATAGATTTAATTTTTTGTCTTTAAAGTATCTCTGCCTGATGTTCGACTAAAAAATCCTCCTAATAATTTTTTTTTCAAGATTTGAATCTTAGTTATCTCTTTGAGAGTGCAGCTTTATTACTATTACATCCAACCCTTGTTGGTAAAAGATGACTTAAATTTTCATATACTATTAGTATATAATTTTTTTTTACCCAATCATCCAATGATGTATATATGGCCACATGATCAAAATTGTTTGATAAATACATTCAAAGTCATATAAAAGATAAGATATAATTGATCAATAGTATAAAATATTTTATATTATCAAATTTAATTTCTTAAAAGAAATTAATTTCTATGCACTAACAATATAAACTAATTTTATACTATTAGCCAATAGAAATTTAAAGAATTACCAAATCATGCTAAGAAGTTATAATAGCGGGTAATTACCCACCATGATTTAGTAATATTTTAAAATTCTATTGGTTGATAGTATAAAGTTATTTTATATTATCAGTGTATATAAATTAATTTTTTTAAAAATAACATATATATATACTCTTTAAATATTATTATAAAATTAGATAAATAGCATACAAATGATAATTAAATGCACTGCTCACCATATTTTACATGGAAAAGCATAAAGTTTAAGTAAAGGATTGGGACTACATAAAAAATTAATATCATACATTTAAGACTAGAGAGTACTGCGACGGCTCGCAAAATCCAATTCCATGAAAGTTGACTTGCCTTGATTTTCCATTATTTATGATGTTATACATAAGCAGATATGATGAATTTCCTAAGTACTACATAACAAACAAACTGTGTATCACGGAGTTGCTTGCCCACATAAATGATCAGGGTTCAGCCTGAACCAACTGGCAGAAACAAAAGGAAGTAGTGGCGTACGGTGTAGTTCTCAAAGATTAGATTATAAGACATAACAAAACCTATCCACTCTCTTGTTCATCAGAGTATCTTACTTAATTTTCTGGTTGTGGAAAAGAAAGATAAGTATAAAACAATATCGAGATAGGTAAACATCTTTTTTAAAACATTAAACTTCTTGTTACGATATAAACTTTTACTCCTTTGATCAAAAATTAAACAACTGAATAGCATGGTCTTGTGCCCGAAATGAGCAAAGAGATAATTGGCTCACATTACATTGAGTATTGCGTCTCAGTATATACAAAATTTTGATTGCAGTTTCTTACTGCAAGTAAGGAGATGTGATTCATACAGATTGTTTTATTATTATTATTCCAAAATTGAAATTCTGAGCATGCCCAATTATCATTTTATATTATTTTATTTGATATCAAGTGCTACTGTCTCTGGTAGAGCTAGAGATAGAGAGGTGGTGGATTTAATGCTATAATATTTATAAGGGATCGGAGGGGTACCTGCCATTAATGTTAAGTACACGTCTAGGCATGGGCACAGGGTTGAAGATTGATGGCTAGATTGAGAGAGGCGAGATTTTCCCTATTTGTATGGTGAAATGGTTCAGGCCAGAAAATTCGGAGAAATCATAAAAATTTCATAACTATAAGTATTTGAAATTTAATAAACTTCAATTAATTTAATTCAAGTAAGATTAATTTAATATAGAAGTAAAGCTCTCTCAAATTTAACTTTTATTTTTTATTCTATCCCAAGAATTGAATCCAAAATCTTAAAAAAAAAGAAAAAAAAAGTGTCTTAAACCAACCGAATTTTTATATATCAAGATTTCTTGAAGTTAAGAATTGTCACCCTACTTTTATAATTAATAATCTGATTTTCGGAAAGTAAATACATTCACCCGTGTCTGTGTACGTATTAAAGAACTAGGGCGTTTAAGAAAGTAATAATATTTTACTTATTTTCAATAAACTACAATGCTGACACTACTAGAATTTATCGAAAATATGACCGATTTTGTGATTGATTTTTTCGGTTGCTAGAAAAATGAATTTGTGATCGATTTGAGTAAAATAAAAATAAATTAATGCTTAAAATATCGGTTGCAAAACTAAATTTTACAACCGATTTTGCAGCTGATATGAACAAGGAAAGGAAAAAATAAGGAGAGTGTATTTTAGTCACAAAATCGGTTGCAAATTCAAGATTTGTGACAGATTGTACGACCAATTTATAAAAATTAATTAAACAAGGTGTTGAGAAAATTGCGACTGATAAAACGGTCGCAAATCCTGAATATTCCGACCGATTTTTCGTTCACAAATTTAACACCTTTTACGTTAAAAAAATCTTGAACTTTGCGATCGAAAAATTGATGGCAATTCGGTCGCAAATTTAACAACTTTTACATTAAAAAATTCTTGAACTTTGTGACCGAAAAATCGATCGCAGATCCTGAAATTTGTGACCAATTTTTCTGTCGCAAATTTAAAACATTTACGTTAAAAAAATCTTGAAATTTGAGACCGAATAAAACTTTTACGTTAAAAAAATCTTGAGCTTGGCGACCAAAAAATCGATCGCAAATGTGAATAAAAAACTGGAAATTTGTGATCGAAAAATCGGTCGCAAATCTTGAAGTCGGTCGCAAATTAAAAATCTTTATATTAAAAAAATCTTGAACTTTGTGACAAAAAAATCTTAAAAATTTGCGACCGACTTTCGATCCCAAATGTGAATTTAAAAAACTCGAAATTTGTGACCAAAAAATGGGTCGCAAATTCAAAATCTTTACATTAAAAAATCTTGAAATTTGCGACCAAAAAAATTGGTCACAAATTCAAACACTTAATTTTGCCGAACAGAAGCCATTTTGCGACCAATTTTGTGACCAAAAAATTGGTTGCAGATTCAAACACTTAAACTCAAAATTTCCCAAATCAGATTCATTCTGCGTCATTTCTCTCTTCTCTCTAACTTCTCTTGTCTCTCACTTCTCTTCTCTCTCACTGTAACTTTCCCCCACCCTAAGTTGCCGCCACCGTCACTGTTGCTACCATCGCCAACATCGCCACCGACACCACCATCCTGGTTCTCTTCTTCCCTTTGCTTATTTCTTTTTATTTTTAATTTTAGATCTGATTTTTTTAAAAAAATAAGGTTTAGATGTTGTTAGATTGTTGATTTTGTTTAATTCTTTAAATTATATAGTTTTGGTATTTGTGTTATTAAATTAGTTGAGGTATTTGAGATTGATTTGTGATGTTATTAGTTATTTAAGAGAGTTTGCTGTTATTAATAGTTGTTATTTTAATGTTAAGAGAGTATGAGAGTATGTTGTTGTTTCTATTTTTTTTTTTAAAAAAAATTTTCAGATCTGGTTCTTCTTTATAATGGAGATTTGGGTGTTGTTAGATTATTAGTTTGTTAGTTTTGCTAAGTTTTTTAAATTATATTATTAGGTGTTTATGTTTTTAAATTGATTGAGGTATTTGAGATTGATTTTTGATATTATTGATTGTTTAAGAGAGTTTGTTGTTGTTAAGGGTGGGTGTTTTAATTAAAATTGGGTTTAAATATATTGTTAATTGAATATGAGAGTATGTTATTATTTCTTTTCTTTTTTTTTAAATTTCAGATATGATATTTTTTTAATAATAAGTGTTTGGGTGTTGTTAGATTGTTGATTTATTGGTTTTAGTTAATTCTTTAAATTACATTGTTTGAGTGTTTGAATTCTTAAATTGGTTGAGGTATTTGAGATTGATTTTTGATATTATTGGTTGTTTAAAAAAGTTTGTTGTTGTTAAGGGTGTGTGTTTTAATTGAAATTGAGTTTAATTATATTGTTAGTTAAGTATGAGAGTATGTTGTTGTTTTTTGTTTCTGTTAGTTTGGGTTACTAACTTGATCAAATACTTGATTTTAAGTTATATATGGTAGTAGATAAAGGAAAGTACCATGTTATACTCTAATGTCAAAATTTAGGAAGCAACTTGTAGGTATAAGTATGTCTATCATTTGCCTTTAGTTATCATTTGTTTATCTGCCATAAATCTTCCACCATTTATTAATTTTTATATATGTATTCAGATTTAATAAACCCAAAACATATCATAATTTACTAATAATTAATTATATGAAATATTGATTTCTTAGCTTATAGATTATTGGATGTACTTTTTTGGGTTGATAGTGAATATAGGTGTATGAAATTTAGATTTCATAAGATTCAAATTTTTCTTTTTTTTTAGATTTAAAATTTACGACTGATTTTGCAACCAATTATATTTGCGATCGATTTTATGACTGAAAATATGGGAACTCGAATTGAACATTTGTGACCGATTTTTTGGTTGCAAAAATCAAAATTTATGACCAATTTTTCGGTCGCAAAATAGTCAACAAGTGACCAAAATCAAAAGCGTCATAAGATTGCTTAAAATCGGTCGCAGAATCAGTTGCAAATAAATTTGCAACCTGTCTATATGCCGCAAATGGTCTTTGCAACCTATTTTCTTTATTTTGCAACCAAAAAATTAGTCACAATCAAACAATTTTCTAGTAGTGTGGACATGATCTATTATTTATCAGGAAGGGCATCGGTTTTTTGTCCTTTGTTTAAATTGCACAATGCTTACTAAGATATTGAATTTTCCGGTATTCACTTAAATTGGACGCTAACAATAACAAAATCTTATGAATTTTGTTAACCATTAATTACAGATGAAAAAGAGAAAGATAAAAACAAGAAATTTAATTTAATGTTAATATAAATTATTTTAATTTATTTACATTTATTTAAATATTATTAAAGGAATTTTCTACCATATTAGCCGACTTTTTTTTCCAAAATAATTATCAATCATTATTTATTAAAAATTCAAAGATAAATATAAAGTATTATTATAAATATTATAAAGGGCATTTCTTGGTTGGTAATTCATTTTTTAAATTACCATTTAATTTTTAAAAATCTAAAGATGAATATAAAAAATATAAAAACAAAATAAGAAATATATCTTATTTGATTTTAATTAATTTTAAATAGTTTTTATTTTTATTATATAATTATAATTAAATTTAAATAATTTTTATTATTTCTTTTTGTTTAAAAATAAAAATTAAACTATCAAACACATAATGTCAATCAATTGGCAAGTTAAAATAATAAATTTTACATTATTTTTTGGTGGACATATCTTATGTTAGAAGGACTTTTTTTTTAATATATAAAAGAACATTAAGTTTTAAATAGATGACACTAAATAGTTTATTTGTATTATGTATTAATCAGGACTAGTGAATTCTAAAATCTAATTACAAATAATCAGGAGATAAATTTTTTCGTGTGAAATTTTAACGTGGCCTAATCATGCATAAATTTGTACTATTGATAGAAAAATTGAGATTCAAGCAAGGCGTATTTGATCAATAGTAAATTCACACGTGACCAAATTATATAAAAATTTCAATGAAAGAATCCATTTGACCAACCAAACCAGATTTGTTCGGGATGTCATTAGATGATGAACAAGTGAGGCAGTTATTGTTAGTTAGGAAAGTCTGTTATCAGTTTTTGTTTAGCTGGCATGATAGTTAGAATTCAGTTATGCATCAACATTAGTATATGTACATATAATCTCACTGATCAATACAACTCATTCATTCATTTCCTCACAATTCTCTCGAGCTCTCTGCTCTCTCATTCTCCCTCCCCTTGAGCTTGGGTTCTGATACCTCACAAGATCGAATGCTTTGTTTTTGCGTTTTAATTAATCATTACTTTCTTAATTCTGTAGATATTTATTTTAATCTAAAAGCACATGTCAGATGTAAAAAAATAAAAATTAGATGTTACTTCAAGAGAATGGCGTACGTGTGGAAGCAAATGTCACGAACTAATTTTACCATAACTTTCTGAATCTACTTTTGTTCTTTAAGCACAATAAATACAAACTAATTTGCTGTACTTTAAGAACTGGAATCGATCAAGGACAATGGTATAATTAAAGTTCCTCTCTGGCATCCTGATGACATGATCATAATTAAGTGAAATACTATTAGCTTTTTGATTTCTCATCTATCTATATACATACAAACTCGAATCATCTTTAAGATATACATTAGTTGGGTTCGGTTTTTTTCCCCCCTAGTAAACTGCTAATACTGAGTTTTATATAGCTGTAACCTCACTCAAGAGCCCTAAATTTACCGTACCACGCATTAGCCTTAGAGCCAACCCTAAATAAATTTATGTGGTTGACTGCTGTCAGATTAGACATTGTGAGAAACCAAACCAAGACAGTGTAAAATAAAAAGATATAAAAATTGTCAAAAAGAGAGAACTTTATAGATATTTTTAAACTAATTAACAGGTCTGAGATCACAACTAACCCATTTTGATTAAGAATATTCAATCACTATTCTTCATTCATCCTTTTTATTTTAAAACTGTTATTATACTAACCGTATATGTGCAGTCACTTACTTCCAAAACGGGGCAAGTTTTACTGTCGGAGGGCTATAAAGGACTTTAAACAAATAGCAAAGCATCGTGTCGTGAATTACCGAAGGTAAAATTTATATATGATTGCGATCTGCAAAGTGTGGTTTAGTGGAAAATAATTTAGAGCCTGAGTAAGACAAGCGTATATGCAATACTTGTAGAGGACATAAATTTCTATAGGCAAATTAGGCTTTTTTTTTTTTTTTTTTTCCTTTCATCTTTATGTTTTTAACGTGGCCTTTACCTTTATTTATTTATTTTAATTTGATTTCTTATGTTACAAATTATCTATCAATATAGTCTGTAATCACATTTTTATTATAGAGCTAAAGGAACACGCTAACATAATACACATTGCACTGACATGGTGGAAACGTGGATATGAAATTGTGCCATATCAGGATTTTTCATTATTTATGTGGTGAAAATCTAATTAGGGATCATATTAATAGATGGTTTATAATAAACAGAAGTAAATTATATATAACTGAAAAAATTAAAAATTAATTTCTTTTCAAAAATTACTCTTTTAAGCTTCTACAAAAAAAATTAAAAATAGATTTTTTTTAAATTCTAATTATTTTTAATAATTTATCCAAATATGTCAAAAATAATTTTTTTAATAAAAAAAGTGATTTTTTGGGCAAAAAAAAAATCTATCCAAACGCACCCTATATAAAAGAAAACCACATTAAAAATAAATAAATAGAGATGAGGCACATAAAAATATTTCTCTTCTGAGAATTACTCCAGTACTCAAATTGCATATGAATATATTGTTAGAATAGGAAAGAGAAAAGATTTGGCTAGAGCTTAGTAATTTTAAGCTTAAGTTCAATGTTAAAAGTTAAAATAAAGGTCATACTTCCCATCCTTTTCAATCAAACAACTTTTTATGTAATTTATAATTTAGGAATTTGAATTTTGCAGTCACAAAAGGCCAGTCACAGAGGCTGTATCTTGTCATCACTTTTAATTAACAATTGCATGAACAGTTAATAAATATCATAATCAAGTTAAAATAAGTCTCGGGCTAAAAGACAAACTAAAGAGGAAATGAAAACTCACTTCTGGAATTAGATCACACATAATTTTATTTGTACCGCACCTTTTACTCAATACATTGAATGAACTATCGAAGAAACTGAAGATGAAGATGAGTAATCTTCCAACCAATACTAGAACAATAATGGCGAAGGGGTTAAGACAGATGAGTAATCTTCCAACCAAGATGAAAAACCACGCACATTAGCACACACAACACAACAAAGAAAAGAGAAAAGAAAACAATCACGAACGACAAACACATATGGAGATGGAAACATATGCAATGAATTTAAGTGCACTTGAAACCAGCGTTGTTCCTTCCACAGTTGTTGAGAATGACGCTCAGGGAAACAGGAATGTCAAGGTTGATGCCAAGGACATTGGCTTTGAGGGCAGTGCAAAGGCAAGCAGCGGCTTCAAGATTAGCCAAACCCTTGATGAGATTGCAGCATGGGAGGGTTGGTGGTGACCCCAATTTGACCTTAACCAAGTTCAACACATTGGCACACACACCCAACTTAAGCGCATCTATAGGGCAGGTACCCTTTTGAGGATATGGGATTGTAGGGATGACGTAGGTGGAGCTCACCTTAGTGAATGAAAGGAGATTGAGGCATAGGAGTAGGGCAACATAAGTGGATGCAACAGTACCACTGGAAGCCATTGATTACACAATTAATGAAGTGTCGCAATGGGATGCTTACTAGTTTGTGAATGGTGGCTTACGCCCTTAGTGTTTAATAATTTGAGCGATGACTGTTGGAGTGGTGAAAGGAAAGCGGGGTATCTCTTTTTAATATGTAAGTGTGTGTGGGCGGATTTCGGTGTCTTAGTTTTATATTATTAGTTAGGAAACCCGTGAACGAATGAGATTATAATTGAGATGCCAAATCTGTACACTAGCTGGCTGGCACCCTGGGAGGGCAACACCGAGGTTCATATGGTAAATAGATGCTTGAATGATTACATCCCAAAATTTTAGACATCTCAATATCTTATCTTTATTTTTTCTCTTTCATTAATTATTTTACTCATTTCACCTTTTTTTATCATTTTTTCTCTCTTCTTTCTCTGGGTATTTAAGGGTATCTACCTATCCAATAGTACAAAAAAATATTTCTCTTGAATGATAGATGATTAGGTGGTTAAAGTAGGTCATTATTAGGGTTAAAATAGTTGATTGAATGTGCCCCAAAAAAAAATCATTGTTTTGTTTGAGAAAGGTTTTAAGTTAAAATTAAGGTTGAGAGAACTTTACTCTCATAATAAGTTTACTGTATTCAAATTAAATTAGTCAGGAATTAGTAGGTTTTAAAGGGCAGGGAAATTAATTTTTGTGAGTGATTATATAGCGATATTGTTGTGAGTCTTATAAAAAGCTAAAATGAATAATGACACATTATATTCATAACTTAAAAAAAAAAAAAACACTTTCTTCTTTGTCGCCTAAAAATATTTTTAATTAGTATAAAACAACACTACTTTTATATTATATACATATGTGACTTATTTAATGTATGAGTTTTAACATGAGTACTAAAAATACATATTAAGGAATAAAAACAATATTTATTCTTTATTTTAATTATTTAAAGAATAAAATACATATATTTTACTTTTTAAAATTCAATACTCATATTTTTATTTAATAGTTTCAATTTTTTATTGTTAAAATATCCACTAACAAAATCCTTAACATATAAAAGCATTTTTAATTCTTATACATTTTCTTGCAATTTTTAGACTATATAACAAAAAGCATATAACCTTAATTAATTATTTTTGATAATATTTTTGTAAATCTAGCTCATATAAAGTAAGGGCTTCACTTTAGAAGAAAAAGTGAGTAATATTAATCATTAACAAAAATTACAGAAGTAGAATAATGTGTGTAATATATATATATATAAAATTGAGATTTTTCATGTTTTTGAGAAAATAACTCTTTTCACTTTAAAAGAATTAAATCTACGTGTTTGCATATGTTGAAAGCTATTAACACATTACAATATTATATATGCTAACTCATATATAACTAAGAATATATGTATATTTTTTATATAATTGGAAAACATAAAGGAGACTCAAAAGAGCTCTCAAACCAAGAAAGGAGCCAGATCAAAAGGGCATAAACCTGTTCACTACAAGTAAAACATAAAAGGAACATATAGTATTTAATTGTGATACATTATTAATATAAATATTTTTGATATAATTATTTAATTTAATTTTTACTATTATTACTTTAAAAGTCACATATGTAATTTTTTTTGGGATAGAATATATGTAATTGTGTATAATTGAATGACAGAATAAAGTACTTTACATTAATAATTAATAATAATATATTAAAATTAAGCTCGGACTCTAATTTGCATCAATGACAACTTACGTAGCATATTTGGAATGACTTTTTTCTTTTTTTGGTGGCTATTCAATTTTTACTTGTCGAATAACCCAACAAAAATATTGACTAAATCTTCTAATACAAAGATTGGAACAGTTGACACACTTCCAACTATGAATTAGAATATTGTGTCACGTGGATTCATCATATAATAACTCGCGAGGATTAATAAGTTTTCGGGTTTCAGCGATGAGTTTTCTTCTCAGCGACATGATGGCTATTCGTTAAATATTGCATGGTGTTTTGGGGTGGCATAAACACAACTTCAACTCGCACTTTTTAAAATGCCACTTGGAGTTTTGGGGTGGCATTAACACAATTGGGTTGATATAGTCATACAGATTTAGATTATGGCAAAAACAATCCTCGATTGGTAAATAGTTTTAAAATAATCCTAATTTAATAAATAATTTTTAAAATTACACCAATTTGATTAAAAAGCCGCCATTGATCCATATGTGAAACTTCAATATTTTAATCCTAATTTTCATTACACTTGAAGCACAGAGAGAATCATTCACTCACATTAACTTGAACTAAGGTCATTCTATGGGAAAATCCATTTCGTTCCAATATTCTCTTTTTTGGTCAGGATTTCGTTCCAATGTTCAATTTGGGTCTTTAGGCACCCAATGGGCTTTAGAAGACATATGAAAACAATGGGCTTAAGTTTTAGAAGACAGAATTGATTAGTTAAACTTTGAGATATTCACCACGACCCAAAAAAAACCAAATCAAATCAATTTTGAGATATTCATGAACCCTTCCACTACGCTATGGAAAAGAGGTACTTTCTGTGGCATGGAAAAATTAACGGTTTTTCAATACAAGAGCGAGTAAGGGTAATGAACATACTCCTTAACCCACAAAAGTTCCTTGTTTTCAATATCATGACATTTAGGCAATTTCATGTAACTTCATTTCTTTAAACATATTGATTTTACTTTCATCTGATGAAATTTCAAATATCTAGGACCCTTAGGCACTATTACTTTCAATATAAAGAATCGGGTTTGCTCCTGTAATAAGAATGAAGTTCCCATTTTAATTAGATGCATATATAGAATGTTTGAAAAACCTCTCAAACCATCGTTTCAGATTTTCAAACTACATGCTATTACACGATACAATCTTAACCAATATCACCTCAATTGTGTTTTATGCCACCCCAACACACACACACGTTTCAACCTCATCAAGTGAAAGATAAGCTGCAGAGTTTAAGGATGGTATGTTGTCTAATAGAGTTCATAGATGAGATGACTCAACAAAAAAATCACTAGAATATGAAAGTGCATGAAATTTTACATAATCCATCTTTGTGATTATTAAAATTTTACTTCACTCCTTTTCAAGCTTGGGTACATCGTTGGTATTGCTCAAGGCATTTCCAAGATTAAGGAGCCCGTTTCTATACAGAATGTCCAACTCATTAAAGTAAGGGCAGGCTTTGCTATTTTCACGCCTCTTCTTGCCAGTCCCCATTGTCCTTTTATAGTATTTGTTGATGTTCTCCCATTTCTCCTTGCACTTCTTTGCAGAACGGTTGTATCCCATGTTATGCATTGCTTCAGATATCTCCTCCCATATTGATACTTTGGACCCCATGAGATGAAACTTGTGCTCTAAAGAAGTTCTCACAGTTATGAGAGCTTGCACTTCAACATCTGGCCATCTGTTGTTACTTGCATCACTATTGAGATTCTTCTGAATGCTCGCCTCGCCTTCGTGTTCATGTTCATCCTCTTCTCTTCTGCTGCTTACCTCTGCTGGCTGCTGGGGGACTTGAATTTCGCGGCCCAACAGGTTCTGGATGAAAGATATGAGGGCTAAGTTTCGAGACCTTTCTTGCGCTCGAGCCTCTTCATCCTTCTTTATTCTTTCCATCTCCTGCTGCTTCCAAGCTTCTTCTCTCATTATACTCTCCCTCTCCTTCTTTTCTATCATGTCCACCAGTTGTTTATGCATCTGCTCTTGCTTTTCCATTACCTTCATTACCAAGTTCTCCACAAAATCTTCGAGCTTTCTCTCCATCTTCCTCCTCCTCTTCGTCAAGTGAGGCTCTTTAGCAGTCCCTGACGAATTTTCGCCGTCATTACCATCATCATCGTCATCATCCAAAGATGAGCTGAAATAAAGAAGAGTAAATCAAAAGAACACCTCAAATATAAACTTTGGTTAAAGGTAAATAACTCCCTGAGACAAGCTCGTCTTGTCACATAGAAAATGAGAACAATTCCATATGCGGCAACAACATGTTTTGTTCAAATAAGACATGCGTTTTGTTTTTTTTGTTTTTTTTTTAAGACACAAGTTACATAAAATAAAACGATTTCAATCATAAAAGGATGAAACAAAATTAGTGGCCAGTTACTGCCCCATTTGCGGGCTCTCTCTCTCTCTCATCAAGAGAGGCAAAGTGTATCATAATGAGCATCAAAAGGACAAGGATTGTCCTACAACAAACCTGCATGATACAAGTTCCATGTTTCCCTCTGTCAAGCAGGGTGTCAAAAACCACACACGCACTTTGTCATCACCACAAATCACAAATCACAAGTTGCACACTCAAACACACACACACACACATAAATATGAGAGAATATATCCAAAGGTAAAAGTTCAATTATTTTTCTATTGAACAAAAAGAAAGAAAAATAAAAAAGATAGCACTTTTAGTGGTTGCCCTGCCACCATATGACAAAGTTAAACAATAAGATAATAAAAGGATATTTAAAATTTGAAAAAGGGCAGTGGAATTGTACGGGTGTGCAAATTTTATAATCATTGATTTTTTTTTTTTCCCCCAGAAAATCAAAGCCAAATACTTTGGCAACAAAAAAATCGAGTGGTTTGATTTGGAGAAGTGAACTCACCCAGATTCCAACGGGCGCCCGTCAACATGACCCGACCCGGACCGAACCGGATCTTGTTCTATCGGGAGGGAATCAGGGGTCTCGGAAGGTTCTAGAAGCTGGCCGTTAAGGAGGGAGGGGGAGGACCGAGAAGGAGGAGGAGGGGCGGTGGCGGAGGAGGAGGAGGAGCGGATGGGACGGAGCTTCTGGGGGTTGTGGCGGAGGGAGGGGGGAATGGCGGCGAAGAGGAGGTCGCCGGAATCGGGGAATGGGGCGACGTCGACGTGGTCGGGGACGGGGAAGTTGTCGTCGGCGGCGGCGAAGAGGTCCATGTGGTAAAAAATTTGCGGCGCGAGGGTTTATTGGAGGAGGGTGAAAAATATGAAAATGGTGTTGGACCGGTGGTTACTTGTTACTGGTTCGTGAGTAAACCTTGCTAAATTACCATCTAACCATGTACAACATGGCATTTCAGGTAAGTACAATTTTTTCTCTTTTTGTGTAATAAAAATCACCAGTAAATTTTTTTTTTCTTTTTTAGTTTTGGTTTTAAGGAGGCCTTAGTAAGTATAGTTAAAAGGATGAGAGATGAGATGAACATGTAGAGATATAAAGCTTGACTCAATGCTAAGTATAAGGCCGAGACAAGATGTCTTACTTGAATTATAACTCATTAGCATTTTTTTGTTCATCACATGCATCGTCTTTCTTTAATTTATTTTTTTAAAGTTGAGATTAATTTTGTTTGAGTTATGATTGACGGTAGGTGGAGAGTTTTTTAAAAATACTTTTCATATATAAGTAGTTCAAAGTCTAGATGATATGTTAAAAAAATCCATTTTTTTTCTTTTTTATAGGGAAAATATCTAAATTTATTTCATTAAAACCAATACATATCAATTATGGGAATGAATTATCTCATGTTAAAATTTTACATGACTTGTTATATGTTAATTTCTATCATTAGTTAGATTCTCTTATGAATCTTATTTTAGTCTCACTTTCTTAATTAATGATGAAAATTAATACATGATCAAGTTATATAAAAATTTCACATGAGAAAATTTATTAGCATCAATTATAAGTGTGATTTGTGCTATGTTAATTTTAGGGAAAATTTTGTTTTGTATAATTTATCTTTACCTCGACATATAATAATGTTTTTGAGAGAATGTTTAATTTGATCCTTTTTAAACATACATATAATTTAAAAGTGATTGTATATACTAGAAATAAACTATGACTCTAAACAAACTTTACTTATTATAGCGGCAATAACACCAAATTTGTTTTGTCAAAGCTTTCTGGTAAAAGTAATTCATCAACAAAAATTTATTATAAAATTTTATTAGTGAATTTTTACATGACAAAAATCGAACTTAAACCTTTTTTCCTTATAAAAAATTGATAGTTTAAATCATCATAAGCTAAAATAATAGTTTTTCTTTTTAGATCTAAATTTGATAGCTATTAATGTAAAATTTGTTACACTATTATTTAATAATATTTTGTTATAAGAAAGTTAATCTCTTTACCTTTATCAAAACTAAATATATGATAATTTAAGAAAAAGTACACCAACAAAAATTGAGTGCAGTGATACACAAATTATATTCCTAACAAGAGGACCAAGGTTCTTCTTCTAGAGAAAACAATTATTAAGAGGGTTTTTTAATCGTAACAATATCCAACGATATAAATACCTCAAAGATAAGAGAGAGAGAGAGAGAGAGTACACTTGTTAAGCTCTATTTTATTCTTAAATATAAGACAAAGTACATTTATTAGTTTTTTTTTTTTAGGGATTCATAAGTCTCCTTTATTAGAGATAATTTTGTTTAAGACATAATCAGATACTAAATATTAGTACCTCTACCAACTATTTATTTTTTGGGGTCTTGCGATGGAAGGATTGAGGCAGGGGGAGAGGTTGGATCAAGTATTGATCCTAGGTGCAATTTAATGAGGCATGATCATTTATTTACTACGACTCATGCCTTAATTGCCTTTCAACTAAAATTCAAATCATGATTTACTATTATATAGGGACTAGCCTCTTCTACTAGACCTAGTACCTATTGATCTATTTTTTTGTGTTTTTCTTTTGGTTGCGCACTTGTTAAACTTTACTACATAGTAGTTCATCTTATTTATTTTATCCATCACCTTAAGAAAACTTTTTGATTCTTAATATTTTTCATTCTTACATATATCAATAAAATATTTAATGTTGACTTTCAATTTGTCATTATAATTTATGATTAACTAAAAAAATATAATGTAATATAATTCAATATTAAAAAATATATATTTTTAATAAAATTTATAAATAAACATTTGTTTTATTTTATTTTTTCAATTTTTTTACATCTTATTAAAGTGACAACTAAAATGGACCCAAATCAATACCAAGCAAGAAGTAGGCCATTGCAATGAAGGTCTTCTGTTGGCCCAAAATGACGACGCTATCTATCCAGCGTCCACCTCCAGCCACTTTCCTTCCTCTTGCTTTATTTTTCTGGTATTCCGTTGTCCGTTGTGGTTCCATTCAACAACGCCAATCTCATTCGTTCAACCTTCAACGTTCCAACGTCAAAAATTTGATTCAATTCTAGTTACTAACGCGCACGCTGCTTCGGTTTGATTATTAGTACTTGCCCAGTTAACAGAAAACTAACAGAATACTATTAAAAAAAAAAAAAAAACAGCGAGACAAATGCGAGGATAATCTGTTGTTGGATTATTATATTCACACATACGCAACAACTACAACATGCTGAGATCGCTGCAACAGCTGTTACCTCTATTCTCCTCAGCCAGGAACCCACGTTACCTTGCAAATGCTCACCGTTTCGTATCTTCGGCGAAACCAATCAGAGCAGCACCTTCAAGAGGTACTATAACTACTACTAACTACCCTTAAGCTATTTTCATTACTGAACCTCGTTTTCATGTCTGATTGATATGACCCAGTTTCAAATTCTGTGTCTTTTTTATTTTGGGTGTCGTTTTTGACTCACAAAATTTGGGCTTTTTTTTTGGATTGGCTCCAAACCAGCTTCTTCCATAGTTTTGATGAATTTGGGTTTGCATTTCATGAATCATGACGAGGAGGGTAGTTGTTTCTTAACTTAGTTCTTTAGCCATTTTTTTGGATTACATAACCTGCCACTTCATTGCGGTACAAATTCACACTGCAGAACCTGATAGAATAATGCTAGACAACCAGAATACTTAATGATGTGGTATTGTGAGCGACCATTGTATGAATAAGTGGATCCTACCATTATTTTATTCAATTCAAAAACTCTGGTTATATTAATCTGGCTGTCTCGCATTGCTGATTCTGATATTAACAAGTGGTTGTCTATGCTTCCGAGATTGTTCTCTGTTAGTAACAGTTGTTTCACATTTTGGTATGTTTGAGAAATAGAGTAGAGGTAACTGAAAACTGAAGAAAATAAAGGGAGATTGAACTAACTTACCCTTATATAACCTCCTCTTTCTTATGCTGCATAACTGTTTTGACGTTTTGTAAAATTCAGTTTGAAATAAGTAATTCATGCATCCATATGGTTATGGTACCATAAACGTTTGGTTCTGCATTGGATCTCTTTCATAATCAATCAGAAAAAGTGGACTATGAGGACTGTTAGCCTTTTGGTTACACTGGACGGTGGATATTGTTCCCCTTTTATAGGGATTGCTTAATAATTCTGTTTAGGTTTGTTTGAATTACTAAAAAAACTGGTCTTTGTATGGAGTCTGATATTAGTTTATCTCACTTTTCCTTGATAGGCAAGATTGCAACAACAACCCCTGTTCCTATCCGATCCATGTCAACCCCAACAGTTTCATCACTAACTGCAGAAGATCAAGTTCAACAGGTTAAATTACTTACATCGACCGATGATAATCATGGTGGTGTTATTGTGGAAATGGATCAGCCTATGGATTCTACAACATTTGTCTCGATTCTCAGAGCTTCAATTTCACACTGGAAGCAGTTGGTAGTCTTTTGTATTAGTTGCTTATTGTAATTAATATCATCCTATTTGGCTGAAACATACTGGTAAAACTGTAAATTAGGCATGAGGCTTTTTCATTTGAGCTATGCATGATTAGATAGGTATTATTGGTGCTTCATGCAATGGCTGTCAGAGAGCAACCAAACAAACACATGACTGAGGTTCTAGGACTATCTTCTCTTTCTTTTCTGTTCTTCTGTTGTGGTTAATGTGTCCTCTTAAGTTAATCAATTTGATGGATACATACTGGTGAATTTCTAGATTAGACATAAGGCTTGTCCATGTGAAGTTTATGCATTTAGTTTTGGTTAGGTATTGTTTGTTCTTCATATTACAGCTATCAGAGGAAAATTATGCACGCACACAAATCAAGTTATAGAAGATTTATATGTATACTCAGTGTCCATCTCTGTTTCTGTTTCCTTTTGTTTGTCTGCTAATAACATTTCTTCTTTATCATTGCATTCAGACACACAAATTTAGTTTTAAATATCAATTTTTAAGTGACTTTAGTTTCTTCTTTGTCATTGACCTGTCATCCATTATGAGAACATTTTTACGCAGTCTCATCTAATTTTGGTAATGTGAAAATTTTACCCAGTCAAGAAATGTCATTATATCAACTGACCCTCTGGCCTCTGGATCCTGATTTAGCAATTATGATCTAGTGGAACAATTTTCATTTTGAAATTGCATTAAGCTTTCTGACTTACTGCTATGAGCTCAGTTTCTTGATTGTGTCCGAGATGAGTCTAGAATATCAGACAAAAATGCTAAAACCAAGCTAATATTTGTCATTTATATGCAAACAAAACTTGGTTCACAGTAGGGAATCTATATCATATTTTTATCCTTACTACATGTACTGGGAATCTGGAAATCTGTGACTATCTTTGTTTGAGTTAGTAAATCAACATTGCCTTGCAGGGCAAGAAGGGCGTATGGATAAAATTGCCAATTCATTTAGTCAGTCTTGTTGAAGCTCTAGTTAAGGTGACTTTTTTGCTTATCATATTGATAATGGTTACCCTTAAGAAGTATCATTAATGAAAATTGGAGTTCCATTGTTGTTGTCATGTGTCAATTTTGTGTATTAACCAATATTTCTTTGGCACTTCTGTGCAGGAAGGTTTTTGGTACCACCATGCAGAACCAAAATATTTAATGCTCGTATATTGGATTCCTGAAAGTCCAAATACTATTCCTGCCAATGCCTCACACAGGGTGGGCGTTGGTGCATTTGTCATGAATGAAAAACAAGAGGTATTTCCCCACAGTTAACCACAATGTAGCCACTACATGATCAGGCTTACAGGTCAATTAGAAGCACTCCCTTATAGTTTGAGGGCTGTATCTGTGGCCGATACTCTCATGATAAAATAGTTATCAATTAGGATGAAAAAGAACTTGCATATGTTGCACTTTATTGCAGAGAGCAGCTAGTAAATTTGGACCATGTAGGAAAGCAAAGGGAAAAACCACCTTAATTCTCATTTATCCATAGAAATAATGTTGATGAATGGACTCTATCTTTGTTGTTTATTTTTAATTGCTATCTTCATTATCTCCAACATTGCTGCCACTTATTTTAATTCCTGTAGTTTTCTGTCTTCTTCGTTGTCATTATTTTCATTGGAAGAAGAGTAATGTGTCTCTCACTATGAAAAATTCTTCAGAAATTAGTTCTGTTGGCACTTGGTGTTAACATCTCATTTTCTAGTTATTCAATGATCTTAGGTCCTGGTTGTTCAAGAAAACAGTGGACATTTTCGCGGAACTGGGGTCTGGAAATTCCCTACTGGAGTTGTTGATCAAGTAAATGTCTTGGATATCTTCCTCATTATAGTATAAGAAGGTATGCTGTTTGTATGTAATGTACTCGTTCAACCTGTACAGGGAGAAGATATTTGTGTAGCAGCCGTAAGAGAGGTCAAAGAAGAAACAGGAGTAAGTAATCTCATTGCCCTACTAATGTGGGTTAGTCCTGAATAATGTGGGTTAGTCCTGAATTCAGTTATTTGATCAAGTGTCAGTGAAGTTTACTGTTGTTCTAAGCTTAATAATTCTGTGTTCTCAATTTTCAGGTTGACTCAGAATTTGTGGAAGTATTAGCATTCAGGTAGCATGTTTATATGAATATATATCAATTCATATACCTGATGGAAAGTTGTTGCATGGTTGAATATGGAGACCTTAAATTTAAGCAGGTAGTTGGTTCAAGTCTCATTGATATTAGATGTAGGAAATAGGATCGAATTCTTACCATTTTATACGCCACCTGCGGGTTCCAATTTTAGGTCTTCCATTGTGAAGCAAAAGTGTTGAAACTTGCCTATGTTGACATATTCATTTTTGGCAATATCATGGTCTATTGGAGAATGTGTGCTTGGAACCTGTCTATTTGCCCATTTTATTGTTACTTGCGGATAAAATTTTGGAACTTTTTCTTCTATTTGAAGTTTCTTGGATTCTTGTGAGTTTACAATTTAGATGACTGAGCATTCCTTTCTAATTTCATCTGAATATCTGATCAACAGACAAAGTCATAATTCATTCTTTGAGAAGTCAGATCTATTCTTCGTGTGCATGATGCGGCCCCTTTCTTCTGACATCCAAATGCAAAGATTAGAGATAGAGGCAGCACGGGTACTTGAATTTTAGTTGAAGCTAAGCAGTAATTATGGTTTGTTTTCTATGTGTCTTATGTAAAATTCCCATTGCTTATTAGTCATAGAAATATTCATCATTTCTCCTAATCCTTCCATTGTTAAGCTATCATATACAAATTGAGGTTTGGTCTAGCGGTAAGGGGGCTAGTCCAGGGCAACGTGGATAATCAGTTCGAATCTCAGCTGAAAGAGTCATCTACATTTAAGTGCTCTAAAGTATTTGAATATGATTGCCTATAATGGAAGGATAGCTGTTTTGTTTGTGTTTTTGTTTTTGGGGGGGGGGGGGGGGGAAGCCTATCAAATAATATGTTGCCCTGCATATTCAAAGCTTTCTTTTCCGAAATCATTTGGCTTTCATTTAAGTCAGAAAATAAATATTACTTTTGAAAAACATCCTGAGGAAACGGAAAATCATTACGATTTATAACCAAAGGCAGATATCAATTCTTCGTATTTTTCTCTGCTGCAGTGGATGCCATTTGAGGAGTATTCAGCTCAGCCATTTGTCCACAAGCATGAGCTTTTGAGGTACATAAATGATATATGCTTGGCAAAGATTAATGGCCGATATGCTGGATATACTGCTGTATCCACGTCATCAAACTTCTCTGATCAGAAATATTATTTGTACTTGAACGCTGGGGCCTTAAAGAGGCCCAGCTCTTTATAAGCATTATCAAAGGTTACACAAACTAGAGAGGACATTCAATCTTAATTACTTTGTATTATTTGATTCATTATGTAAACAATACGGATCTTCATCAGGCAAATTGCAATAGTTGAATAAGTAGGGGTTATCATTTGATAGTAATTTTAGTGATAATCGAATTTAGCTTCAGTTAAGGATGAATTAAAAGAGATGTTTGACAATCAACATGGTTATTTAATTCGAGAGCAGGAAATATTGTTGTATTAAGTGCCGTTACTACTATAGATGCCATACTGATGGACAGAACCGTGTGGTTGTTACTTGTTAGTATGTTCGGTTTTTCGTTGGACAGGAGTCATTCTTTTGTAATTTTTGTCCAAATCATAATTTTGGAATCGAAATTGAAACATGCACTATATCCTATGATGATTATTGCATGTAATGTAAGCTATTGGAGTGATGTGTATTTGGAGTCATCATAAACGAACTTGCTTGAATGTTGACATCATCCTCAACTAAACTAGCTAGATAGTGCTGATTTTCATGCGCGCATGTGTGGTGGACTGCACAACTTTATTTGATTAGTTTCACAATGTTCAAGCAACGGGCAGTGGAGTGGATCACTCACCTCACAAAATTTTTTCCTCTCTTTTTCTTTTTTGGTGAATATTTGTCAGTCCTCTTTAAATGCTAAATTGCCAACTAATATGCTATACAAGTTCTTTACAAAATTACCTCTGGTATGCATAATTTTTATTTTCCAATTGAGCTATACAGGCAAAATTTTAAATGTGTTTACCAACAAAAATAAATATGGCATTGTCATTATTGAGGGCCATGAGTTTTACAGAAGTTACTGTCACATAAATTTCAAAATTATTTAGTAGCAATTGTCCAAGATCACATGACGTGAATGCAACTGCCAAGTAATAAATTTGGTAAATAATGCGTCAAGTTATTTATATATAAGAAATAAATCATTATGTGATGTGACTCGTGGTTGTATTGAAAATTTGATCTAATTATTTATTTCAAATGCTAAATTATTTATTTTGATCTATAAATTGGATATCTTCGTAGAAAATTAATTTTGATGTATTATTAATGTAAAAGAATTTTATACTATTATCTAATCACATATTTCTATTTATAAAATTTTTGAAATAATAGATGGTTAAGCCAGATATTTTTATTAATGTGGTAATACATGATTGAATATTTATATAAAATTATTTTATATTGATATTATATCAAAATTAAATTCTTTTCACAGACATAATTACGACACTAATCCTTGGTCATTGGTAGTGTATTCCTTCTATCATGTTATTAACGTATATATCAATCAATATAACTTAATTGACATAAATTCTAACATTTTTTGCCAATCAAAACGAGATTAATTGAAGTAAGTTTTGTAAATATTTTAAAAGATAGAGCACATAAATTGATTTCTTAATTTAAATTTAATGTATTATTGATGTAAAAGTTTTTATATATTCATTCAATGATATATTACTATATTAATAAAAATGTTTGACTCTTACAATGATTACTTTTATAGTTATATATAATTGAATAATAATGTAAAATTTAAAGAGTTTGAAGTGTTTTCTTTCTCGACTACTCTATCATGATATTTTTCACCTAAATTTGCAATTATTTTCGTAAGCTTATCATCTATTTAGAAGTTAATTTCTTTACTCACCAAAAAAACAGAAGTTAATTTCTTTATGCTCTATAGTTAGCTCGGAATGGTGGGTATAGGTGGGTTCTTTTGGAGCTAGATTCTATAGCAGCCATAGCACTCATTAAGACAGGCACTTATAGTAAACACCCTTCTGCAATGGTGTTAGCTCGAGTTCATGATCTTCTTCGCAGGAATTGGCAAGTTGTGATTTGTCATGTATCGTAACGCTAATCATGCAACGGATTGTTTAGCTAATGTGGGTCATTATTTGAATTTAGGAGCTTGTTACTTGTTGTCTGCTACCTCTTGTCTTGGGACCATTCTTAGAGATGATTTGGCTGGGGTTGCTATTCCTTGGCTTGTTGTTTGGTCCATTTTGGTTTGGTTTTGTTTTGAACATTAGCCCCATTTATCCACAGATAAAAAAGAAGTTAATTTCTTCTTTATAGCACTACTCAATTTCCATAGTCATATCTCCTTTGTTTTCCTTCTCTATGACAACAACATCGATTGACATTTTACCACATCAAACAGTCAATACAATAAAGAAGAAAAATAGGAAAATTTTCCATCTTCTTTGTTCTTTGGCAGATTTAAACTAATTCTACTCCCACTTAAAATTGCATCCTTTACGGCATATAGCAAGGCCCCTGTTATCGAATTCCATATGTTAAAGGCGTTAAAGTTATCTTATTTCAACAATCCCCGTCAAGAAAAAAATAAAGGTTATCTTATTTCAACAAGCCTGTTCCTCAATTGTCTCCATTCAGCAACTAAGTCTTTTAAAATTCAAGTGTGATAGTGATATAGGAGATTTGATGTTTCACCAAATCATGTATCCTGTTACCCTAGCTAGTAAAACAAAGTATGGTTTACCAAAGCAAAAGGAGAACAGTTCATGATTCTAGTAGACCCACACGTGGACCACTGTGAGAAAATTTAATACGAGTGAAGAAATATTCTTCACCCCGTCACTTATATTCTAATAATTTTCCAAGCCAATCGTCCATCTTTTTGAATAAGTAAAAACAATCAATCATCAATTGAGATGATGCTCCATTCAAGCTAACTTGGACTTTTGTGTAGCCCTGCCTTCACACTGAGTTGAAGCGTCAATAGACAACAGAGTTTTGCCTTCTCCAGAAACAAGAAAACTAATCCACAACCCCTCGGACCCTTCTAACGTTTTTGCTTTTCGATTTTTACTTAGGTACTATTGATTTACACAAGAATTTTGCCCAAGAGAATGGCCAATGGCCGAAACCTTTTTGGACCATACATTCGTTCCCTTGACCAAAGACAACTCACTAATGTGAATGAACTTAAATTTAACAAAATATCAATATAAAAGAATTTTATGTTATTATTTAATTATATGACATTATATATGAAATTTTTAAAATAATAAATATAAAAATCAAATATTTTTAATAATATAAAAATATATTATTAAATATCTATATGAAATATTTTTATAGAGACAATACATTAAAATTAAATCCAATACGAATATGAAATATGAAATGGCATCGTTGACACTGTGTGATCATGACATCGTTGTTTCTTTCCCCTCTCCTTTGGATAGCTTTACATCTGCAAATATAGACATCAAGAATATGCACATACGTGGAGGGAACAAAGCATAGTTGAAACCAAAGGCCAAACTCCGGATAACACGAAATTACTGTCTCCACCTGCAGTTTGGCCGCATAGAAAAGAAATAGATTATCCTTCACAATTCTACGTGTCGCTTCAAAGTTTAAGAGACTTTGTTTCACTTAAAGTTGTAAAACATTAGATAATTGGCTTATAAAACAAGGTTGTCCAACTCTAATATTTATAAAGGACATTCATGCAAAATACTTATTAAATTCAAATGAGACCATAGAAATTAGAAAGAATAAACAAGCCAGTCAAAGCCTTTAAATTTTTCGGACTACTGTAGTAAGACAATAACTTTTCACATTGTAATGTCTTATTCTTTAAAATAATATGAAGAGTTTTGTATCACTGTTACGCAATTAATAATTTTTTATTAGTTATTGGATTTAGGTTATGTTTAAAAGTTTTATAAATGATGGAAGGAAGTGACTTATAATAGAATAGAAAGGAAAGGCAGTGAGTGAAGCAGAATAGATCATATCATTCTCATGTTTGGATGTTTAACAAGTTTAATGAAGCAAAGGAAAGGAAATATTGACCTCCAATTTTGAGAGACAAAAAATGGGGAGTTGGAGTAGCAAGGGAAGGCAAGGCAAGGTGTCCCTCTTTGGCCATCCCATTCCTTCCTTTAAAACCATTTCCAAACACACTTTTTTAATTAACAACATAGGTCACTCCCTTCCTTGCCATTCCTTCCATTGCAGCGCCATCATCCAAACATAGCTTAGGGTACGTTTGGGAGATTTAAATATAGTGGAAGGGAATAATTAATAATAGAATAGAAAGATATATATCACCCTCTTGTTTGGTTATGTAATTTGGGAAGGGAAGGACTTCTAAAAATCATTGTATTCTCTCCTTGACCCCCCATTTGGAAGGATAAAAAATGAGAGTTTTGAGTGGCAAAAAAGGAACATCTTGATCATTCTTAGCTAGTCCATTCCCTCCTCTAAACTGCTTCTAAATAGAATTCACTCAAGTTTGGCTATTTCATTCCTTGTCACTCCCTCATTTGTCACCCTCTCAAACATAACTTTAGATTATTGTTGGATTGAGCTTTTTTGGTTTCTCATCTTTATTTGATTTTTTTTAATATAATCTCTTATCTTTAATTTTTTAATTTTTTGGTCCGTTACACTTCAAATTGTCAATCAATGTGGTCTCAAGTCACTTTTTGTCATGGACTAAATTGAAAAAGATTAAATATAAAGGACCACATTCAAAAAACAAATAAAGATGAGGAACAAAAAATCTTTTTATCCTAGATTATTATTTGATGATTTTTTTAATATTATTTTTTATTTATTTGATGATTTCATATACTATACTTAATGATAAATTGTATGGGATGTAAAGTCATATTATTAAAAGAGTTTGACTCATTTTATAATTACTTCAAAAGTTATAATAATTGATTGAAAGTGCAAAATATTTTACATTGACAATTTTACACTAACAATACATCAAAATTAATCTCATTAAATATATCATAAAAATGTCAAAAAAATAATATTATTTTATGATCCGATATTCATAACACTAAACAATCTATAAATATAAACTCAAATAAATTTCTCTTATCCAAATGTTAGTAGTCTTAATTAAACCTCTTTATTTGTTTGCTTTTTCGTGTGTGTGCGTGTGTAAAATAACCACAATTGCAAAGGGAAAAATTTGTGTAGATGTTATTGTTCTCTCAAAAATTTTGGCTCTTGTTTTGTTGGATCATTCAGGTGATCAAGATTATGTATGTGTTTGCTTTAACTTTTATTTGATATTTTTTTTTCATTATTAAAAAAATTATTTTTTTATAAAAGTTACTCATTTTAATTTTTACTTAAAAATTAAAAATATATATTTTAAAATTTTTTGAATAAAACTAAAATGGATAATTTTTATAAAAAATAATTATAAAAAATACTTTTTCTATTGTAAAAATGCTGAAACAAACCCATTCTACAAATCCTTGCCCCTTCACTCCTAACACCCAAGAATCGGGATAGAGGGGCTGTAGATCGTCCAAGTGGCCAAACCAAGAAGTCGATATGTCTTGCTCATGCCTGGCCACCCTCCCTCCTTTTTTAGACTCTTTACCCGCTTACTTGGACATGCTCCTCCTTTTTCCACTCCTTGGACCCCATACTCTATCCTTCTACTTCCTCGTCCCTTATGGCCTCTCTACTCCTCCTAAGCTCCTTAACTTATTCACCTAACACTCATTGAATTAAACGACACATAATAACAGGATCCCCCCTCCTCTCTCTCTCTCTCTCTCTCTCTCTTCCTCTTCCCTAACAATTCATGTCCCTATTGGAGATCCTATATACCCCTAAATTCAAGACTAGAATCCCTGACATTCCTGCTAGTCCATGACATAAAGGCTATCCCGCACTAATGTATTTCTGTGGATCTCCCATTAAATATTATGGCTTGAGAAGATATAGACACGTTCATTTAGAACCTAGACACTATCCCATGCATCCCCCGCCCCTAAGCTCGCTTAGACAGGAATATTTGTCAAGAACCCCCCCAAAAAAAAAAAACAAAAACAAAATAACCAAAAAAAAAAAATCAATAGAGACATTGTACCATTGTATTAACTACAACCAGTGTTTTAAATTGCGGTTGTTGCTGCGGATGCGGTCACGATTGCGGGCATTGCGGCTATCGCAATGCGTATTGCGGTCGTTGCGGTGTGATTTCTTTTTAAGTTTGTCATTTGAAATTAAGCTCGTTGTGACCTGTTGCAGCCTAATGTGGCCTATTGCGACTCGACGCACTGTCATGACTGACGCGATTCTACGCAGTCAATTTACGTGAATGGGCAAAACACCGCAATTGCGGTGTGATGCGATTGCGGCGATGACCGCAACCGCAATATTGCAGCCGCATCATGTGATGCGGTCTGCAATTTAAAACAATGACTACAACGAAAGGCACAATAATCGCGCCACTGTTTCCTCCATGAAAAATTCTTAGTTAGGAACTTTTCATCTTAAGCTTGAAAATAAATTTTTAACATTTGTAAAGTAATGCTCACACATAAAGATAAACTTTTAGTACATGATAGATTTAAAACATGTTAAAGATTAAGTTACATGCTCAGAGTATGTTTGAGTGGGGGTAAAAATAATGTAAAAATTTTTATGGATGAATCTCATATATGTTAATGCTAATATATAAAGATAAACTTTTAGTATATGATACACTTAAAACATGTCAAAGATTAATTTATATACTTATAGTGTGTTTGATAGGGGAGTAAAAATGCTCATCCATAAAAATTTTTACCCCATTTTTACTCCCAATCAAACACATCCTTGTAGGAAGTTTACCCAAAAGTTTCCTCTGTCCTCCATTTAAACAGCAAATTAATGTTGCTACCCAGTTCTCTCTGAACTCTTTCATAGTCATATAGCTCGGTTGCCAATTAAGGGAAGTATATCAATGTGACATAGATGCATGATGATTGATGCATCATATCGAGCTACTAAAATTGGGGAAACTAGAAGACAAAAATGGTATACAACTACACATGCGGAAGTTATAATTAGTTACCCAAAAAAAAAAATGATAAATAAAGAAGAAGCTAGTTTCAAAGGAACGTACAAATAAATATTTCCCCTCATTTTGTTATTTTAAAAAAAGAATGTGAACAAACATACTGTCATACTACCATCAGTAAAAACAAGACCTTAGTCCTGACCTTACTTCCTTCATCTGTGGAAAAATTATGTTAAAAATGTACATACAAAAATAATCTGTGTGTATATATATTCTACATCACCATCCATAATGTCTATATATATAATTATATATTCTCAACAATCAACAAAAATTACAAACAGCAAACCGGTGTAATATTCTAAAATCAACCATATATATGCTATAAGAATATATATATAACCATCATTGGAAATAAATCTGAAAAACAGAAGCACATAGTTTGCAGCAGCTACCTACTAGTCCTTCCAGAAGATGCTGATCCACTCCCCCCAGATCCATACATGTGTCCTTGATGATGATGGGGATGCTGATGCCCCATCATCATCATCATCATCATAGGGGAAGGCGCAACCCCGCCACGAGCACCATCACCACCACCACCACCACCACCACCACCACCATCATTCCCATGATGATCCCTCTGATCACCACCCAGTTGCCTCCCACCTATCAAAGCACTCCTCTCCCCTTCCATCTCCCTGTACTTCTGTAGATACACCTTGAGGGGCTCCACGTACTCCTCGAACCCCAGGGTGGTCATGGCCCACAGCAGATCGTCGCCGTTGATCGTCTTCCTCTTCTCCTTCTGGCACTTATCCGACGCCTCCCCTGTTATGAAGCTTATGAACTCTGAAACACACTCTTGCACGGTCTCCTTCGCTTCCTTCGAGATCTTCGCGTTCGCCGGTAGCGCCTTCTTCATGATCCTGCTCACGTTCGCTATGGGAAGGAACCTGTCCTGCTCTCTGAACTCGTTGCTTCCACTTGGGTTACCTGTTTGACCTCCTGAATCGTTGTCTGATTCAGCCATAGAAGACTCGATCACTAGTACTATATAGTATGCAAGAGTTGCAACTAGGAATCAACCAAACAATTAACACCGCCTTCTGTATTGTATACTATGCGTATATAATAATCTATGGTTATGTTTAGGGTACTGTATTTTCACTAGGCAATGGGAAAAGGTCCATGCTGCGTACTATATATAATGATTAGGATTGTGTTTGTGGGTTTCCTTGGATTCATTAGGGGATCAAGTGATAGTGGTTTGCTTTTTTGGGGTTAGTAATAACAACTAACAAGCTAAGTAAGTTTAATAGTGAATGATGATGGAGATTAAAGAGGGAACTAGGGTTTTAGAATGTTGGAAAATGAATAGGGAAAGGTTGGAAAAAATGGCGGGTTGGAGTGGAGAAGGGGGTAAGTGGGGTTTGGGTTGGGTGTTGGTGTATATATATCATTAAATGGGGCTTGTGCATTGCTATTACAAGGAAAAAATTAATTTTAAATTATCTCTTGGCAAATAAAAAAAATATTATTCACAGTTCATTATATCATTTATTATATTAAAGTATAGTAAAAGTAACAGATAATGATAATTATAAAAATAATATATTAAGCCATAAACGATATGGAACAATACATTTTTTTATTCTCGGCGTAGCTTTGGTTCTTAAATGGTTCAATCAAGATGGGTTTAAAGTTGTTTGGGGGGTTTATCTATAATTATATGTTGGCCTCTGCTTAAGAGACGTGGTTAATTAGAGGCCGTTGGTGTACGTAATTTGTATTGACACGTGTGCTTTATGCTTAGCGTCGGATTGAGGTTAGAACTTAGAATCAAAGTCGTTGGATTGTGCCACGGCTCGGCTGACGGATATACAGACAAAGTTCAAGGCCTGAGTTAATTAATTTAAACATAAATCAAAGAGGGAATAAATTCACAAAGAATCAATGGAGTATATGTTTCTTACACAGCTAGAAAGCAGAAATTAAACATCACCTTCATTGACCCTCCACATATCGAAAATGAGCCTTGGCTATTGAATGAAAGGAATAAAATTGAATAAGGAGAAAGAAGAAAATAAATGAAGAGTGGTGATTAGATTTGAAAAATATGTGAAGTAATTTGTCTGTGCAAATAACATTACTAAAAGTAATATAATCCAAAGAAAAAAAAAAACTCAAAAAAAGAGGCATCTTCAAGAGTGTGGCGGACTATATGATCATGAAACGCAAGTGCTTTCTGTAAAATTCTCGCGATCCCTAGTTATTATGGCTGGTGTACTATTGGTTTGACCAATCATGAGCACGAGTCATGACTGGTCCATAGACTGTTAGCTTTTCAGCTCAATGCTATAATCTTGCAATCTCAAGACTAGCAGCTTAAATAAAACAATCGATTTTTATCAACTAGTGTCACTATTATATACTATAATTAAAATATATTTATTATACTTCATTCTTCATTTTAATAATTTGAAAATTTTATCTTTTAAATTTTAAAATATTAAATTCTTTTAGTTTTATTAGTGATTTATATATTAATTCATTAAGACGTGCTGGTGCATATTAAAAAAATCCAAAATAGTTCATGAGCTAAATCTTGGTATAAATCATGTATTACTGAAATAAGACTTTTTAAATTGCATATCAATACTTGAATGATGTACTAAAAATATATTTAAACTCAATTCTATAAATATATTTTTAAATTTTAATATAAACATTTTTTCTGTGCTGGATGTAAAGACATCGACATTATTAAATTTCAATTTCACTTTATTAATTATTAATGTAAATATATTATCTAATTACGCATTAATATATTATTAATTTTTTAATACATTAGTAATTATTTAAGGAATAATTCCTTTATTGTACTTTGACATTTACTTTAATGATAATATGAAAAAAAAAATTACACCTAAATGACTTGAAAAATACATCATATAGAAATTTAAAATTTTTAGTATATTTATTATTCTAAATATTTTTATTTTCTATATAATATTCTCTTTATTTGAATCCTCAACATGTGTTATTTATAACTTAAGTCTACCAAAAAAAACTTGAGTCTGTCTACCAAAAAATTTTATTAATAAAAATTATAAAAAGAACATATATATTCGTAGACTCCCGTCAGCGTTACGAAAGACGATAAGCACTTGATGGCGTGTGTGGCCCTTTCCATTCATTGGCGTGGATGTTTCGTTAGACAAATCCAACGAGCACTATTCCCTTGATTGCCACTAATTTTGATGGTCCTGATGTCAAAACATGATTCCTAGAGCCACCTTATATTCCACAAAACCTATTCCACCTGTCACGTTGATCATGAAAAGTGGGATCCAGATTTCTCATTTTTTTAAGGTCAGTGCTGATGAAACACCTCACTAATTAGTAGTACTACTCGATTAGACAATGTGATTTATAAGTAATTAGTTACAAGCTAATGGGTGGTGTTTTAATGTTGGAAGCAACGTAGGGTCCTTCCACTTTCACAGGAACTTCGCTTCCCATTATCAACAAATCAACTTTTGTGCTAGTTTCGAAACAAACAGAAACATAAGTAAATAATGCTATACCCCCAAAAAGAAAAAGAAAGAATAATTGTTCACAAGGTATGAACTGCAGCGGTATTTTATTGTTTTAATTTCATCCATGAAAGGGCAAAAGAGAGAAAGTGCAAGTAATTATCGTCTATAGTAGCCAAACTATACAACAGAGAGAGAGAGAGAGAGAGGGGGGGGGGGATCATTCCTTGTGAGAAAAGGTATATGGAAACTTTGACATTAAAGTTTGGAGCACGGTGTCTCACTATGGACAAAATCTTAATGAGCAAATTATTATTTTTGCTTTTTAAGAAATTTTTGTCATAAATTTAGTCTTTTGATTATAAATTTAGTTTTTATCAGGCTTAATTATAGAATAAATGTTATGGAATCTTAAGTTAGAGACTAATTTAATAATATTTTATATGATTAAAAATTAAATTAATAACACTTTGTATAATTAAAAGATTAAATTAGGGTAAAAAAATATTTGAAAAATAGAAGTGATGACATAGGAATGGTAATTATATCCTACCCACAAGTACCTAGCCCTATTCGATTCATATGGGATGTGTTTGAAACTCTACCCACAAAGGGGTGGGACAGAGTGGGTTGAAAAGAGGTCCGACACTAGACAGGACAAGTATGGATTTAAGATGTATCCGTACCTATCTTACCCCCATCCCTAATAATAATGAGAAAATAGTTTTATGATAAAGAGTTACGTGTGAGCATGATGTATTTAAGATTATGAGATATATTTTATAATATTTGATTATTATTTTATGTTTATTTGTCTTTAGCTTGCTTCACTTAGTTTTAATATTTTATATAATTGTGACTTGTGTTCTAATTATTTTAAATAATTTTTTTTACTTTGTTTAGGCAAGATGCTAGTAGAGGCAGATAGGGTGCAGGTTATAAAATTTTTCTACAAGTAGAATGTGGGGTGTAATTTTCAAAACCTACAAATTACGTTAAAAATGGGTTTCAAGTAGGCTAAAATTCTATCCATCCTACTCATTGCCATCCCTATGATGAGACTTTGCATAATGCAGGACTAAACTAACACTATTGACACTTATATTTCAAAAGTATAAGAATAAAAATTTAGCCATACATGTCCTATGAGTGGAAAAGAAAAATAATTAGTGTAGCAATTATTTGTGTCGATCAGGATCCTTGTAGTTTTTAATGGAAAAGAATATGAAAGAGTATAATCCTACTAAATCTGGACATCTTTAAACTTGTTTAATTTTCTATCACCAATATTTTATTGTTCAAAAAAAATATTTTCAATAATTAAGATCTGATACCATTTTCAAAAGACTTAAACAATTGACGGACACGGTGAGTGAAGCACACTTTTGTTTTTTTTTTTTGTTTGGGGGGGTGGGGGGTGGCGTGAGCACTCTTGTTCTTTATGATCCGTACTTGAGATTCGAGGAGTTGAGAAGGTGGATGACCTCGATTGGATCTGGCTCTCAGCATCCAACAACAGCACAAGGTGAGGTGTTGTACCTGCAAGGCACTTTGATACTCAAGTCAATGTGCACCAAGCGATAACCTAGGATTGGATATAGAAAGCATATCTAAGTTATGTGGTGTGTATTTGAATATCTAGCAGATTAGAGTGATGTGCTTTGAGTGGACGAAGGTGGCCCCAAATTGTGGGGGTCCACAATCCAGAACAAACCATATTTCGCGGAGGGTAGGAGTGCCTAAAGCTATTTGTTAAAGTGGTTCACGCTTCAAGGTTAGTGACATTGAGAGAATTTTAGGATTGCCAGTAAACAACTCTAAGGTCTAAGCTCTATTTTTTTTTTTTTTTTTTTTTTGTATGTGTGTAAACTATCATTGTATGTTTAGAATTTATAACTGACATCAACTAATTTGATTTGAACTAAATAAAACTCAATATTTTATTTGAGAAAAATAATTATCAAAATACTTGAATCAATCAAGTATTATTATGTACTCGAAGTCAATTTCAGTAGGATGATAAGTTAAAATGCTCTAGATTAGAATGAACATACTTAGGGCAACTCTATCAAACTGCTTAATTAACGAGAATGAGGTGCTTGTTTCTGAGACAATCGAGTGAGTAACTTTGTTGGACAAAGAAACTTCTCTACTAGCAAAATTCAAGAGAAGTTTGACTAGACAGACACAACGAGAATTTAAGGATACCTAACAGGTCGCCTTGAGAAGATCAAACGATGTCTGAAAGTGCACAGTCCGAGTTCGTATCGGCTGGGTCAAGCATATGCCCTTGAATTTAAGCTCCAAGTAGTTGAAGCGTGGACCTTACGTATTGGTTTTAATGAGATTGGAATTTTCATATATATATATATATATATAAAATCATATTGTTAGTAAAATTTAAGTCATGCAAAGTTTAACTTATTGAACAAACAAGCTATTGGACGAGTAATAAGCAGTTTAATATTTTATAAAAATGAGAACAAAAATTTAAATTCTAAAAGCACAGTTATTAAGATGAGGAGTAATTATAAATGTTCTATATCCGATATCATGAGAGTAATATCTCTCACAAATTTTCCCCACAAAAAAGGTTTAATTTACCAACTCACATACTCATGTGTCATGGTTTTGAAATAAGTATTCCTTTCTACATGATAACATAATATTGAAATTTAGTTATTTATAGCGCGACAACAGTGGAAGAATCGTAACAATAATATTTCTTAAATCAAACATGATTTTTTTTTAAGTATTCCTTTCTAACATAAAAAATGTCATATATATATATATATATATATATATATTTTAAGTATTCCTTTCTACATTATAACTCCTGGATGGAGAGTTATAATCTTCATTCTACTGAAACGACCAAACACAGTAACAACGTTGTAATAATATGAGAGCACCTGTAAACCAAAGAGGAGTTGATCTATTAGAAAGTTACATTCTCAATCAGACTTAAATCCTCATAACAGTATACACCTCTTTACCTCCTATATTAATAATAATAACAATAATAATAAATCCTATAACATTAATGTTTTGATAGATACATTCATGTGTTATTAGCCTTGTCAATTATATCTTTGGTAAAAATTATTGCTCAATAGCCTGTCAAATTAATTAATTTAATAAGCTTCTGTACGTTTATGTCGTTTAATAATAAGAATGTATGAGCATTCATTTCATCGTTTCTATTGAGCCATGACAATCAATGATTTTCCTAAACACTTTCGCGCTTTCCCCCGTAATTTAATACTAATTATTGCTAACATCGACTTGCAATTTAAGAAATCCAAATACAGTGTTGCTTTAAAAGAAATTTAAGGACAAAAATGAGAGTGAAAGAGAGTTCATTCAGCAATAAAGGCAAAACCTGAAAGCGAAGGGATTCGAAAATTACATGTTGAAATTATATTATTATATTATTGTGATATAAGAGCAGTTTTCAAACTTCCACCAATCACGCTAGATCTCCCATTAACATGTAAACAACTATACGTTATTGCAATGTGTAAATATTGGATTTCAAAATTAAAATTTGAAGGTTGATAGTTTCGAATGTTTCATGCAGCAAGACATTAAATATTAACTGTTTGCATAAATGTTTGTTGTTACTTTTAATTTGTTTTCCGTGTCATTTAATTTGAGTTAGATATGGCGAAGTAATATATTCAGTCTCAGATCCTAACTAAATTGAATGAAATTTAAACTCATAAATTATGTTAGTAAACGGAATATATATTTAAATAATTTGACAAGATTTGTAGTATTATTAACATTTTCTTTTAAAAAAAATTTTGATCGAATTCTTTAATTTTTTTTAACCTATATAAAGTATAGATATTGTACAATAATGTGAGAGTATAAATATCAAGATACAGGTGTGTTGAGAATAAAATAACATATAGTATATGGTATATATAGTATATACCATATAGTATATATTTATGTTTATGTGAGAATATTGATAATTGTATATGGTATCCTATAATAATATACAAATAAAACTTCTTTTTCGTGAATCAATATGCAAATAACACCTTTTTTTTTGTTTGAAACTACTGGTCTGAAAGACCAATCGAGCGCAAGAAAAACAAATTAAACTACAGAACCATCGAGGCATGGAGATACCAGCTAAGTCATCTCTATCTCCCGGGTGTGATCAAAGAAGCTTATCTCAAGGAAATTAGTCTGAACCCCATCGCAAGAGGATCGTCTACTTCTTATTAAAATATCTTCTACACTACGAGCCATATTGGCTAATCAAGGTCTTCAATGTTTTTGTAAGCCAAACTCCATAGACCATGAACTATTACGCTGTAGGAGACGCTAGATGAGTTTAAGCAATTGGAAAGTTTACTTGAAAAATAAAAATAAACAAATTAATGATTTTTCTACCAACATGAAATTTTGAGGATGGGAAGTTGGGGTTGGGGACTGACTATGGGAAAGTAGCTAGAGAAGAATTGTGGTTGTCGATGAAGAGGCGATTGCCACAGGCTTGAAAATAGAAATTATATTTGTATACGAAGAGTTACATTATTTGTTGATAATTTTTTAATATCAAATATAAAATCTTTCTTACTTACACACACAAATCTTTCTTACTTTTACACACATACACACAATAAATATATATATATATATATATATATATATATATATATATATATATATATATATATTTCTTGTATATGTGAATCGGAGAGAAAAGTCTCAATATTTGTTCTTTTTTGTATAAAAAAAAATAGCAAAAAAATTAAGGAGGAGAAGTTGTTTCATTTTTTAAGGTAAAAGTAGGTCATCACAAGTTTTATCAAGAATTTTCTAATGATACTGACAAATCACTTATCAATAAAAATTCAGTGACGGAAAAATAAAAGGCAAGATCATTTTGGTCTCAAATTAAGCTTGGCTACGAAGTTTATGCTGTCTTTAGGAGAAAAATATGTGAGAAGTGTGTCCGTGCTTAAAGCTTGGTAAATGTTTTGTCTTGCTGCTCTTAACTGAATTTACTTTAGAAAAACTGGTGTGATGAAAGGATTGTATACGCACAGGATAAGAGTAGCCTACCAACCTCATACTCTTAACTTCCCTTTCAGACTTCAACTTCTTCCTTGTGTTCCTTCAGTCCGTTGTGCAAAAGACTCCCATTGACCATTTTCATGCCCACAATGCCCTTCCATACAAAGCATCAATGAATTCCGTAAGTCATTATTATATACTTATTATACTATATAACATGCATATATTTATTATCCTATGCAGATTGAAGTGAAGAGATGAGCGTCTGAAACGCAATAAAGTCTTCACTACACGTCACCATTTTTTGTTTTTCATTTTTCCCCCTTTTTGACTACTTATTTTTACGTCAGCATCTAATAATGTAATAGCAGCTAGTGTGGTGTTTTTTTTTGGAGGGGGGGGGGGGGAGTTAAGTTGGCTTAATCATAGTTGGTTTGTCAAAACCCTTACATTAGGTTATCATATTTACAAGCAGGCAGACTTGTAGTTTTCAAGCATAATGTTTGATTAATTAATGGCATGGACTAAGATCAAAGACCAAAGTTTTAAAAACTCTATGAGGGCAAGCCTGTAATTTGAGCATTTTGATGAGGGCAATGTAGGATGGATCGCCTTATTAACACACATATAAATGCCTTTCCGTTGTGTTGATTCGCTTCAATACATGTCACGTAAAGCCAAAGTTGATAAACAAACACAAATTAATAAACAAAACGCAAGCACAAAGAACATGAGCTCCTTTTGCGGCTGCCACGCCCTTGTGATGCTGCTAATTCTCTGCTTCATCTTCTTGCTTGGATCTCCGGCAGCTGGAGAGGAGAACCGGTTGCTTGAGTTATCAATTAGCAGGGATGAAGTGGTACAAATTGCTGGCTATGGAGAGGAGAAGCTATCGACAGTCCTCGTGACAGGGTCAGTTAATTGTGAGTCGTCCAGTTTCCATAGCGGAGCACTTCAATCTCGTGCATGGCCAATACCAGGTATTTGAAATAGTTTTGAGCTAATGTATATGTACATTTTAATCTAGTTTGTTTCTTTATATTGCTTTGCATGGTATGTTATTATGTACTTTGAAAGCAGGTTATTGCTATTGCTTTGATTTATTAATTGCTTTCCACATTAGCTTTGCGGTGGTTAAAACCGAAAAAGAGGGGGTGATTGAAAAAATAAAAGGAGAAATATTTTTTGTATCATTGGGGTAGGTAGCTACTTTGGATATTCAGAGATAAAAAAGAGAAAAAAATTATAAAAGAAAGTGAAAAGAGTGAAATGATTAATGGAGAGAGAAAAAGTTGAGAGAAGATATTAGGGTATTGAAATTTTTGGTATGTACAAATAACATAGCTCAAATAAAAGTGGGCCACAAACGATGTGGCAAATAATCAATGAATCTCTTGAAAGATATAAGAATTTTTCTCTATATAATTATTAGAGATAACATGCGGCTATTGTTAGAAGAAGACTAGATGTTAATTGAGATACTAAATATTTTTGTCTTAATCAAAGCTTTAAAAAGACTAATATAATAAAATAAAAGTAATTTATATTTTAAAAATTGACTTATCAAAATTTTACTAGAAAATAAAATAAACTAAAATTTAAATTTAATCATATAATTAAGAATAAGTTATCAGAAGATACAGTTAATACTATAAATTATGTACAGCATAGAAAGCGAAAAAGATTTTGGTACGTTATTGCTTCTGCTGGATACACCAATGGAAGGCTTAAAGCCTTTTACATAGCATCGAATTTTTTTCACTGTGACAACCATATACCTATGCCCATACATACTCCTGATAGAGTGCCTTAGTAAATATGCTTGAATTATGAATGTTATCTCCTTTCCTTGGTTGACAAAGTTGCCTGATGTCAATACTGATTCTTCATATATTTACTTCATCAAGTAGAAAGTAAATCACTAATCATCATGAGCTTGCCTGTTTTATTGAATAAATCAAATTAACAAGTAGAATGCAAACTCAGTTAGCTATAGGTTAAGCAAAAGCATCTCTTGGCCAAATGAAGACAAGGATTAATTTTCCAAATAGAAGGTTTAGAGCTGTTGGTAAATACTTTGGAGAAGAAGAAGAAGATTGTTTCAAATTCAATAAATCACATTTGACACTGAGCTGGCTATGATTGATTTGTAATACAATGAAAAGGAAAGACATGGAGAGAAAATAGGATTGAAAATGATTCCAATCCTCATACCAAATACAGGAAGCAAAAGGAAAAGGCCTCTTTGTACCTCAATTATGAATGATATATACCATGGTAAAACAACGGAAAAGAAAAGGATATGAGAACCAAACAAACCATTTTCTATGCTTTGCCACTATAATAAATTTAAATGGATTTATTTATTTAATTATAGTCTTAGAATGTCTATCATGGGTGGTATGTTTGAAAGAATTTCCATTGAACTTTCTTATAGTTCCATTAATTACTGACTCTATACTGATTATTAATATGGAATGCAAAGGCCCATCAACAAAATCGATCCCTGAAAGTAAAGAGAATTTTCCCCATAATTATATAGCAGTTGACAACAACAGCAATACATGGTTTCCAAGAAGAAGAAAACAACATGACCCCCTGCCGTGTCACTGATGATATGTTTTTCCTTAATATCATGGTTAAATACAGGTTGTTGGAAACATATAATGTGAATATCACCCTAAACCATAATCAACTTCATGCATAACACATGCATCCATCTAACATTTAACTTGACAACCAAGGTAGGTCCCCAAGCATAAAATTGTCAATTTTTTTTTTTTTTAAGTGAAAACAAGAAGAATCATTGAATGAAATGAAATAATGACTTACTTATGCATCTAAGGATGAATATATATGTCATATAATTCTGATAAACAAATTTTGATAAAAATTTTAGCTATTTAGTATTGTTTGATTTAAATATATTATTAGTTTTTATACTTATAAATTATTTTAGTTTTGATTTCTCTAAAATCTCTGCTGTGTTTTTGGTCCTTCTTTTTTCCATTATTACGTTTTTGGTCTTTGTTGTGTAGATCTAACCTTAAGGGGTGATACTTATAAAGATCTAAATAAAAGTCAAAAAATATTTATAATAACCAAAAATAAAATTTTTAATATATGTAACAATTAAACATATTTTTAAAATACTTATAAAGATTAAAATTAAAAATAATAAGGACTAAAAACAAAAAAAAAAGAATAAAAAAGGGATCAAAATCAAAGTAAAAATATTAGAAAAATTAAAATTAAAACAACCTATATCTATAGAGATTAAAAACATATTTAAGCCATTTCGTATTTTTCTTTCCAAAATTCATAAAATAGTATTTGCCTTCAAATTTGGCTAACTCGAAGATTTATGCAGGAGTTTTGATTGGTGTCAAGTGCCAAAGTCATGCTACCGAGAGGAAAGGCAAATCAATGGCAGCACAAGGAGTTACTGATGAATATGGAGACTTCATTGTTGACCTGCCTTCCCACCTTCACGCTATTCCCAACTTGGAAAAGATATGCAGAGTGAAAATTCTTCAGATTCCAAAGGGACCACTTTGCCGACCAACTCATGTCAAAAGCCAAAAGGGACTCAGGCTGCTATCCTTTGGTCATGGCATCCGCACTTACAGTGCCGGAACCATAAGGTTACAGCATTCAACTTCTGACCCATTGCATCCAGCGCATGCAAATGGACAAGGGAGTAGAGAAGAAGAGACCAGACACCAAGTACATATGCATAAGAAGATGTGAGTTTCATAATTAGATTAGTGAACCGTGGCTCACTTGGATGGCGCTTTTAGTCACAGCATTGAGTTGCATGGGTTTTAAACATCTTCCCTCCAGAACTATGATCAATTTATAAAATATGTGAGTGAAATTTGAGAGTTGTGTGAGATTTTAGATGTGTTCTGTGTAAACACCACTAGCATTTGGTCATATAGAAAGCTAAGAATGATCACAAAAGTGTTCAATGAAGATGGACCAATTGCTTCGTATTCTTCAAACGAGTACATTTCCACATACAAGATTCACCTGGGAATCCTTGCGGTCTTTATGCATTCTACCAATAACTAATTCAGTGAAGCAACCTATAGGTAAAGTAATATTCTTATATGCTACTAAGCCGACTTAACATAGATCCATATAGGATAATAAAAAAAACTTGAATGCCACATCCTAAGAATAATAGTGAATTATTGATAGATAAGTCGGTGCTTTTCCACATTTTTCTGATCAGCTGTAGCCGAGGCTATGTATTTTGCAACATCAGCACAGCAAGTAAGCTTATTCCTGCTTTCTCATCAGGGATTTCAACCGAAAACTCTTCTTCAAGAGCCATAATGATTTCCACCTGGTCCAAGCTGTCCAGGTTCAAGTCTTTTTGGAAATCAGCTGTTTCAGTAACCTACACAATGGTCAAGTAGAAATGTGGAAGTAACAACAAGCTTCCCACAATGTTATCCCTCAGCAAAAGAGACAATTCAGCAATATTTTGAGGTCTTCATATACAAATAGTAAAAACAGATGCATGGATTGTCCATCACTGAAGTACGGCCGTATAAAAATGCAAATATTTCATATTGACCATTAATTTAATGCCTTTGAGGCATCGATTTTATCATAATTCTTGGCCAGTGAAATGACTTGGTCCAGTATTAGATCAGAGCTGGCACCTGTTGAAGAGCAACAATATCTCAAATGCATATGCACACACTCATCCCCAGCAAAACACCATCTTTCAGTTGACCTCCTTAAGTTCACATGACTCAAGATAGATCTTCTTATGCTTTGCATATTAAAGAAATCTGCAAATGATACAAGCTGGTTAGTTTTAGATGATAAAAGGGTGGCCTAGTACACGAGACTCTCATCTGATAGGATTTGGGAAAGGTATAAATATATGCAGTTTTATTCTCACAAACGGAAAAATTGTTTCTATAATTTGAACCCGTGACCTCTAGGTCACAAGACGGTAACCTTACCATTATGCTCACCCTCAAAACAAAGTGATAGTTAGGAATTGAGGATAATAGAGGACTTTTTGTCCTTTCTCTTGTTCGAAAGACAGTGTGCTAATACTTTCACTCAATTAAAAATAAGTTGAAGCTAAGGAAACACTTGAGTGTCTAAGCATTGCATAAAACAAAGTGGTATGTATGGTCCTTCAAAGTCAATAAATATGCAAACACAAGGTGAGATAAACTTCACAGAAACAGAACCTTACAGGCTGAGAAAAACTAAGAAATGTAGGCTAGCTAAATATATATGACCGCACATAATTATTATCAACACTAGAAAGATCTCAAACGCCAGCACACCTTCATCTCTTGTCAAAGATATCACAAGTAAGAAACTATGCTAGATTTTGTCTTCTAGCTATTTACACAAAGAATGGTGCTTGTTCCTACTTCCTTGGTCATTCAGAGTTAATTGCAACCAGCATGTCACAGTTACATCAACACGTTTTCCCTTAAGCTTTATTGAAAGTGACAGATGGAATATGATATCATTTGCTCACCAAAATAAAAGTGACATCATTTTTGCATGTAACTAACAAGAATTGCTCTAATATTACTTGTAGTAACAAAAGGAATTGGCTAAACCAGAAGAGCTCCTCACAGCATCAAATAGTAACGAGATAGCATTATGCTAACCACCAAATTAAAAGCTATTAACACGAGTGCAGTGAAAGGTTGAACGTAACAGAATACAAATAGAGAGGAAGGGGACAGAAGTAGGTACTCCCGAGATTCGCCGCAGTGCCTGAGATTTGGTCATATACGGACAAAAGTGTTTGATATAATGTCCCAAAGAGAGTCAAATGCTTGATAAACACTTCTTAATTCTATACCTCACTCATTTACACTTTCACTGTCCTACTCCTATACTCTTTCTGCATAGCACGGCTTAGCATCTAGGTTTTAATTGGTTTTAGCATAACATAATATTTCGAGTAAAGGGTCTTCAATTAAATAAAATTTGATTTTATAGATGTTTTCTCACACTAGTTTGATGATAGGTAAGGACTAAGGAGGGAAAAGAAGATAATGAGAAAGGAAATGAATACTGAATAGTTATAACAATTTCTTAGTCAAGCCAATGATTAATTAGTCTTATAATGATATTTTTTGTGAAACTCAATTTCTACTAAAATTCAAAAGAATCTATATGATCAAATTATATTAATTATAATCAGACCCATTTTATTAATTAAACAGTTACATGGACACATAATTAAAAATAATTGTACCAACATGTTTAATAAATAAAGGTGTTAACAAAAATAATTCCAATGAGAATCAAGGCGCAAGTAAACTCAAAAAGTAGTCACAATCAAACGGAAAATGACAGGGGGCGATGATAGCACGTTCCCCTCATGGTAACGTAATGCGTCCTCAATCGTTGATGGGAAGAGAAGAAATCACAAATATAAAAAGAAAAAACAGAAAACAAAAAAAGATACATATATTAGAGAGTGAGAGAGAGCATGTTGAAATGTTGAAACTCGGAAAGTGCAAACAAAAATTGAGGGGAAGAGTGAAAGGACAGGACCTCGTCAATAATATGATGACGTGACCAGCATCCCAACACTCACTGCCCCCACTCCCTTTCCTTCTTCCTAACTCATCGGACAATATTATTATAATCACACACACTCTTCCATTTTTCTGCTCACTCACTCACTCCATATTTACTATTATAAAGTCTCAAACTTTCATTTTTATTATTCCTCAATTCAACATTTTTTTGAGACCCCATTTTCCTTCTCCCAAATGGGTATCTGTTTTCTGCTGCTGATTCCTGTGTTGGGTTGTTGTGGGAATCAGAATCACATTTGAATATTTCGCTTAGTGCCTTCACTTTCTCTTTCTCTCTGTGTACTTTTGCTTCCCTTTTTTTTTTTTCTTTTCTCTTTCTCTCTCCTTCCTTTCTCTTCGTAACAATGGGGAATGTGAACGAGAGAGAAGAGATGAATGGAACTCAAACAGGTGCTGAGGAAGAAGAACATGAACAAGAAGAAGGTGGTGAAGACAGTGTTGTGAGTGATGGAGCCGGTGGCAACCTTGCCCCTTCTGAGTTGATGGGTCAGTCTCCACCTGCTAGCCCTAGAGCCACCCAATCTCCATTGATGTTCACCCCTCAAGTGAGTAATCAAAGTTTCCACCTTTTTCCTATCTCTTGCATGTTTTTGGCATTAGGGGTTTATGGGGTTAATGGGGGTTTTTCTATTTTCACTGCAGATTGTATTTAAAAAAAAAAAAAGGAAAAGAATTTTATTTTTTTTTGGTTTTTTCTTTTTGTTTGCACCCTTTTTGATGAGTGGAGTGTGTCTAAATCAATGATCAATAGCAGCCATGAGGTCAGATTGCATTTTGGAAGGTGAATGATGCTCTCACATCACACTGCAATTTTTTTTTTCAATTTTCTTGAGATATTTTTGGGGACAAAAGGCAATAACTATTAAAGCACACTAGCTGTTTGATGCAAGGCCACAAGGTAGGTAATGATGTTCTTAAGCTCCTTTTTTTTCTCCCCTTGTTTTATGCATTTACTGTTTTAGAGTTGCATGGTTTCACCTTGTGGTTTTTGGCAATTGTATCACTGGAACACAGCTGGTTCACAACATGCTGAACTATGACCAATGACTAGGCTTTCATCAATCAGCTTGTATGGGAACGTGGTTGAGTATCGTTGTAATTAATTGGGAAGCAAGCAAGTTGCTTACGGTGTTGGGATTATTTGAAAGGAACTATATTCGCATCTTTCTAGATTCTTGTCCAAGTCAAGAATCAACTACCATACTACCCCTTCCTTTCCCAATTTGATTGTGTAAAGTGCTAAATGAGACAATTGAGCCTCACCATACTTTGTTGTCAATCATATTTGATGTGCCATTTGGCGAGCTTGGTTCTGAATTTGTTATTTTGGTTATGTGCTTTTGTCTGTGGTCAGTTTTTATTCACTGCTTTTGCAGAATCTCTTTTCGTTAGTTGTCACTTGTCAATCATCCTTTTTCCCTTGTGTTTAGGTCCCGGTGGTTCCACTTCAAAGACCTGATGAGATGCAGGTTCCAAGTCCTTCCTGGATGCAAACTACTTCAGGGTATGAAGATGTGTACAGTGAGCTAGGAATTCCAACAATGATTACTTGGACTTATGATGGGAAAGAAGTTGCTGTGGAGGGATCATGGGATAATTGGAAAACAAGGTTTGGGAACAAAAAGTTTCTTCTTTATTTATCTTCAGAGGATGCTATAACTGTGGTTTATATTCTGATATTCCTTGTTCATCAGAATGCCCTTGCAGAGATCAGGGAAGGACTTCACAATTATGAAGGTACTGCCATCCGGTGTTTACCAGTTCAGATTTATTGTGGATGGACAGTGGAGGTATGCACCTGACTTGCCTTGGGCCCAAGATGATGCTGGGAATGCTTACAACATTTTGGATTTACAGGTACTATCTTGTTATGTAATTTATCTGCGATCAAAATTATGTGATGGTGATTACATGCATATTAATCAGGGACTTGTGCACTAAATGAGCCTTGTATGAGCAAATTGGAAAGGACCTTATTTTTTTTGCAGCATTTAAGGACTGATTTCACTTTTCTCTCCTTTCAGGGTATCAAACTCTTTTTTGTTTTTTTTTCCCCCTTTAAGGTGAAACTCTTTTTTGGTCTGATTTACCCCTTGGATGCAATTTTCTCCTCAGGATGTCTTTTCATTTCTTTTTTCATTTGTTTTATGCTCTTTGACCAAATTTCTCTTCTATTGTTGCAAAAACTTTGTTTTCAATGCATATGATCCACACTTCATTTCAGTGATGCCTCTTTCCAGTTGTGAAGGAAAGTGCCAGCTGATCAGTGAGATTCTAAACTGCTTTTAACTATTTCTTTTGGATGCTAGCATTGCTTGATGATATTCTTCATGATAATAAATGAGATTCTTTTAACTTGTACCGTTTCACTGTTTGTGTGCCTGATCTTGCATAGAGGGCACAAAACTTTGGAGTTCTTTTCATAAATGTCACTGATAGACAACTGGAACTAGATTTCATTAGAATATTTGTACATAGCAATCACTATATTGGCACAGAACTCATTACAAATTGGAGTACTGATCTTTGAAGGCCCAAATACTGTACAGCCTGACTGGGTCACAGTTTCCTGGGTGTAAGGAAATTCAATTTTAAGAGAAAAATTATGAAAATGAAATTAAATGCGGGAAACTTTATGCTGCCACAGGAGCAATATTCTTTAGCTTGGATAAGAGTAGAATATGGCTAGCTGTCCATTTGTCCAATATACATGTGGTCTACGTTACTCACTTTGTCTTGGTATTTTTGCTACACTTTGTAGCTAAGTAGGACTAAGTCTCCTTATTTTTGGATAATCATCCTTAGTGTGCATAAATTTGATTATTGTGATGGTTGTTACGGAATAGTTATACATTGCTTTTTTTGTCATTTCATTGCCATGTAGCTTCATATTTATTAAGTTTTCTCATGGCGATCATTAAAACTTGCAACTCATAGACAGGGAAGGGAGAATGATGGTAAAATACTAAAATTGATTTAGGTGCATTTTTTCTAGTACTAAAAATAATTTCGGCATTAAGTACTTTTACTGCTAGAAGGGATTGAGATCTAAATTGAGAGTAACAATATGATTTATGATGTGCAGGATTATGTTCCTGAAGACATTGGAAGCATTTCTGGTTTTGAACCTCCTAAATCACCAGACTCTAGTTATAACAACTTACAACTTACTTCTGAAGATTATGCAAAGGAACCGCCATTGGTTCCTCCATTCTTGCAAATGACACTTCTTAATGTTCCTTCAACAAATATGGAAATCCAACCTCCTATATCGAGACCTCAGCATGTAGTGCTCAATCATCTGTACATGCAGAAAGGAAAGAGCAGCCCTTCAGTGGTTGCACTTGGTACAACTCATAGGTTTCTAGCCAAATATGTCACTGTGGTGCTGTACAAGTCTTTGCAGAGGTAAACATAAAATGACATGGACCGTGTAGCCTTTAAAGCCTTTTTATTAGTTAATATAGCTTCTTGTAGTACAGTTATAAGAGAGAAATTCTGAGCTCCATGAGGATCATTGCATTGAAGTCAATATTGTCTTACTTATAATTCAATTGCTTGATGGCCATTCATCGGGCAAATTTAGTCCCCAGTTCTTGCGTCATTTGGTGATGATATATTCTCTATTAAGCAGCTAAAATAAAATTAAAAAAAAAAAAAAACAATTTTATGACAATTGGTTGGTTAACCTGTTTTGCTGCTCATATCCACCGCATCACTTTTTGTAATTTTATTATATATAATTTTTTAAGTTTCTATCTTTTTATTTATTTTGTACTTCTCGGCACGCCTTAGTTGTTGGGTTCAGGTTACAAATGTAATTTAAATGATGTAATCTGTTTCCCATTCTATTTCGTGTCCGTGATGTCAAAATTGATGTTTCTAATAGAGAATTTTGTTAACATAGCTTTTAGATACCCAAATTGACAAATGGTGGTGATTGGTGTATAAATAAGTATGTATTTTAGTTATGTAATTGTTAAATGTGACATTAATTAATAATGAATGAATATTGTTGCTGAAGGTAATATATTAATTTAACACTTATATATTTAAAATACAAAGAATTGTTTCTTGAGTTGAAATCAATTTATTGTCGAAATCACTATGTTTAAATAATAGAGATGTTTTTAATACTTTCTTGATGGTAGAAGTGAGGTTGACAGAAAAGCTAGCAAAAGTAGCTTGAAGCGAAGCTAAATTAAACATTATTGATTAGTCATAGCTTTGTTTTAGTTTCACTTTCAATGCAGTGTAATCAGAGTGGTCATTCTCTTCATGATAACTTCTCTAACCGTTCTACTTGTTAACTAATAGAAGTAACATTCAAAATCATGCAGTATTCCCCTTCAAAATATATACTAAAAAATATAAGATAAATTACACTAAATTTTCTAAGGTTAAGTAATATTATATATAACATCCTCGTATTTTATAAAACGTGACATTAAATACTCCTATAAACATGTATAAAAAATTAATGAGTGTCATGTGTAAAATTATATAACTTTAGAGAGGTCAGTGTAATTTACCCAAAAATATATAACCGAAAACATGTTAACATTATCTTGAATTGCCCACAATATCACGTAGATTGATGAATTTTGCAAACAGAGGCAAAGCTTCTTCATGTGGTGTCTCATCAATTATCAGATGTTTCACTGAAGGAAATAAGGTAGTGCTTCATATACAATGCCTTTCTCCAAAGTGTTTACTAAGTGGTCAAATGATCTAATGATGCCAAATCCGTGCCATCATTAGAGAGTAGAAGCTCGGCACTAATAATTTTAAATGAAGATCTGGAATCAGTGGTCTCAACTGTCAAGTGGCTCTTATTTTTTGAAAGGCAATGCTTCAAGTTGGATAGACAGAAAGTACACTGGAATGTACACAACGCCTAATTTGCCTTCAGCATTATTCAGCTATCAGTAGGGGTACCACAACTCCAATACCTCTGTGATTAGGACCTATTTGATCAACCTCCTCCACCATTTTTTCTTCTGTATTTATGTGTCTGTCCCCACTCCAAAGCTTCATTTTCTTTTATGAAATGTAGTTGGGTAATGGCCTTGTGGTCCAAATTAATGTAAGTACTGGCACATGGCACATGGCACAGCCCATGATAAAAAGGTGCACTAGATTGGTGTACCAAAAACATTGTTGTTCAGCAGTATTCATGTTGCATGTTCTATTTGTATCCGTTCCAATTTCTGCCAATTATGTGTCCTGTTACTGTAAGTTGCATTGGAGCACCTATAGCTAAAATGCAGCATATTTGTGATCAAACCAAATATCTCGATTTGAATTGACATCTCACCCAAACCAAATTTGGAATATTCCCCCTCTCAACATAGTGGATGCCAAGCCAACATAGAAATTATTTGGAAGACAACACGTCTGATTTTGTTGTATATGCATCTCGGGTTGACGTCAGATTTCTTAAGAAATTGAAGTTTTAATTTTTTATTTTTGAGGATATCAGGGTAACATAAAACTTCAAAGCATTTCTGTTCGAAGGGTTTGTATTTGAATAGTGACAGAATACCTCTGAGTGACAATCAACCGACTCACCTGTGAAAGGATACAATTCAACAGATCAATGTTTTTCAAAAATTGATCTGAGAAGCTAATATATTGAAGCCTATCCTTTGAATTGAAGACTTAAAATGGCTTGCAAAGTTTAGGTTGGAGATGAAGTGTCATTTTCTAAGTAAGCTTGATCATAACATGAAAACTTGAAATTATTAATGTCAACTGTCAAGTGTCAACATTATAAGTACAGAAATTATAGGCCAAAATTCAGTGATAACTGATACATGTCAACCCTTACACACCCGGCACAAGTGTTTCTTTCTATCCATCCTTTTGGCAAGAAAATACATTTAAAGCGCATAAATACAAGAACTAAGGCATCCAGCACCAAACAATGCCATCTCTGAAGGATGCTGATGAAAGCATAGAACCCTTAAAAATATTCACCACCATACATGTTATTTATGGACCAGCTCTAACAACATACAACAGAAAATTTGCTTCAGCTAATCAACTACTAAAATACATAAGCAGTACAAACCAACTTGTCTACATTACAGAACAGGCATTTGGGTTCTCATCACTGAAAATTTCAGGAGCATAAGCATAGTCAACATAATATCTTGGTGGCCAGTATTCACTTCGCTTGATGTCAGTTTTACTATCATCTTCTTCCTTGTTTTCTTCTCCTTCTTCTTTTTTCTCTTGCTTTTTCTCCTCCTCTTTCTTCTCTTCTTCCTTCTTTTCTTCTTCGGTCTTCACAACAGAAGCTTTCTTCTTGGTCCTCTTGTACACTTCATCAACAAGCTTGGCGGGTTCAATGACACCTTTTACTGTGACTTGATCTTTTCCCAAGTCTGTTTCCACTGACTCTACTCCTGCATGTACAATTATTTATTTAAATTGATATGCCACAATTAAATTATATATTGCTCACCAACATGCAATAAAAAAGCCGCAATATAAAGATCAAAGTTTAGATATTAGTTAAATTAAATTTTGATTATGTATGTAACTTTAATATAAAAGCACGTCATATAAGACTAAGTATCTTTTCTTTTTGTTCGGTGAAGTGACATCATAAAATTTATACATTATACAGTTGAAATTATATTAAATATTTCTTTCCGCATCAAAATATATGTATTTCATATGAGATGATTGGTTTATTATAAGAATAAAATAAATAAATGTAAGTCGTATAATCATATATGAATAGTCAAGATTTAAAATTATTTACTCTTTACTTGTTTCAAGAGAAGAGGTAGAGAAAGAAGTAGGGAGAAAAAAAAATGGGAAAATTTTAAGATTTTCTTCTGTTTAGATGTGAGAAGAAAACAGAAGAGAAAGAAAATATTAGTGGTGGAGCCACAAAAAACTTTTCTCTTTATAATAGGTGAAAAAATTAAAAAAAAAATGTTATATAAAATTACTATTATAATCTATATATAAATGAAAATATTTATATTATATTATATAAGATAAAAAAATAATTTAATATAAATATATATATATATTTTATTTTTCTCTCTGATCAAGTAAAAAAATTTTTTTCTCATTTTTTTAATAAAAAAATTATATAATTTTATATTTTAATTTTAATCATTTATATAAAATTTAATGACTAAAATTTATTTTCTCACTTCTATAATCAACTGCTCCTCTTACTCGACCCTTTCCCATCGAAATAGAAAATTAATTCTATGTAATAAAGGTATACGCCACTGGGGTTAGTTTATTCCTCGAGATCCCATTGAAATGAATGATAAAATCACTACTTTTTTGGGTCAAAAGATTGCGCGGAGAAACGTTGAAGCCTCCCACCCTTTTGAAAGGAACGCCATTAGCGCCACAGATTATTATTATCACATGATTAAGACAAAAGCAGTAAATTATATGCTCATGAACTTAGCAAGTTTCGTATTCACGACATTATAAGTTCGTAGGATGTTAATTTATTTTTATTAATGCCAATCACTTTTGGATACATATAAACAACTCTAAAAAAATGAAATTATAAATAAATATAATGAAATTCGATGCTAAACTGCAAAAGAATGAGGAAGAACTAAAATCAAATGAAAAAAAAAAATGAAAGAAGGATCACTTTCGAATATGTATGGTCTAAGATTTAGTTGGGTTGATCTGAAACGTGTTTGTTATGTGCACACGAGAGAGAGAGAGAGAGGGAGAGAGAGTACGCAGGAGCAATCAATATCAAAAAGAAAGAGAGTGAACCTTTGTACCTTGAATCTTACGGATATGCTTTTGCATAGCTTGACCACATGCTTCACAATCCATTCGAACTTTGAGGACTGCTGTTACCACAGGAGGAGGCTGACCACACAATTGAATTGGAAACAACCATGATATAAAGTTTGATTGATTACACATAATTCATAAAAATAGTCATAATTAACACATACCATAAGCAAAAGCAATATCATATGTCAGTAACATCATTTAAAATTTTAAGAACCTCTTGAAAAGGAGTTCTTTTGTCACACACACACACATATACATACATATATATATATATATATATATATATATATATATATATATATATATATATACATACATATATATATATATATATATATATCAAATCTGTTGTTGAATTTTACCCATAACCTTGTGCCATCCGCTCATGTAATACAGTAATAGATTAAAAACAGCATTGTCTTAAATGACTGGGTTACTGCATATTGGTTCATGAGTTTAAGCAATTTTACTTGTTTTATTTTAATTTTTCATGTAGTGGTGTGCGGTGGTAAGTTGTGGGTTGTGACCACACATAAGTGGCCAAAGAAAAAGCCTCTAAGTGCTCCTACTATTTTCTACTTTATGAATTCAGATATATGGGCCAGGGTGGGTTCCAATTGTACGCAAATAAAGCCAAGGGGCCAAAGATTATTACAATTTACAACCAGTTAGCAAAGGAGCAGTCTCCGAGAGCTATCTTACCCTGCTGATCTCATCCAGTGCATGATGGAGAGCACCTGTTGTTTTAACCCTCCCACGTACCCACATCACATGGTCATGTTTTTATGTCCATACTTGCATGTTTACATGGTTTCTAATTTTCTTTTTTTTTAAAAAAAGGGTTGTTACACTTTGCAAAACAATAATTTTATGTTAGTAGGACAACATATAAGAATTTCTCATATATTATGTTATATGGTCTCAAAATTTTGAAATTTCTGGCACGGTAAAACCATGAGGGTTATAACGAGCCCGTGACCCCATTTTGCTGCAATCTGCACGTCATGTAGCGAAAGGGGGGGTGGGGTCAAACCCTCTTAATTGTCACCGCCATTGCCCTCGTTACATGTGCCCTTATTGGAGTGGCATCATTTTTGCTGACTTTGTTTCGTTACTTTCATGCCAGCCATCCATCCACCGTGGAAACAACAAAACTCCTTTAGCCGGAACAAGAAAGCAAGGGAGAAAGACTATGGAAAATCCATACAAAGCATTCACAGTGCAAAGTTCAAGCAAACATGCATGTTGGTCATGTACAATGGAGAATGATTTACCAATAATCACCACAACATTTGTCATGCTGATTTTCTATTGCACTCATACAACTAGAGAAGTTATAATATGCACACTTACATTGTGTTTAGATTAGCTTATTCTAAATTGAATTTAGTAAATTTAAGACAACTTATAATAAAAAATTTTTAAGATAGCTTTTTAAAGAAAGAATTACTTCTTGCCAGTGAGAATGATTTACCTCATCTTTCTTCTCTTCTGGCTGAGGTTCTTTGGTTTCTTCTTGTTTCTCCTCTGGAGGTTTTGGCAAAGGTGAAATGAGCTCCACTTTCTTACCACTTTTCTTTTGTAGCCTGTCAAGCACCTTTATGGGGTCTGCTGCCTTTCCTTTCACTACCACTTTGCTGGCCTTGCTATCTGCAGTCACCTCTTCCACTCCTGTCTCACAAAAGGATTAGAATTGTAAATTTGTTAATACTACTTTTATTGTTAATCTTTTCCACCACCTTAACCTTTATCTTTGCTAACCATGATCTATGCAATGATGAACTTTTGTCTTTATTTGAATGAACATGTGAAAAACTACCTGTAAAATTTGAGAATAATATATACATGACAAAGTTATTTCATCATGTATGTTGTGAAATTCAAAATCAATCATGGAAAGTAGATCCCTCTAACAAGGAAAGAAAGAGGTAAAAGAGAAAATAAAACTATAAAAGTACCAGCTGACACAAACCCATAAAAACTAGAAGTAATATTCTGGATAAATTGTATATTCAATAAATTACAGCAGAATCTCCTCTTTGTTCATTCATAATTTTAGATTAGATTAAACGACTTATTTAGAATATAATTCATGTCAAAATATAACCAAGAGCAGGAAGTTGAAAAATGATGACCTTCAAAGCCTTTCAATGCTTTTGCAACTTTCCTTGCACAGGCTTCACAATGCATATCAACCTTGAGCACTATCTCTGGAGGCTCTTCTTCCTTCTTTTCTTCATTTTTCTTTTCTTCCTTCTTTTCCTCTGTGGTTTCTTCCTTGTTCTCCTTTAACAGCAAACACAACATTTAAATGCATATAGCAAAGATAAGCTGAAAAACCTCCACATCAAGTGAGAATATATACCGTAACATAATATACCACAAATCATATAAGGGGGGAACTTGGAAGAAGCAGTCATGAGAAAAAAAATCATAGAAGTTAGTACCTAGTCTAGCTAGTTTTCAAAGGAACCAATTGTGAATACTAGGGAAACAGATCATATTGATATAAAGACTAAATATACACAAGTTGTGTAAGAGAACTCTTACTTCACCCATTTCTGTGATAATAGACAACGGCTCCTGCTTCAGAGATTTTGCTAGTAACAGCAGATCTTATAATATATATGGAAGCTAGCAATTGAAGTTTTCTTTCTGAACTTTCTCTCTCTCTTTTCTTGGCTCACTTTGTGTGTGGGAGCAATGTTGGGGTGGGACAGGAACATTTATGTAACGTGGGGATTCTGAAAATCTGAGGTGGACCGTTTAATGCAGAATAGATATACGTACCACATCATAGCTGACTCAGCAGTCTCCAAAACTAGCCCTTCCTTTTCTGTGTTATAATATAATGACATGTAGCCGTGGGCCGTAGCATAGATACCACACTAGTGAGTGGTCAAGATTTATTCAGGGAACAGTGGAACATATTGATAATTTTCTTTCCCTCACTATCTGTATTCCATGTGTCATCATCATGACATATTGCTAGGGTATAAGCGGATCGGATTGATCCAATAAACCCAAAGATTCAAATCAAATCAATAGAATTGGTTCAGATCGATTCAGAAAATCAGTTTGTTTCTAAAGTGAAATCAAACCAAACCAATTATTATTGGTTCGATTTCAAATTTATGATTTTTCAATCCGATTATCCTAAAACCCCATCTGATCACTCAATCAACTAATTTTTTTTTTAAATTTCTAATATTTCAAAGTTTTGTACTTAAATTTATGGTAATATAGTCATTTTTTATCATTTTGTTAATATTTATTTAAGAAATTTGTCTATTTACATTATTATCAAGTATATCATAATTAATCTTTACATTATTGTTAGTTGTTATAACATAATTTTTTTAAAAAAATATAATTCTTTATTTTTTACTTCAATCCAATGACCCAAACCAAACCAACCTGATATTAATCAGATTGATTTAGCTTGGATTTGTTGAAAAAAAAAATTTTAAGTCCAAAACAAACAATTTAATTAAATTTAATTGATTTAAATTTATTTTTTACTAAAACCCAATCCAAACTAACTCGTTTACACCGTTACATATCGCAATTGGAATATGCTAGAGAGGTCCCAAGTCCCAATTTGAGGGAAATAGGCTAGCTAGCCAAGTAAATCACCAAATCAGGACACTCTAACATGCCATGTTCAGGGATGAAGGTCTATGTATTTTTCAACTGATAATTGAGAAAAACTTATATATCCTACATGTTATATGAGAAATAAGATTCTGTTTTTTTTTTCCAAAAAGGAAAATTTATCTTCAAGTCGGTTACTTGCATTCACTATAAAACAATGTTAGGGCAAGTTGAGTCATGCATGAATTTGGGATCATACTGTGAAAGCAATGTTATTTCGTATTAAAATAATGTGACCTAATGTGATTTTAGGAAAAAATATCAAAACTGAAAAAAAGAAAAGGATAGATATGACTATATATCTAACATCAACCCTCAGTTGTAAATGTTTGAGTAAAATACAATTAGATTTAATTTTAATATAATATTAGTATAAAATTTTTCTATATAATCATTCAATCAATCATGTATAATCACATCATTAAAACTATTTAACTTTTAATATAATTATCTTAAAAATTATATAAAATATAAGATATGATTCGTTTATAATAAAACACTTTACATTATCTTCTTTATATTTACAGAGTATTAAAATTAATTTCAATAGTATTTAAAATTCTTTACAAGTTAATTTTACATGCTTAAATTTATTTCTTCAATGTCATATACATATAGTTAATGACAAATCACTAAAGTGTGGTTTAGAGTTTGGTTATTAGATAATGAAATTTGAGTTTTATATGAAAAATTAACTATTGTGTAATTATTACTATTCAATAAAAGAATTTTAAATAACAACATTTTAATTAATTATTATGATATTTTAAATAATAAATAAATATACTTTTCTCGTTTTGAGATTGCTTTTTAATTTATACACGTTCTATTGTCTCCCTCTCAATCATTTCGGTGGTATCATACACTTTTTTTTTCTTTTTTTTGAAAAAAAATTGCATACTTTTAGAAATTAGTTTTGATATATTATTAGTGTAAAAAAATTTTATACAGTCATTAAATCATATGCTAATATTTGTGAGACTTTTAATATAATAGATGTGAGAATTAATTATTTTTATTGATATAATAATATATGATTAAATATTTATATATAATTTTTTTATACTGATAATGCATCATATTTAAATTTATACTTTTATACGGAAATGAGTAATTTATATCAATTATGTTTTAATCAATTTTTAGCTCTAATTTATTTCTAAATACAGATATTTTTACAACTTTTAGGTTTTTGACTAAAGAATTCATTAGAAAAAAACTTATGCTAATTTTTTTTATATTCATATAACTCAAATTTAAAATAAAATGTTTAATTATGAGACCCGTACTTTTTTCAATCAGATCAATATCATTCAGTCTTCTGCAGTGGTTTAAGCCTGGATGTTAGAAAAAGTGGCTAATTTGAGGAACTTTGTTCATGACATCTTGTTTTTGAAAAATGTTATGCATGTATAATTTTTTTTATATTATATCATGTATATTATTGGATGGGATATCAATCTCATTTAAATTGGATCTACATCTCATCCAATAATAAATAAAATATAAATCAGTATAATATACAAATAATATTATATCTAGCTAACATAACATTTTGTTCTGTAATGTTCTCGTTGGAGTTTCAGAAAAAAGTGACTACCATGCCTCACTTTGTGGGATACGATCAAGAGAACTCTAGGAGGAAGAGATAACAAGAAAAGAGGGTTAAAAAGTATTAAAGATAAATTAAACTATTTGTAAGATTAATTTTAATATATTACTAATTAATGTAAAATATAAAATACTATTTATATTTTTAGTCAATGATATTTTTATATTTATCATAAAAATTTATACTTTTAATAATACAATAATATAAAATTAGATGACAATATAAAAAAAACTTTTATTCTAACAATTTATTAAAATTAAATTCACTTGTTTTTCTTTCTTTGAAGTGTTTTAAGTTCTTAATCAACTGATTTACAAACCGTTGAATTCTTGCGTTTGAGCAAGTTACTATCAAATCAAAACAATATAAAATGTAAATAGTGCGACAAACTGAGGGAAAAAAAAAAAAGGCTGATTGACACTTCTATCCGTATGTACATTAGACCATCACTATTCAAAGGAGAAAAACAATAATATAGGTTCAAATTTATGATATATAGTAATATATCAATCAATAATTTTTATAATATCTATATATTATAATTATAAATTATATTTTAAATAATTGAAATTTTATCAGTTTATAATAAACCCGAAATTATAATAACATTGCCTCTCTCAAAGGATTCCAACTAAACTAAGCCACACACGTACGTGCAAATACTGTACACCTGCGCCAATCAATATTCAACTAAATCTACCAGCAACTTCTCCGTTTTTCTTCACCGACCCTCCCTCTCGCTTGAAAATGTAATAGACAAACTAACAACTGAAAGCATCATTCATCATCAAAGCTTTCGCGATCACAGAGACCAGAGGGTGAAAGGGTTTATGTGGCCGGCGCCCCGTGGTTCCATCGTCACTCTGATCTGTCATTAATATGCTTGTGTTGATCCTTTCACATCATATGACACAGATATATGTTTGTTGGCTTTATGAGATCTGCAACCATTTCTATGCTTTGACAAATCATATTCAAATTTGTAATTGTGATTTATGATTAACGGTATGGTCGGTAGAGATTTTTCATATTCAACGCAAATAGCTTTTTACACATTTTTTATTTTATTTTCCAAGACCTTTTTTTTTGTTGCCAGTAACAATTTCTTCCGATGAAATAAAGTTAAAACGAACAAGCTGTATATAGTGCTGCATAATGTTTGCGTGTTTCTATATTCCAATTGCTTCAAATGTTGAGATTTGATGTGTAAATTTGTTTCTCTTAATTTAATTATGATTGGTGACTTTGCTTAATTATAATTTTTCCATTTCTTGCTTCATAGTTCAAGGTTTCATTTAATTTGTGTATCTACTCCGCTTACAGCATGTTTGAGAGGCTGTCGCGAAGGGTTGGAATCGATTATAGCTGGCCAAAATTAATTGCGTGTTTCTATATTCCATTTCTAAAGATAAAAATTGATTCTGAAAGAAGTGAAATTTTTTTATTTTCTGTTAGAATCACTTTTAGATAAATTACTAAATATAAATTATTTTATCTTAAAATTAATTATAACTAAATCAATTCTAATAAAATTAATTTTATTTAAAATCAATTCTATAAAAATAGAATAAAATACACACTTACTCATAGTAGGATTCAAAGTGAACCAAGTCAAATCATAAATTATTTCTAACTTAGTTTATTAATAACTCAATAAACTAGATCTATGGGCTCATACGTCAATCAAGCTTAAGTAAAAAGTTTGAGCTCATTTATTAAATAAGACAAACATGTACTTTGCTATATTCAATTCATTAGCTCATAAGTATCTCTCTCTCTCTCTCTCTCTCTCTCTCTATATATATATATATATTGTTATTACTTTTTGGCACTTCTTTTTTTTTTTCTTCTTCTTCTTCTTCTTCTTCTTATTATTATTATTATTATTATTATTGAGAATATGTTCATTAACTAAATATTATATTTTTATTAAGTTAAAATAACTTAATTTATATTTAATTTGAGTTATCTCTTTATATTTAGATGATTCGTAAGCTAACTCGAGTTTAATGAGTTTTTAGTGAGCTAAACTTAATCTTAAAAATTAGATTCATTTCTTATCAAATTTGAGCTCAAGTCAAGCTTGATCTTTAATAAGCTCAACTCAACTCAGCTCATTTTCCACCTTTATTGAGAGGTTCCTAAGCATAATCCATCTTTTCTCTTAGCTAACTATATATTGGACCAAAAACTTACTTAAGGAGAGAATCAAATGAGAGAATTTTACTAGTAAAAGGAGTAAATATTAATTACTAAATTTTATATGAATGATCAAAATTAAAATATAAAATATTATGATTTTTTTAAGTAATTATATGATATTTAAATAACTTTTAATTTTGATTATCTGTATATCACTATACGGTCAACATTTACTTCTCCCACCTCCTATATTAAAATATCTTTCTCACATGGGACACCTCAGCTTACTTATTTCTATAAATTGTTAGACAGGATTTATTTATTTATTTATTTATTATGGCTCAAAATGGAACTTTGTTATTGGGACACTTCTTTTCATTGGAAAATAACTTGGTTTGTTTAAGAATGTGCAGAATCAATGCTTTAAAGTTGACAGAAGTTCTCATCAAAATATTTGGCCTCTTGTAGTTGAAAAAGACTTCAAATCGTATATAAAAGATCAAGTGAACACGCTTAAGGAGTGAAAAGTAACTAATATGTTTTCCAATTTAAGACCTTAGGTTGTGTTTCAAATCATTCAAAATTGAAAATCATTTGTTGATTTGATTTTTTTGGTGCTGTTTTGTTGATTTGATTTTGAAATTGAATTTCTTGTCCGAAACTTATTTGTAAAAATTAAATTTAAAGTGTGTAGAAATAAATTTTTATGGTTGAAATTCATTAAAAATTAAATTTATATAAATTTATTTTATCATTATATTTTTATCGTTGCAATATAATCTCTCTGATTGTGAATTTAATTATGAGGTGTAAAATTATATAGTAAGCACAAAACAATTTATATTTTTAAAATTAAATTAAATTCTATTTAATCATCATATATGACTTACTTTCTACATTTAAGTAATTAAAATCTTAAAACTTTACAAATTATGGAGATTCCTTTAGTACGTACTAAAACCCTTCACTGATGAGCGGCTTAAATTTATCATGAACTCACCAACTTCAAATTATTTTTAAAATTTTTAATGTTGAAAAAAAACTAGAAGATGTGACTTAATATTGGTCAGTAAATATCACAATGTACTGATATCCTTAAAAAGATTTAGGAAATTGGAGAAACTCCCAAAAACTAAATAATTTTTTTTATCAATATTGCAGTGTTATAGGACATAAACGTAACACGTGTATAAGTAAATTCGTGAACAATGAAAGCCCAGACAAGAGGAAGCAGCTTTTCTGTGGGCGTGCAACGACCGCAGAAGCAAGATAAAGATGAACTTCCCCTTGGACGAAATGGTGATGCTGAAATGTGATGTGGAATTCTGAGAAGGGAAAGATCATGAAAACTCTGCAAAGAGAATCTACCTTGTTTTCTTGGTTTGTCGCCATTAAGGGTAAGTGTATATGCTTGGGATGATGGATAACTGCATTTAGGACACCTCATGCAAATTTAAAGATATCTAAACAATGGTACAAACAACATTATTCTTGCGTGGATATGCTTGGAAGTTTAGATAGAAAAGGAATACAGGAAGACAAGAAATGAATTCAAAATTATAAGAAATTAGTGACTTTTTTTATTTTATTTAGATGTTTGATTTTTTATTTTTTATTTTTGTAAAATTAAGGAGAATTTTATGACGTGTGTATAAATGAATAAAGAAGAGAAAGATTTTAAATTTTAATTTGTGCGAAAGAAAAAAAAAACTTAAAACCTTTAATATTCTTGGTGTTATTAATTTTTCTCTACTATCCCCCGTTTTACCTTTTTTCTGGTCTGCTACTTTCCTCATCTAAGTATGCTCTTACTTTCAATTATTGGTGCTCAAGTCCTAACCCCGTCTAATAATTTGGATTAAACTGAAGTTAATTGGATTAGATGTTTGTTTTTTTAGGGAGTTCCTAGTAAAGTTAGGAAAAAATAAAATAAAAATAAAAAAAGATGACTAGGTAGGGATTGACCGCTCATCCAAAACCAAATCAATTGGATTAGGTTTAAGGTCATGAAATTGATTAGATGTGGTTTCAAGTCAAGTTTAAGTATTGAGTTGACATAATCTAACCATTGGTACATTAGTTGCAATAAGATCCAAATTCGTGAACTTATATATATTACTCAAATCTCTTGCCATTAAATCATTTTTAGTGGCTTTCACATTATCAATGATGGGTAATACTTTAAGACTTAATAGTTTTTTAAAAAAATTACAAATAAATTGTAATATTTCCTTAACTAAATTATTATGTTTTGAATAATATAATAATATTTTATATTAATATAATTTAACTTAAAGTATATATTATAAAACATTTCTTAATTTTAATTTTTAACATTTTATGACTTAATTTTATTATATACATATATTTTATTAAAATATTGAATTGGATTGATTTTTTTTTTTTTGTCAACACACACCTTCATAAGCAGAGAGATACCAAATTTAGGTGTAGTTAGTAAAAGGTGGATAAATTCATTACTAAACCAATATCTCAACTAGAATTGGATTATGAGCACCCATAACTTCAATTTTGGTGGAGGATAAATAGTGGGTTTCTTTTTGGATGGTGAACCCAACACAATAATGGGCTTGTTTGTAAAACGTTTAGGGGATTGCACCTCTTTAACTGAGTTGAAAGGATTGCCTTTGATGCATTGAACTAAAAGGGTACAAGACCAAAAAAGAAGAACAAAGTGTTGTGGGCTAAGTTGTCAATTAAAGCCCAACTTTTCCGGTTAAAAGTTTTAGCTCATCCGTTTCTTTATATCCTGCTAAGCAGAAATGCGTTATTTTGTCCAAGACAAAAACCTCAATAACGTGCTCGTCCATTTTCACCGACACATAATAAAAACTGTGATGATTAAGAAAAATTAAAATAGCAACCCAAAAAAAAAAAAAAAGTAGTGTTAAGATAAAAATACAGGTAAGCTATTAGGAGTAAGTTTTTTACTTTCGTTTTTTTGTTTTTTCAGGATTATGATTAATTAGGAATTTAGATAATTTATGTAAACTTATAAGTATAAATCTCATTGTCACCTTTAAAAAAAAAAAAGAAAAGAATAATAAAAATACAGGTGCTTGTAGATAAAGACACATAGAGAAGCACCATCGTTAGCTGAGGAAGAGATCCAGATCCATGGTTGAAACTAAACTGCGATCCGATGGGTCAGTAAATAAATGGTAACAAAGACGCGTCCTGTGGCGTGGAGGGATTCTGAGAAATGCAGCAGGGGATTTTCATTCAGCTAATTCAGGCTGTTGTCCAGTGGTAGTAGCTACTTTTCATGAATTGAACATGGCGTGGTCCCTCGGTCATCGCCAGATATATGTCTAGAGGTGGCCTTATTCGTAGTACCGTACCGTACCGTACCGTAGACGGAAGACATCCCTATGCCAGCACTTATTCAGAAGATCAAGACTATGTTACAAAAGGGATTCGGCCAAGGCAAGTAATCCTCACATTCACATACTAGGCGTTGGGGGCGAGCCTTAGTAGGGATTGGTGGGAAAGAACAGCACCCCCAACTATGCCAAAAATGTTGGACAAATTCTTTACCAAGTATAAGTATCGTTGTGCTGGATCATTCTTAAGGAATATATATCTTTTCGTAAGAGTTAAAATGGTTCTTAAAATTTGTGTCTGTTTTAAATTAGAGTTTAATTTTGATGTAGTAATAATGTAAAACTTTTTTATATTTTTATCCAATCATAAATTATCATATCAATAAATATGCTTAACTCACATATTCATTATTCTAAAACCCGTCATATAAATAAGAGAGTTTTATTAGTGAATACAAATTAAATCTTTTAAATTAATAGAGATGATTTTTCATAAAGACCCAATAGGTAATAATTGTTATGTCTATATATTCAAATGAAGAATTTAATTTGAATGCACTGACAACGTAAAAATTTTTATACCATCATTTAATCATATTGTGATATATCAGTAAATATAATTAAATCTTATATTTACTAGTTGAACAGTTATGTAAATAAAAGAATATAATTGATTGATTATATAAAAATTTTGTTATATTGTCCGTATATAAAAATTAAACTCATAAATAAAAAGATATGTTTATATCATTGCTACGAGTTATTTCCATTCATTTTAAATAAACAGACATGATTAAAGGTCTTAAGAGTTGTGCCTATTTATTTAAATAAACAAACTTGTCTATAACAGCACTGCTATATAGCACAAATCCTCAATTCGTGCAAGAGTTACAAAGACTCAACCAATCATGAACGAGTAAAATGGTTAACTAAGAAGAGAAGGAAACTTTTGTGGTCTAAAATGTAAGGGTCCTTATTTATTTTATAAATTTCTCTCTCCTTAGTTGGCAATTTTACTTGCTCGTGATTGGTTGTGAGTCATCGTGATACTTGCCCAAACTGAGAATTCATGCTATATACCACTGCTATTATTGTTAAGGGATGTGACTATTCATTTTAAAATAATGCAAACACATTTCATATTTCGATGCTGACTTCTCTAAATTCAACACTCAAGGTAATAGTATTCTAATTTTTTGTTATAATTTTCATAAAAATAAAATAATTAAGAGGCATAAATAAAAGAATACTACTAATACATAAAGTAATACTTAAACAAAATAAAATACACATATATTTTTGATATATTTCTGATACACAGAATCCTTATCACATATAAATATAAAGTATACTTTATATCTTATATCATATTAACAACAATAATAATAAGTAAAATAAAAATAAATATAATAATAAAAAAAAATAAACAAATATTACTCTTTTACTGCGAATTTTCTCCAAAATATGATTTTCTGTTATCATTGTTTATCTACCTTTTTTTTAAACAAAATATATTTTTTTCCTTTATATCAACTCACTAACTCTTTACTCTTTTTAATTTTCACTGCTTAATCTCAAGACTAATTCAACTCCTCGCATTCACTCTCGATATATACACAGACTCAACTCTTTCAAAATTTTTTATTTATGTGCATATGTTTGTATTCGTAGATCAGCGCCCTCGCAATTTATAGAGAGAATTTAGAATGAGAGTTTACTGTTTACATGTGAGACGAAGAGTTGATAATTATACGAAAGATGTATGTATGTATGAATTATTTTTGAGAGACATGCCAACATCACAGTATATCACCACAATTTTGTGTTGCGATTTCTCCTAAATCAATTAGAATAACTCGCGAGAAGGGATTTGTAGAAATTGCTAGCTATACTTCTCTTAGTGCAATTAGGTAAATTACAAGAGCGGATTTTTCAGTACTTTACAATAACTAGTGGGGGCACATATATGGACAATATCCCCCATATACATATTTCATATTCCGTTCTAAGCATAGAGGATTCAAGATCCATTTTATTCTATCCAACTTTTCCTAATAAGAAATAGTATTTAATTTTGATATATTGATAATATAAAATTTTTTTACACAGTTAATTAAATATATTTTACTACTTATATAACCATTCAAATAATAAGTATGAGATTTAACCATATTTATTGATATGATAATATATAATTGGATGATAATATAAAAAAATTTTATACTGACAGTACATATAAATTAAACCTCAATAAATATATGTATCAATGAGGTTTTAACAAAGATGTTCGCAATCAGAGTGTCTCCAAATAACTATCCAGTAGAAAATACAGTATTTGTCTATTGACTAACTATGACCTTATTTTCTGCCGCTATGCTATTTAAACTCATCATTATATATATTTATGGGCATTTAATCTATCATTGCATGTACTTTTTGCATCAAGTTTCATTGTGTAATGATTTTAGAAGTTCTAACCGAAAAGAAAATCATTAGGCTATATGTGCAATTTTACGTTACATATAGAGAGAAATTCTTATGTTATCATGGAGCACCATGTGATGAGCTTATAATCAATAATATAATAATATTTTAAAATAGGATCCACTTTTAATTTATACTTTTATCTAAAATATTATATTATTATTGGCTGTGAGTGCAATCCACGTAACGCTTTATGAGCACTAAAAAATTTCTCTATCTATAAATCAATTTGTGCACTTATAGATGGAGCATTGTTTTTCCATTTGCATTAGAGACAAATAAAATCAAGATTAATTTTAATACACAGTTAGTATATTATTATCTAATCACATATTTTTATTTATAAGATTTTTAAAATAGTAGATGATTAAGTCAAATATTTTTATTAATATAATAATATAATTAAATATCTTTATAAAATTTGAAATTAAATTCAACAAAATAATTAAAAATGCATTTGCCAAAAACCAAAATATAAATAAAGACCACCAAAACTATAGATAGAAACAATGCAGAAAGGATCCAATTATGGATATAAACTCCAGCCAAAATCATATTTCTCCATGATTGAACCGCGCTTACACCAAATTTGCAAGAAGCTTGCGTCACATTCGGTTAAGCACTATGATTGCAAAGCTTTCACTACCTGGAAGAAACATGTGGACACTTTCTGGAGCCCACAAATTTGGACCACTCGCAACTCCTAACACACCTACAACAAATGCATATTGTTAATTATTTGGTAGTGGCATAACTCAATTTCCACCCTCTAAATTAAAACACCTGGAGTTCGGTTCATATTCCTCACTTACTAAATAAAGCATATGGTCTCCTAAAGTACAGTAAATAATAACGGATCTGACATTATTGGATATCAGGCAACTAATAAGCCTAGATACACGTGTACGGTTGGCATGTGGTAGTGCATGGTCATTATTGCACGTAACAAAACTCATAAAAACCACAGTACAAGTATAATAAAATAATCATGGTAAATATATTATAGCACAAATTTGGCACTTTAATTAATTAATAACTATTAATAGGGATCCAAACAGCATGCATTGAATCACTATATAGTGTGGCGTGTCAACCAAAACCAGCACATGGGATTGGATGATCTGTGTTGAATTGCAAAGTCATCAACCCTTTATGACTCTATGAGCAGCATACACACCATCCAGTTCCTGCCAGCTTCAGCCTCCACCTCTCTATGTAACGACAGCCTTCACACAAAATTCAAACACTACGTGTTGGGATTTGATCGGTTAGAGTGCTATGCTCTATGCCTTGTTAAATTTGCCTTCTTTCCCTTTCCTCCGTGTTGTTGCTGATCCGAACACACTTTTTGTCTGTACTCTCTCTCTCTCTCTCTCTCTCTCTCTCGTTTTTGATCTGAGCCTCAGATCTGAGTGAGCTTGGATCCACACTCCACAGCCATGGCTGAAAAGGTACGAGGATGGTAATTTGTCATCCTAATCATCTCTTTCTTCATGATCTCCAAAAAAACAAACATATGCCTGTTGCATGTATATAATGTCTAATTTTTGTGGTCCATGTTTACAAAATAAAAGAAAAATGTGAGGTTTCAATTCTCTTTTAGCTGATTCTGCTTTTCTTCTTGAATGTACGTGTGACATACCTTGATGATGCCATTCTTTTATAGCATTCTCATAAAATTGGATACATAAAGTCCTATAGTTCTGATTTGTTTTAATTCCTGAGCACATTCATTAGGTGACGTTCATGAAGCTCAAGGTTGACCTTGAGTGTGAGAAATGCTACAAGAAGGTCAAGAAGCTTCTCGCCAAGTACCCTCGTGAGTTCATCAATCATCACCACTTGCTTTTCTCTTAACCATCCTCTTTTTTTTTTTTTTTATAATAATTAGAATCGCAATTTTGGCAATGAAAATTTGTGCATGCATTTGGATTTGTATACCGTACGAAAAACAAGGAAGAGGACATCAAATTGAGTTAATTTTTCTTTTGGTTTGTTGAAAATTTTGTGAACAAGAGAAATTCGAGACCAGAAGTTCGACCAGAAGCAAAACAGTGTGTTCATCACGGTGGTGTGCTGTAGCCCCGAGAAGATAAGGGACAAGCTTTGCTGCAAAGGTGGGGGTTCTATCAAGAGCATTGAAATCCTGGAACCGCCCAAGCCCAAGCCCCCTGAGCCCGACAAGAAGAAGGAGGCCGATAAGCCCAAGCCCCCTGAGCCCGAAAAGAAGAAGGACGCGGACAAACCAAAACCCAAGACCGACGGCGAGAAGCCTAAGCCCGCTCCTGAGCCCGAGAAAAAGAAAGATGGGGAAAAGCCTAAACAGGATGGTACCAAGAAGGAGGGTGAGAAGCCCAAAGATAAGCCCCCAGAGCCCAAGCCCGCACCTCCTCCAGTCCCTGTGGTGCCGCCACCGATGGCGGTTCCGGTTGGTATATGCTGTGTGCCATGCTATGAGGGTATGCCTGGTGGGCCATGCACGAATGGTTATGTTGGGCCACCAGTATGCTACGATGGGTACTATGGCAGGCCCGTTTACGATAGTTACGGTGGAGGCAGACCCTATTATGTGAGCCGTTATGATCAATATTTCAGCGAAGAAAACCCGTCAGGGTGCACAGTAATGTGATCGCATCATGCACGTTGTCTACAGTCTACATTCTCATTCTCATCAAGTTTAATAACATTCAAGTAACTATTTCTTTGTTTTTTTTGTTCATTTGAATGTATCAGCGTGTCATAGGAAAGGAAAAAAAGAAGTGAGGGGGGAGAATAAAGGTCAATATTAATGGATGAAATGATAATATGTTACTATGGTGTTTTCATTGTTTTGTTTTACATTTTGTAAGTTAATAAAGTTTCGTTGCAAATTACAATCGGTATCTAACTTAGCGGATTTGCTTCTTCTTCGTCTTCTTTTTTGTTTTTTCTTGGAGGTCAACAGTGGATTTGCTTCTAAGTAAGGGTTTAGAGTGAGGGACTTGAAATGGTGGGCACGTAATCCCATCTCTTTAAAGACACAGGGTCCACGTACAAGTGCCCTTTTTTAAGTGATTTTGTTTAAAGTAATGAAATAACTAACCACAATCACCCACCAGTACTATCTAGAGGAGTGTTTTTCTAACCGATGATTTACATTATCTTGAATATCCACAATTGATGTCTAAATATATACTTAGAGATTTCAATTATTTTTGGTAAATGTGATATAGATGTGATAAGGTATATAATAATAGATATAATATTCTTTCACTGAATTTACTAATAAGATAGTTGAAATCCTTAATTATTAATATATAATTCATTGTCTATGTAGCTATAAGCCGAAGGAAGTTGACCCATTTTCTCTAGAACCTACACGATTTAATTAAGCTTTTGTTTTTTGGTACAAACTTTTATGTACTGAAAACACTGGGTAGATGGAAACTCACGCGGAGGCGTAGATCAGCTGCTAGAGTTCTTTCGCTTGTATGCTTCTACTGTGAGAATGTATAGTTAGGAAGCTGCCAACTAAAATGATCTTATCGCATATTGTCCGGCATATAAATTTTGAACAAGTGTTGGCTACTCATGTAGTAGTCATGCTTTAGTGGTTCAATGATGACCTCAGTAGACAAGGACAAATTGACAACCATGAATCCATGATCCTCTTCTTTCCCATACCCACAGTTTCGGCTTTTCCCACCCCATGATTAGATCCGCGAACCTACACAGCCAATACAAGGAGAAAAATTAAATTACTATGTGACGTTTAAACAAAAGCTTCATTGGAAGATATAGATATGGTATAGGCCTACACTGCTGCAATTAGAAATTTTTCGATGTATAAGAGTGTGAGAATTATTGAATTAACCATCATTTATTTACCGAAGTTAAAATTGAATAGCTAGCAAGGGGGCGATCCTGCCGACACTAATTCTGGTTTGCCTATTGAAACAAAGGCGTTGAAAAGTATTATTAGAAGGAAATGTTTCTTTTGGCAGAAGGGAAAGGGACGGGACAATCTCCATCAAGAGATAAAAGTTGCTTTCAACTAAAGATAATGTTTAGTTTATATCATTGTTATTTCACAGAATTGTATGCAATCCAATCATATGGATCAACACTTTATGGTTAGCCACCGAAGTTCATACAATTTAATTTCTTTTCACTGTTTCTTCCTTAATTGGAGGCAGCCTTCAAATGTTTGTAAGACATTGGAATACGTTTCAACCCCCAAAAAGATAGCTTTTTTGTCAAATTTAAAAAAAATGCAAAGTAGAATCATCAAAGAGGGAAACAGACATATACGTAGGTGAAACGTGAGATTAATAATACATAACATGGGCCAAGTAGCAGTCGGCTAACAAAAATGGGGTCTCCGAATTAATTTAATATATGATGATGAGATCATTTCTAATCGTATATAAAATAATAATTAATAAATAATTCGTGCAGCCACCGGAAGAGACCAAAAGTCAATTATATGGTCATATAGATATTCTCAAGCATCATCATTCAATATTCTTTCGAAGTTACGATGCCAGAAAAATTTGTCACCTTCTTCCTGCATCACATGCTTCGGACAGATGTTAAAATAGATCAACTGGTATTTTAGGAAACTGTTCTCTGTATCATAAACTGCATATGATCGTATATTTTGGTCAAACCCTACATTTGCAGAGCCTAGTGTGTCGGCACTGTCGCGTGACTCGTGCTGGGAACAGGATTAATGTAGCTGCACAATGCTTTTTCTTAGTTTGTTTAGATACCTAGCTATTTAATCAAGTTTGGTTAGTTCAACCCCATGTGACCAGTTAATAACTAAAAATGTAGAAATAGTTAAACTGAAGAACGGTAGCAAAAGAAGAAACTACAATGAGAATAGTTAATTGATTTTTTTTTTTTTTTTGGTCTTGAATTTTTTTTATTTTTCTATAGCAGTTGAATATTTTAAAAATGAAAAATAATTTTATTTATCAAATCCTATGAATTTAATTGCATTGTATTTAAAATCATATCAAAATTAAAAGAATTGGATAGAAATTGATTTGATTTTAAATTTTAAATATAAATTAAATCAAATCAATTATATTTTTAGTCATTTCAAATATTATTTAATATATTTTAAATATGAAAGCGAATTTCTAAATCAATTCAGCTTCTATTTTATATAATCATTTCAAACATAAAATATAACTTACAAATTAAATCAAATCAAATTCTATTTTAAATCATTTCAAATGCCAACAAGCATAGCAAAACACCCAATCCAACAAGTAGAAAAGAAGCATAAATGTAGAGCAACTTACTGGAGTAACAGCCTATCATTCTTAATGGCAGCATCATCTTTTTGTATGCTTTGTATCATTGCATTCATTCTCTCCACCACAATTACAGGAACACTTTCAGTTTTATTCAAATTCAAATATGTACCATTTGAGCAGATAAATAGCCAGCTCTACACTGCATTTTGTAAGCTGAATATACCAATAATTATTCTCCAGACTTTTCTATATTTCTTATAAGGGATCAAGTGAAATGCAGTGTTACATTTGCTCCGTCAATTCCTCCATTAGACATAATAAGCCTAGACCTCAGCTGTCCTGATGCAAAGTCATGAGAGTCATGACTTGAAACTCTGAAAAAATGTAAATTATATAATCATGTAATTCCATAGACTTCAACTTGTCTTGAAGTACTACACGCAAGGAGTATATGCCTGCGTTATAAATAATATTACCACTAAAATATAACATAGTTTGGGAATCATTATGATAATAAATAACACAACAATACAAAGAAACTGGCATTTTGATAGCACATTGAGCAATCTGCATGTATGTCTAGGTCCAGTTACAAGTAACTCATCAGATTTCCTATTAAACTTGATGAAGTGAAGAAGGAAAAGTATCTTAGACCATAAACAAACACAAAAACAACTTGTAATTAAAATTACATCTGGAGGCTACAAAGTAAGGTTTGGTTTGACTGATCTAATACAAGAGGGGTCAATGTCTGTCAAATTCACATGTTATTGCCAGGAATGGAAAGCTCAATGGATCATTATAAACAGATTCAATTCAGGTACAGATATCATAGAAAAACCATCGTATTTGTCTATGCCTTGGCCTCAAACTTAATTTTCCTTTATTCATGCACAATTGCACATGAAATGAATGTAGTATGCTTCTGTTATTTCATATTGATATGATACTGCCAACTAAAAAGTAAAACCTGAATGTTCTATTCCATCCAAAAAAAAAAAAAAAAAAAAGAACTGAATGTTTTAACCCCAGCTATCATCTCTCAGCATCAATATTAATATATCCAATTATCCATAGACCGCATAGAATGCGTGAAATCTCCGATACGTATTCTTGCAGCAAAACCAGATGCATTTGATAGTCAGTGCAAGACTTCAGGGTTGAAGAAGTAACATGTACCATATCAAATCTTTCATCTCCAAAGTTAAGGGCACAATATAAGTATGGTATTCATGAATATGTTCCAACATATGAAACCATTTACATATGAAGGACAAGAAGCCTTCTATTATTCTCTGCGGATAAAAATTAGAAGACTGAGAAGGGCTCATTGTAGATAGGGAACACCTGCATATTTCTATCAGATCTTCTCACTCTGCAGATGGGCAAGGAAGAATATGTCTGAAATACTCATTGGTCAGTGGGCAGAATTCTAAGCTAAAACCTTGCAGGAATGGAAATGGAATCCTGGTAAAGTAAGGAACTCTTGGATGAAAAAATTTCACATATGAACATCATAATCTAACAAGGAAAAGTAGTCCATAATGGATGGATACAAATATATGTTTGCAGATCTTACTGTTATCATTTGAGATAGATTTAACACGTCCACATCAGTAGGATATAAATTTGATGTTAACAATCACAACCAGATCTATGTCCAAACCAGGAAAGCCAATAATTTTTTAATAAATAACAAAGATATGAGAGATGGTTCTTTAATGAAGGAACAAACCATGGTTAGGAAAAAAAAAAACTTGGACCATTTCTCGATTTGTGCGTGTCATCCTTGCGCAGGGGCCATGCTAATCTTCTCTGTATCGTTCCAATTTTATCGGATGTCCCCGAAGGGACGCTCTCCGCTTGTTGACTGGGCTATATATTCTGTCAGAATCTTGTGATATCAGGCGATGTGGGACTTATTATAAGAGAGCTTTCATTCCAGTGCTGCAACCCAAACTGAGGAGGATACCTGACATTTGGGTCAAGTTCTAGGCAGAGTCCTTTCGCTCACTTGCAGATAACAGGAAGCTCCCTCATAAAACTAATTAAGGGGGAACCAGAGGCATCATCTCTCAGCATCCATATTGGCATATCCAATTATCCATATACTGCATGACATGCTTGAAATATAGTCTCTTGCAGAACCAGATGCATTTGATAGTCGGTGTAAGACTTCAGGGTTGAAGGAGCAACATGTACTGTATCAAATCTTTCATATAAATACAGTATTCAAAAAATGCACTATTCATCATTCCAACATATGAAGCCATGAAGCCATTTTACATACAGAAACAGTTGCATGAAGGATGAGAAGCCGTCTATTATTTTCCATGTCCATGAATTGGAAGAATGAGAAGAGCTCAGTGTAGCTAGGGAACATCTGTATATTTCTATTCTCATGGCATATTCAGGATCTCAAGGAAGGATGTTTTCTTCTCTTCTAAAGAAACTGAGATACTAAGAAGCACCTGTCGTTGATCATGCTATGCTTAGCTTTGCAAATGCACTTCAATGACAAAAAGTGAATCTAGAAGGGGATCATCAAAACCATGCAAATATTAAAAATAATCTTTGCACAAGAATGGAAGCTTTTTAGCCTCCCTTGCCTATCCCATGTTCCTTATTCTTTTCCATGCCAATGTCACATTCTCTGTGTCTAGCCTTAGATTTATTCTTTTCCATGCTACCTATATTTGTGTACATCTTTTTTCTACTCCATCTTCGTTCCCTCTCTTAAGTTCTTCTTTCCATCACAGAAATTCTTTAAAATCAAATTAGCCAAACTTCCTATCATAAGTAGCACATACACCTATAGTGATTTGCAAATTTAAAATTGAGCAGGAACGTCAAATTGGCAATGGCCGTAACTAATCAAATGAAATGGACCTAAGAGACACATAAATGACCAATTATGTCTTCAATGTGAACCACTTACTATCGAGATGCCTTATCCACCTAAAAATCCAGGAAAATCTCACAAACATGATATAAATAAGACCAAAGCTTGAGTAACCACAAAAAATAAATAAATAAAAATGATTAAACCCTTTAGAAATATGGGGGCTGAAAAACCCGCATGGAAGACACATCCCCCTTGCTCATGGACTTACACAAGCATCTTTAACAGAACCAATTTTGTGTATTGCATTATTTACACGTTTTGCAAATGACTTTAAAGTGTAACTGTTTCCATCTTCAAAAGGGTTGTCTTTCCTAAATCCCAGCTAGTTGAAAAGGTTTCCAAGATCTTACTTCATTCGAGTCTTTAGGTATAGATTTAACAAAAACTTATTAGCAGGAAACAAACTTGATGTCAACAATCTTAACAAGACCTATGTCCAAACCACCAAAACCAGTATAAAAATATGAGAAGATGGTTTCCAATGACGGAACAAACCATGGTGAAAGAGGAGCATGAGGGAAAAAAAAAATTTAGACCATTTCTCGATTTGTGCGTATCATCCTTGCGCAGCGGCCATGCTAATCTTCTCTGTATCGTTCCAATTTTATCGGATGTCCCCGAAGGGACACCCCCTCCATTTTGCCTCTGCCATATATTCTGTCAGAAAATTGTGATCTCAACCGATGTGGGACTTATTCTGAGGGAGCTTCTTGAGTCAAGCGAGGAGGAGGAGCTGAATATAAAAATGGAGGATATCTCACACTCACAGTTTGCTTAACTGAGTTCCTTCACCCAGTTGCAGAGAACTGGGAGAAGGTGAACGAAACTCTACAGTAGAAACATTTTACATTTGTGTGGGCTCCACTATATATAAGAAATTCAACACGGTACACACGTAAAATCTATTATTTCTTTTTCTATATTATATATAAGAAATTCATCCAAATAACTGTTTTTTATGTCTCTTTATTTTATTGAAATTTTTTTTAAAAAAAATTAATTTATATATATTTACAGTATAAAATAATTTTATATTATTAATCAATAGAAATACTAAAAAATATTAATTCATGAAAAAGTAACTCCCCCTCTCATTGAGTGTTTAAAAAAATCATTTATATATATATAAGATTTAATTAATATATATTATTAATATAAAAAAATTATACAAATATCTAATCATATATTACCATATTAATAAAAATATTTTACTCAACAACTTATTATTTTAAAAATTTTACAAATACAAGTATATAATTAAATGATAATATATATATTTTTTATATTATTAATATATAATAATTAAACTTTAATAATTTAAAATAATTTATATTATCATTCAATAAAAAAAATATTAATATTCTATATTTTTATTAAAAAAGTGAAGTTATTTTATATTTTTAATATATAAAAAATTAATTTCATACCTGATGCTAATATTAATATAGGGAATTATGAAGGTAACTGCTTTTTGGTGTCTAAATTTTTTCTTCCTAAAATACCCTAAGATTCTTTGTTGGTTATTTGCCTATTTTTTTTTTGATAACTTCCAAGTTCTTATATTATTTTTTAATTTTAAAAATTCTAATTTTAGACGTAAAAACAGAATTGTGTAAAAAAAGTAGAGTTGAATTGCTATGTATTAATAGTATAAAAAAATTTTACACTACTCTCTAATTAGATACTTATATTTATAAAATTTTAAAAATAGTCGGTGATTAAATCAAATACTTTTATAAATATAATAATACATAATTAGATATTTATGTAAAATTTTTTTATCCAAATAGTGCATATAAATTAAATCCGTAAAAATAATTTATTAATAATAAAAAAATTTATGCTAAAAGTAAAAAAATTTGGAGTCTACTAGTTTATATAATTTTTTTGACAATTTATAAAAGTGAATGATATTACTTTGACATCAATTTAGTTTCCAAAAAATATATTTGACATTAAATAAATTTATAAATTTATAAAAAAATTCTTTTAGAAATCAAAGTGATGTCATGTGCATCTTTTTAGGACTAAACTAATGTCAAAAATTTTGCAATAACGAAATTGATGTTACGTATATCTTTTAGGGATTAAATTGATGTCAAAAATCTTTTGGGAATTATATTGATGCCATGTATATCTTTGAAAGAGCAAAATTGCTAGTTTAATCTATTGTTTACTCAACCAAGAATAACAATTCTAATACCCTTTAAAGTAAGTTGGTCTCTAAATTGAGTGGGGTGAGGGGTTATTTATTTGTAAACTTGATTTTTATTAATTTCATGAATAAATGAATTGATAGTATATTTTAAAATTAATTTTAATACATTATCAATATGAAAGAGTTTTATATTGTCATTTAATTACATACCTCTAAATACCGGATAGTTGAGTCAAACACTTTACTGATATAATAATATATAATTAGATGTTATATAAAATTTTTTTACATCAATAATGTATTAAAGTTAAATTATTTTTCCTTTTACAATTTTTTTTTTGATGTAGTGTTAATATAGTTTTTTTAAACTATTATTTAATTATATATTAATATATCATTAAAAATCTTTGAGTTTTATCCTAATTAATTAAAGAGTCATATGCATATATATATATATATATATATATATATATATATATATATATATATATATATATATATTATTTAATAATGTAAAAATTAAACTAATAATATATTAAAATTAAATTTTTATTTTTTAGATAACATATCTTATTTTTATATTCTTGAAAAAAAAATGGAAGTAATCTTATTTTAAAGTGAGGACATGTACTGTTATAGCACACAAAAAAAAAAAAAACAAAAATAAAAAGAGTAAATTATACTCCCTCTTTCAACAGATGTGTCTATTACATGATTCTTCTCTTTACTTTTAAAATGTACATGTTACACGAATTAGCTTAGCACCGTCGACAGAATTTTTCTTAAAAAATTTGAAATATTTATTAAAAAAATAAATGCATAAATTTATTGAACTATTCATTATAAAAAATATTTTATTAGTTAACGTCAATATTTTCTTTAAAATATTACTATTATTTTAATTATTTATTATTTAATATTATTAAATTATTTCATCTTTGTCATTTTTTTAGAATTGATATGATAGTATTAATGACACTACATATATTAAGATTATTTAATCATTATTTAACTATTTTAAAAAATTTAAAATTAACATTTTATTTTCATTTCAAGAAATCAATACAAGAAAATATTTTATTAACATCCATATGCTAACATTAATTATCACATAGATTTATAGTCTTAAAATATTGTGAAATAATAAAAAATACGTAATTCTTACTTTTTTAAAAAAATAATCATCACAAATTATTGTTATTATTAATAATTTGTTCTCTTGATATAATAATTAAAAAAATAACAGAATAAAATTAATATATATATATATATATATATATATATATATATATATATATATATATATATATATATATATATATATATAACCGTGCCTCAATTTTGAAAACCAAAAGTGCATTAACATCTTTATACTATTATGATTAATCACATATGTGTTAGTTTGTTTTGTAATAAAAAATCTCAATATGTATAATCATTAATAAAAAGATATTTTAGCAAAAAATTAAGGTAATAATATAAAATAATGGAGTTCAAAATAAATTTAACAAAAAAACATGGAAGTAGTTTATAAGCTTGATTTGGTATTCGTGTGATTTTTTCAGAGTTACTGAGCTTTTTAGGCTTTTTAAATGCTACTCTTAAAAAATTATAGTAATATTATTTGGTAAAATAATATAAAAATTACCTTAAATAAATAGAAGTTACAAGAATAATATTTAATAAAGTTGCTCTTAAAATCTAAAATAACTATAATAGATATAAATATTAAAAAGAATTATTTTTACTTTTACTGTTATTAAAGAGAATAACATTATATTAGTTTTTAAAATTTTAAAGAGCACAAATTAGCTTTGAAAAATATCTGATAAGACCTCTTAAGAGCACCCTCTAGTTTTCAAAAGTTAGGAGCAAAAATACACAATTTTTTTTTTGATCATGCAACTTTTTTATTTATTAAACAAAAAAATTGATTTATATTTTTCATAAATATAAATACTCTCTCAAAAGATACTACTAAATTAGACTATAATATAATACATTTTTGTCCTTAACTAGTGAGGAGTATACATTTTGAAAATAGAAAAAAAAAATTATGTAATAAAGATATTTGAGGAGGGGGAGGGAATTTACTAAGCTAGTGTTTGAAATAATTAAAATTTAAAATTAATTTAATTTAAATTAAATTAATTTATGAATTAAATATCATATTTACAATAAATATATAAAATAATATTTCAATTGACTTATAAATTAGTTATTATAGTTAGAGCCTATTAAATAGTATTTAGAATGATTAAAAATTAAAATTGATTGGATTGGAGTGTAAATTTAGAATCAAGTCGATTCCCGTTGAATCATATCAATTTTGGTATAAGATTTCGAAACTAAAATAATTAAATCTCATGAAATTTATTAAATCAAATTATTTTTTATTTTTAAATATTTCACATATATCAGATTTAATTTATAAATATTTTAATTCATTCCAAGCACAAGCACTGAAAAAAAGACAAAAAGAAGTAAAAAGAGGCACCATCCACCAATTAAGTCAACACAATCTTTATATCAACTTAAGCTAGGTATAATCATTTCGAAATTTCTAAAAACTGAAAACATAACTCATATTTCACAAAAATGACACGTCTAAAAGTAAAATAAATAAATAAATAAATAAAATCTCTTCAAAAAGCACTTGAAGTGAATCAGTTCGATCCATGGATACGAGGTGAACTGGTGTTGTCTTGGAGGTTGAAGTCTTGCATACAAAGCGCACTACACACTCTCTACTCTCTACTCTCTGCCCTCTACTCTCGAACACCGCCAAGATGGCTTCGCGTCTTTGTTCTTCTTCCTCTTCGCCTCTCTTCCATCATCCCCATTCTCATTCTCATTCCCAATCCCTCCCTCCCTCCTCTTCTTCTTCTTCCTCTTCCTCTTCCTCTTCCTCTTCCCCCTGCAACTTCCCTTCTTCAACCACCAAACCCAAACGAAAACCCTCCCTCCATGTCACCCACGTGTCCCTACAAGACCCCACCCCTCAACGACTCGCCCAAAACGAAGACCCAGCAGGTTCTCACCACCCAACGCATGCTGCAAAAGCCTCGTCTTCTTCGAAACCCCGCATCTGGGTCAACCCCAACAGCCCCCTCGCCAAGCACCTCCGCAAGAAATCCAATTCCGCCAGGTACATCTCTCTTGTCAAGGTAGCCCGCTCTCTCGACTCCTGCGATCCCACTCCCCAAGAAGTTTCTAGAATCTTGACCGGTTTAGGGGACAACGTTCTAGAACGAGACGCTGTTTTTGTTCTCAATAAGATGGCGAATTCGGAAACCGCACCTCTTGTGATGAAACACTTTCGGGACAAGATTAAACCCACTAAGGACATAGAATTGATTCTATATAATGTTACTCTTAAGGTGTTTAGGAAGTCCACAAATTTCGAAGGTGCGGAGAAGCTGTTTGATGAAATGCTTCAAAGAGGGGTTGAGCCGAATAACATCACGTTCTCGACTATGATCAACTGTGCTAGGATGTGTGCTTTGCCACACAAGGCTGTGGAGTGGTTTGAGAAGATGCCGAGCTTCGGGTGTGAAGCGGATGGCATCACATGCTCGGCTATGGTGTATGCTTATGCACGCACTGGTAATGTTGATATGGCTTTGAAGCTCTATGATCGTGCGAAGGCGGAGAAATGGCGCCTTGATGCGGTGACTTTCTCGGCGTTGATCAAGATGATTGGCACTGCAGGAAACTATGATGGATGCTTGAGTGTGTACCAAGAAATGAAGGAGCTTGGTGTGAGGCCTAACATTGCAACATATAATACTCTTTTGGAAGCCATGAGGAAGGCTAGGAGGCCCCAGCAGGCCAAGGCTATATATGTAGAGATGAAAGGTAGTGGGTTCTCACCAGATTTGCTAACCTATGCATCCCTTATAAGAGTGTATGTTAGAGCACAGTTTAGTGATGATGCTTTAAGAGTTTATAAGGAAATGAAGGAGAAGGGAATCGAGATGAGTGCAGTTCTCTATAACGTGCTTTTGGCGATGTGTGCTGATGTTCGCCGCACGGATGAAGGTGTTGAGATTTTGGAAGACATGAAGAATTCTGGGACTTGCCAGCCTGACAGTTGGACGTATTCATCCATGATCACCTTGTATTCTAACAGCGGGAAAGTTTCAGAGGCGGAGGCGATGTTGAATGAGATGATCGAATCTGGAATTGAGCCTAATATCCTTGTTCTGACATCGATGGTCCAGTGCTATGGAAAAGCCAAGCAAACCGATGATGTTGTGAAGAAATGTAATCAACTCTTCGATTCAGGCATCACTCCAGATGATCGCTTCTGTTGTTGTCTTCTGAATGTTATGACTCAAACACCAATAGAAGAGCTTGGTAAGCTAACAGATTGTGTTGAGAAGGCTAACACAAAGCTTGGCTCTGTGGTGAGATATTTGGTGGAAGGACGAGAGGGTGATGGAGATTTTATAAAGGAAGCATCAGAACTTCTTAATTCAATTGATGCTGAAGTAAAGAAGCCATTTTGCAATAGCCTGATTGATCTTTGTGTCAAGCTGAATGCAAATGCCAGAGCACATGACCTTCTGGAACTGGGCCTGAAGCTTGAGATATATGTTGATATACAATCCAGGTCTCAAACTCAGTGGTCTTTGCATCTAAAGAGACTCTCACTTGGAGCTGCTCTTACTGCTTTACATGCTTGGATGAATGACTTGTCTAAGGCTTTTGAATCAGGGGAGGACCTTCCACCACTGCTTGGAATCAATACTGGGCAGAGGAAGTACAAGCCTTCAGACAAAGGTCTGGCTAGTGTTCTTGAATCACATTTGAAGGAGCTCAGTGCTCCATTCCATGAGCATCTAGACAAGGCTGGGTGGTTTTTGACTACCACCTCAGAAGCCAAGTCATGGCTGGAGTCTAAGGGTTCAACTGAATCATTTGCTACTTTGAACTCCCTGGTTTTAGGTGTTCAAACCATGGCCGTTCACCATTGATAATGTTGTTGTTTAGGGAATGATGTGCCATGTATTAGTTGATCAAAAATAAATTATCTTCCTAAAAATAAATTTTGGATGTCTTATAGAGTAAATAAAGACTTGATACCAGTATCTAGTATAGTGGCTAGATTTCCTTGCGGCTGTTCGGTGATCTAGGATGCTGTTTGTTTGTTATACTCTTGCCTTAAATTTTCATTTGTTAATGTACATGAAATTCATGTAGTATGCTTCTGTTATTTGATATTACTCTCATCCTGCCTACCGAAACTTGAAAGCTTTAACCCAGCCTTCATCTCTCAGCATCCTTGTGAATATATCCCACAGATGGCATGCTATATTAGAAATCTTCGATACATACATGTCTTATAGTATCTTGCAGCTAAGCCAGATCCATTTGATAGTCATCGTTAGACTCCAGGGTTGAAGGAGCAACAGGTAAAGTATCAAATCTTTCATCTCCAAAGTTGAGAGTACAATAAATATACCGTATTTATGAACATGCACTATCAATACATGAAGCCATTTACATAAGGGAAACTAAGGCCTTCTATTATCCTCAGTGTACATGAATCGGAAGAAGAGAAGAGCTCACTGTAGATAGGGAACATCTGTATATTTCAAGAAGATCTTCCCACTCTGCGTATTCTGGCAAGGAAGAATATGTTTGACTTTGAACCCCTTTGTACGAAACTTTTGGGTGGCAGGATTTCAGATATGAACGTGTCCATAATGAAGGGAAGTATACAAATATTTTCCACATCATTGTCAGATTTTGGGATCACTGTATTAACTTGTGATGCCACCCTCTAATTCTAGAGATGGCAAATGGAGGAGGATAGTGGAGTCATAATCTGTGTCATTCACATGCCATATTAGGATCGCCAAAGGGTGTTTTACACTCTTCTAAATAAAATCTGTAAGCACGTAAACGTCAAAACAATGCAAATAATAATACTTCTGTAGGAATGTAAAGCTTTTTAACTTCGTTTGTTGGTTCCATCCCATGCTCCTCATCAATTTTCTTGCCAATATGGCAATATCAGCTTCTCTTGGCCTAGCCTTTGATTTATTTGATATGGTCGAGGAGAAGCACCTAGATTTATTTATTTATTTATTTTTGCTATCCCTTCATTTTCCTTCCTCATCATTTAAAGTTCTTTACTTCATGGAAGTTCACCAGAATCATATCACCCAACTTTCCATCATATGTTGCAGATATAACTATTGTGATTTGCAAATTTATTATAGTATTGAGCATGAAAACATCGGATCGGTAACGGATAATTCTTTAACAGTTGAGGATGTTTGCTCTTATGAAATGAATCAAAGGGACAAATATAATGAACAACTTTGTTATCAAAGTGAAACCACTTACAATGGAGATTCCTCTGCTACCTGCAAAAGAAAATCTCACTAAACCTGATAAACAAAACCAGTAAGATTGAACTATATGAGGGCTGAAAACCCACATGACAGGGTACATCCCTATACTCCTCCTACACAAGTATCATAAAATCTTGTGTATTTGCATTCTACCTTTTACTATTGACAATGGAGATTCCTCTGCTGCCAACAGAAAATCTCACTAAGCCTGATAAATAAGAAAAATACTCGTATACTCCTGGAGGAAGAGTTTTTCTTCCTCCAAATGCATATCAGCCACAAAATAACTAAAAGGATAAGAGAGAAATAACAATAAAAGATAAATGATTGAGAAACTATTCAGAGGAAGAAAATTCTTCCTCTATGGAGTATGAACGAATGACTCTAAATAAAGTCTGTAAGAGGGCTATTTGAAAAAGGAAATTAGAGAGAACAAGTTGCTTCTAGCAGCAGTATATATACTACCATGGGACGGTGGGAAGCCCTGAGGAAGGAGGAAAAAACCTTTAGACCATGTCTCGATTTGTGCGTGTCATCCTTGCGCAGGGGCCATGCTAATCTTCTCTGTATTGTTCCAATTTTATCGGACGTCCCCGAAGGGACACCTTATGCCTTTTGCTTCTGCCATATATTCTGTCAGAAACTTGCGATATCAAGCGATGTGGGACTTATTCTGAGGGAGCTTCTTGAGTCAAGTGAGAAGGAGAAATGAATCTAAAAATGGAGGATATCTCACACTCGCAGTTTTCTTAAGTTCTTAACTGAGATCTTTGACCCAGTTGCAGAGAACTGGGACAGGGCGAACGAAACTCTACGGTAGAAAGTGACTAGAAACATTTTACGTTTGTGTGGGCTCCACCGTATATAAGAAATTCACCGCACGTAAAATTTATATAATTTTTTTTGACAATTTATAAAAGTAAGTTTTTATTAATTATTTTGTTCTTATAATCACTTATTAAAAATTTTGATTGAGAATACTATAAAATATAAGAATTTCGGGGAAAAAATGTATTTATCATATTTATATTTAGTTTAACAAATTGTTTAATTAAACATTATTAGTTAATTAACAAAAAATATCGCTATCTACCTTAAGGTGGTGATTTTGGGGAGCAGGTGAGAACTTATGAATTTTCTAATATCTCAGCATATTATATACCAATATTAATTTTTTTATTAAATTCGATATTTTTTTGGGTCTAAATTAGGAGTATATAAAATTTATTTAATTTTAATTAATTTATTTCAAGTTAAGTCAACTCTTTTTAAAAGTAAAACTCTTTTAGTATTAAATTTTTTTTTTATCTATAAAATTTAAATTTATTATTATTAACAAAAAATAAGTATTATATCACTTAAATCAAACAAACATTGATAGTTGAATTCGATAAATGTTATACCACTTAAATTAATTTAATATTAATATATGTAAATTTAATTTACTGTAATTATACAATTTTTTTTATAATTGGATAAGAATTAGAACAATATTATTTATATATAATATTTGTAAGATAATATGTTGATACACTCTCATCTATTATTGAATGGAGTGTGAGACCAAAATTAAGTAGAATTCATACTCTTTCTAATAGTAAATGAGAGTACGTTAATATGATATCTTATAAATATTATATATAATTAATATTTCTCTAAGAATTACACAGTTCACTTTATACTATCATCATTTAATAATATGTTAGTCAAATATTTAAAATTTTAACAAGGTAATTTTATTTTTATTTTTTAAATGATTTAATAGTACACAATTAAATATAATTCTATAAGTGATTAAGTCTATAATCTAATAATTATTTCTTATATTTCTCATTTTTATTTAAAATATCCTATTTTTGACTCTTATTTTTTCTTTCAAAAATGTCCTCTAAAAATAATTTTTAATTTGACAACTTTCAATAAATATATATATATAACTTAAATTCTTCAAAAATTTCTAAGGTTATTAATATCTTTTTCTCTCACAAACCAGTATCGGTCTTCTCATGACCATTTTTTTTTTTTGGCCCTTTTTTCTTTCAAATGATTAGTACCTAGATTAAACATTTTTTGCTGCTAACACTCATATGCTAACTAGCCAGTCTCACAGTCTCAGACGGAATCAGGGAGAAGAGGCCAATGGCTCAGGCTTACCGTCTACGCATTTACCCTTCTTCTACTGTCCATGATTCCAGAGCCACCTCCGCCTCCATCTCTCACTCTTCCTCTTCCTCTTCCTCTTCCCCAAACTTCAAAGTTCAAAACTTTCCTTCTTCCCACAAACTCTCTTCTCTCCACCCTCAATCCAAAACCTTTCTCCATGCCTCCTTACAGGACCCTTCTCCACAACAACGTGCCAATTCTCCAGAGAATGCAAATCCTCACGACCCAGATGCAAAGTTTCAACCTTTATCCAAAAACCGCATCTGGGTCAATCCCAGAAGCCCCAGAGCCAAACGCCTCCGTAAGAAATCCCGTGCTGCCAGTGCTAGATCATCATTTTTATCTCTCTTGAAAGTTGCCAAGTCTTTGGACTCTTGCAATGAACAAGATGTCCCAAAAATATTGAACTGTCTAGGAAACAAGATTTTTGAACCTGATGCTGTGTTTGTTCTTGATAACATGGTGAACCCCCAGATTGCACTGCTTGCACTTAAGTACTTTCAGCAGAAGATTAAACCCACTAAGCATGTTGTTCTTTTCAATGTGACCCTTAAGCTGTTTAGGGAGATTAAGGATTTTGAAGGAGCAGAGAAGCTGTTTGATGAAATGATTCAGAGAGGGTTGAAGCCTAGTATTGTTACATTCTCTACTATGATTAGCTGTGCTGCCATGTGTTCATTACCACATAAGGCTGTGGAGTTGTTTGAAAAGATGCCTAGCTTTGAGTGTGAACCGGATGACAACATATGCTCATCTATGATATATGCTTATGCACGTATTGGTAATGGTCATAAGGCTTTGAGCTTGTACGATCGTGCAAAAACTGAGAAGTGGTACGTTGATACAATGGCATTCTCAGCATTGATAAAGATGCATGGCATGTCAGGGAATTATGATGGATGCTTAAATGTTTACAATGATATGAAGGATTTTGGTGCAAAGCCTAACTTGGTAACATATAACACTTTGTTGTATGCCATGGGGAGAGCTAAGAGGGCCTGGCAAGCCAAGCTTATATATGAAGAGATGGTAAATAATGGTTTTTCGCCAAATTGGGCAACTTGTGCGGCTCTCTTGCAAGCCTATTGTAGAGGGCGGTTTGCTGAAGATGCTCTTAGTGTTTATAAGGAGATGAAGGAAAAGGGAATGGATATGAGTGTAGTTCTTTATAACATGCTCTTAGCTATGTGTGCTGATGTTGGCTACCCAGATGAAGCTGTTGAAATTTTTGAAGACATGAAAAGTTCGGCGACTTGTCGGCCTGACAGTTTTACATTCTCATCCTTGATTGACATGTACTCCTGCATTGGGAAAGTTTCAGAGGTGGAAGCGATGTGGAATGAAATGATCAATTGTGGAATTGAGCCTAATATTTTTGTTCTGACATCGCTTGTCCAGTGCTATGGAAAAGCCAAGCGAACCGATGATGTTGTCAAGGTATTTAATCAGTTCTTGGATTTGGGTGTCATTCCAGACGATCGCTTCTGTGATTGTCTTCTGAATGTTATGACCCAAACACCAAAAGAACAACTTGATAAGCTAACAGATTGTGTTGAGAAGGCTAATCCAAAGCTTGGGTCTGTGGTAAGAGGTTTGTTGGAAGAGCAGGAGGGTGATGGAGATTTTAGAAAGGAAGCATCAGAACTTTTTAACTCAATTGATGCTGAATTGAAGAAGTCCTTTTGCAATTGTCTAATTGATCTTTGTGTCAACTTGAATGTGCCAGATAGAGCATGTGACCTTCTGGACCTGGGGCTGAGGCTTGAGATATATACAGATATACAGTCCAGGTCTCAAACTATGTGGTATTTGCAACTAAAGAGACTCTCACTTGGAGCTGCTCTTACCGCGTTATGTTTTTGGATTAATGACTTGTCAAAGGCTTTGGAGTCTGGGGAGGACCTCCCACCATTGCTTGGAATTAATACAGGGCTTGGGAAACAGAAGTTTTCAGATAAAGGTTTTGCTAGTGTATTTGAATCACATTTGAAGCAACTTAATGCTCCATTCCATGAGGCTACCCATAAGGCTGGCTGGTTTTTGACTACAAACGTAGCAGCCAAGTCATGGCTGCAGTCTAGGGGTTCAACTGAAATAGTTGCTGCTTAGAAACTCCAGGGTTTTGGTGCTCCAACAATGGCTCTTCTCCATTGATTGATAATCTTGCTTTAGGGAGTGATGTGCCAAATAGTTTCCATGCATTTTCCTATTCCTTCTGCAGAAATTTTGTATTAGTAGATTCAAAAAATAATATCCTTTTAACAAATTTTGGATTTATTATAGAGCAAATGAAGATCTGATACTAGTAACAAGTGTAGTGGCTAGCAAAATAACGTTAGTGTGTTCTTTACTGTGGAGATTTAGTAACCAAAAATAGAGACAAGACTAGCTTTGAGTCAAGTGTCATATTCTTTTTCGACTGGCCCAATCGCCTCTGGCTCAATAAACGACTGAAAAAGCAGGTGAATTATATTTTTTTCTTTCTTATTTGTTTTCCAAAAAGAATAAAATGAAAAAGATCTAAGCACGGTTGAGCTTTGACCTTTCTATAACGTGACGCCGTTCACTTTTTTATTGTGTCGGGGTTGACTTTGAGTTCAAGTTTAGAACCAATACTTTTTTTCACAAAAGATTAGTATCATCAAGGATGAAAGGGCTTCTGACCTTTGTTAAGAGCAATATTTTAGAAGTGATAGACTTAAAACTCTCAAGTCCTGCCTGGAGTGCCTGCTCCAGTCACACCCCATTTGGCTTCTTTTGGCCGAAAGAAACTAATTTATATTTTAAAAATAAGTCAAAATTAGAATGAAAGCTGTGTGATGGCATGCACGTTAAGAAGACCTCCAACTTAAAATTGACCAAAAACTCTTTATATAATGGAGAGAGTCTTTGTTCATTTAATCATGCACAATGGGAAACTGTATGGCTTGTGACTCTCAACCAAAGAAGCAAACCAAAGGTCCTCTGGTTGAAGGAAGAGAAATCAAGATTGATGCCTTGGTGCTAGATGAAAAGATGAACCCTGGTTCTTCTAAACATTACATAATGGTACGTAGGAATCTGCAGGATGGGGAGATTTACCATCTTGTACCATTCCAGAGGCAATCTGTTAAGCCTTTGGTGCCTTGTAGGACAAATGACAGCAGAAAGCTAAGGACAAGGAATGTGAAGATTGTGGTGACCACAGAACAATTGGAATTGCTTTTTAGTGGACCAAAGAAGTTGCAAATCAGAAGGGGAGTTGGCTGTGTCAGGGGGAGTTCAGCGTTGCGAGGCTGCTGAAAATGGCGGCCTTCTTTACCGATTATTCAAGAGGTGCAGAACTATTAAATGGTAGGAATAGAACAGTTGTCATTTAAGCTTTGCTATCATTTGTGGAGTTAATCTTATTTACGGTTTTTACAGCATTTTCTGGAAGATGTTGGGTTGTATTTACTCAGGAAATTAAGGATGTTTACCTGCTCAAATTTTTCAAATGTAAACAGCAGGGGGAAGAAAATAGAAAAGAAAAGTTTCCCAATGTACATTCTCTTTTTTCCTTCTTCAGATTTGAGAGATTTTTTATTCATACAGTAAAAGAGTAGTGAATGCTGACTGTTGTTCATGTTCTTGAGACTTGGATGAACCAATATTTGTCAATATCCATTGCTCAAGTGATATTAATGGTAGAATTCATCCTTGCTAATTATCTGTTACAAGGTAGTATGGAATCTGCTTATGCTCAGTTGTTTTCAGATGTATTCTTTAAAGGCTTGTAATAATCCATGATTAACACAGGGGAGATACCCTTAGGGTCAACGATAAATGAACTAACAGCCATGCAATTTAGAATTTTTACACTATAGAATGAGTTTTAAAATCACTCAGGAACAATTTTTACTATAACCATCTGAGGTAAATATAATCGTTTAATACACATAATGCCGAAATGTAACAATTGTTTTCCAAATATTCGCCATGTTTAATCTCCTTGCCGATGCATTTGACCAACTGGGCTAGTATGTGCTTTTACAATCACGGAAGATATCAATATGGTTTATCTAAATATAGAGGAAGACATATAATCCTACTGTATGTTCAGAGTCATATTCCAGACTCCCTTCCCCCAATTGGAACTTTATTTTGAACACACTATCTTACTAAATTTTTTTGATATTTACAAAGAAAAATCTCAAGACACTGGTGATAAATAAATTGCCTTCAACTTTCTCAAGATAAAGAATCTTCAATGTTCTTTCATCACCCTGCAGTAATTTCGTAACAATGTTATGTTGTAGTGTTAGACAAACAGAACAAACTTGACAGTCAAAGTAACATGTATAGTCACTTCAAAAGAAAAAGTTACGGAACCTTTCAGAGGAGTTGAGCTTCTGTTTCTCCTGTTTTTATCTGACTTTGTTGATGCAGCTTCCTTCTCTCTAACAGCTGCTTCTCTTCTCATTTTCTTCCACTCTACTTCCATAGCCTTTGTGAGTGCATCAACTTTCTTTGTGAGCATCTGCAAGGAATATCTCTTATCTTTAGTTCTATGTGAGAAAGGGAGGGGTGGGATTGGGGGCATAGCTGTTACTAGTACCTTTATTTCTTCATCTTTGGTTTGCAAACTACTGTCTTTAATTTCACAAAACTTCCTCAAATTGATGACCTCTTTTTGAAGTCGATCATATAGAAAACCTGAGACCATATCATTGCTGCCTGAATCATTACTACCCTTGCTTTTGGAGTCATCATCAACATTGATGCCGGTTTTGATATTAGCTCCTTCTCTTTCATCATTGCAACTATTTAAATTCATTCCTGCATTCACCTGCATCTCATTTTCCTTTTCACTACTATCAGCAACTTTACTTCTTGATGCCCATATACCTTTCTTCAACACATTTTCTGCAGAACCATATCTCTTTTTCACAGTGCTCCCTTGTCTTAGGTTCTCAGCAACAATCTCTGTGTTGTTTTTTATGTTTGGCTTGTGGAACAAAGAGCTTCCAACTGTAGATGCCCTTGGTTGTGATGTGGATCTGTTTCTCAGTCCACCATTGGTAGTTAGGAAACCTAAGATGCTAGACTTTTCTGATTTTGGATACCCAGAAAACCCATTCGAATTGATTTGGTAACTTGAGAAGTGCTTTAAGCCTTCTTCCAGTGTTATTAGCCTCAGCTTTAGTTTATCCTGAAAAAGAAAACAAGTAACTTTAGTTATCTACAAAATAAGTTGATTTAGATACTACCATGTAAGTCAGATATTTTACCTTCAATTGTGATTCTGCCTTCGCTGTTCTCTCTGATATAGCTAGCTTTTCTTTCAATCGTTGCATCTCAGCCTACATATGTAAGGGCATACTTGATCATAAACATTTCTTTCTCATAGTTGCATAGCTAAATTTTTAGGATAAAAGAGTCTTTTGAATTGCTTTGTTCAGCATTCTTCACTATAGTTAGAACTTGAAAGTTAGCCTCTATTGACTAAACTTTTAAAATTTATTTATTTGTTTATTTATTTTTTTGCCAATATACATTGGTCTTGAATTTTATCATCAAAAAAGCTATATGACGAATTGAAATACTAGCATGCTGGGGTTGAGAGCAGGATCATATGAGCTCCAAAGGAGATTTTCAGGCAAGGATATACCTGCATAATCCTTCTCTCTTCTAACCATTGCTTGACAGGCATGACCTTGTCCTTTTCATCCTTCCACTCATTAGCCACAACAGTTGCAACTCTGTTGGCTGAAACTTTTATCCTTGCTAGCTCCCTCTCCAATGTCCTCTTCTCCTCCTGAAAATTTGTGCTAAACCATGTTTACTACATAGATCAATCAGAAGGCAGGAAGTCATTATATTTAATAAGTTCAAAATGCCAGTAGCCATAAGATATGCCTACTTGCAGTTCAGAAATCTGTCGCTGATAATCGCGAATGGCATTAGCAGTGGTTCCACTAGCTAAGATGACTTCCTCAAGTTCATGGATGGTTTGGCTAAGTTTTTCAACTTCCAAAATCTTTTGGCGGTGCGTTTTCTCTAAGATTTTGTTCTCCTCCTGTCCAAGGTAAGTTGTAAATTGGCTGAACTGCATACGGTTCACTATGGGAAATCAAATGTGAAAAAGGAAACAACATAAAAAATCATGCCTGGCAGATCTCAATCTGTCTCTTCAAGTCGAAGTTTTCATTTTGAACTTCCTCAACTATTAAAGCCCTCTCTAGTGCACTTCTTAATATTCTCTCTGCTTCAAGCAAGGCTGATTCTTTTGACTTTGTGAGTCGTTGCAAAGCTTTCTTATCTTCTTGTAGTGCTTTAATCTGAAGATAAATAAAATGGATGTTAGTACTGTCATTGCCTACAATTCACATATTTTTTTTGATATTATTATAAAAGCATTTTTGCTGGAAATTGAATTACTTATACCTCATTTTTATACATCTTAATCTCATCTTCAAGAGGAGCAATGACACTCTCAATTGGAACATAATCATCATCCTTTTGATCTGCATATACCCTTCTAAGAGTTGCTTCTGCCGCATATTGTGCTGCCAATGCATTTTTCTTTTCTTCTGTCAGTTTCTTGACTTCTAGATTCTGCAAATGAACAGATTTTGAAGTATATGCATTTTAGAATGAAGCATTGTTTGACATGGCTCCAAGTTACAAGATATACTAGTACCATCTCGATGTACCTTGTCTTTAAGATGATCCTCAGTAAGTCTACGTTTCCCTTCCAGTTTACTGACTTCATTTCTCAGCTGGAATTGGATAAAGATAATTACAGATATTAGTACTGAGAAATTTATATATCTTGTTACAAACTATTGCAGAGTGCGACTGAATCTGTAGTTGGGGAGTGTGAATAACTGCATGTCTGCATCTAAAAGAAATATTTAATTTGAATCTACTAACAGTACAAAAATAAATAAAAAAAATAAATATCAATTGATCAAATTTAAACTCGAAAAAGAAATACCTCTTCCATTGCCTTATCCTTCAGAGCTTCAGTTGCCCTTAATGCCTTGACTTCACCCTGGCAATTCACAAGTTCCTTACCTTTTTCTGCGATGGTTTAAAAATTCAGTTATGATGTTAATAGAAGAAACACTGATTTGAGTATAGCAGAAAAGGAAATTCTCATACTGTATTCACTTTTGTTTTGGAGTGAACAAAAGGATAACTATCATTTCCTGAGAATGAGATACTATAGGCAATCAATGAAATAGAAGGCGCGTCCATATGAAAAAACACCATAGTTTCATCCAACGGAGAAGCAGCTCTTTTCTATTTTAAATTCTCCCCACTATCACTTATTAGTCAAGGTGTGTGAAAAAATTTAACAATATAAGCTTTTTTTTACACATTAACTATGGAGACAAACAAACATCCTTTAACTTTTTTTCGACCCCACCTCTGTTTGGTAGAGAAATTCTTAGATGCTGCAACATGACAAAAATCCTGCTTCATATCATTTATTGTGTAATAGCTCAGTTATATTTTTTTATTGAGTGACGTTTCTTTTTTCTTTATCATATCATTATTTGGAGTTTCTAATATGAAAAATTCTTAGGTGCTCATGGAGCAAGAAAACTTTTTTACTTTGAATCATTTAATATTTAATATTTTAGTTTTATGGGTTATCATTATCTCTTATCTTAACTATATTTTTAATGCAATTGCTGAAATATTAAATATTGAATAGTTCAGAGTAAAAACATTTTTTTTGCTCTAAGGGCACTTAAGAATTTCTCTTCTAACACTAGAGGATCAATTTTAAAGTTAAAAACAACATCATTTTTTTCCTTGCTAAAACCATATAAATTTAGGGGAAGAGTTGATTTAAAAATACTCTTACCGTATTATTTAAAAAAAAAAAATGCATACTTCTTTCCTTACCAATCAACTAGAGCCTACCCTTTTAATATGAGACTACAAATTAGCACTAAAAACACAAACCCAGCTTTTGAAGTTTAAGAGCTTGCTTCTCTAAGATACAAAATTCATTGGCAGTGCTTGACTTAAAAAGCTATGACTATGATCATTGCTCCTTGACACAGTTGAGTCAATCCCATTGGTGTTTCACCTGCAAGAACCTGATCAAAAAGCCAACTGAAAAGGAATAATGCTGAAGCAAATAAAACAATGTGAGAGAGATATGAACCTGTGAGTTGGTTTTGCAAACGATTAATCTCCAGCACTACAGGGTCTGGTTGAACAAGTGGAAGCTCTTCTTCACCATATAGTTCTCCAATGGTCACCATTTTTTCTCTTTGTGAAATGAGAAAATGCTCACAAAGGTAGGCTTAGTTCAACAACAAATGGAGGGGGTGCTCACTAGGTAATATATAGTATTATTTTTCCTTTGGTTTCCTTGTCTAGTGCTTATAAATGCACTAAGGCTGAGTCCATTAACACCAACAATAAATGATGACTCAAAGGGAAATATATATAATAATGAGAGAGAGGTTTAAGGCTGAAAATAAGTAAGTCCATTCTTATAAGGAATTGACCGCAAAGAGAGGTAAGACATTCCCCTTCAGTTAAGCAAACTTGAAAAACGAAATGCATAATAGGCCAGCCAAGTTAGCTACTACTAGTATAGCTGATTGGATCCTCCTAAATTCTCGCTTGACAGTAACCGTTACTTTATCTCTATTTCTTCTCCTAAGTATTATTATTATTTCCTTCTATACTTTTGAAACTTTTAGTCCTATAATGACGCTTATTTCAAAAATCTAAACCAACTTGATAAACTCTACAATTTCCATTCCTAGCAATTATCATAATGACTTAATGAGTCAGTCACATGCGTAATCACCCTCTACCCTATCTCTGTTTGTCTCTTAGAGGTAATGAAACAAAGCCTAATCTGTACTTAATTATACTTTAAAAGTAAGCCAGTGATCATAATCAAGTTACTTTCAGTTTTTTTGCACATTGAATATGTAACTATGCGGTAGGAAAATGGAATGGATGATCTGGTGGGGACTATTATTTGACCTGAATTTATATTTAGCACAAAAATAAATAAATAAATAAATAGGAGTGAGGCCAAGAGTTACTTATTGATTCTTTTGGCTTCTAAAACAATAAAATATATTCTCCTACCTAAATTCATTTGGGACAGATACAGTTAAGCACCAATCATAGAACAACAAAAAATACTGCATTGGTTGGTGACATTGATTGCAGTTTTTCCATACAATCTTATTGTTTTTCGGCTGACACATTTTGCTTCAATCTCAATTAGTATTAAGAATATATAAGATATGAGTTACGAAGGGTCCTCGCACATAAGACAAATCAGGGTTTAAGGCATATGAAGTTCACATAACTAGAGGAAAATTTTCAAGTTGGGTTCCTTTAAATAACCATAAAATCAATGTGAGGTAGGTATAAGTTAACTTTTATAGGGTAAGACTCTCTCCTAAGTTTTTGACTTGCTATGGAAAAACTTAAGGTCGAAAACTAGAACTAGTAAGTCTTTTTGGCAAACTCACTAAATTCATTTCAAATTTAACTCTCCTGAATTGTCATCAATCTGTATCAATGGAAGGATATTACTTTGGAATGTTGAATTGCTTAAGCGCTAAAACCGCTCTGAGATCATTTTTCTTTTACTTGCTGGAAGACACTCAAAAAGGGATGCTACTATAGCAAAGGCAATGAGGTACTCATGACTCTACTTTGAAAGCGACCAACTAAAGTGGCTTCAAAGAACAAATAAATTTGAATCAATATTAAAAGTTGTCTCATCTTTGCTTAAAAGTATATTAATTAAATAAAGTTAAAAAAAAAAATGAAAAACGGTTTCTACACACCAAGAAGGTGTGTTTTGCTTATTTTGTTTGGATAGGTGACAACAAATGCAAGGCTTTACCTACAACCAATCTTCACTTTAAAATGGACAAGAGCCACATAGGCTCATACAAACCCTGATAGCTGGCATACAAAACAGTCAAAGGGGTTTTTGATGAAATATATATATTGAAGTTAATGATTTCTAATTTGAATCTATTACTAACAATGGCTTGATAGTGATGTGCGAGGTTAATGTAATTTAAGGCACAGATTTGTGTTGGTCTGAATTAGCAGATTTAAAATGTAATTAATGTCTCTAACCAGAAACAAAAAGAATTGAGTTAACAATATACGTTGCTTAACAGTATCTATACATGGTGTTATAGGCCCAGAATCTTCTGCTTGGTACTTTTAGAAGGGGAGGTTGAGATGGACATGTACGACATGTTGAAAAGTAATTTATAGAATGAAATAAATATATGTGTTCAAGCTTAAATACTTGTCCATTAAAAATAAAATATAAAACATCTGTCTTGACATTGTAGCGATTTCTCATTATTATAAACAGACTCTATATTTCAACCAATAAAAAATGAAACTCGATAGCTAAGAATAATCACTTAAATATAATAATAATAATAATAACAATACTAATCCTAACAGAATTAATTGATTAGAACCATCTCAAGTTATTATGGTGTATTTATTTCAAGTTTTAAAAAAAAGTGATTATAAAACTTAAATTTTATATGTAGCTGAAAATTAATATTTTTTTTAGAAGTTACTTTTTTCAACTTCTAAAAAAAATTAAAAAAAAATATATATTTTTTATGAATTTAATTATTTTAAAAAAATTATCTAAATTTATAGAAACTAATTTTTTCAATAAAAAAATAATTTTTTGCTAAAAAAAATACAACCAAACACACTCGTAATAAATGGAAGCCTGTACCCACAATGGTAATTGTAGAAAGGGATGTTTTTATTTTGTCCATCAATTGTAATATAAAAGCATGTAAAACAAAGGAAGAAAATTGTCCTCAACTGCCCGTTAGTCGTAATCCTTGATGTAAACATCATTGTGATGGTTGTGAATTTGTCCGAAGTGGAAAATTAGAACAAAGAACATAATACAATGTACCTTTAAAATAGATGTTAATTGCAAATATTTATATTTATTTTTATATATTTCTATAATTATACTTTAAAGTCTCGCTATAACTATTTCGAAGGAGATACATAAATATGATTTCGGGTGATTTTAGTTACTTACACATATAATTTTTTTTTAATCGTTGGATAGTCCAAACTCCAAGGTTTTTGGAACCGCTCAACTTGTGAAAATATTCCACATGAAACTATCATTATTCATCTTTTCCTTAAAAAAAAGAAAAAGAAATTATACATCTTTTTCTAATCTAGAAGTTAATGCACAGAAAAGAAAAAGAAGAATTATTTTAATTAGGAATTGGGCTTTGTTGCTGATTTTATAGGTCAAATACTCAGTGGCATTTCTCAATTCAGCCCATTCTCACTTGATGAAGTATCCATTATTGTCTCCACTTTTTGGGTCAATATCCACTATTGTCATCACAGTTGTCCATTTCTCAGTGATGCAATGATATGAAATCCAAGTTTCCCCGAATGGACTCAAAGAGCATCCTTAGAACCGAAGCAACACTTTGGTGGGCTTTGGGTTTCCTGAATAACAAAATCTTGATCCGAACTTCAAGGACCCACAATAATCTGAAAAGTTTGGCCTTGTTTTTGTTGCTGTTTTGACTTTATCTCTTGTCATGTTTTTCATAAGATTGAAGGTTACCTCTTACCTCAAAGTGAGTCACAAATTTCATCATCACCTTTATGGCTCATGAGATTGGAGGTTACCCCGTACCTCAAAGTGAGAGATGCATGTCTTTTGAATCAAAGTCGTCCACATGATCTTTATTTAGTTGAAGAACAATTAGCTGATTAAAAATCTTATTTTGAAATCAACATGTGTTGGTATGTATGTTATCTCAAATTCAAGTTGTGGGTAGTGAACTTGACCATAGTTCAAATATTATTAATCTTGTAGTTATAAGGCGTAGGAATATAAATAAAAAAATCTCATTTTAATTAACCATACCAATACCATTATATTTTTCTTAAAAAAATTGAATCATACCCTTCTTCAAAAAGAAGGCATAGTAATTTTAACCTGATTGAACATATTTTAATGCTCGACTTACTATAGTGCATTTTGCAATCCTGCAAATTTTGCTGTAGCAATTGCTACAGAAGTAGCACATTCAGCATCTTAGATTTTCAAGTAGATGTTAATATCATATTATGATGCTACCAAAATTGAGCTTGGTATTCCTTCACGCTTTTCCTCTGTGGGGAAAACTTTGTAGATAATTCTTACTAAGTAATGATTTAAGGCCTGAACCTCACACGTGGGGGGTGGAGGGTGACGACGGGAGAGAAAACTTAAATTCAAAGGAAGAACAAAACTTTGCTCAAATGTTCATTGATTAATTTTTGAGTTCTTGATTCCAATCACCATAAAGAAGAATATTAAGAAGCAATGCCTTTCCTGTACACTAATCTTCATCCCAAACCTCAAATTAAAAAAGAGCCACTTTTAGAAAGGACACCGCAAACCGACCAATCAAGAATTTGACAAAGAATCAATACCAAAACATTCCATCAGCTTGTTTTATGACTAATATGCCCCTTCAAAATTGGTCCAGAGAGCAATTATTTAAAGGTTATCCCTTATCCTGTCCTGGCCGTCCATGAGAACCTTTGGAGTCATTATTCACTACTCTAATGCAAATAATGTTAGCATAACAATGTCTTTTTCTTATTTCATTGGATAGTTATAGCCTTGTGGTGGGACTATTAAGTCTGGTCATGGAAGGAGAGAATTTTATGCCTTCTTTTTTTTAATCAAGGATACAAAAGAATGAGAAGAATTAGAATTTAAAAAGAAAATAAAAAGCAGAGAATTTGTTGCCCACTTTTTTTATATCATTTAATGGAAAAAAAAAAAGAATACTAGTCTTTTTTCATTTAATTTCATGACTTTTATCAAGAAAAATAACAAAAATACATGTAAGAATAAATATGAGATCCACAAGAAAGTCATACTGAATGTTCTTTTCCTCCAATCCACTGGATAAGGGAGGGATGCATCAGTGTGGAACACAGGCTTAGGTAGATTGAGGTATAAAACAAACTCAGTATGCATTTTCTATTTTGGATTAACTGAGTTTATGTTTAAAACAGTTTATAATGAAAAGTTTTATATATATATATAACAAAAAGGATTGCTTTCTCAAAATTCATAAAAACAAACATGCACTTTGTCACCTAGTTGTGTTCTGTGCAGTGAAATTCATTCACAAGATTGATTTAGATTAGTAGTTCAAACTACCTGTTTTAAGTCAACTTGATTCATCTATTAACGGAAGGACAGTTTGGGAAACAAATATTGTGCCTTTTAGAAAATAAGTGGCAGATGGGCCAAGTAAGCTTTGAACATCATTGTGCCCATCATTTCCAACATGGAATCTCTTCATATATATATATATATATATATATATATATATATAATACTTGCCAACAATAATCTTGTTACTTGAACTTTTTTTCTCTCTCTCTCTCTCTCACCCTTTTCCACATTCTTCCTCCTCCCTCTCTCTCCCTCTTCTCTCTTTCAAGGGGCCATGGATGTACAAGAAAAGCTTCTACGGTACAGACACCACATCACCATAGCAATAGCAGTTTCAGTTTTGTTTTCCTTGGTGTTATATGCAGCCCCTAGAATTCTGACCATATTGGCCTACTTCTGGCCTTTGTTTGCTTCCACTACTGTCTTCTTGGTTGCAATAATAGCCTTTGGAGGCGTTTCAAAGCTCTCAACTGAAGCTCATGGTGAGAAGGCTGGGGAAGGAATCATGGATTATGTAGCAGGAAGGACAGAACATAGTGAGGAGGCTCAAAGCTTCTAAACAAATGAAGGTTGTTTATGTAATTTGAGGCTTAGTTTAGACATGGGCTTAGAAGCCTTTCATGTTCAAATTCCATGGTGAAAGATATAATGATCTCTGTGACCAGATTGATGCTCAAAAGACAATTGTATCAATCCAATGTGTACAATAATCGTCACGGCAATATGAAAGAAAATAAGCAAGTGTAACAAATTGTTCCTTTCAATCTCTTTATCTCCTTGTCTCATGCTTGCTTTGGCTAAAACTTAACATTAACCATGTACAACCAAACTAATTTCTTGTTAGCATTAAATTTTTCTTCTTTTAGTTTTTGATATGTCTTCATTTTCTTTTTTCTTTTTGGTAAATCTGTCTTCATATTTATTAATAGAAAATATACCTTTTGGACCTTCCTTGGTCATTCAATCACCGAGCCGTGAGTTTCTATTTGTTACTTAATTTTGACACCTTAATTAAGTGACCAATCACTACAATTAAGGAGTATAACATGTATCTTTTTCTATGGAGACAAGGATTTGCAGGCAATAGAAAACAGCAAGTTATACTATGAATTAGTGAAAAAATTAAAAAAAAAAGATATTGTTATTGTTATCGTAAGTGTACCTGAATATAAAGAATGGCATCAGAAATAAGTGACTATATTTTAAATAAAATTGAAGGGATTTATTGTTATTGTAAGTGTACCTGAATATAAAATGTTAGAATTGTGTCAATGCAAAAATTTTCAATAGGCTAAAAATAACCACAGCTATATTCTAGAACAAGTTTTTGAGTTTTACAGGATAAGATAAGTTATGGACTTGGTATGAGAGAGCCTTGTGCTTAGCTAGCTTCCTGGGAAACTAACCTCTAAGATGGTCACAAATAATTAATTAGAGTTACAAAATGTAGATTTTGATGCATGATCTCATGTTTCAGTTCTAAGGTCATTTCCACCGTGATAAACTTCCTTTTTTCCTTTCGAGAAAGTTTTTGAGAGAGCATCTACCACCCTACACTTGAGAACACCCTTTCTTGAGTTTATTCACATTCTTTTTCAATTTTGAAAATAATTAAGACAGCATCAACCCTATCAAGTGGCCCTACAGTTGCACACACCCTTTCTTGAATTTGTTCACTTTCCAATCAACTGGGCCTAGATATTCTGTGCCTCCTGATAACTGGATATCTATGACAAATCTTTACAGTATAATTAATATAGCGAAAACTTAATACATGTGTGACATAAAAGTTGAACAAGTATTTTCAGTGCGAATGTGTGTAGCACATATCCATGTCGTAACCAGGAACAGGTGCCTTGGCACCAAGCATGTGGGGCTAACATTGGATTCCTTACTTGCCTCCATACACGTTTAACTTGTAACAGCATTGTAAATTAACAAAGGATTGTTTTGTGGTAATACATCATTGTGTTGAGATTGAGATTAAGATTACTTGTGCTTGATGGCTATGTACTTTATTGATGTGCTGCATGTTTTGCCTACTTAAACGTACCTTTATTCGCATTGCCTTGAGTGATTCTGCTTTGATGGTTCATTGGCTTGTTCCTATTAGGTGAGCGGGCAAGTGCCCACATGCAATTAGGCTATAAAGCACTTCCACACTATCTAGTTGCCGTATTCATATGTTAGGCTGTCATCTTGTATGACGCATATTAACGAATAACAATACTGCTTGTGTACATATTTATTTACTTTAACACTATATAACACAACATGGATAAGATAATTTTAAATTTTAAAAAGAAATTAACATACAAACTTTGAGTTTATTTTAATTTTTTAAACAATTTTAAATATTGAATAAAGAAAAGAAATTGAAGTGAGACTTTATATATATATATATATAAAAAGAGTAGGTCATGTGAGGAATAAGTGAATGAGGAATAAGTGAAGGGCCATGGTGAAGATGGATTTTTCCATCTTCACGTGAAGACATGATGTGGGTGTCACAGATAGGTGACACGTGGCAGAGGTGTATTGATACATCAATCATCTATGATGTACTGTAGTAATATCTAATTTTAAGAAAATTTAAAAATATAATTAAATATATTTTAAAAATTAATTATCATACACTGACAGTATAAAATTATACTGATAATATAAAATAATTTTACATTGTCAGTGTAATCAAAAAATTTTATCAGTGTAATTTTAATTATCATACACTGATAGTGTAAAATTACACTGGTAGTATAAAATAATTTTACACTGTTAGTGTAATCAAAAAATTTTATCAGTGTAATTTCACGTAAAATTATACTGGCACTATAAACTAATTTTACACTGTCAGTGTAATCAAAAAATTTTATCAGTATAATTTTAATTATCATACACTAACAATGTAAAATTACACTGGTAATATAAAATAATTTTACACTGAATACATTGATAAAATTTTTTGATTATATTGACATCAGAAATTATTTTATATTGCTGTAATTTTACATCACAAGATATGATAATTAAAATTATACTGATAAAATTTTTTGATTACAATGATAATATAAAATTATTTTATATTATCAGTATAATTTTATACTGTCAGTGTATGATAATTAATTTTTAAAATATATTTAATTATATTTTTAAATTTTCTTAAAATTAGATATTATTACAGTATATCATAGGTGATTGGTATATCAATACACCTCTACCACGTATCACCTATATGTGACACCCACATCATGTCTTCACGTGAAGATGGAAAAATCCATCTTCACCGTAGCATGGCCCGTGAGTGAATGACTGAAAATCATTAGATGTTAAGAAAATAAAAGGTAAAGATTTGGAGCAACTCTTTAAAGTTATATCTGGAATAAATGAATCTTCACTCACACACACACACACATATATATATATATTTAAACCTTAGTGTGTCCTTTGTGTTTTTTTAGTGTCGTGTCACGTGTGTAGGTGATTCATAGGATTCTGGTAATGTACATTTTTTTGCTTTGATGCTATCCAGAGCACTCTTATTGTCTTGCCTAACAAATTTGTCTTTGATCAAGATCTTCTTTCTTATGATCTGAGAATGACAATTTTCTGAAAGAACCATTTTTGCCAGTGATCTGTGTCTACCTTCAGTGTATAGCTCAGCAAGATAGAGAGAGAACTGAGCTAAGTAAATGATACCACTCAATATCCAGAAGACTGCAAAATATAACCCTCAGTAGTTGAGGAGCTATTATCCCAATGACCCAAAATAGTGACGTTGGAACAAACAAAACAGAAGGCATCTAGAAATTCTAGATTTTCAATAAAATGCAGAAAATTAGTTCCTCCAATCATGAGCCCCAAAAGGGTGGCCGCTGCTACTAGCATGAATAATGAATTTGGCTTTGTTAGCATCAAGCAACAGAGAATCTCTGCATGCCATGATCAACTTTGCCGCCCCTGTATATAGCTCCAACCAATAAGATTCCGTGCTTTTCAACCATAATGTGCTGTCTTGCAAAGAATTAACCCGCCAAAAATCATGCCATTTAAGACATAAATGCCTGCCAAGAAGAATGATATTTGAACATAAAAAATAGACAAATCAGGGATACACATAAAAAGAAAGATACAAAGATGACGAGTACTTGTATCTTTTTCTCATTAAGATGTCCTTATTATGTCTATTTTTCATGTCCAAATATTATTCCTCTTTAGGCAATAAGCTATGGAGCATAAGATATCGATATTCAACAGTAGTCATCAAGAACACACTTAAAATTGAAATCTGGTTTTTGTAGCTATAGATTGAGGGTGTGAAGAATTTTGGATAATATTTTGTCCTTGGTGATTGATCTAATTCTATAAAGCACTACCACATTGGAGCCTTCTTCTCTGCAGATCTCTCTCTTCTCATTGAGATGAGAATGATTTTAGAGTTCGAAAGCAATTGTTGAGCTTCATTGTTACCTAAATACCCATCAACTTACTAAACAAAGCTTCATATTTTAGTAGGACTTGAAATGCGGAAGTTGCAAGGGACTCGATTTTAGTATCTGTCATGTTGCTCATCTTAAGTTTGATGACCAAAAAGAAGCCTCATATCTATGGTACCACTACTATGCTAGTAATAGAGTTTAGAATATCTGCATGAATTCTACACAAAGGAACTAATATATCCCCTTTTTTGAATGGTGAGGGACTAATTGCGAACTTTCAAATCTTGAGGGATTAATTTATTCCCAGAATTTTTCATCAGGAACCAAAATGGGTATTTACTCTAGAGTTTATTTCGATGACAACATAGTTGATAAACTAATAGAATGTTTCCTGCCAAAAGTTATCTTTCTGAAGCCTTTTAAAATGTGGTGATTCAAATTTTAAATGAATATTTTGTTAAGTGACTATCTAAACCAATTTAATTCTTCTCCAGTTAAGTTATCTTATTATTATCAAGAAGTTTTAAATTATATTGTTCTGGAAGCTACTTTATATAACATAAAAATACTGCGACCAGCAAAACCTTCTTATGCTAGAATAATTGGAACAAATTCACAAACAATTCAACCTCAGTTTATTGAAGAACCTACAACCTAGGGCTTTAACAGACTAATTTAAAGGAAATCAAGGGCTGAAATGAGGATTGTTGCACAGTAACCTATATTACTGATGAATGATGATCTAAAGTCTGAACAAATATACTAGCCAACACATTCAATGGGATCACTCTTATAACCAACCAGTCCCTAGTAGTTTTTAAGAAAATTACTTAGCATATGGAACTTTATTCTACACCACCTTTTTGGGCCCATATGAAGTGTAGCGAGAGTATCACCAATATTTTAACATTTTGAAGGCGCACAGAAAGTAAGGGTATAACAACAAACTGGCACAAGAATAAGAACCAGAGAAAGTTGCTTCTTGTATTTCAACTTATTCAGAAAAGAACTTGATTTCCATACTTGAACAAATTCTGTCAAATTATCCAGAAAGAACAACCTTTTTGTTTCCCATAATTTCTGAATTCATGAGCAGTATCAAATCAATGTCTTAGCTGCCAAATGTGAATTCTTTTTTTTTTTTTTTCCGGTCTGAGCCAAATGTACAATTTAATACCTCAAACTGCCAAGTTTATTGGATCGGGTATAGACCAATTCCTTTTTTGGCCAAAGCTTTTTGGTCTATAATCTCAGCCTCAACCATCACGTTTCCAGCAGCTGAATTTCAAATGGGCCCAATAAACATACTAGCCCAACATGAATCCTAAATTGGTTGACCAAAAATATTTCCGAGTCCAGACCAATATATATATATATACACACACTTCTGTTTTGGTGGAATTCTCGGAATATGTAAAAGAGCACAAGCAAGAGTTGAGGAACAAGACGAATCAGAGAACAAGGGTTTAAGAACTTTCCACTACTTTACCTCTGGTATGATTCTTCAGCTTAGAGCTAGTTTCCTCAAACTTTGCAACTCATACGCCTTCCAATAATTTTCGCAAAACCTCTGCTCTTTCTATCTGTTCTGCCAAAAATCTCAAGCTTCAGTTTCTGGCAGCTCAAAAATTTTCAAGTTTATGTTTTTCGATTTTCTGGATACTAAAAAAAATTTATGATTTAGGTTGCCCATTATTTCGTTTTCGGTTTTTTCTGTTTCTCTGTTCATGTTAAGGTTTCTGGTTTTGCTTTCCAATGCTACCTGCTTCTGGGTCACTTAAAAGTTTGAAGCTTTGAGTGATTTCAACACTCAATTTTCAAGTGGAACAATGACTTCCATACCTTCCAAAAGCCTATGGATTCGGAGGCAACAATGCCCCTGTGGAGATTGGAAGTGTTACATTACACATGAGGGTGATTCTGAGGAGGGTTCTGCTGCACCAGAATTGGTGAAGACAGAGAAAGCATCATCTGGGGCTATGATCACCCCTTATGTTGGAATGGTGTTTAAGAGTGATGATGAAGCTTTTGAGTATTATGGCAATTTTGCTAGGAAGAGTGGTTTCTCTATTAGGAAAGAAAGATCTAGGATTAGCCCTCAGTTAGGCATTTACAAGCGTGACTTTGTTTGTTACCGTTCTGGGTTCGCCCCGGTGAAGAAGAAGCCCAATGGAGAACACCATAGAGATAGGAAATCGGTGAGGTGCGGATGTGATGCCAAGATGTATCTGTCTAAGGAGGTGGTAGAAGGGGTTTCCCAATGGGTTGTTGTGCAGTTTAGTAATGTACACAATCACGAGCTTTTGGAAGATGACCAAGTGCGCCTTCTTCCTGCATATCGTAAAATTCATGAGGCCGATCAAGAGCGCATACTCTTGCTTTCTAAAGCTGGGTTTCCGATACATCGGATAGTGAAGATGTTGGAGCTGGAAAAGGGGATTCAAGGTGGGCAACTGCCTTTCTTGGAAAGGGATGTGAGAAACTTTGTTCAAAACCGTAAGAAGGTTGTTCAAGAGAACGAGGCATTGCTCAGTGAGAAGAGAGAAAATGATATATTGGAACTTCTTGAGGCATGCAAAGCCATGAAAGAAGCAGATGATGACTTTGTTTATGATTTTACAGTGGATGAGAATGATAAGGTTGAAAATGCAGCCTGGTCATATGGTGACTCTGTTAATGCAAATGCTCTGTTTGGTGATGTAGTTTATTTCAACACTACATATCGATCAATCACTTATGGATTGCTTTTTGGAGCATGGTTTGGTATTGATAGCTATGGTAGAACCATTTTTTTTGGTTGTGTTTTATTGCAGGATGAAACACCCCAAACCTTCTCATGGGCATTGCAGGTTTACTACTAGCATACTCTATATAAGATTTTACTTATGCCTTCATAAATATTCTCTTATGATGATTATCCTTCAATACAGACTTTTGTCCGATTCATGAGAGGAAGATGTCCACAAACAATTCTAACTGATCTTGACCCTGGGCTTAGAGATGCCATTAGAAGCGAATTTCCAGGCACTAAACATGTCCTTCCTCCGTGGAATATTCTATACAAGGCACCGAGTTGGTTCTCTCTTCCTCTTGGGTCTCGCTATGCAGAATTTAAATCCGAGTTCGATGCGTTATTTCACATTGAGAATATAGAGGAATTTGAACTTCAGTGGAGCCAAATGATTTCTGTGTTTGGGCTTGGTTCAGATAAACACACTGATTTACTGTATTCTGTTCGAGCATCCTGGGCACATTCCTATGTAAGAGGTTACTTTCTAGCTCGAATGGCGACAATAGCTTACTCAAAGTCTATAGATGCCTTTTTGAAAGGGATCTTCGCTTCACCTACATGTTTGCGTAGCTTTTTTGAGCAGGTATGTTGGTAAGAAGTACTTTTGTTTCATATGCTTGCACTAGCCTTGTGTTGTTTGCTTTTTCTAATGATATTCTTCCCTCTGGTCCATGTTGTTACAGGTTGGCATTTCTGCAAATTTTCAACATCAAGCACGTCAAGAGACTCACTATTTACATCTTAAAACTTGCATGCCCATTGAAGAGCACGCACGGAGTATTCTCACACCTTTTGCCTTTAATGCTTTGCAGCAAGAACTGTTGCTGGCCATGCAATATGCTACATCCGAAATGGCCAATGGATCATATATTGTACGTCACTTCAAAAGGATGGATGGAGAACGGATTGTAATGTGGTTGGCAGAAGACGACCGGATACGCTGCTCATGCAAGGAATTTGAATCCTCAGGAATATTATGCAGACATGCTCTTCGTGTGTTTGTCATAAAGAATTACTTTCAGCTGCCTGACAAATACTATTTAAGTAGATGGCAACGAGAATGCTCTTTACTTGTCGATGACGATCACAATAATCAAAGTATTGATGGGGAATGGTTTCAAGAGTATCAGTCCTTAGCTGAAACTTTGTTTTCAGAATCCTCAATTACAAAGGAGCGATCTGACTTTGTTCGAAGAGAACTGACAAAAGAACTTACTAGGATTCTTGACGAGGTTAGAAATCTGCCTGACACTGATGGAGTCTGCATGAACATGACTGTTTCACCAACCAGTTAGTTTGAAGTTTCGGTTTGTATATATGTGATAATATGCTAGTTTGCAACCACTCTGCACTCATGATAATACAATGGAAAGAAGTTGCAAAGCAAAGAATGCCTGGACAGGAAGTAACAGAGGGAAAATGCCAAAACACTTTCAGCTTATTTGGAAATGGCTATTTTTCATGCACATTTGGGATATGATTTGTTGCTCATGTGCTGGTAGCTGTATTTCCTCTTGGATTAGTAATCGGGCTACAAAGGAAGTTGATAATGCCAAAGGATTTTACTGATGGGCATGTAGATTATTTTTGTTTATATCTTTTTTACTTCACCCTCTTGTCTAATACTTGAAACCGAAGTAGTTGCTCAATTCGGCTTTCATATTCAGTTAGCTAACCCACAAATGATTTTGCTTTAGTTTACAATGCCCTGGGCAATTTGCTTGGTTAGATAAAAGGTGAAAGTGAAGATTGCAATTAACTATGGAGAATCGCGATACTTTGTGAAAATGACTGACTTATACAGACTAACTTCTATGACAAAAACTGAATGAAGGCATCTACCCCGTTGAAGTCTCCGAAGTGCAAAAATTTAGTGGTGAAAATCTCTGGACAAGCTGTGTCGATGATGTTTTCAAATATCGATGGTTTAATTAGTTGGGAAACATCTATCTTTCATGGAAGTCTCAGAGAACTATTGGTTGTCTTTAATCTTTTGTTCTGATAAGTGGTACAATGTAATGTGAGCCACTTTTTCCATGTTGCTCCAATTGATGGTATGTATGTCATGAATACCTTGATTGGATGTCAAGGTCCGATTGAATTGCACTGATTTTTTTTCAACTTTTTGCAAGTTAAAAGTCACATTTTTTTAATTTTTGTCCTATTTAATTATATAGTTTATTATTTTTTTAAAAGGTTATTTTTAATATTTTTTGATAAATAAAATATTTAATTTCTTAAGAAGAAATTTTTATTAAAAATACTCAAAATAAATACTGTTATTATTATATATTTAAAAATAAAATAATTTATTCATAAGTTACTTTTAAAAAATTATTTTTATATAAGAATTTAAATAAACTATTTACCCGACCTGATCCTAATACAAGATAATGATAGGTTTGTATGTTAGATATTAACAATTTATCTTCTCTAATTTTATTTTATTTGTTTCGTACTTTATTTATATGTTATCTAACAAAGTGTTTAATAATGACGTAAAAACATAAAACATTTCTCGTGCTTTTAGCTGTCAAATATTTGGTCCACGCGACTCCTCAATCATGAATAAACACTGGACGGCTAATCACCAAAAGAAAAACAGTGGACGGCTAAATGTGTAGTTGTCTTGCCACAATCAATTGCCAGTTTTTTCAACAAAGTTACTGTTGTGTTATCCATTAAGAAATTTTTTCATCCATCAATCATACAGTACAAAATTTCTTTTTCCATAGTAATTTTTTATTATAAAATCTTTTTATATAGCATAATATATGAGTCCCATTTAAAATTTTATGAGGCGACAAGAAAAAAACACCCTCCCTTCACAGTGGATAATAGAATTTCTCTCGTTGTTAAGGTGACGGTTGTACTTATCCATACTATTCATTGAGCACTTTCATATTTGTCGTAACGTGCTGGCACATTTGTTTGTGTTTTTCAAAGTTGCATGGCCTCATCATCAAGCTAGGATCCTTGACCCTTCTAGATTTCTCTCATTTGAAGGGCTGCTAGAGGTTGTGTCATAATTTGACATGATTCGTTCAATTTGAATCCTCATGATATTTGGGGCAGAGATCTTGTCCCATGATATTTGGTCACAGATATTTGAATGAAAAAATTGATAAATAATGTTGTTTACTTTCTTAGCCACACGAATGGTAGAAAACTTTGTTGAGTGGCTCTTGTCTATACAGTTAACGTTGTATGTGACAAAAAGGGCAACATAATTTCTTATTACGGACTGATTAAATCTTTCAGTTTTCAAATGTACGTCCACCTTCAATTCCGATAGTGATATTTTTGGTGCACAACATGTAATGCTAGCCATGTTTCCTTTGCTTTTTCTTTGTGAATATTATGAGCCTGAAAATATGTGGTGACAGTTGCAATCATTGAGCTTTTAGCTTCATAGACATGGAAGCACGTGGAACATCCCTGTCAGATGTGTTTCTTACAATTCTATAATGGATTCATGACAGTAGAGACTATCAACTTAAGGCTGATTGGAGATTGTACATTTACTTTCATTGCTTAAATATGCAGGAGCCAGAAGAGGGTAAGTCACATGAGACAGAGTATAATAAGAAGATTATAAGAATGTTTAGTCCTAGGATTACAATTGTTAAAATTATTTGTATGGCTTCTGGGGAATTGACTTGGAGAACTTCAGCAATTGAACTACACGTTATGTAGGATTTTAATAAGAGATTTGATTTTTAACTTGATATTCGATTTTATTAACAAAAGAGTTTATGCCCATACTTCATAATAAAAGTAAAGTCGGTGAATGTATTATTGACACTTCAAAATCCAAAAGATTTTTACATGAGGGACATGTTGGAGATATAAAATAATTCTTCAATTTTTACCTCAATCCTTAAGCTTTTAAAAGAGTGCGTTGATCATTGACATTATGAAAATTTTATTGTCCGAAAAAAATTGCATAATTACTAATGAAATTTGAGTAAAAAAGTTATTACAGAAGAAAATTTTTTGGTTACAAGGAAATACTATAAAGTGTAGATACTCTGTGTAATATAATGTTGATGAAATGCCATCAGGTCTTTATTAGCTTGGTCTTCCACTTAGTAATAAGTGTTTTCTCCTCCGTATACCTTTAACACGGATGCCATATCTCTTTAGCCTGAACAGCATGGATATCAAATGGTGTGAAATTACCATTTTCCTTTTGCAGTTCCTACATTTGTGCACTAAAAGGAGTACACTGTAGTTATACTTATTAATAATAACTCAATTATTAGTTATCAAGATGCATTTACTGATTAATAGACTTAATTATTAGTTGTTTTTAGTTGATAATTGTCTGTTCATTAATTGAATTTATACCCCTCATTAACTAATAATTGAGTCATTATTAGCTAATGTGAAAATGGTGTACTCTAACATTTCGTTTTCTAAATACTTTCTGTTGGCCGAAAACACAAACGACAATATAACATGTCTATTCTAGTGAAAATGACTGTCATGTTCAAAAAAATTCAGAATTTACAGGCTGTAAAATGTAGGGAAATATTTTTTTTTAACCAATACTTAAATAATGTATATTAATGCGAATAGGAATAGGTATTAAGGTACACATATATTAAAATTTTAAAAAAAAAATTATTTATAATTATGTGATAGAGGTGTTTTATTTGATGATAACATGTAAAATAACATCGCTCTAAAAAATAAATCTATGTGTTGATAGAGTTGTATTATATGACTTCAGAATCTGACAAGAATAGACAAATAAAATCTGCATTAACTTCAGCAAACAACTTTTTAGTCAGAATAATTGAAACATATATTGCACTTATTTTCTTGATGTTATAATATCTGGACAATTGTAATTGTTAATATTTCTTTCCACAGTTCTGTACATTCTTGTCCTTTCCGGTATTTTCCTCCCATAACTTCGTTTTGTTCATCTGATTCTTCATCGGGCAAGTTCTGGTAGACACCCTCCTTCTGCTCTGTCTCACTATTTTCCCTTCTTTTCTGCCGTGCAGTTTTTGAGATACTGAACCATATTTTTCTTAATTAAGTTCATATTCAGTTCCACCATGTTATGATTATTCAAAGGGAAAAATAAGCTAGAAAGAAAAGGAGAGTGACATAGAAGCAGGACCACTGGACCAGTTCATAAAGATAAGATGTACTACACTAACTTAGAAACGACATGACAGAGTTTAACTTACTGAAAAGGAAAGGAGCTAGAGGGAAGGAATAGATTTACATGCAAATTAAAAAGGGACTAATTGAAGAGAGAGTCGATAAGGCTTAGTCATTTGAAAACAGACTCGAGCACTTTTATTCCTCGCCAGCTTTTATATAAGACCTAGTCTATTACACTGCAATAAGCTGTCTTTGAGCTTCAATTCTAATCTCCTCTTTCATCTTCCTTATGAACTCTTCAAACTTCCTGTTCAGTTCATCCGTATTTGCTAGTTCTTCGCTATCTGTTGTCATTGTTGTATCTTCTACTTCATCATCATCTTGTGTCACCATAGCCTCACTTTCTGTTCCTCCTTCTTTATCTTCTTCATCATCACTCCCTTCAATCTCCTCTTCTTCTGAAATGTAACCTTCATTCTCTCTTCCTTCGGTTTGAGTATACAAGGTGCTATCTTCTTCTTCTTGCAGTTCTTCTTCGGCTTCTGAAACTTCTTCATAGTGTTCTTCTTGAATTTTCACTTGATCAAGTGCTTGTTCTTCAACCACAAGAGGAACAACTGCCATGTCAGAAACGGGTGCCTTCATATTGGAAGCTTGAAACTCTATGTCATCATCAAAAGCTGATGACATGGGTGGTGAAGAGGCCATAAGTGAGTTCTTGGCAAGGAATGCGAGGATGCCATTGCATATGAGGAACACGTATTTGCTCTCAAGGGTGTGAGTGAACATGGACAGAAGGCACGTGGAGAAGTAGGCAACGAAGGACCGAGGGTAGTGTACGGAAAAGCCAGAAGAGCAACAAAGGAAGAAAGAAAGCACAGAAACTGAGAAAACAAACTGCAAGGTTCGTTTCAAGAACAGGAACTTGTTGAATAATATTGCTTTTGGAATCTGATCCTGGCTTTGATCCATCGAGGGTAAGGCTATCGGGAATTTGAGAGAGGAAGGAGAGGGAGATATGACCTCGGAATAAAATTATGAGTTTTTCTTGTATTGTTTGTGACTTTGTGTATTTACTTGTGTTTAGTGAATACTGAATTTTAAGGTCCGTTCTATTTATATTAAGCCTGAATCTACACTATTTTTCCTTCTTCTTTTTTCTTTTTTGGTAGAGGAATATATTTTAATTTCTTGGGTTGCTAAATAATTTATTGAAATGGCCTAATTTGTATGTATAGTACGGATACAAGGAAGATATCAACATGTGGAGCGTTGAAGACAAACCCTAATATTATATGTATTATATGGGGGGTTTAGCGTTAGCAGCTTGCAATAACATGACCAAATTAAAAGTGGCTATTCTCTGGAAGAAAGAATCAAACGTGAAGAGAGGTGACGTTGTCATTTAGAAAAGAAGTTAATTGAAGCTTCTAGCTGTCACCATTCCCTGCCACAAATACAAGTGCCCCTTGTACCATGGTAAAAGAAAGAAAAGATTTCATGTTCTTCCCCAATAAGGAGACTGTAGCTCAATAATTTGTGTGCATTGTGAAGATTGTGGGGCCAATGAGCCATTATTGTAATTGAGGGCCACCACAACTCCTGCATTAGTTCTTCTGTTATTACCGGTTTTTTTATGTTTATTATTTGCTTTTTCTATTAGTTTCCATATTTGAGAGTTCGATTAGAGAAGGGGAAATTAATGAAGAGATGTGGATTATTGAGGAAATTAGAAGGGATACTATAATAACTTGCATTTGCATATATTGTAATCCCTTTTTTTTTGTTTTGCAGTGGCATATAATATACTTGATAGCCTGAAGGACCAACAGATTTCAATTGCTTCGATGGGTAAAATGACCCAATTAACTTCACCAAAAAAATTCTGGCTTACATAAATGTAAAATCCAAATTTGTTAGATTGGAAAGACAATATATCATTTAAGTATTTATATAAGAATTAAACATAAATAAAAACTTAACTTCTGCTATAAATATCATTTGTTTATAAAAGATCATATTCATTGCCACGGGCTAAACTTAATAATGAAATAGTTGCTCCTAAATATTTGTTTGGCATAATCACCTACTTAGCGTACAAATTCATCCTCTGTCCAAAAGTTCAGTGAAAAACAAGCTATACGACTAATTGAGTAGTTTGGTATAGCAAGGTATTATCAACACAAAAATGTTTGTTAAAAAATTTGTTAAAAAAAATTGTATAGACTAATATTTTGGGTATTACTAGATTATTGATTTTTATAAACAAAAAGGAAGGAGAGAGAAAAAGAAAATAATAAATTATAATTGATGGATATAGTGATGCTTGTGTCAAAATTTTCCATGCATGTATATATCACTCCTCTTAATAGTGGTTTTTCATGGCTAAGCTTACCAAATTCCACTTCAACTAACTGCTATGAAATCAATTACTAGAATTAATTAATACTCACGTTAAAAATTTTTAAATTTTTATTAACTAATCAAACATTATGATCATTGCAGCAAAAAAATAAAATTTATGATGATTGTACCATGGCCGGTGTTAAAAAGTAGGTTATATTTTCTAACAAAAACATAAAAATTTAATCATTGGATCAAATAATTGGAACACCCATAATTTCGTATGTATAGAAAAATTCGGTCCATAATAGACTCAAGAATTCTGTTTAGACTTTAGAATTTTTGTTTAACTTTGTACAAATGTCCATTAAAAGAAGACGCTTGCACAAATGTCACAACTTCACAGACAGAAGAGAACTGGATCGATCATCTCCGCCAATACGCAAGTAGTATTTTATTCCGATGGATTGTCTAAGTTACGACCCCGTACCCATACAACAATTATTGAGGTATTTTGTGTAATAATAGACATATAGAAACTTGTAGATGGAGACTTTAATTATTTAATTAATATTTAATCACAAAATGCAGCTTCTCACAAAGTTTAGCAATACGTGTCCAATTTGTCCTTGAATCATGGCCGCTTCGGCCCCTCCCATTGGAAGCAACCAAAACCATGAAACCAAATATTTGAGCTTTCATCCTTGAATCATGCACAAGGATTGATTGTCCAACCCCATACTCTTCCTTGTCTCAAGCAATGCAATACAGTATTGAAACCATCAAGTAACATGTATCTTAAGTGACAAATTCATGTATGAAAATTTTCTTTACAGTTATGTGAATCTCTTTTCTTTTTCCTTTTTTTTTTTTTTTTTGACATAATGCCACCCTTTATTTCCCAAACTTGTATTGTTATATCGGTACACTAGTGTTTTAGACATCATTAAAGCACATGGAGAATCACATACAAATAATTGAATATTTCACTTGTATTATTAATGAATTTATATGTGAAAAAAAAATGAAGAATTATATATTAATAACGGTGATTTCAGTTATTTTAACTAATGAATTAAGTTAAATGATATCACATTATTACATTCACATTATTTATTCACTATAAATATAACTGAAATCCTGAATTATTTACACATTAATCTCCATATATCCAAAATAGTGTCTAAATCATAGGTGAAAAGAACATTTTTCTTCCCAAAATTACACAAACGATTACAAGAATGTCATTGAACCATAATATATTTATTTGTTTTTTCATATCTTGTGATGCGTGAGCAATGCTTTTTTCACTAGTTGTGACTTGTGAGGTTGTGGTGCCTGATCATTAATGTTTTGCAGCTGTGGCCTAACCTTAGTAGGGAAATTTAAGATTATGGACGCACGGGAATGCTTGTGCTTGAATATGATATGTGTTCTCATCCCTATCGACCACATGTAAAGTAGCCAAGAAACCAGTAATTGTCAACCACTTTTATTATTTACTTCCTTCCGACAAGTTTTCAATGACGGGGCAGCTCTACGTTTACAAGAACTAGCTAGCCACTTACAGTGCTTTCGGTGGAAACAGAACTGCCCCATTGCCAACAGGAATCACCATCATGCATCGCTCCCTACAAAAGGTGGTTCGAACTATGCAATGCAATGCAACTTTGCTGTATGTGGAAATGGAAACAGAACTATGTATGATAGATATATAAAACAATTACAAGCACACAAACATGTATACACATTATTCATTATGACATTATCAAATTAACATACACAATGAGGTACATATGGTCTCTTACTTCACTATTCATGTATCATACCACGGTCCGGTACAAAACTTGGGAACTTGTACATTTATTGCATGTACTATGTAGCATTAAGGCACTTCCAAAAAAAGAAACTCAATTTAATATTGATCCGGCCACAAGAATGCACCCATTGCAAAAGCCCTCTTCTCATCAAGGGTACCCTTGAAATTTAGACCATACTGCTTAAGAAGCAAGTCCACCTTCCACTCCTCCATACTCTCATAATCTGCTTTGGTGTAGCGTGGATAGTGAAGAGGCATTTGAAACCCTGAAGGGTAGTCATCAACCTCCTTTTGATTGTTTGCACAATGGGACAACCCCTTCAAGCCCTTTGTCTTGACCACCCCATGCTCTTCATTGGGGTACCCTACAACCTGCTTGCACTGCTCTTCTGTGTTGTCCATAGGGTACCCCAGAACATGGCAAGCTGAGTGGATAAGCCATCTAAGAGCCATCTCTATATATGCCTCTTTCTACGTTACTGTGAGAAATAGACACTGTAATTAGAGGCGGGAACTTTATCACTACTTTGTTTAAAGCAAATGTTGCGAAGATGGAACCAGTATATATAGAGGCAGGTGCACACAATAACATGTGGAAGACAAAAAACTGCGTAATTCAAGCTTTAATTAAGCATATTGAGAATCCCTTACGACATGTTTATGAATTTAGTATCTATATATTTTAAGTTAGGTTTTGAAATTTGGCTGTTGCTTGTGCTGAGAGTTATGTTTTTGGTGGCTTGGAGTGCCTTCATAGGCCAAGCCTTCCTTGGGGTGGTTATTAGTTTATTTTTCAATGCTGTATTCATATAAATGATTGAGTTGCGTGTATAAGCATTGAGGCGACATCCGTGACCCTTGACGTCATATATATCAATAATGTAAAATGGCTTTCTAATTACGATAAGAATTTTTTTTATTTTAATTCATGTTGCAAATGATGTGTCAAACATGGGACCGGTCATTGAACCGGTGAAGGTTTTAGTTCACGACGTACTGATCAAGCCATGATTGAAGAGTAGTTAAATTGGTGATAAGTATGTAAGATATATTAAATAATGCATATGATACTAATCAAATAAATTGTCAGACAAGTTACATCGATATAATTTTGAATATCAGTTACACCATTAAATAAATTTTTATTGGTGTAAATTTTTGCAAAATCTACCATTGAATTAGAAGTTTATTTACTTTATAGATCATATTTATAAAATTTTATATTAATGTAAAATATATATATGTGTGTGTATATATATATATATATATATATATATATATATATATATATATATAGGGAGCGTATCACATGTAAATCATGACCATTGAGTCAAGATTAAAATATAAAGTCACATTACTTTTTTAATTGATCATAGGTCTTTAAACAACTTTAAATCTTGACCATCCATATATAGTTATACGGCCCAGATTTATTCTTCTCACTCTCATAATAAATCACTACTCTCATGTGATATGTTCTATATATATATATATATATATTTGAAATATACATGAATAAGAATTATTTGATTACATTCTTATTGATATTTAATTTTTATAAAATTTAACACAAATGATCCTTATAATAAGTAATTGTAATTCAATTATTGAATTAATAAAAAAATATATTTTACATGGAGTTATCAGTGTAACTTAATTAGTTGATGATAGATAATAATGCAGACAAAAATAAAAAGATAGAATCTCAATTTCGATAATCCAAATCCAAAAAGATAGAATAAAAAGAAAATCCAATTAAAGATTACTAAAGTATAAAAAACGAATGAAATCAAATCAAATTCGATTAGTTTTTTTGAATAAAAAAATCGATTAGTTTTCACCAACACATTTTGAATCATACCATATACTTTAAAATTTGAATTAAATGAATCCCTAAAATCTCTCATTCACCTGTATTTAGTTAGGCTTGACAAATATTTGATCACCAATTTGATTTTTTACAAAAAAAAAAGAAACAGATTACAAATTGCATTTAATTCGTATATACTGTTAATGTAAAAAAAATTTACACAGATATCTAATTATATATTATCATATTAGCAAAAGAGAAATATTTTTTGAACATAATATGTATAGATATAGTATGAGATATAATATATTTATGTGAGTGTGGGTGAATATCAAGGTACATATATATCAAGATAAGTAATAGATTATATATTTATACAAAAGGATATTGTATTTGGATGTACATGTACTCGATTGGATGATAGTAAAAAACTAATTTACACTATTATTATATAGTAATTAAACTCAAATATAGCATTCAAATATAAAGTTTAAAATTAAACGATTTGCCATATATAAAATCTAAGATTAAACGAATCACTAAAATCTTTTTTTTTTTCCTTTTTTGAGATCAACGATTCCCTAAAATCTCTCAACTCTCATTCACCAATTTTTAGTTGGGCTTGATAAATATTAGATCACCGATTGGATTTTTTTTTTTTTTTTTAATGAAAACAGAGATTATAAATTAACACCCATTAGACAAGAAGAACAACAAATACCAAAACAAAGATCGTACAGGGAGTTCACGCAGCAATTTGGAAAGAGAATAACAAAGCAAGAAAAAAGGTATGACTTTCAAGTAATGATTTCTATAATTTTGTTCATTGATAATTCTTTTGTTTATATGCGTTGTGAATTATGCATCAGATTATTCTGTGTGTTTTTACGTGTTTAATAAATACGAATTTTGATGACAGCATGAGGAAGCTAAAATTTCATGAGAAGAAGCGTTTGAGGAATGTAAATTTTCTGCAGTGGAAGACAGAACGACTTAGTAGAGAGAACCTGATTATACGGCGCTACCATCTTACTGGACGTGATGATTACAAAAAGTGAGTATTATCCATAATGATATAAAATTATAATATTCATGATGTTTTGGCTTTTAAGTCTTAACTAACACACATGTTTTTTGTTATATATGATATGAATGGTGCAAATATGATTATTAGATATTCAAGTATATGCGGGATGATTAAAAAGTTAGTAAACATATTGAAGAAATTGGAGTCAAATGATATTTTTCGGATTGAGATGACTGACAAACTTTTGGAGAAGCTGTAAGTTCAATTTAATTCACTCCATATATATTCATGTAAATTTGCAAGCATATGATTCAGTTCATTTAGTTCTAAATCAGGACTTAAGCTTTTTTCCACATAATTTAATTTATTGTTTGAATTCATATACGTGCTCTTATTTTTATTGTAATTGACAGGTACAATATTGGCGTTATTCCATCCCGGCAAAGCATCACACTTGCTGAACGCGTAACAGCATCATCGTTCTGCAAGTGAGAAAAATGCTTTGATATATTTTGTATTTTAAGCTAAAACTTATTTACACGCTTGCTTAGGATGGACAAATGAGGACAAAAGAAGAAAAAATAATAATATTTTATCTTTTCAGACAATATAGTTAAGGTTATTTTAATGCTCAACAGACTTTCCATTGTTTCATTAGCTGCACTACTTGATTATAAATCGATTTGTTAGCCTTTTTTTTTGTATAAATTATTACTAAAATCCATAAAACAAGATGATCAATATGATGGAAAGATCTAACATGTGGACTTGATAATGCCTCCTTACCCCTACTTCTGTTATTGTTTTCCATAAAAATAATACTTTATTCATTTTGTTGTGGTCAACATTTATTCATGTATTCATCTATTTATTCATTTATTTTGAAATTATTGCACAGGCGAAGACTGTCAACTATATTGGTACGCTTAAAATTTGCTGAGCATTTGAAAGAAGCGGTCACATACATTGAGCAAGGCCATATACGAGTTGGTCCAGAGACAATCACAGACCCCGCTTATCATGTAACCAGAAATATGGAAGATTTCATTACATGGGTGGATTCCTCCAAGATAAAGAGAAAAGTGTTGCAGTACAATAACAAATTGGATGACTATGATCTAATGAATTGATTAAAGAACTTCAAAGAGCACAACACTCTTTCCCTGTTCTTTTTTTATTCATAAGCTTTTATATATATTATTGTGGATGTAGATGAAGTATTTCAGACATGCTGGGTTTATCAATTCAGAATTTTAGTACTTTTTATCAAATCCCTTTAGATAATAACAATCTTGTTGAATGTTGATATTGTGTAGTTTTTTTTCCTTTTTTTTTTTTTGACCGGTAACCCTGAAGGGTAAGCGTCCTTGCGGTTGTTTGCACATTGGGACAGGCCCTTCAAGTCCTTGTGATTGTTAATGAAACGCACCTCTCACCTTCTGTCCATGCATGGGTTTTGCCTTTCTTCTTCAGAGTACAGGAGCCTCCCTCTTTTTATCTGGGCTTTTTTCTCCTCTGATTCCCTTTGCTTGCAAAGAAGCCATTTACTCTATAATTGTAAAGTTGAGCATGTTGCTAAAATGGTAGTATTTCTCTTTTTCTTAAAAACAAAAATTATGGGACTTGGGCTTTGGGCTGCATTTCTTTTCCTGGTTGGCCCTTACTTTTTTACCCTTTTTTTTTTAGAAGTTTTCATCACGGCATTGAGTCAATCCTAAACTAAATGGCTTCTAGCCCAGCGAACAGCACATTTTTTTACCTTTGCAAAAAGAAAACAATTATAATTAAAAACAAATAAGATTTATGCACAATTCTAGTGCTTAAAATATAGGTTTAATTAATCAACATATTCCTATAGTTTCACTTAATTTTTAATTAAATCCCTATAATTTAAAAATTTATAATCAAGTCCTTATATTATATAAAAATTTTTAATTAGGATACAAATTTTTAATCAAATCCTTGTCTATATTAACTATAACAAAAACATGAAAATTAACAAAATATTCATAGAATGTTTCTTAATTTCATCACCCCAACCACCCCCACATGTTACCATGTGCAAAATAGAATCGAGCTCCTTCCCCCCTTCAAATTGTTGCCCATCATCTCTATCACCTCTCTCTCTCTCTCTCTCTCTCTCTCTCCTTTTTTTGAACCAAAACTATAGCATCTAACCAAAACACCATGAATTTTCAACTTCCATAGAAAATTCCCAAAACCTCACACTCCCCCCTGTTTTCCTAATAAAAACAACGTCAACCTTTTTCTTCAACCTTCATAACCTTCTTCTTCAATCTCACCTTCATCCTTCAATTTTTTTGAAGTCCACTGCAAACTACTGCGTCCTCAGCCCTTAACCCTCAACCACCACCACTATTTTGCCGCAAGCCTACAACACAATCCTAAGCTAAAGCTAGTTGTGAACCACCATCCAACGCCCACAGCTCTAGTAGGATGTACAGTAGTGATTCTAACTCAAAACAATAATATTTTTTTAAAAGAAAAAAAATTATGCTTGATTGCTTGTTTGGAGTTTGGTTTGTGAGTTGGGGATGGGTTTTGTTGTTTAATTTGGAATTGATTTTTTAGCTTGTGAGTGCTAGAGGAGTTGGGGTGTAAAGAGAAGAGAGAGTATAAATTTTAGGGTGAATAAAGGGTAATTGATCTATGAGTGCACAATCACAATCTGAACCTTTAGATAAGTAATATGTGGTGCATCATATTGGAGATAATACATTATAAAATGTGCCCTATGCCATCAATCATTTTTGTAAAGTTAGATAACTTCAGGAATTTGATTACAAATTTTTAAACTATGGAAACTTAATTGAAAATTAAGTAAAACTATAAGGATCTAAAAAATAATTAAACCTAAAATATATGAATACCACAAACACTAGTTTATTTTAGTATCAACACAAGTAATATAGAATTGCTTCATTAATTTCTCCTATTACACGCATGTGGCAGAATTAAGAAATTTAAACCAGAGTACTTTACTGCTATCATATGGGTATCACAACAATAAAAGCATTCCTTACATCATAGCTAAAAGTACTGTTAGCTGAAAAAACATGCATGGTTGACTCTCTACTCCGCCAACGATATTAAGCTTTCCATAAATCTGGTTACGCTTATACCTGGACTGGTGACAGTTTCTGGGCCAATTCGGATATGCCCATACCGAATCAGTCTCACAGCTTGCTTCATGGTGTTGGCCAATTTCAGTTTCATGACCATAGTTGAAAGCCTCCTTCTATTTATTATAAAAACATTACAAGTGGTTATAATATACAGGGAAAAAAATTAGTATATCTAACTATCATACAATTGACTATATACAGACACACACCCCCGTCTGCACTTACTTGCAGATGGAAGAGACATTCATATTCTGGGCCTGTGTGAAGCTCTTGTTTCTAATGTAGCCTGCATCATAACTGTACTAGAAACATAATTATAAACCCAGCATGATCAAATATTAGATTACAGAGACCAAGAAGAACAGTCCTACTTACAGCCTGTTCAAGAGTTTCTCCGTCATGTCGACTCTAAATGGGTCGGTTGCATCAAGTTTTGTCAGTATGTTTGTTAATCGGTGGACATAGCCACACACGGTCGAATACCTGTTTCACCAAATAAATAGAACACAGGTTATAACATATACTCAGAACAATACTAATGCTGTAGAAGATTTGTATAAATAATTACTCTTATTTTCAGTACATAAGAGATCATAAGAAAAACCCCTAGCAAAATATAGACATCTATCGGATCACAACATTCCACATCCAAGAGGTCACAAGTTACACCAACAAATCAAAGCTTCACACCAAATAAATAGAACACAGGCTTATGACGTATAGTCGGAACAATACTAATACTAATACTATGTATGTATAGAAGATTTGTATAAATTACTCTTTGTAGTCGTCTCGTCCAAGGAGATAGCGCTTCGCGATTTGCTTCTCCCTACGGTTACGACGAACAGCCCAATGAAGATTGAGAGAAGAACTTGCAAGATTCTGCATGCATTAAATATATGATACAGCCATATAATTAATTGTATATGCAAATGATTTTCAATATTGAAGAGCAAGTGAATGCGTAGATTAAACAAGCTCTTAGTGAAAATATACTTACACACTAGCAAATCAAGCAATGATGAAAATGAACATGATATAATTACGCTAGCAAATCACCATTGGTATAAATAAAAGAAAACTATAGCAATGTAACAAAGAGGAGGCCCGATTCTTACCCATTCACAGCTTGTTTGAGACGTTTGAGAGGCGTTTCTTGTTCCTCTTGTTCTTCTTGCTCTTGCTCTTCTTCTTTTTCTTCATATTCTTCTCCATTCTTTTCCAGACTTTGCTTGCATTTGCAGTCGCGGCGCGGGTGTCACCTTCCATGTTTTTTCTCCAAGTTTCTTTCGCAGTATAGCCCCAGTGAAGAAAAGCACGCTCACAAACTATATCATAGGAGAAATGTTTTAGCCAGCTGTCATGACAAAAAGGCAAAAAATTTAAAATAATAATAATAATAATAAAGAATTCGAGTCTAACGAACTTTTATAAAAAAGATGAAACGCCAGCTTAAAAAAAAAAAGGAAAAAAGAAAAAAAAAAAAGGATCACAAGCTGCATCTTATTTAAAAGAACTACATTGCGTAGCGTATATGAAAAATCTGTTATAGAACATAATAAAAACCTTAATTATTAAGAATTACAAAATTTATTTAAAAAACATTATAATTAAATTTTATTTTTTAATTATTTTTGAAAAATAATATATGATTTTTAATGAAACTTCTTGAAACGAGCGCAAACCGGCAAAAAAAAAATTAATAGATGAAAATTTTAGTTATATAAGACCACAGAAATATAAAGTGATTGTTCCAATGATGAACGGTGCACTAAGCACGAATTGCTTTAAAAGGAGCATGTTCAATTTGATGCATGTCCCCCAATTATGACATGAAATTTAAAAGCAATAAATTAAACTATGAAAGGAGAAACTTCCTGATTTTGAACTACCAGTGTATTTGGTTGGAAGGAAATAGGGTGGAAGGAAAGGGATTTGGGTTGTTTGGTGGAGGTGAAAAAGGGTGAAGAAGATTTTGAATACTGTATTTTTTTTTGAGGTGAAAAATGAACTGACTCATATGCTTGTAAGTATACATGAATTGGGTGAATTGAAAAAATGAAATTACAGCTGATCCAGTTTCTTCAATATGCTCTAATTAGCAGACACTTAAATATCTGTTCATATTTGCAAAATAAGTGTATTAGCTAAAAGACAAGACAACATAAATGTATTATCTTTATGGACAATACTCACTTCTTGTAATCATCACGTTGAGTAAATTTACCTTCACAACCTTCTCCATGAAATTTTAGCCTCCTCATGTTGTCACCAGAATTCATACTTATAAACACGTTACACGTAGAAACACACACAGAATGATCTGATTCTCACTGCACAAAGCTTGGGGGAGCAACGACAAAACGATAATTTGAGATTGTTAATTACCACAATAAAGAAGTTGTGTAGTTATTAATAATTTTTACAATCATATAACTAAAGGAGAGATCTGTATTCATAAAGAAATTATTTTTTTGTTTTTAATATTGGATAATATTGCCAGACCTATGATTTATTAAGCAATGGGATGTTTGATATGTGGGGTAAAAAGGGGCAAAGACTCATATACCAAACATGTACCGATAATTCAGATAATAAAAAGAAAACCTATAGTTCAAGCGGGGGAAAGAGTTATAAATGCCCTTAATTTAAGCCAGCAATAGAGCCCGTCCAAATGTTTGTCATGCTAGTCAAATTAAAAAGAAAAATTATATTACAATATCTATAAAATTGTTTGATATTTTTGTGGAATTCCTATGTTCCAAAAGATGAACGGTTTCATTAAGAGTTCCATGGTGATGCTCTCAAACAAACTAGATTAACATTTGAATGTTAACCCTCCATATCTATTCATGGGAGACGATCTCAGAGAATGATATATTAATATTTGAATGGTCACTCTCCATTGTGCATGAGTATCATGTCCATGCTCAGCCAGCACCAAATCATTCCCATAAAGATCCTAACTAATTGTTATAGGCCTGAAGCTAGGTAGCTAAATGTAGGCACGTAGCGTGTGATGTGAGTGTTTGTTGCATTGCCTTCGCCTTTCATGCCACTGCGCTAGAGTGGACGTTGTTGTTGGGGGAGGTAATTTTGCTTTTGCTTGCCTTTGTTTTACGTTCATAGACAAAAATCAACTCTATTTTTCTGTCCCCTGTATTATATGGCTCTACATCATTATTGAATTACGGATTTCTTTCCCCAAAAAATTTGGAATTTCTAGCAATACTGCAAGAAAATGTAGTTAAACTTTAAAAGAAAAATAGCTCAAAGTGAATCACAATATTGTAGGAGATTCAAATCTATCAATACTTTCTTCGTAATTAGTTTTTTTAAATTTGAAAATGTCAGAAAAAATAAATAGAAAAATGTCTGAAAATCATCAGGTTTCCTTTTTTTCTTTTTTATTCGATCGATCATTCGATATTTATCTAGATTTAGTAATAAGCTCAACTAAATGGCCGTGAATAAGAAATTTTAAGAACTGGTGCAATTTTAAAATTCATGTTGATTATACCATGATCCTTACATAGAGTAGAAAGGTAAAGTACAAGGTAAAATATTTGGAAATGCTTCACAGGTATGTTTTTTGTTGTTGTTGTGTTTTTTTTTTTTTTTTTTGGGGGGGGTTTTTTTTGTTTGGGGGGTATATATAGAAGCAAGTGCACACAAGAACCCGCGCGTGAAAGATATTAAAAATAAAAAGAAAAAACTGCGTAATACAAGCGTTAATTAACCAACAGAATCCCTTACGACATGTCCAAGGGAGTATCTATATATTTTGTGATTAATTTTAACATATAATTAATGTAAATAGTTTTATATTATTATTCTATTATATGCCGTTCAATATAATTATTGATATATTGATACATAATGAAATAATTATGTAAATGCATCAAAATTTAATTTTTTATGTTTTATGTAAGGTCTTGAAATTTGGTTGTTGCTTGCGCTGAGAGTCATCTCATGGTGGCTCGGAGTCCATTGATGCTGGGCGCCATATTCTTGGAGTGGTTGTTAGTTTCTTTTTCAATTCTATATTCACATAAATGATTGAGTAGCGTGCATGGCCATTGAGGTTACGCCCAAGACCCTTGCCGATATATTACATCAATATCGCTAATTGACTTTCTAACTATGAGAAGAACCATTTATTCTAATTTGTGTTACAAACTTATGGTTTATGTAGGTCCCCATTTTTTTCCTAACGTTCACAAAGAGTATGTAACTTTTTTAATGAGTATTGTTGTTTGGACATACTTTTATGTACTTCAATCAACTCATAGTAATTTATATATAAATAAGTGAAAAATTTATCTCTATAATTAGAAATTTTGATCAATATAATAATAAAATAAAAATAATATTACTCAATTCTCCAATTATATACGTAAATTATCTATTTATTATATCTTTTTTTTTTCATAGCCCACCAGGGATCAATACCTCTTTGAGGGTATTTGGTAGACAAAATATTTTTATATTCTTGGGAATAGATTTCTAGCCCAGGCATGACGTTTTAGAGTGTTTAGCAGAAAAATTACTAAAAATGAATATTGTTGTGTTTGTTTAACAATGAGATTCTTGGCAATATTATATATTTTCCTCAAAATAATCTTGACAAAATAGCGATAGTGATAGAGGTTCAACAACAATCAGCAGTGGTCCTTCAACAGGCAACGGAGGTCCAATGACCTCTACGAAGTCCGTCAACATTCGATGTTGGTCTTGCGATCATCGGCAGAGGTCCAACGATCGATATTGGTGGTCTGGTGGCTGATGTTGGTGGTTCACAGCCGCCGACAACAATCCAATGGCTGACAATGATAATCACACTGATGGTCTAGCGACATCAATGACAAATCGGTGGTGGTAGTGGTTAATAATGAGGATAATTTTGTCTTTTTACTTTTACAAAAATATTCCCTTCCCATAAGAATCTAACATTCTCATGGGGGAGGTGAGAATGAAAATGGGTTTCATTCTCGACAATGCAATTTACCGAGTAATATTTTTTTAAAATCACATACCAAACATCAGAATCTTACATTTGTATGGTAACATTCCTAGGAAAGTAAAAACATTCCGTCTACCAAACGCTCCCCTAAATTCTCATGCTAAGAAGCAACCTATTGGTGATTATTTTATTAAGCAAAAGTTGGGAAGAAGATAGTCTAACCCTTGAAGAATAAATTCATGCATTAAAAATTAAGGTAAGGACTAATGTTATTTGTATTCATTTTGACGACTCATTATGGACTCACAATGAGAAAGAAAAATATAAGGCAGTAGATCCACCACTTTTTACTTTTTCAACACTTATCATTCTATATCTTTCTTTTTCATTGTGAGTCCAAAATAAGTCTAGAGATACCAAAGGGGCAGGGTGAGGGTAGGGAATAATCCCTTACTCTTTGCCTTTTGCCTCCAGAGTTCCCCCATCCCTATCCCCATTCTCATTCCCTGCAGTCGTAAAAAATTCCCCCCATCCCCATTCCATGAGAATCCCTGCCACTTACGGGGATCTGCGGAGAGCCCAAAAAAATATTTAAAAATTCAAGAAAACTTCTCTGAGCAATTTAATTAGTTAGAAAATTTGAAAAAAATTAGAAATAATAAAACAAAGTTAATCCAAGTTTTAGACTTATAGTTTTATATCATTACCACCAAAATTCCAAATTTAAAATCAAGCCACGATCATCACACAAATACCAAAATAAATAACAATGAAATAAGAAAGTTCAATAACATTAAACATCATCAACAAAATACTAAATGTCTTTATAATTGTCATGCTTGAGCTTGAGTTCTACTGCCACTTGCCTACAAAAAGAAATACATAAATTAATCTTCAGGGTGGATATCTCCGTGAGATAAGGAGCATAATTCCTATCTTCAGCTCCATAGTCACTGCAGGATCTTTGCCCCTATCCCCTTTTCCGCAGTGGAGGATTCCCCACATTTGTATCACTATTGCTATTCTTAAACGAATCTCCAAAATGAGTAAAAATAATATTTTTCTTAAGGGAAACTTATCATGTTGGCTTGGTTAGATGCCTCCACATTTTAGTCTAAATTTTTAGTTATTAAATTTTGAGAAGTTTTATAATTTTTCTAAAATCACATGTAAAATATTAATAGAGATTAGATCTAGCAGAAGATACTAATCCTTGACAATGTAATGAATTATGATTCAAATTCTAATTGAGATAGGTGCTCATATTTAGTTTGGTTTGTAATTTTTCTTAGAAACCAAACTTAATTCGATTTAAACTTTATTTGAAGGTTAAACTGAGTGGATTGAATTTAATTTTAGTTCCATTAAAATTTTACCTTTAATACTTTACCATTCTTCTTAATCTATGTAAAGATGATATAGTAAATATGAATTTTAAGTACACCAATTCCTAAATCCCTTTTTTTTAGCTGAATTCCTAAATACTTTCAGTTAGGCTTATTATCTAAATCTAGATTCTTTTTATAAGTATATCAGATAATATTTATTATCTAAATATAATATCTTTAAATTATTTAATTATCTGGTGTTAATAAACAACAAATATAATGAATATAATATGATAAAAATTGAAATTTCAATAATTTAATATTTTTTTAAAAGAATATTTTGATAGCTTAGAGCTGTAAATTCTGATCGGTTGAAAAAAAAAGTAATTAAGGAGAATTTCTTAGAAAAGTTTTTTTGTTTTACTGACGTTGAGATTAAAAATTATTCCTACAGGATATTTTTGGGTGAAGGGGGTGAGAGTCGAACACGAAACATCTCAGACTTAAATGAGATAGGCAGAAAATAATTATTAGGCTATAGGCTCAATCACTTAGAAAGATAATTTTTTAATTAAATTAAATTATTAAATTGTGTAATGTTTATAAATCTTAAATATTATTATAAATATAAAGTCATAAAATTAAAATTAAATATGATATTTAAGATATGTAAGTTGCTTTTTTCAAAAAAAAAAAAAGTAAGTATAAGAATAATACATGACTTGAGATAAATTAATATTAGATATTAAATATAAAAATATGGATAATAATATTAGATATTAGATATAAATTAATAATTAGTTAGTGATAGAGAAATAATACAGACAGAAATAAAAAGATAGGACCTCACTTCAGATAGTCTAAATCCAGAAAAATAAATAAAAACAACACAACACTAATTAAAGATTAATAAAGTATAAATAATAAATGAAATGAAATCAAATTCGATTAGTTTTCACCAACACATTTCGAATCATACCATAAACTTTAAAATTTGAATTAAATGAATCCCTAAAATCTCGTTCACCAATATTTAGATAGGCTTGATAAATATTTGATCTACAATTTGATTTTTTCAAAAAAGAAATAGATTATAAATTAGCATTGAGGTTTTAGATTTAAATCTCATTGCTACCAATATACCAAAAGTTAAATGAATCCCTGGATATAAACCATAAAATTAAACGAATCCCTAAAATCTCTCACTCACCAATTTTTAGTTAGGCTTGATAAATATTAGATCACCGATTGGATTCTTTTTTTTTAAATGAAAACAGGGATTATAAATGAAACACCCAATAGACAAGAAGAAGAACAAATACCAAAACAAAGATCAAACACAGAGTTCAAGCAGCAATTTGGAAAGAGAATAACAAAGCAAGAAAAAAGGTATGACTTTCAAGTAACGATCTCTATAATTTTGTTCATTGATAATTCTTTTGCTTATATGCGCTGTGAATTATGCATCAGATTATTCTGTGTGTTTTTACGTGTTTAACAAGTACGAATTTTGATGACAGTATGAGGAAGCTAAACTTTCATGAGATAAAGCTTTTGCAGAAGGTAAATTTGCTGAAGACAGTAGGATATAGTAGAAAGAACCTGATTATATGTCGCTACCGTCTTACTGGATGTGATGATTACAAAGAGTGAGTATTATCCATAATGATACATACAATGTTTTGGCTCTTAAGTTTCAACTAACACACTTGTTTTATGTTATATATGGATGATGCAAATATGAATAGATATTCAATTATATGCGGGTTACTTAAAAAGTTAGTAAACATATTGAAGAAATTGGAGCTGAATGATCCTTTTCGGATTGAGATGACTGATAAACTTCTGGAGAAGCTGTAAGTTCATTTTAATTCACTCCATTCATGTAAATTGGCAAGCATATGATTCATTGCCGTTGAATTTTATATCATGATTGGGGATGTGGATCAAATAGCATGTTCCCTTTGACACAATGCATGTTTGGTGAAACGATCCCATTCTGTTTTGGTCTTTTATGATTATTCGATTTTCTATTTTCCGTTGTGCTCATTTGAACGAGTTTCTTAAAAACTATATATTATTTTACAAAAACTAGATTAAAAAGAAATTTTTAATTTAAATTTAGATATAATATTAAAAAAATTAAATTTTTAAATAAGTATTTTATTATGTAAGCCATTCAATGTAGTTTTTCGAAAGAAAAAAAAAAGGATATAATTTTTGAAAAACCACATATAATTTGGATAAGAACTTTTTCTCTTAATAATATATATTTTACTAATCAATATGATATAGCATTTGCCTGCACTCATTTTTCGTTGTAATTGACAGGTACAAATAGTGGCATTATTCCAAGCCGGCAAAGCATAACACTTCTAAACGCGTAACAGCATCATCGTTCTGTAAGTAAGAAAAAAGCTTTGATATATTTGTTATTTTAAATTAAAATTTATTTATTAAGTTTTCCATGTTTGCTGAGGATGGACAGATGAGGACAAAAGAAGGAAAAACTTACTATATCTTTTGAGACATCAGCATGAGCAAAATAAGAGTTTCCATTGTTTCATGAACTGCATTACTTGAATATAAGTCGATGTGTTTTTTTTTTCTTTTTTGGAATAAATTATTTACTCAAATCCACAAAACAAGATGATCAATATAATAGAAATAGGGATGGCAATTGGGATCCATAGATAGAGATATTTATAAGAATATCTATAGATGGGGATCTAAACATGGGAATTTTTTCCTTGTAAAGATGGAGATGGATGTAAAATCTTCCTGTAGTGACTTTGGGATGAGATTATGCCCCCTATCCTGAGGGTGTATTGATAATTTCATATATAAATTAATATTATTATACTTTTAATACAAAATAAAGAAAACACAATCCAACTTAGTTATTTTCTAAGAGTTGGACATATTTGTTATTATTGTTTATTATGGTGTTCTTATGATAGATTGATAGTTGTGACATGATTTAAAATTTGAAAATTTGGTAGTAATGTTCTAAAACTATGAGTTTAAGACTTGGATCAATTTTTATTATTATTTTCAAGTTTTATTCTTTTAAAAAAATTCAAGCAATTATAATTGCTTTAACAAATTTTCTTAATTTTTTTAAACTTTTTTTGGGGATCTCATGATACTCGTGGAGGGTGGGGCTCCGTAGAAAATGGGGATCATGGGAACTCTAGAAACATGGGGCAAGGAGTGGAGGACTACACCCTGCCCCGCCTCATTGCTATCCCTAGATAGAAAGATCTAACATGTAGACTTGATAAATGATAATGCCTCCTTAGGCTTGATTTGGTATTATTGTGATTTTTTGAGAGCGGCTGAGCTCCCTGATATTTCTAAAAGTTGTTTTTAAAAAATCATAATATCACCATTTGGTAAAATAATGTAAAAATTATTTTTAATAAGTAGAAGTCTACAAGAGTAGTATTTAGTAAAGTTACTTTTAAAATCTAAAATAACCATAATGAATAAATATTAATGAGAGTAATTTCTACTTTTAGAGAGTAAAATTGTAAATTAGAACTCCTAATTAATAAAAGGATAAAATTGGATTTTTATTAAAATTTAAGGTTATATTAATTTTTTAAATTTTAGATAATATAAGTCAACTCTAAAAAATGCCCTATGAAGACTTCTAAAAGCACTCCTGGCTCTCAAAAACCAGTAGTAAAAGTACCTTAATTTTTTAGTTTATCAAATAGAAAAAATTGACTTATACTTTTCATAAATCAAAGCATCCTTTCAGATAGCACTACCAAATTAAATCTTATCCTACTTTTGTTATTGTCTTCCCCAAAAATACTAAATAAATGTCCCCTGTATTACACCTAATTCTGCTCTTGTTTTTCTAACTATATAAACAAGTCATGCAATATGCTATTTGAAATTTAAGTGAATCTATTTTGTTACTAGCATACCACTAATTTATTCATTTATTTTTGGTCAACATTTATTCATTTATTGATCTATTTATTCATTTATTTTAAAATTATTACACGGGCGAAGACTATCAACTATATTGGTACGCTTAAAATTTGCTGAGAATTTGAAACAAGCTGTCACATACATTGAGCAAAGCCGCATACGAGTTGGTCTAGAGACAGTCACCAACCCCGCTTGTCAAGTAGACAGAGATATGACAGATTTCATTGCATGGGTGGATTCCTCCAAGATAAAGAGAAAAATAGTGCCGTACAGTAACAAATTGGATGACTATGATCTAATGAATTGATTAAACTTAAAGAACGGCAAAGATCAGAACACTATTTCTTTCCCTTTTCTTTTTTTTTTAAAATTGATTTTTGGTATCAATATAATCACTAATATTCGGATCTATTATCAGGAATTTAACTAATTCGATCTGACTTGATGGAGGTCCCCGATCAAGGCAACTGTCACATTGATCAATCTTATGTTGGTTTTTTTTGTTTTTTAATTATTCATAAGATTTTATATTACTAATGTTGATGTAGATGAAGCATTTTAGACGTGTTGGATTTTTCAATCGAAAATTTTAATACTTTTTTATTTACCCCTTTAGATAATAACTGTTTTTTGTTGATATTGTGTTTTATTTTATTTTTTTAATCGCAAACCCGTAGGAGGTTGAGGCAGGTGGGCCTTCAGCACCCAATTTTATGAAAGTGGATCCAATGACCCAAAAAAAAAAAAGAAGGTGGATCCGTCCATTATCATTTTTTTTTTGTCGTGATCCGTCCCTTGTCCTTAGCAAACGTTGATGCTACAAATTTGATCAATCAATTCGGACCCGAAAAAAAAAAATTATCAATCAATCATATTTGTTGCAGTCTGAAAAAAGAAAAGAAAAGAAAAGAAAATCATATTTGTCGTAGGTAACCCAATATTGGCAAAGAAGAATATAATACATATTTTATGAGGAAAAAAGTCTTTTAGTTAAAGGAGTATATATTATGTTTTTGATTTATTTATATGTAGTTGAAATCCACTATAAGTTCAGGCTAATATGAATGATGGTTGCTGTGGTTGCTTTTCTTCTCATACCGCCATTTCCTTTTATATTTGGACCATGACCATGGGTCTCTTTGACTAGGCTTGCTCGTCTTTATCTTCAAGTTCACGCTTGACTCTGCCTACCTTTATTTCGTGAGCTAGTGCTACCCAGAAAATGATAAGGTTAAGGAGTTCAAATTTATCGGTAAATAATGCGACAAAAAAAAAAGAATAAGATGACTTGATCCAAAATTAATAAGGACTAAATTGAAATAATAAATAACTTAAAGATACAAAAAATAAATATAAACATATCAATAATCAATCCCACAGAAATAGCTTCCATTATCTCATGCCTCAAATACTCATTGGAAGTTTCATGATCTGGCCTCTTCCATTAATCTTTTAATCTTCTTCGTCGCTCCTCCTCTTCTTCCGAGAGTCACAGTCACATTGAATCTTATGCAATACACACGCTGACCTAACCCTTGCGCTGTTCATCTTGTGGATGGAAATCAAGTTGTTGTTGACAATAACTAATAGTTATACCAACCTTACACCTTATCTTGTTTCATATCCTTTCGTGGCCTGAATGTTGAGTAAAAGGACTCCAACCGTGTGGAGCCCACCACTTAACATTGTTAATATCCTTTCTTGCTTGATTCCTCAAAATGCGTATGAGTAATTCACCTACTCATGTACATTGGAATTTTATATTTGTACAATCTTTATAAGAGTTTAATTATAATTAATTTTATACACATATTTTAATTTTATTTTCTCATTTCAAGGGTTGATGTAATTGGTAAGGACTGGAGTTGTATCCCACAAGAATAAGCGATCTTGTAAGTATTTTGTAAGTGCTCTTTCAATCCAAGAGTTGTTTCTTGATTTTGGTAGAATGATCGGATGCCGAACTCAACCTAAGTTTTTTATGTATAAAAAAAGATATCTTTAGAATAAAAATATTAGTATTTTAACTTTTAATTTAATTTTATAGATTTTTAATATTTTATATTGTAATTATATATTTTTTTATTTCTCAAAGTATCCCCTCACCCGATATGTAAGAGATTAATCTCTCAATATACGATCAAATACCTAAGCAGCGACCTCTTTTAATGGTGTCTATTCCATATATATGAATTCTGAAATCAAACACAAAATCTTATGCTTAAGAGACTTGAATCCCTTCTGCTTAGATCAATACTTTATTGATAATGTAATTATATTTTTAATATCATATTTGAGATATTAAATATTCAACAATGAATAATAATAGTTCTCAGGAAAAAAATGAATAAAAATAACTATTTCATATTGTAAAAATATATTAAAATTTTTCTTATATACAAAAATAAAAATGCAAGAATTACAATATAAAAGAGATAAATAAATAGAAAAAGTAGAAGAGATAATTTATTAATATAGAAAATTTTTAGAAAAAAGAAATCCAAAAGAATTATTATTAAAGATTTAAGCTAACAAGGTTTGCTACTGTTAATAAGGAACAAATTTGTGTTCCAAAAGAATGTGAGTTTGATTTCCATAAGTGATCTTGCAAGTTTCCTAAAAGTTTTCTTTGAACTCGAGGACAGCGCTTTGACCTTGATAGAATGATTATGCTAAATATACCAAAACTTAAAAAAATTAATTAAAGATTTAATATTAAAAACTAATACAAATTGTTATCAAATATTCATCTTATGATTTGATCTCAATCTAAAAAATAAATACAAATTTATATAAGGATAAGATAATCAATTGAAGAGAAATAAGGATGATAAATATCAGGTGGTCAAGAAGGATGATGCAATCCATGTGTTTTCCCCTTTTTGAGAAAACAGGTGTTTTGCAATGTATAGTGGAATAAAGTATGCGATTCTGTGCATTTTAAGAAATTTGATAGGAATTTTTGTGGTTTGGTTTAAATCGATTTTTTAAAAACTGAAATTGAAATTTAATCTAGTATAATCATTTGTTTAAAAGAAAACTTTAAATTAATTTTTTTGTAGATTTAATTTCCATGTATTATTAATGTATAAAAAATTTACATAAATATTTAATTATTTATAATCATATTAATAAAAATATTTAATTCAATAATCTATTATTTTATTTTTATTTTTGTTCAATTCAGATTAAATTTTATTATAGATTTTCCATTTGTGAAAACAAAATGCTCTAAACATAACATCGTAATGAGATTCTCAAAATACTAATTTTAAAGGTAATTTTAAATAAATTTAATTTAAATATATTAACAGTATAAAATAATTTTATATTATCAATTAATAAAAATATTAAAAAATATTAATTCATATAAATAATCATTCATCATAATAAGGAATTCACCATAATTTTTTATTTTATAACATTTTTATTGATTGATAATATAAAATTATTTTATACTATCATTGTATCATAATTAAATCTATTTTAAATTTGAGTCTAATTTTAATATATTAATAGTATAAAAAAATTATATTATTTTTTAATAATAAATTATTATAAATATATTTGACTTTCATATTTATTATTTATAAAAATAATTTAATTAAAGAGTTTAATTAGTATATATTGATAGTATAAAATAGTTTTACACTATTAATCAATAAAAATAAGAGAAAGTGAAAAATTACGGTGGGTCTCTCATTATAATGGGTGATTATTTATATGAATTGATATTTTTTACCATTTTTATTAGTAAATAATATAAAATTATTTTATATTATTAATATATGTAAATTAAATTCTTAATTAAATGACATAATAAAATAGTTATAATAAAATTAAGAATTTAATTTGAATATACTGTCAGTGTAAAACTTTTTTATACAGACATCCAATCATATATTACCATATCAGCAAAAATTTTTGATATAATCATCCACTACTTGAATGATCATACAAATAAAAGATTTTAATTGAATAATAATATAAAATTATTTTAAACTATCAATACACCTCAATTAAACTCTAAAATTAAATCTTAAAATTTTCTTTCACCATCCAACACCGCTACTACGTCGGGTACAACCGCACCAACGTGATTGCGGGGAGAAGGAATCAAGAATTTCAAATCAGAATCAATCACGAATCCATCGAAAGTGTATGGAACCACGCCACGTGTCCACAAGTACACATGCACACGATCGGAATGCGCACCACCTGAATATCCCCCACTTCTCTCTCTCTTTCTCTAACTCTTACTCACAAATCCCAAAATTCCCTTTATGCCCCTCTCTCCATCCCTCTCCAGATGGCAGCATGACCCTCCAGCTCCGCCCCCAGCAAGCAGCAACACAACACAAACAAAACAGCCCCCTTTTCTCATGTCAGTCTTCTTCCCTTGTTCTTCTCCAACCCTCAGAAACCAAAGCCCCATTCCCCCCATGAAGGGTCCAAAACTAATAACACTCTCTAACCCTCTCTCCATTTCCCCGTAAAGTTTGCTCTTTTAGCCTTTTTCCCTTTCTGGGTCTTTTCATTCTCACGCATTTTTCATTCAACCCTCATAGCCCCCACTCCCCAAAAACCCTCTCTTGACATGAACCTCGTACAGCTCCAGGTTGCACAGTACGATGAATGCACTTTAGCCCTTCTGTTTATACTTGTTTTGCGCCTGAACTCTGTGTTTTCTCGTTTTTGGTTCATGCTTAGGTGGGGCATAGTTCATTGTTTGACTTGAGTTTTGGACTTTCGAGCGCGCACACACATACTCTCTCTCTCCCCGCTCACAATCCTGGGTGTTGTTTTTCTTTTCTGTTTTTGATCCCGTACTCTTTTCTTTGTGGCTTCGCTTTTTGTTGTTTTTGTTTTACTGGGGTTGTTGTCGGTTCTTCTTCTTCTTCTTCTTCTTCAATGGTTTGAGTTTGGGAACGGTGTTTTGTCCTAGGGGTTTTCCTTAACCCCAATTTGGGTTTGGTTGAGGGAACAACCCATCATCGCTTTGTCCTGGGACCTTTTTTTGGTTTTGTTTCTCTATTGTTGCTGGTGAGAATGCCTGCGGAGGTTGCTCCTGTATTTGTGACATGGGAGGAGAAAGTTATATGCCAGGAGCGTGGGAACCGTGTGATTCACTTCTACTTGAAGGATTCATCTGGGAATTCGGTGCTTGCTGTTGTGGGGACTGAGAGGAGCGTGAGGCACATGATGTATGTTGTCCCTGACCAATTTTTGCAGGCTTATGGATCCGCACATTCCATCAATCCATGCAAATGGAGGGCAAGGAGAGAGGTCGTGGAATGGCTCACTTGTTTGGTCTCGAGGAATAACCCACCTCATTCGGGTATGCTGCATTTTGAGTATGTAATTTTGATGTATTTTAGGTTTTGGAAGATTTGTATGTTTAGGTTATGTATGGTTGGATATATTTGCTAAATTGAATTACTGTGTGCATGGCTTGGTTGGCTTCTGTGGCTCTTGGATTGTTATCATGAAGGTTATGATGTCTGCCCGGTCGGATAAGGCTTGGCTGTTTTTGTTGGTTGGTCATAAACCATTGTCTCGTACTCTTATCAGAATCATACCTGGATTCTTCTGATTAATCGCATTAGTGTCATTCCTATGAGTTTACCTTTCAAGGAATTTGGTCAACCCTGCTGTGTGAATTATATACTGTTTATGTCATTCTTGCCTACGAATGAATGTCTTATGATGAGTCATGGCCACGTGGCTCGGAGTTGTATTGTCATACATCTTATGTATGTGGTGCTGTTTGCGGAGTTTGATATAGATGGCTTGCAATGACACGTAACAGAATTTCAGAAATTTGTGATGGTTGGATTGGAATAGAGTGAATTGGCTTAATTTCAAATGGCGTTGCATCCAAATGTTTTATTTATGATCCTTTAGGTGCAATTTTATGGAATTTTATGTGCTTTCTATTTGAATTTTAACATATATGTAACAGATGATTAGTAATCATCATGTTAGATTTGGTAGCCGTTGTATCCATGGATTTCTGGCCTGTCATTTTGTCAATTTAATATGTGAAACAATCCATTACTTAACAATCGAATATTCATTCTCTTTTCTTTCTTGGGGATATTATGAGGTATTGAACTGAATGCATTATAATATTTAATTGTAGTAAAACTTGTTTGGAAATGTAATTGGCCTTATGAATGGAACAATCTTTTTGAAGTTTGAAAGGAAGAGCAAATTGTATCACATTCTTTGTGTTAATTTTGACAAAGTTTAAAGCAGTGCCATTTACCTCTGTGAAGTAGATCAGGTAGTAAAAAGATCAGCTTCTTGGCAGAATTAAGATTAAGAATAAGAAGATTGAAGTAATAATAAGAGAATTGGGGTTCTAGGGTTGAGAAACCACTCAGATCAGAATATATTATATGATGATTGACCACCGAATACAAGTCCTGTGGACTATTTCTGTACTAGGTTTACTTGTATATTACTGAGCCCAGCCCAGAGAATAGAAGTCCCGCCTAAACTTTGGCCACTAGTCACTGAATGTTCGCGTGATTGTCACGTGACTACATAATACAATAGGAATTCACTTTTAAATCACTACAGAAAGGAAAAAAAGCAATGATTCATCCATAACTTTAGTTGCTCCCTCATAATGAGGTACTTCCCTTCTAGGGAGAGTGCGCAATTTAATGTATTTACTTATAAAAATTGTAAGACTGCAAATTGGGTTAAATTGCCCATAGAACCTTTGGCACATAGGAAAATATTATTTGTATCTTATTGATACTTTGAGCCTTTGTTAAGCCCATTTATGCGTTACTTTGAAGCAGTTCTGACAATGAATTACGTTATGCCAAATTACATTCAGTTACGAGCTGGAGCTCAATTGGAAGTTTGCTCCTTCACCAAGCCACCTATCTCCCTCTCTTAGTCAGGTGCTTGACCTACAATTTACCCAAAAAGAAAAAAAGTAAAAAACTTAGAAAATGGCACTATATCATTAGTCTGACAAGTTCATCTTACCATTATTCCGCATCCCTTTGCTTCTCCGATATCATCGAGGCTGTTGCACTAATAAAGGATAGCGAGTTGTGACGAAGAGATGTTGTTTTGGAATTCGGTGGCTGGATTTGTGCTGTTTAAGGAAATGGGTATTGTCCAATTTGTTGATTGATTTCATTGTCTTTTTGTCACTGCTTGGGTTTGTGATTTTTGTGATCTGTTTTTGTCTTTTGTTCTATCAGTTCTGAATTTATATCTATGGATCTGTCAATTTTTATTTTACTCCTTTTTGTTTAGGATTAAAGCCTTAAGCTTGGTGTGATCAGTTCTGCTGATTCATTGGCAATTTTCCATCAAATACCATTTGATTTTTTTTTTCTTAATTTATTTTGTTCCAAGCCTTGGTGCAATGGTAAGGTTGCTGCCTTGTGACTATAGATTCTAGTTGTAGGAAACAGCCTCTGTGCTTATATGGGTACGGATGTGTAAATCTGATGCTTCCCAAGCCCTACAATTGTGTGAGCCTTGTGCACTCAGATGCTGTTTTTTATTTTTCTCTTTTCATTTGGATTAGAGCCTGAATCAATTTGACATGGTGGGAAAGATTTGATACGGTATCCTTTGATAAGGTTACTGCTTTGTGACCATGGGTTTTAGTTGTAGAAAGACAGCCTGTATGCTTATATGGGTACAGATGCGTAAATCTGACGCTCCCCAAATGCCACGATGGTGCGAGCCCTTTTTATTTTCCCCTTTTCTTTTGGATTAGAGTCTCAATTAATTTGACATGTCAAGAAAGATTTGATAAGGTATCCTTTGATAAGTTCGCAAGAAATATTTTATTTTCTTGAATTCTGTGCGTCTGTTAAGACAATTAATATATTGATTTGACTAATTGATGTCTAGTCAGTTTCCTAAACCACTTTGAACAATTTTGTTATTGAAAAAAAATTATTGATGTTATCTAATAAACAATATTATGAGAAGACACTGATATCGTTTGATCTATATAGCCAACCGCGCGTAGTGGGGTAAGGCTTAGTTGCTGTTGTTGCTATTGTACCTAATGAACTTGATACTTCATGCTGGTGTGGCCTTATATCATATTGCATTCTAGAGTTATTCAGAAACGAAATTTTAGTTTCAAAATGTAATGATGTATGGGGACTTTATATTGATGAAGGTTGTGATTTATTCCTTTATACTTGATACATACTGCTTATAAATTAACTATTTTGGTTGTTCCTAAAACTAAAATGAATGTCTTATAGTTAGTTATAGTATGAAGTATATTTATGTTAGTACAGTTACTATAGAAGACCAATACAAAGTTTTTGTGAGAAATGGCTTAAGATTAACCGACATTGCAACTGAATTGCAGTTCAATGCCAATATCTAATTGCAGTTATTTTAGTTGGTCCTTTATTTAAAATTCTTTGGGCCTTTTTGATGCCTAACTGGCTTACTGGTTTTTATTAATAATTCTCCTTTTTATCTTGTGGTCTTATGGATATATGCCTTATCCCTTATTTTGCTACAACAGAATCTATCAATCCTCTTAGAACAGCATTTTTTCCTGTAGATATGGAGAGAAATATTCTAAGCAAACTCAATATTTGTGTCACAGGTGTTCAGTTGGATGATTCAGCCCAAGCTTTAGAATCTCTCAAGATATTAACAACTGGAATCAGTGCTAATAAAAAAAATTTACCTGATAAAATGGTATAGAACTGACAATTAAATAAATTCATCTGTCTATATTTGTCTTTGTCTCTTTATATGATTAATTTCTCTTTCCTTTTTCTGTACTGCAGATTTCAAGGAAGTTGAGATTTCAAAGTTCAGATATTGAATGGTCAGGCATTGCTTGGTTTTGTGCTAAACAGCTGAAGCACTACTCACGGTTTTGCAGGAATGGGACAACCATTCATGTAAGAAAATTATTTTGGTCATATATCTCAATTATTGCCCACATTATTGTATCATTGACTTTTTTGGGGAGGAAAGGGGGGTTAAGATTTCTCATTCTCAAGACTCTTCTTCCTATTTCAGGTTCATTCATTTGTATATATTATGGCTGAAGAAGAAAGCCACTATCTAGGTTACCTGGAAGATATGTATGAAGACAAGAAGAAACAAAAAAAGGTTAAGGTACGGTGGTTTCACCATGGTCAGGAAGTTAAGCATGTGATTCCACAGCTGAATCTGCGAGAGGGAGAGGTTTTCATAACACCTCATGTTCAGGTGATCAGTGCTGAGTGTGTCAACGGTCCTGCAATAGTTCTGACCCCTAAGCATTATGAGAAATGCCTGGCTGCTATGTTACATACCTCTTTATCTGAGATCCATATGTGCTGTAGGCAGTTCAAAAACAATAAGCTTAAGCCCTTCACACTGACTAAGTTGCGTGGATATAGTAACCAATCTGTGCTTTCTTGTTTGAGTATTCCTATTCTCTCCAAGAGAAAGGCCAAGAGTCATAAATTGGACACAGAAGATGATGAGGACTTCACTCAAGACAATCCTTTAAGGTCCAGCAATAAGAGGAATAAAAGTTCTAACGGTTATCAAGTACTTGAAAATGGTTCTTCTGGTCTGCAAAACTCTGCTCCTGTAAATGAGATGACAAAATGTCAACCAAAATATCCAAGTTTGAAATTAAAACTATCAAGAAAAACAATGGGTATTAAGGTTATTGGACCTAAGCCTCAGTATCATCTGTCTTTTAATGTCAATGAAAAGATAGAGGTTCTCTGTCAAGATAGTGGCATTAGAGGATGCTGGTTCAGGTGTAAAATCTTGAGTGCATCTCAGAGGCAGCTGAAGGTCCAGTATGATGATTTGCTGGATGTAGACGGACTAGAGAAGCTAGAGGTATGCAGTGTCTTAGGTTTCTTCTCTCTCTCTCTCTCTCTCTCTCTACGTATACTTATTGGCTGGATGATTTTCTATGGTTGAAACAATGGTAGGGATGGTTTTTGGGCTTAGAAGTCCAGTCATCTCACTAGTTGAGCTCATTAGTTTCATGAATTTGTTTATAGTTTTATCTATTCTTACGTTGTTAATTCATGCAGGAATGGGTCCCTGCATCTAGAGTAGCAGCTCCTGACAAACTGGGTATGCGGTGTTCAGGCCGCTTAACAGTGCGACCGTGCCCTCCTAAAGACACTGCAGATCATACTTTTGAGATTGGAGCGCCTGTGGATGCCTGGTGGAGTGACGGATGGTGGGAAGGTGTTGTAACTACAGTTGATGTTTGTGGAGTTGGAACCATGCAAATTTATACCCCTGGTAGGATGTGATATACATGGATGAACAGTCCCAAGAGTTTGTGAATCATGTTTTGTTTGGGTTAGGCATCTGTGTCATGGTTGGTAATATGATTTTCTCTGCAGGTGAAGAGAAGTTCCTAACCGTCGAGAAGAAGAACATTCGGATTTCCCGAGATTGGATTGGCAACAGGTGGGTTGATATACTGGGAAAGCCTAACATCTGCAGCTATTTATCTTCAAATGTTAGTTCCCGCATCAGGCCATCTGCTAATTCTGCTGTGATAGATGGACCTATGTCTGATTGTTCCACGATATTAGAAAGTAAATCATCATCGATTCCCAAAGTTGAAGTTGCTCAAAAGGTTGACCGAGAATTATCTGGTTTGGAAGCACCTGAAGAACCAGAAAGTATGAAGGGAGTAACTTTGGGGAAGCCACTCGATGCCATTGATGAAGACAAGGATATTTACTCTGGTGGTGGCTGTGATGGTGACACCGACAATGTTGATGATGATGATGATAAGAAGCTACTCCATACCATTGATGATGACAAAGATGTCTCTGGTGGTGACACAGAAAATAATGATGATGGTGGTGACAATGCTGAAGAGAACGGTGAGGAAAATTTGACGTTGGAGGAAAATTTGGATTCTGCAGAACAAAAATTTGATGCAGCAGAAGCAATTAAAATTGCATGAATATCTAAATAGAGCTAAATGGGATATTTTTTTTTTTTTTTGGGGTCTCCAACGGATTATATACCTTAAGGTGGAACCACCTTGTATATAAAAACGAAACGAAGCCCTGGGGTAGCAATATATGTTGAGGATAATGATTGTCTAGTTTCTAACGTAAGGGTAATTGTAGTGTATAGCTAATGTATTTGGGTTCATAGTTCTTTATTAGATAAACATTCTATAGGATGATATATTTTAGGCTCAATGCTTCGGCCATGTGGTTGTCAGATGCACATATAATTTGAAACTGCATGTCATAGAGTTAGCCCATGACCAAACTTTGTAATTTAAGTAGTTTTGAACATGAATTTTACAGCATTGTCTTGAAAAGGCTACAAATTTCCTGTCTATTTATTTATTGATATGGCTGTAATCTCCAGATTCGTCTAATTCAAATTACCAGGGAGTGAAATTGGGGTAGAAAATGGCTCGAGTTTGTGCTCCATTCTTTGTTATATATGATTAACTTTAATTTAAGCAGACAAAAGTTCAGGTGGTCTTCATAGTCCTAGATGGTTTCCTGAATAATAGACCGTGATTTCATTGGCCATTGGCTAATAGTAGATATATAGGCCGTGATTTCTTTGTTTCTGGTTGAAATTATAGGTATTCTCTTAGTGGAGGTGATCTGCCCGAGTTGGGTAGATTCATTTAGGTGACAAAGCTTTAACATAGCTGCGTACATAGGGCTCGAATATGAGACCTCCGGTGAAGTGAGAGCAGCTTTTCGTCAGTTGATCTATGCACTAATTTTGTTAACTTTTTGTAACTTATTCTCAAGTTTTTTTTTTTTAACTAAACATATTTGAATCCAATCCCATTCTTCTATAAGAACAAGAAATCTTTTGCAATTAATCCTTTTACTCCCATTCTTCAAGAATCAACTCATTAAGTTTAAATTTGTTTGGAATCTAGACTCTTCCACTGTATTTTCATTTACGTATTTTGATTTTTTATTCATTTTTTTTATTTTGTTTTCATTTTCGTCCATCGATCACAAGTCCCGCAAGCCTGGTCCTATAGAATTTGATTTTTTCCTCATTGAGCAGAAGGTATGACATAATTCTAATTGATATTTCGATCTAAAGTACTATGTGAGTTTTTTTATCATCTTTCTTTATTTCTATCTTGTAAGTATTTGAATCAACAAAGACTCCTTTCTAATATCCATATGAATCGATATTATTACATTTCAATTCCTTCCCGATACCTCCCAAGAAAAATTCCAAATTGGATGCCATATTAACATGTTGGTGTAAGCTTGGTTAAGCATCCTTTGAAGCGGAATTTATTGTTCCGAAAGATCACGACTTTTATGCTTTTTGCGAGTCTTCGAGAACCTTAGGATGGCCTGCATTGTGTTGAAGAAGGAATCAAGTAGAGTCGATTGCATGTAACACGCAGTAGCAACGAGACTGGAAAGAGTATACAAAAAAGACTGATCTATATTAGACATTACAAAATCTGAAGTCTAAATCCTAATAATCGTATTAAGACAATAAATTAAAGAACGTAGAAATATCGGGCAAATGTTTACAATTCATGATTAAATTTTCTTCTGTTTCATTAGATAGCTCATACCAAGCTTAGCTTTGAAAGCACTTTGGCTAGTAGCATATATTGCATATATATGGAGGAAGCAAAGCTCACAGGACCGTAGGTTGTGATTTAGTTATGATTAGTGTTTCATAGAAAAGAGAAAAAATCAAAAAACAAAAACCAAAAATGACAAAATTGGTCACTATGTAGTCTCCTACAAACACAGCCTTAGACATTGCCAGAAGAATCAGCACAGTAGTGTCAAAAGTTGGGATCGCTTTTATCAAAATGAACTAATTGCTGCATACATTTTATGAATTTAAAAACATTGATTGTGAAAAAGACCCAAAAAAAGAAAAAAGAAAAAAGGGACAAAGATGTTCAACAAATCAATGACTATTGGTACCCTAAGATAATCTACTTAGGATGACGACTGCATGCAAAAATAGACAAGTTTGAATAAACAAAATTTCAGAGTCGCACATTAGCTAACAAGTTTTTTGAAATTTTATATCATCTTAACTACAAATATTGGTTTGACTTGAGTCTAAACCCCCCCCCCCCCCCAACCCAACAAAACCAAAAAAAAAAAAATCCTAGAACAGAAACCACGTCCCTCCACTCTGCAGCATATGCAAAGGGTAGGAGCATATGCAGATGTCACCTGGACCCATGATTAACATGTATGTATAGGTCCATCTTTGATCTACCTCTGCCCATTACTAGAGCTTGATACAACACCTCAAAATTCCTAGAAATGTTAATAAATGGATTAGAATTATACAACAACATCAATTTATTTCGAATATTGGGAGGCTAGGCTAGACCAGAAATAGGGTGACAAATAAGAAGAACCTCAAGATGTCTCAAGGTGAAGCAATTCCCTTTTTTATGAGCATGTCATACACCCTGTCAATTTTGATACTATCCATCTTGAATAATTGATGGGCATCCGATTTTGAAGAGATGGTACCACTAAGTATTTGTAGAGACAGTCGCTCTTGCATCTTCAGATATATGGCTGGTGGCAACCTTAGCTCACAGCACAAACGTTTCTCCTGCAAAGAAAGTTACATACAATACTTTCAGAAAGGAAATGAAGAAACAATGTATTACTAGTAATTTGGAAGACAAATTTCGATAGAACAGGGAATTATATATTATAAAACAAATCATTACTATACAATGTAAAAAAAAATTAATTTTGACATATTGTCAATATAAAATTTTTTTACGCATTCAATCAATGATGCATAGCCATGTCATTAAGTCTGTTTAACACTTATCACAACTACATTAGAAGTCATATAAAAGGTAAAATTTGATTGGTCGACAGTGTAATTATATTAATAGTGTATCAAAATTAATCTCTTAAACAATCAATCATTACTGAGCTCATGTAATTTACATCCCTTCCCAAGAGCCGAAGAATCTGAACATCAGAACCAAAATTTCCACCAACATCTAAGATAAAAAGACTGGATGGGTATTTTCCTGACATCTGATTCTACTCAAAAACCAATCTTCCTTGAAAACACACAAACATAATGTGGTCACCAAGAACTTAGATAACAAGATTCATAACAATACTAGCAGCAAGTCAATTATTAAAGATATCAACCAATACCGCGGATCAATGGCTTTTAATTACTAAATCACTCATGTTACCTTAATAAAGAAAGGTCATAACTAAGACAGCTGGTATGAGTGGAAAAGAAGAGACAATGTGCTTACAGGTTCAGAAAGTAAATCTGCCCCATAGTATCCCGTTACATCCATTTCATTGACAGAGCTTGAAGTAGCAGGTCCTGCAGGTCTGGCACTCGAATCCTTGCCAGCAGAGTCTGGAGACATTAATGCATTTGGAACTCCCTGATTGCTTGGGCCAACCTGAGCACTTTCTTTTGCCCTACGAGCACTTTCTTCAGCTTCCCTTCTTCTCTTTTGTACCAGGTATCTATCAGCTTCAGCTGCATTGCGGCAACCCGCGGCTCGTGCTTCCTGCAGTACCACATAGTACATATGCAAGAGTTGATGTTAATTGTTTGATTTGTGCATGAAGTATGCAGACCACATAATCAATATCAGCAATGGCAGAATGAAGCATCTCGATTACAATCATAAATGTACAAATACAAATCTAAGATAAGATATATTTAGACAACCAATTCTTGCAAATTATATCTATACTAGGTTGGGCTAACCGGGAGGCTTCAATTTAGATGCTTGTAAGACACCCAAAACATGGTATAATCAGACTGCCGTTTATAAAACATTTCCTAGCCCGCCCACAAGTGGTACCATTTCAGAATACAAGATGCCAAAAAAATAGCTTCAATTTTCTAGAGAGAGATAAAAAAAAATTAGACTGTACATATTAATTTAATGTCATTCATGTCTCAAACCTTGAGCTCTTGAAGTCTTTTAAGAGTTCTGTGTTCAGAGATAACAGTTCTAAGCAACTCCTCATGCTCTTCCTTGGCATGAAAGCGCATGAATAAGTCATATTTCCGACATATTGCCCTCTCCTCAGGTGTTAAATCCTTCTCGAATGGATTTGGGTATAACAAATTTCTTTCGAGTATGAAATCCTTTCTACGCTTTCTTTCATCAAGTCTGCAACACATTTCAATTTAAGGATGGAGGTGTAAGCAATACTCTCAATATTCAATACCCTGCTAATGTCAGTGCTGTTAATGGTTGAGTGTATATGACTCAGGAAGAAAAACCTACATAAATAAAGTGGATGATTACCTTTTTGAATAGATACGCAACACACGTAGTTTCAGCTCTCTCTCTTCGTCAGTGTCAGTGTCCTTAAATTCCATTTCAGCGAGTAGTTGTTCAGCATCGTTATCATATTCAGGATCAAATTCCTGTCTTTTTGGGTTATAACCACTGGATTCTACTAACGAAGGACCTTCATTTCCTGAGAAACTTGGCTTCTTTCCTCCAAAATTCCTGTCTACTTGAGAATCTGCCAAAGACAAAGAAACTAGAGTTTTATACAGAACATAAATAGTGTCATGAATTTCCTCAAAGAATATGCATGTGGATAGGTAAGATAATGCCAGTTAGAAAAAGAAATAGTAGTGATTAGTGACAAGAGTTTGATGCAAGAAGCTGCTCCCCCTAAACACTAGTCAGCATACACAAAATCTTAGCCCTGGGTATTCTAGTAATAGAAGAATTGCCACATTTCCTCAAATGTTAATTTATTTCGATGGTTGACAAGTTGCCCAAAACAGTTACACATACGGTAGTCTTCCTTCTCTTTTTTCTTATAGGAATAAGAGTTAGAGGTATTATTCCAAAAGTTGCACACCTTCCATTTTAACAATAACAGGACCATCTTTTCCCCGGGCTGCATTTGATGACTTCTGATTAGCAGCTGCTTCAGTGCCAGATTCTGACTCTGCAATATTCAAACAAGAAAGAGATGCAAAGAATATGAACAAGAGCATATTGGTGTATCAATGGAAGCTATGAACTCATTTTACTTTACCTGATGTTAAACTGGAAAGCAAACGACCAGAAGAACCAGCTTTATGGGAATCTTCAACTCTGAAGCAATGAATAGACATTAAAGAATATGGTATAGAAGATGGAAAGAGATAATGCATATTGGAAATGATAGCCTTACTTGACTCGAGAAGGCGAAAAGGTAGATTCTTCCTTCAGACCATCCCCCATGGAAATTCCTGTGCCAATCGCAAGTGACCAATGGTTTAAAAATGTCACCAGACATAAGACCTACCAATCAAGCAAAACAACTAAAAGCTACAGGAATTGTAAGCAATTATCAGCAACAGAGGCATCCTATGACAATCTGCAGCAGTGATGCCTTTGGACATAATTATTAATTGCACATATGGTATGAAGTTATGTTAAAGGCTACAAGCTCATGTCATCCAAAATAAGTCATAAGTGAGGCATGCCTAATTTATAACAACATACTATGCAAGTTAATTGGGGAAAAAAATTGAAAAAATAGAAACTGATGAATGTGATGTTATTGTTAAGTATTGTGACAAACCTTTCTTGTCCTCACCCTGCCCTTTTGCCATGGCAAGAAGTTCTTTTCTGTTTTTCCCAACAACATGAGACATGTCCTAGTAAATATAGAAGGTCAGGATTTAAAATTCCTTTACAAGAATAAATATACTAAGAAGAATTGCTAGCAGCTTCATTTCATGCCTATCATACCGGAAGAGGAAAGAACGGGGAGTTCAAGTATACATTCCTATAGTGTTCTATGCATGATTCTTTGTTCTTTGTCCCAACATGCTCAGCAACTTCTGCCCAGTTTCCCAAGCCATACATTTCAATTCCCTAGAATAAAAAAAGTAACGCTAGAAAGATCAGATATAAATAAGAGATTTCTTGTAGGAACACAAAATGGAAATTACCAGGCTTTATATTTTTTAACCACTAGTCACCACTATTCCTAGTAAATAAATTTGACGATTGACAATACCTCTAGAAGCAGAATTTCATCATCTGCATTCCAGTCTGGGCAAATAAGAGGGAAAGACAAATTATCCTGTCAAACGGAATTGTATTAAAACAAACCATCTTTGGGGAATAAAGCCAGTACTAGTATAACAACAATGTTCGCAGAACTACTAGTGATGCAATTTACTTAACAGTACGGTTGGATAGATATTCCACATATGATAACAGAACAGTTTCAGAATAAAATTCTGTTTAACTTAACTGGTTAACCCTGTAATTGTCCTAGACAGATCAGCTAGCAGGAAAGACAACACACAGCTTTTCTCTCTAACAAAAATTTTAAGACTAATCAGGTATTTTGAAAGAAAACATTCAAATAAAAACTGTTACTGACCATAACCCTGTAACGGTGACTGCTTTTATGGGGTGTCACCTCAGCTCCAACAGAAAAGCACTCTATACATAGGTCAAAATCAGGGCACATGGCACACTTGATACGAATTTTTCCCGTAATATCCTTATTACAATAATTGCAGTGATACAAAGCCCTTTTCCCTTCACTTGCTCCCTGGCCTGGATCACATGAAAACCAGTAAAATTATTTTAAAACATGGACATCCATGAATAAAGAATCATTAATTAGACAACTAAAGCTCTAAGTAAATATCAGTCTATCACTGCAGCAAATTCTTTTGCGAAAAAGTATAGTCTAGTATCTTTAACTTGAGACACTCCATAAGCCTGCCACTACAATTCCAATGATTCTGTCACTTTCTTATACAACTCCCACTAAAATTCGATGATGGAGATATTACAGTGTATTAATACACAACAATTTCCTAGTGCATTGTACAATGGACCTTTATTCAAATAATAGTAAAATTTACCACCTGCTCCAGATTCCGAATTTTCTCCACTGGCAGCATTCTTTTTTCTCCTTGACCTACACAGCCAAGAGGGGGAAAAAGCAGAGGAAAATATGTTAAAAAAAAAAAAAAACAAAAAGACAACAAATTGAAGAATCACAGAGCAAATTCAGCATAGCATTTTACTCCATCTTTTCCTTAAACATTCAGGGGAACAAATTATGCAAAATTCAATCAAAGAAGAAAGAGAGTTGAGAGAGTTTGATAAAAATGTCTCTGAGATGATTATCTTTGTTAATGAATAACACTGAATTACTACAAGTCTTAGCTTATAGCTTCTATCAAACGGTATTTGATAACAAACTCTAGTAACTGACTGCAACTTGCATAACAGACTTAGCAACACTAACGGCTATAACTACCATAGAAACTACCCTTTATCCCTTGCAAATTATAATTACCACACAACGCGACTTGCCTTTCAACAAAAGGAGCAAAATTATTGTGCACTAACAGCAAATAACGGAAGTGCAGTAACAAAAGATCGAACCTTTGGTTGGGGTCCTCATCGGCGTGGTGAAAATTCCCGCGAGAACGACCCATTGATTCTCTGCGCCAAACCCTTACTGCACAAGCACGATGGAAGAAGAGGGGAGGTATAATTTATCTCGTTAAAAAAAAAAAAAAAAAAACCCTAGAATTTCGAGGGTGCCATTGCGATTGGGTTACTCGGATTTGGACAAAAATTTAAGCTTTTTATGGCGCCTATGTGGAATTGGGGTGTGGATTGTGTGCAGCACATCAGCTACATGCTCAGATGGTGTTATGAAATTGTGCATAACAGAATGTTCCCCCCCGCCCCCTCTCTCTTTCTGTCTCTGCTTTTTGAAACAAATTATTATTTTTATTACTCCTCACCAAATTATTATTTTTATTTTTTTTACGGTAATTATTATTTGTACTTTGTTTGTTTACAAATAGTTATGTTTTTGTCTTGTGCATTTCGTTGTCCCAATTATTCACACTGTTAAAAAAAAATTACTACCTTCATTCTTTTTTAATTTTTCGTTCAAAATTAGTGTATTAAAATTAAATCTAATTTAAAAAGCCATTGGATAGACTGTTAATGAGTAATCTTTGTTAAGCAAATATTTTTTTTTTACTCTAACATTTTAAATTTTACATCAATTCAGTTTTAAAATAATTTTTCACATCAATTACTCATAATATTTTAAATTTTGATGTTAATTTAGTTCTATATTAATGATTTGATGGAAGATATGATATTATAAAGAATTTCTTAGAATTAAATTGATGTTAAGATTCAAAATATTATAATTAAATTAATGTCAAAACTAAAAGTATTAGAACTAAACTGATTTTAAAAAATTTTTAAAACCAAATTGATGTCAATTTTAAAATATTAAGACTAAATTAATGTTAAAAAAAATTTTAGAATCAAATTGATGTTAATTTTAAAATATTAGAATTAAAATGATTATTTACTCTTGATAGGTCAATTGTGAGTAATTTGAATATTATAGGATTGAATTGACCTTTATTAAAATATAAAAATTATTGTTATTTTATTAATTTTCTCCCTTAATTAATAATGATATGGGTAAATTTTCTGAAAAAAATAGGGAAAACTACCATGTTGACACACAAAAGATCAATATATTAATAAATTAGTCTTAAAAATATTTTATTAATTAGTGGTACATCAATGAATAGCATATCGATAAATTAGTTTCTAAAAAATTAACACATCGAAAAATTAGTCCTTAAAATATCGTTAATATACTAATAAATTAATCCCTAAAATATTTTTTCTTAACACTAATAAAGCCCATTAACAATAACAAAATTTATCATTAGAATATTATAGGTTAATAAAATATTTTTTTATGGAATAATTTATCAATAAATTGGTTTCTTTAAGGATCAAAATGATAATTCTCTCAAAAAAAATTTAAAACTTCCTTGATTTGTTAAAATAATAAATAAAATAAATATTTTAAAATGACCTATAAAAAATAAGAGATATAATTATTAACATATTCGATTCTTTTTCTAATGATATAGATAGAACATGTTTAACTATTCATGTGAAAAAATTACAATAATAATTTTATCTCTAGTTTTATATTAATAATCAAAATCATGCGAGCTTTTCAGCATAGTATTTACACCCTTTTTTTCCCCAAAAAAAAAAAGGCTCACATATAAATTTATAGAAAGCCGTGCAAAATTCAAGAAGCTAGAAATAATAATTTGACAATTTTTTATCGTGCTTTTATTTTTAACTCTCAACTCTATATACGAATAACGTGTTTAAAGAAGACCTTGTTCACCAACACTTAATAGATTTAGGTGATTTAACACTTTTTTTTTTAAACAAAATCTTGAATTTATGTCTTGTGGATAAAAAAAATTAGTGTTGAAAGAACTTTACTCTCATAGTAGGTTAACTTAGCTTGAACCAAATTAATCAGATATTAGCATACTTTTTTGGCCATTGATGATACATACAAAATAGGAAAACCTTGTCCTCAAATAATTTATTAAGGAAAAATATAAGTCTAGATGCTAAGGTATTTAAATGGATAACAAGACCTATTAAGCATATATTGAATTGTAAGCATTTTCCAAGCATTTGATGTTTTACTGAAATGTTCTCATTCTAAACTCTTTGCCTAATCCATTAAAGGAATATCTTAGTATGATGTCAAATAATTAAAAATTAAAGAGTTAAATTACACGTTGGTCCCTGAAAGATTTATGTTTTAACATTTTAGTTCTCATAAGATTAATTGGATACACTTAATTCTCCAAAGATTGGATATTATAACACTTTAGTCCACTGTTACCATTTTTTGTTGGACTGAAGTGTTATAACACTAAATTTTTGGAGGATTCAAGTGTATATAATTGATCTTTTGAGGACTGAAGTATTATAATATTAAATTTTTTGAGGACTTAAGTGTTATAACTGATTTTTTGAGGATTAAAGTGTTAAAATATAAATCTTTTTAAGATCAAAATATAGTTTTACTCCAAATTAAACTTAGAAACCCATAAAATTTGAAAGAACTCACAAAGTTATTGTGCTAAAATTGTGAAGAATTCCTTAGTTTATTTCTTAAATACTTCATTCAATAATTGATACATATAGAAACTTTATTCACACTTGCAGTTTAATAAGTAGTATTGCATTTGTCGGTATTTTTATATATGTTAATGTTCTGATTTGTCGATGCAAAACTACAAAAAAATGTGCCAATTTGTAGTGGACAAATCCGCTAAAAACTAATAAAAACTCATTATAAATGTAAGATTTTCAGCATACTTTCAACAAATTTGTGGCTATTAGAAAAGCCTCGATGCAAGTATCTACTGCAAATTTTAAGTAGATATTTGGTTGGAAATGTTCGCTACAAATTTCTGGCACTTCAAAGAAAAAAAATACTCATTTTATTTATATTTCCATGCATTTAATGACAATTTCAACAATTTTGAGATATTTCCGGCCAAACATAATTCAATTGTAATAATGCATCTTTTATTTAAACAAATTTAACAAAACACAACTTGTCTATCCAAAGTATGACCAAGAAAACCACAAAATGCATGGTTAAGCAAATTACATATAGTTCATACAAATGTTCACAACATAATACTAAGAGCACTTAGGATGTGGTTCACTTCGTGTCATCATCGGACATCACTACCAACACCGTCATCATCATCATTAATGTCGTTATCATCATCATCATCAATATCTTCTTAACTCACTACAACCATTGATTGCTTGGTTAGCCAAGCATCGACAGAACTCATACACAATTTCATCATTCTTCCTATGAGTTGTTCATGTTTCTTCTGCCATTTGTAAAATCGCATTCTCCACTTATGCCCAATATATTGACTCCACTTCTTGCAATGCTCCTCCACAGATTGCTCCACCTTCTCTTCTTGAGACTCTCCTCCACACCTTGCTCCACCTCGTGTTGTAGCTACTCCTTCACCTAATTAATAACTTGTTGAGGAACTTGACTCGGAGCAAACCCAGACAAGGATGACTGCCCACGTTCATAAGTAAAGTATTGGGAACAAAGGCCATAAACACTATCTTTCTTCATCCCTACAATCTTAATCCAAAGCTCTCTACTATTCAGTTGCGTTGGCTCCCCTTCCTTCATTTGAGCTTTGAGAGAAATCATAGACTCCCTAGCTTTAAAATTTTACTGAACAAGGTGTAAAAAAGTACATTATAAAATTGTTGATTTAAGTGACAAATATTAATGAAATGAAAAAATAATTTCCCCTCAAATTATCTGACTTGAATAGTTCAAGACTTAATACAATGGGAAATACAAATATGTATATATGCTCACAATATTGATTCTCAAATAGGAAACTAAGGTTTCACTTAAATCATTTAGCCAAAATAGGATGAGACAAGAAGTATTTCAAGTTTCGTAATAGTAGCAAAATAAATAATATTAAAATTTAGGTGCTTTCTCAAGTGCAAATAATAAAAAAAAATCTTCACATGAAGATATGAGTTGTATCACATGAGTAGATGACATGCATGTGGAATGGGTTATTATGTGGTGTATCCTACAATTGATTACACATGATATACCATAAACATTTTGCCCCCTCTCCTGACTTTCCTTCTTTAGTTTGCCCTTGGCTGCCATGTTCATCCTCCCTCGGCTCCACTAAGATTTAATCCACAATTTGCCATCATTCATTGTCCAAAATACCAGACATGCGCACTTCAACCTTGACTAAGAACACTGCCACTATAGATCCTGATGGGCAAATTGACTCCCAGTTGTCGATGCTCCAACATCCACCACGGCTGGTGGAATAATCCGCTTGTCACGGTATATCTTTCCTAACTCTTCAAGATCAGCAGCAATTTGGACAGGAATTAAAGCTTATTTATGTGTTTCCCCTTTACTTGAAGATTTTTGGGATATGAATGTGTAGAAGTCATAAATTTTAAAGGGAAGTAAAGATAATGCAAAGGAGGAAACTCAGAGAAGAAGATGGAAACAAGAAGTGTTCTTTTGGTTTTTTGGTGGGACGCAAAAGGATCAAGTTTGAGAGTTAAGACCATGAAGGAGTTCAAATATGAAATCCCCAAAGCTTGATGGTGCAATCACATGGGATCGATATGCATCCTAGGTGTGTTTGGAGACAACTTTAGAAAAAGTGCTTGTAAATAAATTAATTTAAAATTAGTAATACCTAACTTAAAAAAAAATAGAAACAATAGTAATTTTTAATAAAAGGTTTATTAGATTAAAATTTTAAGAAAAGTACTTTTTTAAAAATAGAAGTAAAAGTAGAACTAGAAATAGAAGAAGAAAAATGTTTTGCATTTAAATATATAATTGTACAAGTACTTTTTATTAAAGTTAAAAGTTGTTAAATTATTTGAATATGATAAATATAGAAATATTTTTTTGATAAAATTATAATTAAGGACATGGAGAGAGAAAGAGAGTGAAAAGGAAGTAATATTTTTTAGTGGGAAGGTAATGGTTCCTAAATTTAAAAAGTAAAATTCTCTTTCTTTTATTACTTTTCTTAAAAGAAACAACTCCCTATCTATTTTTTTAAAAAGCTAAAAATTAATTATTTTTTGCTTCTATTTTTTTTTCAGAAACATAAATAAATAATATTAAAATTTTCATAAGTAATTTTTTGACAAATTTTGGAAAATAATGATATTTTTTTTTGTGCTAAAAACACAAATAAATGCACCTAAAATTATTTTTCAAAATCACATCTACTTCTATTTTATTTAAAAGTTGGGTATTACTAACTTTTAAAAAAATGTTAAAAATTGATTTTTTTCTACAAGTATTTTTTTTTCTAAAGTTATATTCAAACACACTTTTTAAAACATATAAAAGCACTTTTTTTTAATAAAAAAGTGTTTTTTTAGAAAAAAAAAATCCAAACACACTTTTAGTATATTGAGATGAAATATGTATTTTATAAACAAATGGGATAGTGTTATTTCTTAATACCTCAAGGATGTTAGATGTATTTTACTCTTAAATTAAATATATTTTATAACTTATAAATAAATTTTCTAATATAATACTAATTTAAATAATAAAGTATCATATTTCAAGTGAAAAATAAGTTATTAATTTATATTTAGAAAATTTTAAATCATTACCTTCAATTTTCTCGTCAATCTCTCCTCCTAAACCAACCCTACACGTGTACCTGAAATATGAAAACAACGACCCCACACCCCTCCTTTGTCACCTCCTATTTCTTTATTTACTCATCGATGCCCAATCTTACTATTCACTTATATTTAAAAGCTTGTAAGCCTTCCCTTCAACTTTGTCGTCAATCTCTCCTCCTAAACCAACCCCATACATGTACCCGGAAAATGAAAACAACAACCCCACACCCTTCCCCTGTCACCTCCTATTTCTTCATTTATTCATCTACTCCTAATCTTATTATTTACTACAATTCACTTTCGCTTAGAGCCCATTTGGATTACAATTTGCATCCATCAAAAGATCTTCTATGGGAAGGAAAATGATTTTGTACAGTAAATAGTAGTATTTAATTTAACTTCTTATTTTTTAAAAGGCCTTTTGAAATTTTAAAAGGCCTATTGAAAAAAGTATCTTTGAGGTTATTTTTTATTTTAAAAAAAATTTTTTTGAAAAGGAATCTTATTATTACTCTCACATCAACAATCAAAAGTAATTTTACTTTATCCTATCCAAACAAAACTCATTCTCCTAAACTTACTTTTAATATATTCAAACTAAATAAAAATCATTCTTTTAAAAGTAATTCCTCTAAAAGGCCTTCTTTTAAAAGACCTTCTTTTAAAAGATCTTTTTCTAAAAGTTAAACAAACCGGACCCTTAATCTATCCCCTTATCACCTCCAACATGAAACCGTCGCTCCCACAATCCTCATGACAAAATATGACACCTCGAAAAAGACGTAATTGATGAGGACTTGCTTTGTGCTCCACGATGTTTGTTTTATTATGAAATACACCAACCTCTCCTAAACTTAGTAAAATTATGCTCAACACCTTCTTATCAGTCACAGCTGCAATGGCCACCCTTAAAATCAATGGATTACCCTAACTAAGTGACATCCTTTGAGATTTCACTCCATATTAAATTAACTCATTACACACACCTACTCAACGTTTACCATTAAGATTTGTTCTACCTGAAATAAGAAAGTAGTTTGTTAAAATAATGTTACTATCAAGAAAAATCAAAAGCAATGTTGGGGTTATTAATTAGTTATAAAATCCAATCAAGCTTAGCTACGAGAATTGACAGAGCCTACTTATCAAACATCTTCCTCACTCTTGGACGCTCTCTCTAGCTACCCCAACAAGCTATGTTGCACGGATATGGGTACAGATATCTTGCAGATACGGATATAATATATATATATATATATATATATATATATATATATTTAAAAATATAAAAATTTTACAAATTTTATAAAATAAGAACTAAAATTTTATATGATAAATTAGAAAATACACCAATTTCCACATAAAATAAGTCTAAATCGGTCAACATCACATCATAAAAATAAAAATAAACAAAACTAGCAGCAAAAATAACAACAATAACAGCAAAAAAAAAACAACAACAAAAACCAAATAAAAATAGAACTATACCAACAACAAAAATCAGCAACAACAGTTAAAAAAAAAAAACCAACAAAAAAAATAGAACAAAAACAAAGACAGATCAGAAGCTACCTTATGTGAAAGACCGCCGGGCGCCGCTATTGTCTTCGCGCTACTGCCACCGCCGATCAGACGTGAAGACCGCCACCGGTGGATGAGTTGAGTGGTGGTGGGTGTGGGTGGGTGAAGGGTGTTTCAAATGAAAGAAAGAAGAAGAAGAAGGGGAGTAGCCGAGTAGGGAAAAGCAAGTCATAGAAGGAAGGGGATGGGTATCTAAACTGAATGAATATTGTGGAGTTTTGTTATTTCACTGAAGAAGGAGAAGAGGATGGGTATCCGAAGAAGGAAGGGGATGGGTAGGGATTTTGAATGAAAGAAAGAAGGAGGAGAAGGGATAAGGTTTAGTAAGGGAAAAAATATATCCAGACGTACCCAGACATATCCAAGGCGTACCCGAACCCAAAACG